>CM030369.1:24320886-24920886 GCA_003604175.2 Clonorchis sinensis
ATGTGATGGCACTTTTTCCGCGAATGGCAGGAAAGTTGCCCGCCGGCTTGAGAAACCCGAACAGCGCCCAGCAGTCCCGCTGACCGCGCTGGTTGGGTGGATAGTGAGACATGAAGGACACCATTGAGGCGTCGGTCGATGTCGCCAAATAAAGTTGACACAGTCGTGACCGTAGTTGGGGCGTATGATAATGAAGATCAGAGAGGTACTTGTGACAGGGTCGACTATCCGAGGTGAGTAGATGCTATCTGGCACTGGACGACCAAGTATAGACAATGATGCTGTATGGGTAATGCTTTAGTTTAATACGACGAACAATAGCGAAAGGGCATATTTTGGAACTAGGGGTGAAATATCCGTGAACTGGCTGAATAGAATAGAGACAGACGAGTCATCTTCGCAGCCAAGTTATTTGTTCCACGCACATAAAACTAGGAATTCTAAACGAGTATGTGGAAAAGTTTCCGGCAGTGTGACAATGAACAATATGCACTAAGAATGTTGATTCTGTTCTTACGGTATGCAACGGGATTCGTGGTTTTGTAGTTTCCTTTTTATACCCATATCACCTCGTCTTGCTTCTGACCTGAAGGTGAACCCCTCTTTCATCTTGCCATCACGCATCACAGTCACATGGGCTTTGTCATCTTGTGGAGATCACTTTCCTTGAGGTGTCATCCTCATTCGGATTAGTTGGGAACATTCAAAAAAGAAGCCCGGGCTCAATATCGGTTTATGGCCGACCAGACATTGTTACCGATCACCATGGACAAATTGAAACCCCGCAACGGACCGAAAACAACTCTTTCCTGCTTTTCATTCAATCGGCGGCTGCCTGCATACACTGGAGCAAGTCTTGCGAACGCTGGATGTTTGAACTAACCAAAACAGGGCGACCGCTATGGTGAACCACAAGTATGTGCGGCCGGCACTTGACATCTCCGATCAGTCTACGGAAGACGGCTAGCACATCAACGACCAAGCTTTTTGACTTTCCAGTGCGATCGTGCGTGTACGCAGTTGTACAAGATAGATGCGTATCTGACGGATTGCAAGGTGCCTCCTCGAACTTCTGTCCCTATTTAACTATGTCGACCGGCGTTACATGTGCCTGTTCCCCAGTGGAATTATCGCAGCTTTGACTAGAATTCCACGAAGAAACGTTACTTACGACCGGAAAAGTACTCAGACACTTGCCTTGTCACATTGCGAGGCATCTTGTGAACTTGGAAGGATCTTACATGAAGCTAAAAGCTTACTTGACAACAGTCTTGAGTACGTTGTTCTTGCTTTCCGCATAACGGGCGTCGGTGTTTCCAGTTTCACGGTAGTTGAACTGACGGAAAGTCTAGATTTATCACTACGACGAATAGGGGTAACCGACTTGACGAATCAACAGCATTTTGCGGAGACCCGGACCGCATGAGGAATGGGCAAAGAATAAAATATTGTAGCCTCACATCGGCCTTGAAATAAGTGCGGCCCGGTCAGCAAATAACCAGCCACATTAGCACCAATGCTTGAGGTTTGTACCACCTTATCATTTTGTTATGTTCCTCTTAACAGAACTCCTCTTGAACGATTCAATTTTTGCGATTTTGCTCGTAGCTCAGCTGACTGCTGGTCATTCCCCGAGTTCCCATCAACCTTACGTCCTACTTGAGAACATCAAAAAGAGGACGTCGGGCGGTTCGGTACACAGTGGACGGCAGCAGTGAAGATAATTTTCTGCCGTAGCCGCTTTCGCTGTCCTAGAGACTAGTTATGCAAAAGATGCTCGCTAGCCTAATCCAAGACAGATTTTTTACCCTACTCTTATGAAACTCTTTACGTTAGTCTACAATCCATCCGATGACGTAAAACCACACAAGGTGTACGGAGTTGGCTAAAAATAAAACATGCTTTGACTCTCATCAATGCAGATTCATATGCTGGTTAAGCTTTTCTCCAAGTCTGCCCCTAAATTTTGATTAGCTGTGAACCTTTCTGAGTGTAGTGTTGATATCGAGTTACAAACAGTAACCCTTTCAAAAGAGACGGGGCTGTCGACGATCCAGTTACTTTGCACAGTGAGCTATCTTTCATGGGCGATATTGAACTCCGCTTGCAAGATCAGTAACTGAAACTGTGTATGCGAGGGCCACAATGGTGCGATTTGTTGCACGTGATTTCAAATGCCTGTTCCCGCTTCCAACTGGACAGCTACACGTGTTTCCACTAATTCGAGTACAGTGAATGTCCTTTGCTGATCGCGCCCGATTGTGCGAAGACTGCAGAAATGAACAAGTGACCGCGCCGTTCCTCTGAGAACGAGTGATTGTGTTGTTTCGCGGGTCACGTCGGCAAAGGCCCGAGATGACGGAATAATCCGACCAGAAACACGACATCAAAGTTCATAGTTCGATCGTCTCACGCCGTTGAGTATTGCTAACGAAACTTTACAAATGTATTCTGTTGAATCCGTGGTAAGCGAGTGAGGTAATGTTCAATAAGCTACCGGCCTCATAAAAATGTGGATTTTCCCCGTTGGTCAGTAGTATCTCGAACAGCTTCTCTACCGCTGGCAATTACCTCCAACCGCTCTACTATCCATCTTTTGCAAGTCATTTGCCGTCACTTCACGCAGTCCAACAGTTTTGCATGGTGGAAATCGACTTTGTCTCAGGCGAATTATGTGATGGACACTTCACACCACAGTTTTTCTCTATCTGACTTCAGATGGGCAGCATTTAGTAATTACACATTCTTCAGGTGCTAAATCCCCAAAGATTCATCCGGTCAGAACTTAGCCAGAAAGTGCGGAACCAACCAATTGCAGTCCCCTTATATTTACTATGAATTTCTAACAATTCCGTCTGCACCTATTTCACGAAAAAACTATGAAATGAACAAACTTTACTACTTCAACAAATACACCCATTTGCCGGCAGACTCACCTGGAATAGCTCGTTTATAATGGTCTCAAGCAACCGAATGTACTGCACCAGGCCGCCTCATTCGAGATACCTCGATACAAGTATAGACATAATACGCTACTCATAAGGTTGCTGAAAAATCTTCGACAGCCCATGACCGGTTTCGCCCTTCTTGGGGCCCATCAGGTAGGTGCAGTCCCCGAGTTCCCATCAACCTTACGTCCTACTTGAGAACATCAAAAAGAGGACGTCGGGCGGTTCGGTACACAGTGGACGGCAGCAGTGAAGATAATTTTCTGCCGTAGCCGCTTTCGCTGTCCTAGAGACTAGTTATGCAAAAGATGCTCGCTAGCCTAATCCAAGACAGATTTTTTTACCCTACTCTTATAAAACTCCTTACGTTAGTCTACAATCCATCCGATGACGTAAAACCACACAAGGTGTACGGAGTTGGCTAAAAATAAAACATGCTTTGACTCTCATCAATGCAGATTCATATGCTGGTTAAGCTTTTCTCCAAGTCTGCCCCTAAATTTTGATTAGCTGTGAACCTTTCTGAGTGTAGTGTTGATATCGAGTTACAAACAGTAACCCTTTCAAAAGAGACGGGGCTGTCGACGATCCAGTTACTTTGCACAGTGAGCTATCTTGCATGGACGATATTGAACTCCGCTTGCAAGATCAGTAACTGAAACTGTGTATGCGAGGGCCACAATGGTGCGATTTGTTGCACGTGATTTCAAATGCCTGTTCCCGCTTCCAACTGGACAGCTACACGTGTTTCCACTAATTCGAGTACAGTGAATGTCCTTTGCTGATCGCGCCCGATTGTGCGAAGACTGCAGAGCGAGTGTCGAAGAAGAACGTGGCCCCGAGAGATTTTCTTCCGTCAGACGGCACGCATGTCAGTCATCAAGTGTTATTAGGGATAGTACCAGTTTGAAAAGGCACTATATCTTCAGAAAAACATACCAACCATTCAGGCTTTGATTGTGTTACATTCATTAGAGGGCCTTAGTTTTCACGAGTACCCTGATAAGGTGACCACAATGCTGTTGTTGCATAAGCTAATAACTGGATGATACAAGGGACTGCCTTTTGGATCACGTTGCAAATGAGATCAGATAAACCACCCTCAGCAGGCAAACCGCACATGAAGTAAGAATAACGTAACTGTCCCAACTTGTAAAAAGCTCTAACACAAGACATTGTTCCATTTAGATTACCTGGTAAAGAGTGCGCCTAGACATTCATGATCGGCAGCGCGAGATAAATCACAGCGATATGTTATCGGGATGGCTAAGGTAAAGCTTGGAAATGAGCAACATATTAGAGAAGAGCAGTCGCAATGGGAATGGGACAGTAGTGTGGCAAAAACGTGAGTGTTTTCATTCAAGAAGCTGTCGACAAACGTTCCTCTTCTTCATCAGCCGAGCCCTCCAATCGGTGTGAGGCAACGGTTTTGGGATGTTTGCGCTTCATGCTGTCTCGGCAGCTCTGAGGATGCATCATCTGGCCAATCAGACCATGAGCAGTACTCAGCAAATTGACGGGAGTTGACCCATCGGTGATCAACGTACTTTGAAGTCCAAGGGCACTAAGCATACGAAGGTTGTTGTCTGAACTGGCCGTGGACATCGCTTTTATAGTTTCTGATCCAATCGTTCCAACCATTTCCTTGAACTTTTCTACATCAATCTTCATTTGCTGGGCGAATGTGTTTATTTCTAGGTTGTTCTTTTCTCTCAGATACGTCAATTCTGCCTCGCGCGCTTTCATCAACCGTTCTAGTTCAGCATCCTGAGGTACATGAAGGGAGAGAAGAGAAAGCTAGCCTCAACACAGTACTCACCCCCCTCATCAGAAACAGTTATGTTGACACTGATACTGGGCAACCACATAGTTTATTGGAAAAGAATAGTGAACCTGACATACTTCCAAATGCTCAGGCAGATAACCTAGACAGGAACTGCACGGCGTATTTGCCATATTGCACAATATATTCGGCCAGGCTCGGAGAGCCCGGAGACCCCAAAACGGAAGACGAGCCACACTAACAACACTCAAAAGTTTTTTTTACCTTTTTCACACACTCCTGTCCAGTCATAGGTTACCCATCTAACAGTTTGCACCGTTCGATCACACCAGGACAGGAACGGGACATATGCCCAGAGACGTTCGTATTCTTTCTACTTTCCTCAGCCCCAAGATGTAAAACATGAAGGTTAAGTGCAAAAAGGAGTCAGTAACAAAGATGAACGATCAAGAGGGGGACGTGAAAGTCTGTACCACCTGATCGGAACCGCGATAAATAAATGCATTCCTTCAACTTTTGCGCACACAACACCAGAAGGGGGAAGCAGTTTTGAGATCGCCTTAAGTAGATACATTCCAAACGCAGATGCCGGATCCGTTCGGTAGCCAGTTTGCGGCACGGTCATGGCAACATACGACGCAGGGTCACAACTTGACCTTCGACCTTTCGGAAAGAGTTAAGCTAGTGCCCGAAATACGCACTGTGGTTTATGTTCAGCCACAATCAATCAATCAATTTATCAGCTATAAACCGTGTACCATAGGCACATTGGTTGCAGCTGCTACAGTTTCGATCACCGGAAAACGGGAATGTGGGACGTACAACGAAGCCTTAGAGGCGAAGGTGTTCGGTTTGTTCGGAAATTGAGTAGCTACGCATTGAAGGCGATAGCTTTGATGCACGAGCGCCACTGACTGCGCGATTGGGCCATTTCTGCCAGTGTCGTTAACCACTGGTGATTTGAGTCCCGGGGTCCCCATCCAGGGAGGCGTCAGTTGCCCGCCTGACTAAGTTTAATGGTTAGCGCTTTCGTACTTCGTTGCCAGGTCATACACTGTCCACCTCTCGGTCGCTTCCACTCAGCACAGGGCTGGGCGAAAAGAGCTCTGCGGGGCAGACGGTCTTCTGGCATGCGGAGTACATGTCCCAACCAGCGCAACCTACGAAGCGTGAGTAATTCATCTATCGCGGGAGAGTTCCTTCTTCCTAAGACCATCTGACGTACCTCAGCATTACTAATCCGATGTTCCCACCAGACCTGACCAATGCTGCGGAGACATCGATGATCAAACACTGACATATTCCGTACGTGCTGTGCGCGTAGGGCCACGTCTCTGATCCATAAAGCAGTATGGATCGCACCACCGCAGTGTAAACTCTTCCCTTGACAGACAAGCTCACGCCACGTCGGCGCCACAGGTGTCGGAGGTTGGCAAAGCTGCCCTGGCCTTTCCAATTCGAGAAATGATCTCGTCTCCAGCCAGTCCACCGGAACTTATACAGCTGCCCAGGTAAACAAATTTATCTACCACGTCGATTGGCTCACCTGCAAACATGAGGTGCGGGTTTGATCCCACCCAGTCTTGTAGCAGCACTTTACACTTTGCGGGTGTGAAGCGCATGCCAAACCGTGTTCAGCCACAGGTCCTAATAGAAGGTGATCTGCTTTGTCAATTAAAGTGTAGATATGATGAACTACACTTACGCATTTGCCACGCGTAGCCACACTGGATGCCATAGGTAAGCTCGCCGTAGACATTTGAGATAAGCCTATTTTATTCTCTTTTAATTGGGTTGGATCGCAAATGCACCCTCGTTGTTCCGTAGAACAAATACAGCACGTTTGTATGCACCACGTACGAAGCCAGAAAAGCTGAGGTCCAGCTGATCAAAGTTCAACATTACCGGATGCCGAACAAGTATTCAAACAATGCATTTGATTGTTGTGGTCCTGGCCACATTCCCATGTCTGTACTTTCCACTTTGTTATCTCTTTCTGGTACATAAACTGCAGGTTTTGTGGTGAGAGTAAAAGAAATATCAACATCCTATGAGACGCGCCGTCTCCCATACTGATAGATAAAGGTCAGCCAATGCTCATGATATAGTCCAGAGTATGTTGCAAGTACGCAGTGGAACGCTCGAAACAGTAGATCGCATCTGTGACCATTGTACCCCTGCTTAATATGATTTCGCAACCATGCAGAAATGCGTGAAATCAGGTTAGCATTATTGCGAGCAAAACAGAACAGGATCGCTAATGACTGCAACTTTGAACCACATTTGAGAAAATCTCCAACCAAAAACACATGATTCTTTCCGGCCCCATCAGTGACAGCGCCGAGAAAGACATCAGGGAATCTAGTATTAAATAAGAAATGGTACGTGTCAACAAGATTGTTTTACACGGCTTCTTTCATATACCCACCTCCAAACGCTATTGATAAAGTTGTCACTTGAGGCGTCTAGAAACAGGAAAGTGAACCATTCATGCAATCTCACTCAGTACATTTGAGCACATGTTATAAACCTATATCTCAACCTGAAAGTGAAGTGAGTCTACAGTAAGAAAAAATTTACACGGTTGCGAATTTGAATCCCCCCTTGGATTTGTGAGGTGCGCACTGACGACGATTTCCAATAATGAGGAAACGGCTGGATGGTGCTTTTCGGCTTCTCAGCAGAAACCGGCCTCACTATGAGAATTAAATACAGATACGAAATCGCGATGTAAAACTTCCATTGGAGACACGAAGGAGACAGCACCTCCCAAAATGATGCCACTAAGGAGACAGATATTTTGGATTTAAAAAAAAAAACAGAATGGCCCGTGGGATGAGTGAATGAAAGAGAGAAAGTGATGATGAATTTTAGGCCAAGAAAATCAGAACAAAATCGTCAAAATGTGGCACCCTCTTGGAACATAGATACCATAAAATCCGAAAGAAATATGAGATCAGCTACACTGTCAGGTGGCCTCAGTCTTAACAAGAACAACCAAAGAGCCGGGCTCGGGCCCAACCCTTGACTACCCAGTCATCTTGTGCTCAATCAGCTCATCCGCATATGTAGGATAGGCACTGAAGTGAGTCCCCCCACGCGGAGTGAGAGGGCGGACCATGAAGAAGTACAAAAAATATACGTGTTGGCTGTTGATCAAGTGACAGCTAGTTTGTTACTCGAGCTTCGCAACTGCCGAACAGACCGGATGCCTACTGACAAACAGCCGATAAACGCATCCGAACTACTAGTAATAATATGCACTGTTAATGATACATGAATATTAAAAAACTCACCGTTTCAATTGCAAGAGCCCGTGCACGTAGTCTAGCATTCTCCACAGCCGTCTCAGCTTCGATCCGAGCAGCTTCTGCACGACCTTGTGCTTCCGCTTTGGCCTGTCCCGTACTCTCCAATGCAGCCAGCTGGACTCGGGTTTCCAGCAAACCCCGCCGAGCTTCTTCCGCTGCAGCTTCATCCTCGATCTTCTGTCGCTCCAATCGGCCACGCGCCTCCTGTTCCACACGTTCAGCCTCATGACTGACAAAAGTAGGAAGACAAATTGACCGTAGAGCTAGAAGTCCCAAGTAGATTCCCGATGTTAGAAGCTTTACATTAGGTGCGCTATATCTAAGTGAACAGGATCCGTATTTACCGGTTAGGTCTTTGATCAGCAATGAAGTCGGACTGACAAATGTGGTCCGGCTCACCTGTCTTGGATGTACGTTAGTCTTAATGTTTCGGCTTTACGTCGGTGCGTGCAGCACCACCGTCGACTCCGCGCAAAACATCTATGGACCACTAACTATGCACAAGGCCCAGTTGGTTAGACTATTGTTATATATATATATATAAACTGTAGGCTGTAGAGCACCTGCGCCCTACGCTGCTAATGCTAAGAACGATGAGATCGTGAGGTTGAGAGGTAAGCACGTGACTTAACGATGTTCGACATGAAGACAACCAGCACGGTGATTAAAATCACACATCCCGAGAAAAAACGGTAGAAAACGACTTCCGAAAGAATGGGAGAAAGATAATTTCATCAACTACAAGATAAACCGCTAAGGAGAAAGCAATCTCACCGGGCAGCAGCCTCTTGTGAATTGGTGGTGATCTCAATTGCCAATTGAACGGATTTCTGGAGCGAATCTCGTGTGCGCTGATCCACCGGTTCCACAGATTGAACATCAATGCTCGTGATACACAGGTTGTTTTGAGGGAACAAAAACTTATCTCTGATCTTGTTATTCTCATCCACGCCGAAAACGGACATGCGGATAATCCGTGCAGAGTTCTATTGCCAAAACCAAAAGAAAGAGAAAAGGTGATCACATTAAGAGTGGTAGACCTGATCAGATTACACACAAACCAATCGTTCAGCTGTAGCACCCTTTCGGTGCCTGACTGCCATGCCGCCCGAAGGAAGCATGAGGGCTGGGATACTGCCAGGTTGCCCAAGCCTAGACAGGGGAAGTCGAGATGCAGAGGTCGGGTTCGAACCACGGACCTCCGGTCAGTAGATTCGCGCTCTAACCACTTGAGCCATCTCACATATCACACAATCAGGTTAGCTTCACTGGAGTCAAAGGAAAAGCCCGTTGACAACCAAAACGTATATGCCTTCAAGATCCCCGAGAAGTCAGAGATCTTTGTATTTCTTCAGATATTGATCTACTATCAAGCGTTTCGTACAAAAGCAGCCTTTCGGCAAAATTCGTTCTTGATAAGATAGATTTATCTAATTATCAAAAAGAAGCCTAATAAGCCAGAAAACATAATGTTAACAACCTAAACGCAAAACGTCAATCACTCACTTTGTGGAAGTCATCGAATTGCACTGATGCTACTGTACCACGAACCCGCGATGCAATGGCTTTGCAAACATCTCCAACAAAATCTGGAACCGAGAACAATTTTGCCGCATCGGTCTGAGAACACGGATGAGAAATAGCGAAATGCCAATTGTAAGACAACTGGAGTGATAATCTCGCATGATCCGATGTCTCAACAACCACTAAGTCTGTGCAAAAGTCCGGACCCAATAACAGACACAAACTTTTGATTACATTGGGTCGTTTTGGCTTTCCACCACTCAGACTGAGTCTCGTGAATTGCTCGTCCGGACCTAGCATCACCAGAGTAGGCCCGAACTCAACTCGTGCTTTTCGTTCTCTGTAATCGTAGATCTGCACGGCTGCGTTGTGTGGCACCTGGAAAGTGACGACTTTGGTCAAATCCATTGAATTTTCCGCCTGGGACTGATCATCACTACGTCGAAATGAATGGGCTCCACGATCAGCCAATGGATCCCTAGAGGACGACAACAGTTGTATCACTTCGGCCGGCAACCGTTTCTCCCAGAGCTCCTCATCTTGATCCAGCATGTAGGCCTTACCAATGATTGCACGGACTGCGCCAGTACGAGTATTACGCACGTATATGCCTTCATTTTGATCCAGTGGGATAAGTGTCCTGCGCTCAATCACTTCGACATCAGTAGGTGGGAAGTATTCCTGAGGGCCACGAATCAACCAAGTATCGCCTGGAGAACGGATCTAGAGGAGGAACAGGAGTAAAAATCACCGATGTTCGTTGTGCGTCAGAAGCATTTAGAACTAGAATCGACGTAAGTTTGCTACGGTGAACTGACAGCAAGTGTGGTGGGACATGCTTAACTTCTTCGTTCATAGGTTACCAAGTCTGTTTGGCTGAAAGACCAGGGACTCTGCGGTAACAGACTTTCAGAGGAAACTACGCCTTTCGCGAGATCTGAAATCCTGTAGTCTCCATGAGTAAGCATAATGACCAAGGCACCGAGCTCCGACAGAAAAGCGAGTAGTGAGCTCCTAGTCCCAATTTCCAACGAGGACGGTATCCAATTCTTATACCCATGTTACTTTTTCCAGAATACCAGGATAAATGCTAGCGAAATGTCTTCGTAAGGTTGCATAGCTTTTGACGGGGACACACGGATTCAGTCACAGGTTCGGTCAGCACACTGCAAAGCACTTGCATGAACTGATAACCATCAAAGTAGCTGGAACTACTAACTGAGTTCCACGCCGTCGGAGGCAGTGGTACCTTTGTTCTCGAATTAGATCTCATTTGTAGTAGGCCAATTAAATGCCTACTGCTTAAAGTTACGTACTGCAACGTAACTTGGTGTAAGCAAAACGAATTCCCAAAATTAAAATATTTTACCAAGTGGCATCGGTGAACCTCGATTGAAGAATGTTGAATCATGCCACAAGCACACCTAGGTGTGCATTTATGACGTTGGTCTGTCTCATTCTAGAGTTTCTTGAACCGACAAATAGTTCCTGAACTTTGTGAGTTCCATTTTCACTCCCTTGTTCAACCGAAGGCAATTGTTTCCTTTGTGATTAGCTGACATGCCACTGCTGGGGCTTGTCAGAACTGAGCGCTCTTGCGTTCGGACTACAACTGGGGGATTTCTGCGCTCATGATTACAAATCTAAACAACCAATTCACTCAGCAATAATGGATCTCCCCTCCAATGGAGATCAATCGTACCATTGGCTCCACTATATAATGAGAGCTACGTAGACATGGTGGGTTAATTGGTGAGTCTGCGTGTGAAGTGTTTTGAGCTATTCCCATACACAAGATCGGTTTCCCCAAACTTCAGCCAAGGAGAGAAGTGATGCGCAATGAAAATCCAGGCGTTCAGCTCGGCCGGAAAACGAGGAGCAATTTATGATAGTTAAAACTCGAGCAACAAAGATTGTCAGCTGGAATGATGCACAGCCACAGCGACGAGGTCTCTGTAGTCGAAATTATGGATGATGACGCTATTCTGCCATTTCCTGAAAGCGTTCTTCACTAGAAGGACAACTTTCTAACAACTAATGAGATCAAAGTGTTTTCATTAAGAAATGTACAGGCACAAGAATGGAGTACATAAAGCAAGGTATACAACAGTTCGACGATCTTCCAAAGTTTACGTGCTCTAATCGGGGGAATTTTTGTAATTCTGTGCATACAAAATAACTGTGCAATCAAACACCCAAAACCAAAGAATCGAAATACGTACCACTTTGCGCGCTTGTGGTTCTGAATCACCGGTGGCGTCCGTGAATTCTTCCTCAAACCGTTCGGTTGCGCGTAGAATCAGACCCTCGTTATGCTTCAAGACGTAGGAATCTTCTACACCCGACCGTAGAGACTCGCCAGGTTGAAGGAAAAAGGACTTCTCGCCTCGAATAAGCTTTTTCTTCCCAAGTTGCGGCACCCCGTTTTCGTCAACCGGGTCAATAATTACACAGAACTCATGTGCATCAAGAACGGTAATATCCACCACGGAAACAACTTCTTCGAACACACCACATATGTGACTGTCTGTGTCATCTGAAGTAATCAGCCATTCTTCACCAAATCGACGTTTCTTCCCAAAGCCGTCCACGTGGGCTTGCAGAGCGCGTACTTTTAGGGCAGTCTGTGAAAGAGATAGAACGCATCGATGTGCACATATATAACCATTCGGAGGTCCTACCAGTGAAAACAGCACACAATACTGATCGTATTCGGAGGTTCTGGACACAACTCACCGGAGGGACACCAGTACAGTTTATCGCAACCCGCCACACACACCAGTTAAACTACTTTGGATGCGAACTACGAATCACCTGACGACACTTGACTGAAATTAACCACAACGTTTTTGGTCCAATCGGAGTCGAAATTCTGAGCCAAAAAGTGTACTGTAACCCTTTAGAAAGAAATCCTTCGGTTCGAATTTTGCTTTATTGAATCCACCACACTAATACAAGCAAACAAAGAACAACGGCGATCACCATGCGGTTTTCCCCAACCGTGTAGACATGAACAAGGAGGTTCGAAGAGAAATGTGAACAACAACTGACCGAATAAACGCAACAAGGAATTATAAGTCATTTGCATTATACGTCTTAAATTGTGGAAGAAGAACAGACTCGAACACTTACCACCCTGGTGGAGGATGGCCAGTGCTACCGTCTGGGGGGGGATACCAAAGCCTCACCCGTAGAAGCGAGTTCACGACCATGGGCTGGATTGCCGATATACAAAGCAACCCACGAATATTCACCCTCAGTTCCAAATCTCTTTTTGCAACACACGGGGCCCGAACACGAGTGTTCACTCAGTCCACTACTGCCTTATCTCAGGTCTAGCTTCTAACCCAGACATTTTCCGAATTATTCTGTACTTCACTGTTATCGTTTGCGCCTACAGCCACTCCTCTTTACCCAATTGTCCTCACTCACTCAACCCCCAGATTTTTACCGGTCAACACTGTCCTAGTTACTAGTATCTCGTTGTCCTAATGGCTATGACGTATCTGGACTTCCCTGCTTCTCCTATAAACGCATACTTTAGAACAATTTCATTCGCAGGGTCTATACTCTCGGAAACTTCCACTCTACATGGTTTGATTCTACAACCGCCACTGATCGAACTGTCCTCGAATCAGCGATTCTCTGTTACTAGACATTTTCCACCACTTTTGAATTTTCCTACTCAAGTGCCGTACCATGACGGTAACACTACAAACCTTGGACCACTTCTCCACCATCAACCCAACTACTCCCACTCCCTTTGGATACTCCTTTGATTCCAATCACACTTTCCAGCTGCCTCTGCCTCCACAAACTTATGTGCCGTCTCGACTCGTTTTCTGGCGATACTCATTCGCAGAATGGGGTGACGTGCATCTAGTTTCCTCTAACATTTCCAGGATAGCTATCTCTGCAATTACCCATCCACAGAGGTTATGTTGATGCATGTTACGCACCTGGTCTTCTAATCATATGGGAAAGGCGAGCGAAACGAAGATAATGTTACGTAATTTTTCGGGAAATTTTCGTTGAGTATGGCAAGCTGAGCTGATCTCCAGATTTTCAATGGACTGGATGTACAAGACGATCATCTGTGAAATCCAAACTTTCCAAAGTCCTTCATATTTCGGAACTCTTCTTTGGACTTCCCAGTTTTATCGGCCCTTTTCTCCTCATTCACCAAAAAAGGCAGGTGCTTAATGCTTGACTCAGCTGTTTGAAATTAAACGTGCAAAACAAAACAAGTAGCTGACGTGTTTCAGAGTCTCATCCGACAGGCAGCGCTCGCTTCGCGAGGCATCGATTACGATGAAAATCTTCTCATTCGGTTTGACCCAAGGGCCACGTTCGGCCCCAAAATGAAGAAACAGTTAGTGATAAAGGTGAAGAAAACAAGAGCATCAGTGGGCACTGAAGGTAAGGAAGCGAAAATATCGCAATGGACGGAAATTAGCCAGTTACCTTATCTGTTAATTTGTAGGCCATTCGTTTCTCAACGACTTCTTCGTACGGTCCAGGTAGATAGGCTCCAGGTTTTTTTACTAACCACTGTTCACCGTAGACCCGAGGTAGGCCACTGCGGTCGAAACAATCTTTTAAGGCTCGTAAACACAAAGCGGTGTTAGGCTCAATTTTCTGTGCTGTCTCAGTTTTCAAAATCTTCACCTCCTTACGCGGATAGTAAACACCTGTAGACAGGAAGTATGGTAAAATGTGCCAGTTACGAAATCAGTCAAATAAACATTAAAAGAGTGATACACCACAAGAGCCAATCACGGGCCAGCTCTCGACACCCAAACAGCTCCAGCTCTGTACTCAACAAAGATGTGTACCTAGGGCACGAGATAATAGGCAGCTCAAACAAGAGAACGTGAAGAGGAACTAACAATCAACGCATGTAAACCGGAGCCCGATTGATGTGGATGACTCTTAGGTATGATGTATATTACACCACCATCTGTACATGGGGAAATGCTGATAGTGATCCACAGATGAAGATGCGGAAACAGATCCAATTAAATCGAATCCGTTATACATCAAATAAGGAACAGAAACTCTGATTTACTGAAACATCAGCGGCAATTTGAAGTAAGTCCCCATCTCCTAGCCTCCTCCTAGTTAAGCTTTAGTGATATATTGAGTGAGAAAGGTATCACTCAACAGTACTCTACGAAAACAAAATTTCGGAGGGTGACTGTCCTAGAGACATCCGTATGGAATGATAGCAAACCAAACAGTGAAAATTGTGGTGTCGGGGTTCCGATAAAACTATCGTGACGATCCAGGAAATGAAGAATTGTCGTTATTTTTAATGGCTCTTTGTTCCGTCTCACATTATACCGGCCTTCATGGTCTAGCTAAAGACGAAATTTAATTTTGAACTCGCAAGGTTAGGGCGGCTTTACAAAACTTGATATATAGGTAGCACCAAATCAACATACGCGAACAAAAAATCGAATCCTTTAGCTGTATCACCCTTTCCGTGCCTAGCTGCCATGCCGCTAGAAGGAAGCACGAGAGCTGGGATACTACCAGGTTGTCCAAGCCTAAGCAGGGAAAATGGAGATGCGGAGGTGGGGTTCGAAACACGAATCTTGCAGTCAGTATATTCGTGCTCTAACCACTCGAAAGACAGACTGCACGTCACAGAGATCGCCATGATGTTATTCTGTTCCGCAATTTGACCAGTGGAAGAAAAATTCGTGGTGATCGGGCACCGAAATCTTGAGGACCTTGTTCGAGAGTGGTGGAAAAACCGAACTGACATTTGGGCTGCACAGCTTTCGGAGTAAAGAAATGATGCAACGGACTAACTTATGATAATCCTCACATTGCACTTCGAACACTAAGCACACAGCTATTCGAGATAATGAGACAAATGACTGTATGAGGATGAGTAAAGCATTGTGAAGGAAATATGCATGCATCCATTAAAAAACTTCAAACCATGCAACGATGCTTCCGGGCGAGGCACGATTCTACTGAATGATTAGAGACGTTAGAACAGCGCTACGACTACGGTTCTCATTTTTGTGGAAGTGGTTTTTTTGTCGACCAATCTGAGACATACGTCCTGGACGAAACCTTATTCTGAATAATTCGCAATGAATTGTGGGGATATATCTCCGTCCCAGATTATCCGGAAGGCCAAAACGTATTGGCACTTCACAAAACATTTGATGCGATTTAGTTTAGAACAACTGCAAAATACTGCCTCTATATTATCACCTTTTCCAAAAATTGTTTGAAGCACAGAAGCGTTTGAAGCGTTCACAAATCCGGAATACCAGAGTGCGAATGAACAAAATACAACTTAATACCAGAGTCAGGTTAGCAAGTTGTTTTCCTCTCGTCGCGAAGACGCCAGATTTTATGGTGACACGACAGGTTGCCTATTCCCGCAACCCATTGAGCTATATAGGAAAATGCCCATTCATCACCTAGCAATCTCTCTTGCCAGTTTGGTTAGTAGATAGACGTCCGACGAACATTCTTCTGGCCATTCAGGCGAGTGCTTAGAACAAGAGTAGTCACTCGTTCCATAGAAGATGGACTAGTGTGATAGTCGCACGTCGCCGCAGCTGCCTTGTGGCGAGCTTCCGAGGAAACCACTGCGACTGAGGACCTTAACTTCTTCCCTGTTTGGGTTAGATTTCGTGGCAGACAACGTGGAAACATGAAAGACATACAAGATACACCACATCAGTGTCGTGACATCGGCCAGCTCGACTTATTTGCTGAACACAGCAGGGCGAAAACACAGAAATTTGGCCGATTCCTCCCATCCTTAACCATCTCCCAAACCTCCCCTCTTCTCCACTTAATAATTACTCTTCTAGAGGCTAACGCACTTGGCCATCCAGAGAATAGTGACTTCGGGTGACTCTGCTGCTACTGAAGCGGCCTGGTACATCCCTCAGTTTAGAAACCCAGAATATTTGTAGATCGCTGATTATATGTTCATCTGTTCATCTTCCTGATAACCCACAGAGGTCAAAGTACTGTGAGCTGTTTGTTCATAGTGGCTACTTACATATCAGTGGATTTTAACTCTATTCCGCTAAATGCCCTTTCTATCGGACCACCATCACGACTACCACGAAGTGTTCAATTATAGTGGTAATAGTTGGAGACCTTGACGCATATGTAGGGCGATTCAGTTCATTGAAGGCAAGGTTTGGTCATATGTTTAGTTCACACGCAAGACATACTGACAATGGTGGGCGTCTTTAGAAACTTTTCACCGACCACCAGTCGCTACTAAGTACTACTTGGACCAGACGCAGGGGACACCGTTATGCAACAATCCGATCAAGCTGAGGCAACATATGGCCAAATGGATAACATATCTGTTAATTACCGATGGTGAGAATTAGTTCTTGGCTGTCGACCATTCAGGAATGCACAGGCACATAAATAAACCTAATATAGCTAAATACACTCACCTGGACCCAGAAGAATCTCCTGTTTGTTTCCAGTCTCTCGTAAAACCAAATTTGTTTGCAAATGAGTGTATTTTGCTAATTTGTGCAATTTGGTTTCAAGTAGAACATAAGGTTGACAGAAACTCGGGGACTGCCTACCTGATGAGCTTCAAGAAGGGCGAAAACGGTCGTGGACTATCGAGGAATTTTCAGTAACCTAAATATATTTTGACGAATCACCACCATCGACAACAATGCGGCGTTAGTAAACCTTTTTGCCTGATGGCCATGAGGAAGAGTGCTGCAGTGAAGAGTGGAAAGACTAAGTAGGTTCGTATGGGACAAAATCCCAAACAGCAACGAGATGAACGTACCCAAGCGTCGTACTATCAGTGAGATTGATTCGACGTCAACGCGAGCCCACCATACAACGGCAAAACGATCTTTCCAAGGTGGAAGCACGCTTCACCTTTTGGGCCGGTTACATGACATGTCCTATAGAGTTTCTGATCATATGCAAGGAAAATCACGCGGATGTAATTAAGGAGGCACGCAGACCCGCAGCACTCAGTTTGACAGCGGTCGTTTCCATTTAGCGTTGCAGCGACCTCTTCTGTCGCGGCACAGTCACCGTTTGGGCAGTTGCCCAGCTTACTATGTCAGCAAGTAAACCTAATTCCCTCACCGTACAAGAGAAAACTAACTTTTCTATGGAGTCAAAAAAGCCTTTGAAGTGGAGAAAATCCGCAATCGTTGGCAGACGGCATGTATGGCACCGTTCAGATACATGATGCCATTTGAAATTCCGTTTGGTGCTCTCGGACTTGCGTCGCCGGTGCCGCGGTTAGGTGCCCCGGTTGCTGAAGCCAGTAACCGCTTTGCGGCAGTCGTAAAGAGCACACCTACATGGTTGGAACAGTCGACTCGTACACCTTTTTTAAATACGTGTATGACTGATAGACCCCAGTTGTCTAGAACGTATACTTGTCCTTAAATAGGAACAAGCAATTTAGTGAAAACAAATCACAAGGATCAACCATCGTCATTGACTAGCACTAGGGGAAGCTCATCTGGCCCGGCAGCCCGGTGGCGCTTCAAGACAGGAAGGTGTACTAATACTTCACAAAATGAGAGAGGACATAAACTCACAGACTGACCAAAGTTAGGCGGTTTGAATGAGATATGGGCGTGGAAGCCGATGGCAGAGTAAACTACCGTTGGGAATACCCTGTCCGACAGACTAGATGCTGGCTATTATTATTTATTAGATTTCTAATTTCATCTTTGATTAGCTCACTAACTGGTACTGGCAACGTTGTGGAATATAGGTAGCTCGGGTGCGCTGCCAAGCTCGGCGAACAGACAACAACCAAATAAGCGGTACTATCTTGGATCCTGGTTAGTGGGTTAGGTGGACCCTCTTCCGCGGTGGCGCTGGCCACCTCCACGTTTTGAGCTTGCTGTTTCCATCTTCAGTTCCTTCTTATTCATGTGCAAGCCTCGTCTTAGTTGACCTCTAACAGAACGTACAGTCGAATTATGTTGCGGTCTCGAGATACGAAATTTTGCATCAAGAAAAATATCCGGTGATTAGTATGTGCGCGTTCAGGAACACCACATGCAATGTTTACAGCTTTAGGTATAACGGTTGTTGTCTCTTCTCAGTTACTGATAGTGCCTTCTAAAGAGGCCACTTTAAACCGCTAAACAGCAAGTTCGCCTCCTGGGTTCAATCATGAAATGCGCTGAAAACCCATATCGGTCAAGCGCACAACCTGAGTCGACATATACATTCAAGAACGATCAGCAGCCGTGTATTGAGTCTCTCAATCGGCAGCCAATGGATATGTGATCGATTTGGGTTCAAGGCAGTTCAAGGGCGCCGTGCTAAATCCAGTGCCGCTTAGGAACAGCTGGTGATCATTAGGAATTTATGAAGAATGTTCATGCCAAACGCAATCACAACGGTGAGCGTCTTTTGCAAATTTGTACTGGTCACCAGTTGTTTCACAGCAGCACTAGGTTTAACCGCTGTTGCCGCCCTTATGAAAGCTGGCATCCTCATACCACTCAGCAGCCCCGGAGCCGAATTGACCGTCTCGCCATCGGCTATCGATGGCGTGGCTCAGTCCTTAACTGCCAATCGTTCCGAAAGACAAAATTCAAGATCACACCCTAGTTCTATACAGATTTTCAATAAGCTTTCCTGGTAACCCCTAAAAATTACCTCTCCATTTAGCACCTGAAGCACTTTGTGAGATACAAGCTAAGAAATACATACCAAAATACACCATACACGATCTCATTGGAGAACATTCACTGTAAGTGGGATATAGATACCCACGATCGCACGGAAAACTGTTTTTTTGTGTCCCAAAGCACATACACGGAAATCACTTGACCTCAAAGTGGTCACTGCCACTCCTTGACGCGAGGCGCTCCATCCGCTCGAGCTCAGAATACATTTCGGCTAGACGAGTGCTAGAAAACTCAGACATGGTCTGCGTGTAGGCAGAGACACGTAGTGGAACTGGAACATCCAAGAAATAAAACAGACCAGTTCGTCTGGGAATGCACGGAAGTTGTCCCAGCTGGTCCGCAAAACACGGCCTAAAAGCCTTCAGTGAGGTGATCAATTGCGAAGATAATATTTGAGAAAGGCTAGTGTCTAGATCGCTGGGAGTAATATTTTCCAACCAGTTTTGCTGGTGCTCTGCCCCTCTGTTCGTATCCTTCATTCGATCCGTTGATTCTGAACCGTAGACCGTGAGCTTAAATTCCAGTTGATGAAGTACTGATATGCTTTTCTGCCATTGGTCTTCTGAGAAACATGAGCTTGTATGCGTTGTTTAAAGGAGGTGCATTGCACTACATCAGGTGCTTGGGCACTTCCACGTACACGACCAACAACCGCGCCTTGCTTCGATGTTAAAGCAGTTTTTGACTCTGTTGACAGATTGACACTCCTAAATATTATTGGCCAGAGGTGGGTGTCTTTGAAATGAGTGTACATACTTCTTTAAATAATCCTTATTCCTATATCGCCACTCGGATTAGGGTGTACGATGAACTGTCAGGGTTTCCTCCTCTCATCCATTTCGTTCAGTTTGGTCACTGACGATGGGATGGAGCATAAAAATAAAAAAAATCACGTTTGGATTGATGAACTTAGATTATGAGGACGAAATCGTTTCGTTGTTTGACAACTACTTGTCCGCGCGAAACACTTTATCCCATGCTTCGGCATGCTTTTTGCGCCTTCAAATTGCAAAATCTTACCAGCTTCATACATCCCCGAGATTTCATAATGAAAAGCTTGCGTTGGTCGATCGGTTCACACATTTTTGAATCCGCGCAAGAAGTGATTGTACGGTGATAGACAAAGTCAGTGCGCGCATAATCGAGGTGCAAGCAGCTTTCGCGTTCGTACGGCATCAGAACCGACTTCCGTCGAAGTCAGAGAGTCAAGTACACAAGGCAACCGTAATAGCAGTCTTACTTTGTGGTTATAGGACTTGGTCCCCCTGATCTGTGGCACCTAAGGCAGCTTCAAACTTTTGAGCACCAGTCTCCGTGGCAAAGCAAGAGTTAACTGGATGCAGCGAGAACGCAAAGAGGTGGCGCGATAGTGGATACCTCGTAAGAGTACAAAGCGTTGGAGCAGCAGATTAAGCCCACCAGGTTGAGGAAGTTCGGGCCAAACCGCGGCCTATCAGAGAAAACGTTCATTTTTTGTTGATAAGTTCACAGGGGCAGGTTATGGCGCGACAGCGTAAAGTGAGAGCTGTTACTGTGAAGCTGTGTTGCGGGGCTACGCGATCCTGTTTGCATGTGATTGGAAACTCGGCAAAATAATGCATTCAACCGATACCAGTGATCTTTGACCAAAGGCCTGACTGTAAAATAACGATGTGTGGCGTAAGACCATCGCAGTGATCCAAAATTTGAGTGAGAATCTGCCACACTTGTTTCAACCTGGACAGCCAAACCGTTTGTCAGACCTCTGTCTACCGATCAACCCGGAGGTGGAGTGCTTCTTTGGGGTCCCCAGTAAAGTTTAACAGGTTGCTAGGGTAAGCAAACTGTCGCACCGCGATAAGATCCAAACCTTCTCGTGACAGTCAAAAATGGGTACTCCTAAATTTTATGGACATACTTCGCACTCCAACGCCTCCGGTTGTGTTGAAGTTGACAATAAACTGTCTACATTTTTCTCACAACCCGCGGTATTTGTTATAACTGTAATCTATTTCCCGTTTGGTTCAATTTTGTCACTGCTACAATCATGGAGTTTTACCGTCCGCCATCCTGTAGCACCCTTTCCGTACCTAGCTGCCATACCAACGGAAAGAGGCATGAGGGCTTGGATAATGCCAGGTTGCCCAAGCCTAGACAGGAGCAGGCGAGATGCAGAGGTTCGGTTTGAACCACGGACTTTCGCGTCCGTAACCTGGCGTCTCAACCATTGGACCATCTCGAGTTCAACGGGCCGGGGAAAATAATCGAAGTGAAGTGACACCGGAGAAAGACAAGTGGATTTATATTGTCCGAAAGATTTCATTTAACAAGTTGCCAAAAATCCATCTATGATTTTTCAACCTTGAAAGTGTAGGCGCCTTGGACACCTGCTATAAGCTAGCTCATGTTCCCCTTCTCTGTCCCATTTTTTCTTCTTTCCATTATAAGGCTTTACTCACGAAAAACACATTATACACAGTGAAGCACCATTGTTCTCATCTGGCGTTGCAGTCAGTGATGGTAACAATGTGCGCACGCTCCACTCAGTAAGCATTAGAGCGCTCAAGTTTCGACGGTTACAAGTGAAGCATACTCTATCTAACCGTGTCCTAAATTGAACCGGGGAGCCACCTAAAACACCTGAGTACTATTGGCCCAAAAGTTGTTGGCGTCTACAAGACCGCTGAATGTGTGCGAATTTGTGATCTGCTCTTTAAAATGCGAGATCCAGATGGATCAGTGGTTAAAGCAAGACACTATAGACCAGATGGTCCGAGGTTCGAATCCAACGTCTGCAAGTCGGCTGCTAAGTTCTAAGCTTGTGCACCCTAGTCGTACTTCAGCTCTCGTGCTTCCTTCAGATAGGGTGGCAAATAGGAACCCAGAGGTTTACACGGCTGAACGACGTATTTAGAATGTATAACCCAAATCGGTGTTTTTACTCACCCGGCCCCTCGAACAGCCATTCCTCGCCAGCAGCTCGCTGAATCTTGTCTTCACTAAAATCCATTATAGCCTGAAGACGCAGAGCACAATGCACACTAACAACAGGCAGCGATTGTACTGAACCATGCAAGTGCTCTCCTGGATAAAGAGGAAATGGATCTTGGAAAAAACGATACTCCTCGTCGCCCGCGCGAAGCTTGGCCACCCCGTCCTCATCAAAGACCGGAATTCCCTCATCCGACTTTATAACTGGGTCACGGATGACGCAGTACTGCATGGGCGACAGGGATATCATCTTTGAAGGCCCAACAACCACTCTAAACGAAGTGGAATTACCATAATTTAGACTCACTGTTCATCTTGTAAACAAACATATGTGCGTGGGCCAAGCACGAGACGTACAACATTTGTTTTTAAGTTGAGAATATGGACATAATGGTAGGGCGCAATACAGATCGCAGGGTAGGTTTCCATCGCTGTCTTCGTCATTGTACACTATTGCACAACAGCTCCGCGCCAATAATCAAGAAAACGGGCAATCTCAAGGTCGTTTGATACTGAGTTTAACACAATAAATTTACGCATTCACGGATTGATACGCAGGATCGAGGCTTTCGCCCAAGTTTCCCGGGTCCGTTTTGTTCTTGTCGTTTAGCGGTTTCAAATTTGCATGCAAGTTGGACGCCAAAAGCTTGCTTCGTTTGTTTAGTTGTTGATTCTGTCAAGGAGTTGAATTTGGCATATGAAAATTGGTAAAAAGAATTAGGCTTACCATCTGTTAGAATGGGCATGTTGCCTCTCACGGATTCACGGATTCACGGATTCGCGGATTGGTATCAGAGAGGACATTCGGGATGGACAGGGACGCATGTAAGTATAGAGCGATACCACCTGCCCTCCCTCTAAATACAGAGTAGCCGTCAATTGAGATGTCCGCGTCAGAGAAATCTGGCGTGAGTCAGGTCTCTGTGAGTGCGATACTGGAGGTAATTTGCCCGTTCAAGACAAACTGACTGTTTAGCATCGCAAAGTTTGTTGAAAAGATCGAGGTAGTTTGTGGACAGGCATTTTAACGCTGGCACTGCTGCCTCCGAAGGTCAAGAGTCGAGAGGTTTACAACCAGAATGGTTAGAAGATTTAATAGCTGCACGCCGGTTTTGCGTCCAAGGCTCCGAAGGAGCCTCCGCTGCATACTCGTATGCCTCTTGTCCTGGTGTTTCTGAGGGCGGCTTTTTGTTTGCAGGGTTTTTTTCGCCCCGTGGGCGCCCGGTTTCCACGAGCCTCTTACCTTCTGGGGATGTTGGTTTTTATCCAAAGGCTGAAAATTTTGACCGCTGCTACTTGTACTTGTTGAATATTGCCTTCTGGATGACTAGATCTGCTGTTTTTTTGAGAATTTGGGGCGAACATGCGACTGTTTTTGATTTGTTGGGCATTTTGGCAAGGTGTTTTGGGGCCTCGTTTGAGAGAAGGGTGATTTGTGGAAAGTCCTGGCTGATACATTGCGGGAAGGTTGGATATGAACGAGGTGCATCGCAGAAGTGTCTAGTCACAACAGACAGTCACGGACTGTGAGTTCGGTACTTTACACATGGGAGTAGTAGTTAGAGAAAACAAAGGATGCGGAAGGCACTGTGGCGATTTCCACCTTACTTTTGTCTTCAATATACCGCCAAGTATTTCTTTAATTGCATAAACGTTTTTGTTTTTATACGCACAAACTTCAAAAACGCGTTTTGTACAATTACACAGCATACAAACGTGACCAAGTGCTTCGACCTTCTCTGCTGATTCTGCTGGCGCTTGCAGCGGTCACTAGCGATTCTCATGTATTGACTCTGGTATCAAACCAATGCAGACTATCTTCGGATTTTATTATATTTGAGAACTTTTCAAAAGATCTTTGGAAAACCCCAATTGGACTGTTATTTATTCGCTGACTTAGGTCAACAACGAACTATTTTAAAGAGAACAATTATTGGTGAGCCTTTTTCATCTGACCCTATTCATTGTTATATGCTTGATCTAGTGTTATTATTTTGTTCCTCTGCCACACACTCCTAATAAGGTAGCTTGTAGTGCAGCCAGACCACTACAACTTCTTGCGGGACTCGGGTCGGCTGGCGGAGTAAGAACTATCGATTTGGTTGGCAATTAGGGGGAAGTGGTCTAAGTCGCGCCTTGATAAAGTGGGCTAAAGCGCACCTTGCTCCACCTGATCGGTTAACGAAAAATGGTGACACTATTGCAAGGGCGTGTTTTTCTTGAGCTTTAACGAGATGGTAGTTGATCTTTTCGTCAAGTTTGGCAACCGGGTTGCCAACGTTGATGCAAATTGGGGTGGGAATCCTACGTGCGCTGCTTGGTTCGTAAATCTCCCAATTCTGCTCGCGTTTATTTGTTTTCTGAAGAGTTTTTTATAGACCCACTTAGTGAGTTTTTGAGGACTGTCTGGCGCTAGACATGATTGATCATTTCTGTAAATCCCACAAACCCTGCGGTATTCCAAGGGGTACAGAGTTCGCCATGTAGATCTTCGAGCGTGGAGTAGACTCGGTGTGCAACAACATTTTCAATGACCGTGGGCTTTACACTCAGGTCCCATTAGGGTCTCCACACACAGTTGCAACATTATATAAGTGATGGAGTGACCTGGATCGGGTAAAGTTCTACCGTATACCTTGGTAACTATAACTGTCCCCCAATGGACCGAAGAAATGATATAAGAATTGATTGGAAATAATCCATTGATTCCCTGCAGGAATCAATCATCAAAACAGAAACCACTGTGTTTCTACGCGCCACGGAAAAGTGGTAGGGACGTTCAGGAGGAGGAATTTCCTAGACATGTTTAGACAAACGTCGATTTGGAGCCAGAAGTCTCATGCATGGGTGGGCAGCAGTAGCGTGCAAGGGTCCACGCATCATACTTTCCGGTTATAACTTTCAAGTGCCACCTTACAATCTGGCCGTTGTTGGGGCAAATTATTTACGATTAGCAACACCCCAGGTTTCAGCGCCGACTCTCTTGGGATTCCACTGTAAATAGAAAATCGGGGCGGACTGAAACAAACAGAGCATGTTTGTGTGATCAGTTGAGAATGAAACCAAACAACACCAAGATGACGCATTGCAACTGTTAGGTGTTCCCCTCGCTGGGTCACAATCTAACAGGGACTTTGCCGAAAGCATCGGAGAAATTGAGGAAAACGCGCTCAGTTAAATTATTGTTTCAAACCGCCTTAAAGAGATCTAACGTTCGGTCTCATCTGGATTTTTTTATCGTTCCGATTTTTAAACCCCGCTCTGCCGTATGGATTCCGGACTCCTCTTGAGAAGTTTATTCCTAATGGACAGTTGATTTCCATTCTTGCATTTCCATTCTTTCCCAACATGTGCTGTACAAAGTGGCTGAGATGCACAAGCTCTGCGCTTTCAACCGCCGCTCATCTTACAGGAGCCCAATGTTGATAGCCACCTTCAAACGGTTTGTAGGACACGTTCTCGAACGTAGTTCTGGATTCACATTACCTTATTTGCGGGCATGTCGGACCGAGGTGGAGAAAGTGCAGCATTCATTTTCTGAATACTTGTTCCCGACGTCTTCTGCTCTATCACATCAGCTTCGCGATTTGTCACTCGGGCAGAACCTTTTGTGGCTGAGGCGCGTTTGGCCGGACCTAAACCTCCTGGGTTGGTCTATCTACCGACAGACTTAGATTGCTGACTCTGGTCCTGAGTTTCCTTCTCGCCCTCCCTATAATATCCACAGCTCTTCATATTTGCTCATGTTTTCGACACATTGATCAGCCCCTTGAGGAGATTTTTCTATTCTCCTCATTTTGACATACAGAACAACTTCCCCTTCATATCGGTATTATATCTTCTCATGTAGCAATTAAGGAATATCCTCAACTCTTGTCTTCCTCTCTCAAAAGTCCAACCTCTTTTTGCGCCCCAGTTTACACTGGACACATCTTTTGAGAGAGACAATAAGCTTTTGCTAGTTGCGCTTTGACCACAATTGTCTTATTACTTGGCCACTCATTTGCATTCACCTCGGATCTACTGACTGAAAAACAGGATTCCCGTTCAGTGACCTCCACTAACCTGAAATGTGCAAAGAATAAATGGTACAGCATGGCTATCTAAGTTCTCAACATTGAGCAGTAATCTTGTCAGCAAGAAGCTTACACAAAGAGTATCAAAAGTGCTTTAGAGCTTTTAAACGCAGTGTAAAAAACTTCGAATGAAGCTTCTCCACGTACCGACTGCAAGAAATAAGGAAGCTTGTTGAACAATAAAGTCGTGCTCTCTGATCCTGAATATCCCCGCACCGTGTCTCCGCTGTGAGAAAGCTGGGTCGACGAAAAGAAAGTTATCGATCCAAACACTTTAAACAGAGAGCAAATAAGTGTTGCACCTCCACAGAAGTTACGATACGCCAGAAAAAAACTGCGAGCGCCTCAAAACAAACAAGCCTATCGTAAGGTCGCAGGTATTTTTCGATCCCGATGATGATATATTTGGGTGTAAAGCACAGATTAGAATGGGTTGTTTAAAGCCAAACAGGGCGCCCGGATCAAGTGTAGCCGCAGGTCTAGGCTTAATGAAAAGATGGAATAGGATGAGATCAGTAATATCTGATGAGTTTTAGGAGGCAACGGATAAGAGTATCGCCACAAAATAGAGAAAAATCGAACGTTTATTGCAAGTAGGATGGTGACAGCAAGTGCTTAAATGAGACAGGATGGGGAGACCGAGTTTATTGGATGACCACTGCACGGGGCGTTTGCAGCAACTACCGCAGAAAATCAAAGCTTAAAAAGAGTGGGAATGAGTTATGCTTAGTATTCTGATGAGCGTGAAAAGTGCTCAGCTAAAGTGGAAATTAATAATGGAGAAATCTAAAGCTTATAGCATGACTGACATGAAAGCAAATGGTCATGTAGGCCTCTTATGTGGTATATTTCCGGTAAGCGGCCTCTCTACCAAAGACTGAGAGGTTGCCGAAAAGCTACAAGAAGTATAGAAAAAGCATCACAAGTGTGCTTTTGCTTAGTCAGTGTAGACCGAACTTTGCTGGCGACCCAAAAGTATAGTGTTGGTGGCAAAATGGGCGCCTGGTATTTTACACTAGGCGTCTGTCAACTAGTGGGCATGAAGATCGGACATAAGTAGCTTCGTGCTTTTGATAAGGTTGAGATTTAGCTAGTATGGTAACGAGCAAGGAGGCTAGGCCTTTGACCAGTTAACAGGGGGTAGTTACAGCATGAGTTAGTTAGGGGGTGCGACAGAATTCAGGCTGTTACACAGCGACTCAATTGTAAAAATGAGCATTTAATGTAAATGCAGAAAAGTAAGAAATGGCGAGGATCAACCTCCGGGATAATGAACAAAACCTATTGTCCAACTCAAATGCGCCATGTGGGCTGATTAGTGGGTTAGGAGTTTGGGTCGCCAGTCATCGGGTCATTGGCGTCAGCTCCGACAGGCGAGTGGTGTTTGTCGAAAGCCTGGACAAGCCAAGTGAACATTTATAAGCACACCACAAAGCCAATCTCTAGCGAATCTCCTGAATTGAAGGCAACCTTTAGGACCACCACGATGAATGAAGCCCCCGTGCTACTGGAGGGATGGTGGTTACACGAGAGCACCATGTTAAAAAGCAATAAAAAACCCCCCGTGCATGGAGGGCTGTACTGGTACACGAGATTCCCATCCGCGTGCCTGCTTCTAGGTCCGCACGTCACATGTCACCGAGCGGTAATAATTGCGGCTGTAAATTAAAAACAAACTCTACCATGTATTTTACTCGTGCGGGTGTGATTCACTCCAGTATAAGAACTCAATCAGTTCGAACAAGTAAGCAGTGAGCGCCTGCTGAATTAGACAAGACGTTGAGTAGTCGAATGAAACGGTGGCTAACACCAGGGCAATAATAATAGAATGAAGATGTTTACAGCGTGTGCGATACAGTTCATCGAAGGCTGAGCATTGACGTGAATCACCATGTCAGTCAAAACCGCAGTACAGTTTTATGCGCGTGTGACTGAACTGTGGAGATATACAAGGGGTTGGTTCATTACGCATCATCAGACCGGCTACATTTGTGTGCAGCAATGCTCACAATCAGAGGACATTATATAGCTCTCAAGAGTGAGAGAGCGGGGCCCACTTTTGGTTTACATAAGATAGAGCTTGGTCAAACGAGGTGTCAGGCACTAATCAAGGACCATAGATTAATCCGGGGATGGAATCAGGCTTCATCAAACGGGCACAAGTTATCTGGGTACGGGCGCCCAGGATCAAGGGCGTGGAAGTATAAAGGGGTCAGTGAACTTCGGCGTGAAATGAAATACGATTACAAGCTCTAAACGCTCACGGCAACAGATCAACCCTGAAGGAAGCAAGTGCAGGTGTATCACCAACAATGTAAACTTTCAGCATAAGAAATAGGTAAACGGAGGAAGCAAGTGCAGGTGTATCACCAACAAGGTAAACTTTCATCATAAGAAATAGGTAAACGAGTTATTAGTGGTCAAAAGCACTAGGGAAAATCTGTTAAATGCATGTATGTGCATGTGCTAAATATATGCGTTAACACTGGAGGGTTGATGATGATACAGAGCAGGTTAGGCCGGCCGTCACTAGAAATACTCTTCCTAATGAAATGACATTCCGAATGAATGCCGGCTCAACCTACTCTTCTTCACCGGCTCCATTGCATTTCCTCGAGGTTTTATTTTACGGCCACTTCCGTTTCTGGCTTGCATCCAGACCATTCCAGATGAGCTCTTAAGTCAACTTCCAATTTTTGCGGACGAATCAAAATAGTATTTAGTTCCAAAGTTCCTGGAATCTGCATATATGTCAACACTTTGACGCAGAGGCCACCGGACTGGCCCCTTCCTCTGAATAAAAAAAACTTGCGTCCATCGATAGCGACTCAGCGAACACCCTTGATACACGCGCTTCCTGTGATGCGTTAGCACCAACTCTCTTCCCCAAGGAACTTCTACACCAGACCCCACTCTCGGAGTGACAATGGTGAGTATCTACAGTTTCAATGTACACCGTGACTATGCGATCCATGCAACCATTTACCCGTATTGCGGATTCCTTCATTTCATCATCCCCATTTTCACCTTTTATGACCCTGGCCATAAGTCCAACAGTCCAAGGCCGAATGGGCCTCATCGGTGGTTTCAGACTTTAGTTCAAATTGACCAACCAGATCGTGACGATCCAGCAACCGCACCAGATTCTCTGTTCCGGTTCATCAATTTTCGCTATTTGAAGTTCTTTCATCATGCACCAGGCAGGATGTCTTTTTCACCCTCTCTCGTTCTGCTTTTGTCCACCACCATCAAACCTTGATCTTGTCTCAGCTTGATATGTTCTCGATCAAAAGTAAAATAAAATTCTGAAAATTATGTCGCATTTTCAATGCCGGTTTAGGCGTGGTCAAGTCTACATCGGATACTGCCCACCGTTCACCACATCGTCCTTTTTTCGCGCAATCCACACTACCCGCAAACCCCCCAGTCGAGCTCTATTCTGACTGTAACCGTGTGATCACGCTTGATGGTATGCTACCCACTAATTGGGAATAAAAATTATCATTATTTGATTTGTTATAATGTGAACGTGGCGAGAGACGGTCGGGGAAAAGTCATTTTATAGTGAGTGAAATTGAATAAATTCACAGACTACTAATATATCCGTATACAAAGTTAAATTAAAGTTAATATATAGTCAAGGATACATCTATATGTGTTCCAGAAATTTACTTTAATCAAAGGAGGAAGGAGGTAAGCCGCCTTTTAGTGCCTTTTTAAACACAATAATTGTGCATCCCGCGGGGTATCATGAACCAGGAGAGTGTTTATATTTGTATAACCTAGTGAAAAACAGCAACCGCGCATATATATTGGTGCTTTTTTCCTAAATTCGATATTCATTGGAATAAAAGTGATAATCACACAATTTGGTGTCGTATTCCATGAGTTGTCGCCCAAATCGAATTCCAAATGAAGGGCGTTGATTTAATTTCTTGTAGGCAAGCCTCAGTCTATTTTGTGTTTCAGGTCTTCCAAAAACTTTTGGAAACCAAATTACATCAAAGATACAATCGTCACACTGATGTCACACCATACTACGATAGGCATTATGCGAGGCTTTTTGCATGGTACGTAATGTCGTGAAACGCGTCCATTTAGCAGAGCTTGACGTCAAAGCTAGAAAAACAAAGCGTTAGAAATTATCATCCCTAGAATTAACATTTTGGAGTAAAGTTAGTGTAAGTGTGTGATGCATGCTCACCATTTTAACAAAACGAGCTTTGTTTCATCACAAACTTAAGCCGATACCGCCGCTTGCTGAATCACGGCCAGCTTTTCCGCGGCTGACCATTTTACGCGCATTGTTTATCACCTAAAATAGTTAATTACGTACAAACTGAGGGTCGCACCTTTAACATGGTGATCAGCCTCTCTTGCAATTCCCATGCCTTGTCGGTGCATCACTGCTCGCCTTGCAACCCAGAATTTGGCTTAAAAGTAAGGCAATAATTGGAGGTACACCGGTGTATGCCTCGTTTTCTCCTAGGAAATCTGTTGCGAGCCTGTAACCCTCTATCAGTCTTGAGGATATTTATTTCCAAGTGGTGTGCGGCAACTCTCGGACGGCATCATGGTAGACGAATGTAAATAACGGCAAAGAATTACCAGTTTCAGGTGCCTGGGAGTGTAAGAAGGTGAGACAAATACGTCAAGCGTGGTACCAAAAACAGTTAGGGTCATGCCAAAACTCGTTCCACCATGTGCTCCGGCCAAGACACGGCGGTCACAGATAGAAAAGTAATGGTGGCAAACCACAAGTAGGTAGAAGGGCAGAAGTGCGGCTTCTACCAAGAAAATAGAGGTGAAGTTTAAGGCAGGCAAACTGGTTCTAGGGTGTGTGAATTGTCTTTGAAAATTTACGTTTTCAAGTTTCGGTTCTTACTTGGAAGAGGGATAGCAACTGAATGTACGATATCGCTTATCACCCCGGTCTGCCAGGGACAGTAGCCATACGTGAGATTGTGCGAGTTGGTGCTGGTGGCCTTTATTTGATTACCGCAATTACAGCTGTATATCGTCGTGGTGTCGGTTAAAGGTTGAATAACGTGACAAGCTGCGTGTCTCCCAATATAAATGTAATGTTTTTTCAATAAGTTCACCTAGTCCGTCACCTCAGAATTTCATCCCCGTCAGTCCTTATATGTTTACTTTCCCTAACCCACTAACTGCGAGCTTATACCAGTTTGCACTAGATCTCTTAAACTTTAATATCGCATGTTAGCTAGCTCAACTTTTGCTTGGTCCCAAGTCTACTAAGTACAGATACATCCCCATCCTATCTCATATAATCACCTGCTGTCTGCACCCTAAAAGCGGCAGACGTCAAGTCATTCTCTTATGTCTCCTCAAACTCACAATGCTTTGTTAAACTCATCCCATTCGCTCGTCTTCCCAAGATTTGAGAATAAACATTACTATTATTATTACAAAATCGTTGTCGAACTTTCTGCAATTGCGGGAAACTGAAGGAATGGATGCATACAAAACGGTACCTACCGTTATTCACCACATCTGTTTTATTGCATCCAGATGTTTTGCCAAATCAAACAATCCGTCACAATTTGCATGCATCAAATCTGAGTACGACCGCGTTGATCACTACTCGCCTTCGGCAGTAGCTGATGTATTGAGAACTGTCAAGAACTGGTTCTATAAACAAGCGGGTTAGTAAACACCATGAACTAAGCAAAACGTACAGTCTATAATAGCGCAGTCCATAGGAGCAGACAAACGGTCAGTGAGGCGTCAAAGCATTCTGTAAGCGATAGCAAGTAAGCGCCAAATGATATACCAACGTACAGACATGCACAGTCCTTTAGAGTAAGTTTGCCGTAAACAGAGATAACGCCACAGAAAAAACCAGTACCTTCGGGAGGTTGGCTAGAGGCGCGATGCAGCCGCTCGTGTCACGTACCAAATCGGACTAAGCGCTCAAATCCATTTAGAAGAAACATACTGCAGATGCAGTATATAGGTAATAAAAAATTGAGTCTACTTAGGCGTCAAGATGGTGTAGCGGATAACTTGCCCATCATAAGGGACGCTCGAAAACAGCTACAACTGACGCAAACTTGCGAGCAAAGAAGGACTAGCAACAAAACATTAACATCAGTTACCAGGGGATAAGGGCAAATCACGCTACTCATGAGTAGTCATAGCAGGAAAGAAAAATAACTGCTAATCACCGTTGATTAACGGGGGAATCAACAAGGCGGTTATTCTTTCTATTTGTTTTAGCTTCTTATGTGTAGTTTGGCACGCCCTTAGTTTTTTGCTTTTGGCTGGGAGTTCTTTACCCTCGGATTGCTGGTACCACAATTTTTATCGACCGCTCAACTTTTCGTGCAACTTCCTGTCAAACACGAATATTTTGATCGTTTGCTGTGATGGCGAAATTGTTTGCCTCCGGGGGTCAAGCCCCGAAATTGTTGGCTGGCTGAAATGCGCATTGCCCGCTGCGCCGAACGGACCCCTCTGGTGGCTATTTTCTTTGGAACCCCTGTGTTGCATCTTGCTCGATGGTGTTTACTGGCATTTTCTTTTGAAATGTTAAGCGCTCATTTCAATTTGTATGCGTATAACTTGCCGATGTGTCACACCAATAGCTTAAAACCGTAGGTACATTTACTTTCGTGTCAAACCCACCTTAGGCTTGTTTTTCAGGATAGCTTCACTCTCTTTTCATTCATGCATATGATTAGTCGCAATATTGAGATTCAAATGCAAATGATTTGTCGAGGATGACTTGGATACTTACAGGTACGGACAAGTGAATACGTCACGAAGCCAAAATGACTACACAGCATTCTTTTGCTTCTAGGAATATATTATCAAGGTCTTATAAGGCAGCGCATGCATACCAGGCCCCTAAAGACGATCGAGAAAGCTAACTTGTTTTGCATTGTGGAGAGATTTCGCTGACATTTAGATGACCAGACGCTAATGCAAAAGATTTAGCAGAACGTGTGATAAAAGAGACCTCTTTGGAGTTGCATTTGTTCACTCAAACTAAACATTTAAGCAACACTAATTGTGGATTCCACCGACACGTTTCTGAGCTGTACATCTTTCTGATATCGGACGCTATGGGTACCGGGCGTCTGGTTATGTGAGTGTTCGTGTGAGAGCGAACAGTTTGCCCCTATGCGTAAATTGGTTGACTTATTCAAGAAACGGATGGGAGGACTATCCAGTTAGGACTTTCATTATGGACGTGTTGACGACGGAAATGCGGGCGGCAAGAGACGTGTATGGCTGCAACATGATGCTGTGCTACTTTCATATCAGAAAAGCTACCAGCAAGCAAGTACGTATCATTTAATATCCATGTATTGTTGGCTATTCTGCACTCTGCGGATAACCGCTACATGGTCCATCGCGTGGCTTGCTTGGACAACGCGGTACAGTAAATTTTTTATCTTAATAATAATAGGAATGTTTATTCCAACTTGTGGGAGGTATGCTGTTGGGCATGATCATAAGGTTACAGTCAGAATATACGCACGGCTGGCGGGGACTGTGGGTACAGGGGTTTTGGGTGGGGAACGAGGACAGCGCCATAGGCGGTGAGCTGTATCCAGTGTAAACGTGGTTATCACTAAACCGGCACGACCAGGGAAGCTTTTTTCGAAGAGAACATTGAACAAGATCAGATCGTTAGGGTTTGAAGGTGGCGGGCAAAAAACAAAACGAGCGAGGGCAAAACAAGAGGCATTCTGCCTGAGATATGACAAGAGAAGTGTAAACTGCGGAAAATCAGAAACCAGAACATCAGATCTGGCGAAGCAGCGGAGTTGGCGTCATCCAGCCAATCAAACTGAACTGAAGTCAAAAACGACCGCTGAGGCCTCGCGGCCTGGGACTGTTGTACCCACAGCCAAGGTCACAAAAGCGTGTATGGGCTGACGAAGTAGAGGAACTAGCAAAGCGGGGAAATGGTGACAGGGATATCAGAAACATGGTGTACAGCGAAACCGTGGTGACTCACTGGTGTCGCTGTTGTGGAGTCGGGCATAATTGTTCCATTGGAAGAGTGAGATGGTGGCAACGCATGAGCCCGAAAGCGAACTGTATAGAAGGTTTTTGAATTTTGTGGGAAGCACAGAAACACAAAGATGGTTAAATTCGAACCAAAAGTTTAGCAGTTTGGAATGAATGTGTCACGGAGGCAGCTGGCGCCAGGTAGGGACTCTGTCGTATTTGCAGTTAATGAAACAAGTAGGCGAGAGGGCGAGTCTAGAGAAGGAATGGAATAGTGGCGGGTGTGCTATCAAACTGGGTATGACAGTGCCATGTCATCATTGGCCTGACATGCCTCAGATTCTGGACAGCCCCGTAACGGACGTCATATTTTAGGTGATTGGACTGGGGTGTGCAGTTCTTTGGGCAGCGGGATTCATGTCAGGCTGGCCGGAGAAACAAGTGGGAACGAAGCCGATATGGGATCGCAGGGTGTAACCAGCGAACGGTTTCTTTGAGTTTCGCGTAATACCAGAACCTCCGGGCAGGCAAAACAACTTCGGAGCTGGGTTTCTATACGGTGTTATTAATTTAAGACCAATTCACAAATTATACAAACCTCGACAGTAGATACTGTCCAAAACAAATGGTCCACTTGGACTACAAATTTTACAAAACAAAGGAGCAAACAGGCTCCCACGTGGGACAGTCACACGTGCACAAACTCGGTCACAAATGGCTGGCTGACCTCAAGGTCAAAATGAGTGAAGTGGTAAGGACAAACAAACGCTAGTTCATGTACACGCACTAAACAAAACTTGGGGCTTAGGTTACAAATAGGGACAGAATAAACGTGGGCGGCTTCAAGTGTCACCTTAATGGACGATACACAGGTTTTTTGGTCCGTTTGGGGATCCTGTGGTTGCAGATCACCGGCCAGTTGGAGTGGATAACAGGCAACCAGGTCCTTCAACCCGGGCATGCCCGAAGTCCAAAGCTTGGGAAGATGAGTGGGTGAGATGAGATTAGTAAAGCATGGTGAGTTCGAGGGGACATAAAATGGGATAATGTGCATTAATATACACAGAAAGGAAAACTTGACGTCTGCCGCGATTAGGGTGATTATAAGTGGTTATATGGGATAGGATATAGATGGATTTGCACTTAATAGACTAGCGACCAGGGAGTTGGGTTTGCTAACATACGATATTAAATTACAAGGGAGCTAGTAGAAGCCGGTATAAGCACACAGAGTGGTGGTGTGGAAATCAGATTTTGGCAAGATCTGAAGCTTCCGCGCTGCACGGACCCACAATTTGTCACTTATCTTACTAGTCGCTAGAGTTATTTCACCCGAAAATGGGCCGTACGCGCACAGTCCAGAATGGTTTGTTTTGGAAATGTGGACGGCTGCCATTAGGACGGGTTGCATCACTCCGACACGTTTGAGCGCGCCATACAAAACGCGTCCCGGCACCCCGAGTGGCTCATGCGTACCTCTGTGAGAACCGGCAAATCCTCGAGTGTGACGGCTACGTTCTGAACGTGGTCTGTCGAGTGACGACGTATGCATGCTCTCTCGTTTTGTGGCACTTGGGCCTACACCGCCAAAAGTGTCCTGCGTTGGAACAAACAAGATGAGGTCAAGCTACGTTAACTAAACTACAGTCTGTAGTGCAAACACCCAGGCACTCGCAGACGGTTGACAACTGTGCTGAGAATGCACATGCCTTTTCTACCGGGCGACGTGGCTCCGCTGAATGCATTATTTCTCTGTATTTATAGATCTGTCGTTTTCGAGCAGCAAGAACTATTCTTCACAGCTTTTTTTGGCTTCATTCTTTGTCCACTAACGGTGACTGTCGGATTACATCCTACCGAAAAATGGCGTACCCTTTACACTTGCTCCCAAACTACCAACTTCGTAAACAACTGAACCGAGTGGTGGATAAGCTTCAGGGGCTGGCAGTCATCTTAAAGCAATTGATTGTTCAGGGACAAATCTTGCTTTGTCACGGCTCAAATTCTGCAACTGATTGCCTGTCATCTGTGGTCGAGGATACTGCACCTCAACACAGATGGCGGTCTAGGGACACAGACTTGGGCTTTTATGTGCCCGGTGACCGGCCAATTACTACCAGTGACCGCTGGTGTGCAACGGATTGTGTATCATACCACGCCGACTGTTGTGCTGGTGAACCATGCACGCTATGCGGTGATGCTCTTCAGGTTTGTCCCAAAGGTGAGTCCACATAAGAATAATTCACTTTTGGTGCTTAGTCCCAGGCCCGTCCAGAAAAGGCAACCGTGTGCTTGCTACACGGTCCGCAAAAGGTGCGTCCTATGATGTTGACCTGGACCAAAGCACGGAATCCCAGCACAGTGTCCTGGAAGTCTGTGTACATCCGTGTTTTCGGGTCCATTGACGAACTACTCGACAGCCGTGAGTAAATATGCCACTGCTACGACTGGCTCTGTAAGGCGCTAGCTAGGGGAAAGAGACGAAGATGAGTTCATGTGACCCATCAGCTCCAGACTGTTCATCTGGTAAGGAGACCTCATACATTTCATGTACGTCTCGAATTTCTTGAGCGATTCAGTTAGCAGGCATGCGAACTAGCCGCTGAAGATGGCGTTGTGTAGACAGGCATCTACGACACTATAGCCGCTGAAGTGCTCCAATTTAAGATGAGTATTCCTCCCAGTTTTTCAGCCGCCTGCCTTAGGGTGATATTTCGGCAACCTAACTTGTATATCCCTCTCATTTCAGGACGTCAGTGTCCAAATGAACACTCCGCACGAGGAAGTTCATGCGCCTCCCGGGAGGACATATGTACTCACCCAACCAAACAATAAAACTCAACATTTTACATCTTACATTTTGGACCTTTTCCCGGTAGGGATGGACGGGCGAGCTCCGGCCAGCTGATTAGGCCTCACTGACTTCTAACGGCATGTTGGTCGCGTGCGTCAGCTAGGCTCATTCAACTGTCCACTATGATCGACGTAGGTCCCATGTTGCTAATAATCAACGTCGTCTTCCTCCCAGCATCATTCGCAAGTTATAATGGAAGTCTCTGCTGTCTACCAACAAACTTACACGATTTTTTGCCAGTAATGAACGCAGCCTACTCAATTTTCACTGGTAACAGCTATTATCGTGCAAAACTTGAAAAGAAATGAAATGGGAACCTTGAACATTTCGCAGCTTTCGAGAAATCGATTCCATTGTGCTAATACTGAGCAGCGTTGTTTCTGCAACTCAATGTGGCGATTGTTAAGGGCGCAGATTTCGGGCGGTGACTTCAAAAAGCTTACGTGATGCCACTTACACATTTGAAGCCTAAAGACAGACAGAAAGAATATGTTCCAGTGTATTTCTCTCCTTACATTAGGTGATGAAAATTTTGTATTCTTCATGATATTTCAGTACGTACAGGCTCAACAGTCTTCGTGCTCTAATGCGCCAACATCAGTGCGATGCCTTGGTTGTGATCCCCGGTACAGTTCACCTTACCTTGCTTATAGTGCCAGGTGTTGATTCGAGGTTCAGCACTGGAGCGAGTCAAGTCGTAGCTTTCCTCTTATTTGATTTATTCGAAACCCACAATCCGTATATTATACGGAGTCAATTTGAGATGGATGTTTTTGAAGGTACTTGTTTCGCTACCACCATTACCAGCCACAGACTTCATCATATGTATCAAACAAAATGAAGTCCATCTATACTGTAATGCCGTAAATCACACTTTACTTGTACCATTCACAACTCACTGGCCCAATGTGAGAGTGCACTGTGCGAGTGAATCAAAAGTGCGTCGTACAACATGGGTTCTAAATGTTCAGATGTCCAATATTGACGAATATGAAAATTACAAAATGACGGTGTTCCAGATGCTCGTGAAGGACTGCAAACGACTCGTTGTTCCATGTTTAGATATGTGTGGAGCCATGGGTTTGTACGAATTCCTTAATCATAATGTATATCAAGGTAAAGAAAATTTCACAAAAATGATGATTGAGGAATGGCCGATAATTCAAAGCTATGCATTTGATACAGAGCATCAGTAAGTCAGATTAAACCTGCATGCGACGGGAGCACTCGTTTAACCATAAATTCATGTTGTTCAATCTAACCTGATAGCTTGATATTTGCTCCACTCATTTAACTGGCTCGCCTGTGTGCTTATTGTTTCCAACATGTTTTTTCTGTGCAAACTTAATAACATTTGCAAATATATGTGTGTGTTTAGAGTAGTATCTGCAGAAACAGCAAGCACTCCGTTACTAAGATATATTCTCAAAATCATTCTTCCACGTAGTAATGGTAGTAGACCAATCTGGTGAAGTGAAAATGGACCCATTAGAACAAGCCCATATAAACATGTTTGCCGCAAAACATAGTTATGATATGTGTGCAGTTTAAGCTATGTTCAAACTCACTGGATCAATCGTGACAAATAGCTCCATACGATGAAGTTTCCACTGAAGAGCGATGCAGCAGAGAAACAAAACACATTCTTGGACTGCGATGGGCAGATGTAAATATATGGGTACATTTGGATGAAGCAAGCAATCAGTAAGTGTTGTGAGTTAATGGGGCTAGGAGAAAGGGAGCGTCTGGATGCCTTGAGGCCCAACGTTAAGGAATGGTGAAAAAGTTCGATTTAGTACGAAGATGCCGAGTGGACGTTTTGAAGAGCGTGTGACGTTCGGCTGTTGTCCACCACCTGAACCATTGCTGGCTGGTAAATGCGTACGTGATGTTCTCATTGTACCACTAACCCATCTGCTTCCCTCCTCTGTCTATTTTGCGTGTGCTGATTCGTCTTAACTTGGCACCCATAGAATCGCAACCCCGGTCAGAATAGAAAGAGTGATCTCTGACAGGAAAGTTATGCACTGGGTGCTCAACACAAGTTCTCATGACCTTAGAGAAATACACTCATTTGCAAACAAATTTGTGAGAAACTCGCCGGGAACCCAACTGAATCCTTCGTTTATGATGTCTTGTGGGCTGTTCAAGAATTTTCAGCAACCTTATGTGTAATTTATTACATCTATACATGTATCGCAGTATCTCGAACATTGTACCAACTGAAACAGCACATTCGGTTGCTTGAAACTATCATAAACGAGAGAGTCACCTGGGTTCTAGGTGGGGCTCTCGCAAAACCAACTTTGTTTGCTAATTTCGTGCAATCTGTGTTGAAGCAAAACATAAGGTTGATACAAACTTGGGAACTGCGCCTGCCTGATGAGCCCCAATTAGGGCGAATCCGACGGTGGGCTACAACCTTATCACGTCTGTTTACGACCTTTGTTATATACTGGGTATTGCGAATTAAATGCCTTGGAGATGATTTTAGCTCTGAACACATCATTTGTTACACGGAGTTTCAGGTCCAACGCGGATCATTTTACCTGAAGTAAAAAAGAGATGCGGTAATCTACAGTGTCTTTGGGACATACAGAGCACAAACCTTAGCTACGTTTTACAGAGAGCACAGCAAAGTTATCGATCAGGTAGGCCGGATATCAGAGTGCAGCAAGGAATGAAAGCGGAGTAAGGAAATGTTCTGGTTCATAGTTATTTACTAAAAGCCTTAACCCACGGACCTTCTTCAATTTGGGAATATTGGCAACATGCCTGTAACTCCGGTTAGTTGCACTGACGATATCACGTCGATTGGTGATAGGACGTTTGGAATCAAATTGCCCAGCTAGGGGAATGAACCAATAACTATTTGTGTTTACCACATTTTTCTGGCCAGCTCAAGTTTGATTCCCACAGAAATCACCATTGTGCAATTATTGTGCTACGTTCAAACAAAAACGGCGATACATTAGACTCAAATTTTGCTCTTACAAGAGTTCATAAGAAATGGATCTCCATGGACGTCTTTAGGTTTGACCCACAAACATCTTGCATGCAAGGAAAGTCTGTCATAACTGCTCTGGTGGAGCATAATAAACGCACCTAAATTATCGCATCTGAACCGGCTAAGGTGCTTTAGTCCGGTACACTCCCTCTTTGGTGTAGACTCACCATAATAAATGCGCCAGGATAGAAGCAGAACTGCTCAAACAAGGTCAATATGAATAGGAGTTCTAAAAACTGTTTGGTAAGTGACTGCAGTGAAAAATCTGTGATAAGTAACCGCAGCTTTTACGGTTATGTCCGATTCAATCCACCTGATGACCAAGCAGCATTGTGTAGCAAGCGGGGTCAGGCGGAAAACGTTCCCGTCAGTGCCACCCAGTATAAGCAGCGATTAGTTGTCTTTTCATCCACCACAGTGTTTACTGGCCCACATTACTAGGTTCTTTTAAAATTGACGCCAACTTAATTTACTTTCTTGCGAACAGCAACCCTCGCTCTGCGTTTACGCATCAACAAAAGCTAGACATCCACGCACACAGAAGCTCAATGTGATCATGAATAGCACCTAAATTGTTGGCAAAAGCGCGAGCTAAAATCCGGCTCACGAGTGATCAAACCTCGACAAAAATATAATAGAGGCGTCAGCCGTGTAGGTTACAGGGAGAAAACGATTGGCACTTCGTTAGGAAAAAGCCTGGTTTATTTAGGGACCTGGGTTTACTTAGCTGTTGTAAATCCATCTGCGGCTACCTGATCAAACAGACAAATAATTTTTACTATGGTGCCACGTCAGCCAAAACATCTAACCTACACGAATCAATTCACATATAGTCTGTGTAAGCCGCCGCTTCTTAGTGTAGCAAGCCGTGCTCATCACTCGCAGTGATTCAGCTGATGCATTAAGAGTCAGCCTGGGGATGATTATTGATCATTTTTATGACCAAAGTTAAAAACACCACAGTGAAAAAATGCTTCTGCTTCATTATACACAGTGAGTTGACGAACCAGTCGAATAGAGTTTAGCTGTAAGCAAATCGTGAAATTTAAAACGGCCTACTGATCATTCTAGTGACTACTGTCATAATTTATCTGTGCGGGTTTCGGGGCTGTCAACAAAATACAAGAAGAGCACTTAGCAGTTAAAATTGCCTTGCAATGAAGCACCTTAATAAACACACCTTAATTTGATGGTAAACTCAATAATACAAACAGGACAGTTCCAGATGAGTGCAGTCGAGAAGATCTTGTTTGAATCATTGTGTGTTTTAAGACAAATGAGCTCTATCTATGGACCCTTTAAATTTGTGGTTTGTTTTTTAATGAAAGATCCAAGGTTAATGGCTACCAACCTTGAAGTGATAAATAAAGGCTACTAACCGGCAGATGAACACAAATAGAACTTTGCGGAATACACTCACTTGCACATTAGTTTGGTTTAAACAAGAGACCAAACTAAATCCCAGTAAAATCTATGGTTTATGACATTCAAAAACTGTGTGTGCTGCAAAAGACAGCTTCATATTTCAGTTTGTATGCTTTGTTAGCTATCATAATGCATTTCCTTGAAGGAACTATTTATCAGCTGCTGATTTCGCTATTATTTGTTGTATGTTCCGCCTAATTCATCATGTGTATTAACCCATTTGTTCATAAACCAATTCTCAATACATCTTCTGACCTCATACATCTGTTTTTTCTGCTTGCTGAATACAAATGGCGTGCAGTCTGATAGCTGAAATCATCCTGTAAGATCCTTAGCCCCTCGTATCTTACAGTAGGGATAATATTCCTTTATTTGTGAAGAAAAGCGAATAACCAAAATGGTTCGGAACCATTGCTTTGTACTGCCTTGATTTTATACTATCATCAGTTACTAACTCGGATGAGTTTGTTCAGAAGAAAATAATGTAGTGTGCCGTTCTTTTTGGTTTTTTGATTACGAAAGGCTATTTTATTTTGGGTAAGGTGATAGTATCGACCGTAGTGCAGTGTTTATCACAGAGAATCAGAGCAAATGTAGCTGTTGAAGAAGAAAATTCTAGTGCGCACTGAAGACATCAAAGAGACAGACTGTGTTTGCGCGGCGTTAATATGACACACTGTTTGGAGAGATAACTGAGCTTGAAGGTTTGGTTCCTATATAAATGAGTCTGAGAAAACAATTTATCTTTTGCTTAGGAATGGATTTTGTGCAGCTAGCTTAATATGCTATGATTTTTAAACTCACCGTTTGCTTTTGCTCTCTACCGTACAAAAACCATCTGTTCAGTGCTGTCGTTTACTGTGGAAGCACATGAAGCCATTATTCCCATCTCTTTACCATAGGCTGAAGGGCAAAGAGTAACGTTGCTTTTGGAAATTAATATCTGCTTCCGACGGGTCTTGAAACATCATAGGCACAAGTATTCACCTCAAGGTGAAACTCAAGAGTAATTCACTGATGTGTCACAACGAAGACTGCTTCATGGAGGTCTGTGCGTCAGATTAACCAGTTTGACCACTTTGACTATGATTTCCTTCAGTGGTAGCTATTTGAGTGTTTTATTCAAGTTTTTCCACTAAGACCTGATTTACTCTGCTGTTATCCTTAGAGAACACGCTGTGTTCACTACCAAGCATCACCCTTGATGCTGTAGCATACTCCTAACTAGTGGAGTTTATCCTGGGGACTCAGCCCCAGTAGGACAAACTCAACGAATTTGAGTTATTTGTTGAGTTTTCTCCTCCCATGCTTCTTACACCATTTCCCGGGGAAGCAGTAATCACATTATATAAACATGGCTGTGAACTTGTATTTGTCTGCTTAAATCTACCTCTTCCGGGAAAAATAGAGCTCTATTTGATGTTTTTTCCATCAAATCAACCAACACATCGACGCTCTTGGACAGACGTTCCTGAGCGGAGGTAGAACATGAATGAATTTGCATCGATGCATCACTGAAACTGGAACTGCTCTGATGATACCAAAATAATGTAAAAACAATGCGCTGTACCTCAAACGATAACACCTTATTGTGGCTCAGTGTGTGCATCTTCTGTTGCCTAGATAACTACTCACATCGATTCAGAACATAGCCAAAGCCTTCTACTGGTCACTATCAGAGTACACGCATTGGATAACATGAATCACACACTTTTTAATAGGCCTTCCGAGTAGCGATGACATTAACGTGTTGTTTCTCCGTGTAGTACTGCTGGACACAACAAACTGTAACGCTTGTTTGAACCTTGCCGGACTGATGCATTTAAAAATGAACAAGGTTTTGGAATCTTTTTTTTGTTAGGTTATAAATTGGAAATTACCCTCGAATAAACGATTTGTGACTTTTGAACTCGCGAAAGCTCGTTAGACGCATGCTCCTTGGCTGCTAATAATAGTTACTTCCTTCTTTTAGATGAGATTCCTTTCTTGTGAACAAAAGTTTCTTACGAAGAGAAATAATTTGGTTTCTGGGTTAATCCACGTATGTTGAAATCAGAATTTATATATTACGGTAACCAGACATTTGCTTTAAGGGGTACTTACACTGTATCCAAGACGAGACATTTTGGTTAACCACTAGGTTTTCACCGAGTGCAAGTTAATCTACTTTTAGCCTGTTTTCCTTCAGGTTATTTAGTCCTATCCTCCTCATCACAGATAAGTGCATTTCCAAATGCTCCTCTCACATGAGGATCGGTTGTTGATATACACATATTACTAAACTAAGATATTATAACCATGTCCACATTTTCTCTATATAGATGCTCCCGGGAATTCTTCACTCTATCACGAGATGTAAGGATGCATTCCGGCAGTGTATTATTAGTCAAATCTCTGGTAGATTATCGATATTCCACATGAGTTGCGTTTGTTGGTAAATCGAATAGACCCAGTATACCTTGAGACAACACTTGTACGAGTAAGTTGGAAGCAACTTGTCATACTTGATGGACTTGCCAGGCTTTGTTGAGCTTCATGGGTACATTTGAATCAATATACCGACTTTTCGACTCGCTTGTTGAGTCGAAGCAACTGTCCTCCAGGGCAAACCCTAATGAGGTAGGTTGATGTGAACATAATGAAAGTGATTTGCTCATCTCTCGTCGTAACAAAAGCCTCTATTTAGTTTATATCAACACTCTGCAGAAATACATGGGTGAGTCTGATTAACCTTTGAACCTTAGTCAAACAGTCTGTTACCTCCATACCTACTGTACGGATCGGACTCGTCCAGGCAAAATTTGGTCGCCGAAAATATTGAATCCAAGTCGTCAGATTTGCAAATGTTGGTTGAGTCGGACCACATGGTAAGTCAAACAAAAAGTGCTAAAATGAAAACAAACTGAAAATATTGGCTTTAGCCTGGTCACAGTTACATGTTATCTGCGTGCATTCCACCAATTTCGATGATCTTGTTTGCACTGTCAATCTGTGCCACCCAATAGATTTCCTCGTTGTGCCCTAGTTGTGAACTACCACTCACGAAGAGCAGGGAGAGGCCTGGCTCGTAAACTGCTTACTGAGAATCCGGGGCGACGTAATCACTGCGACATAACAGATTCTATTACTCAGTTGTTATTCGTCAGCAAAAATGAAACCCAGATTAGGTGCCATACATTATACGCCATACAAATGTAACTGAACAACTCTTTCCTCTGTGGTGACCTTCATTGGGGGGTTAAGTTTTTCTGCGAATAAACCATGACGATTGTTTGACATTAGGGTGTTAGTGTCATCACATTAGTGATGCTGTCCTTAATGATGCTAGCGTTCTTTATGTGAAACGCTTTTGTTCTATTGAGCAGACCATTCAGAGTGGCTCACCAGGCTGAAGTTTGAAAAATTAACAAACTATTTGCAAACACCTATAAGCATCCATTTGTTATCAAAACCGCGTCCAGTTTGCGTGTATGTCCCTGTCAGGAAGCACAAACAACTCAAATATCACGCAACTACATAAAGGAACAGTAGAAAACAATACGATTTAAGTTAAATTCAATCAGTGATACACGCGCACCTTATTCTGACTAAAAACACTGAATTTTTTTACACATCAACTGCTCTTGTTAACCAGCCGTCAATTAAGCCAATAAACACTTCTTTTCTCACACCATTTAAACTTAGGTGATCAGAGGTTACGAGCAACCATCTGGGATAGTTTGCGAGAGGACCAATTTCATACAGCAGCCCAATAATGCTTGTAAGTTTTGCTGTCATACTGTTTATGAACACCGTGCTATAATGTGGACAACTCTACCGATTTTTTTTACATTTCAGCCCATCTAACGGACCGTACCTTGCGATCTGAAAAGTAAGATACTTATGTGTTTCCCAATAATCCGTGCTCAGGAAACTTCGTCAGATCTATTCCAAGCTTCTGGATATATTGTGGAAGACAACTGAAGCTTTCAATGATGCCGATTCAGATCTTGATCAGGTCAGTCGCACAGGTCTTAGGAAAACGCCACCGATAAGCTACTCACAACATCATATTATTATCTTACAAAAAGCATACAGGTCCAATAAAATCCGTTTTCTTCATTTTAGACTGTGTTCAGCGCACAGAATGAATTGAAAGGTCATTTACAATCTGAATCGTTTAGCAGTTTGGAGGTAAAGTAAGTATCGGCGGCTATCCCAACATGTTGGGTTCCGAGGCAAGTTGAAACTCGTGGTGGATCTACCGTCAAGCAATTGGTTGTTTTGTCCGTGTGCAATCGATCTCCAAAGCACAGTGCCAAGGGCATTCTGAAAACAACACACATTGAAGTATTATGTCAATTTCCTACTACAGCCCACTACTGGTAGCTGAGCAACGTTGAATGGAAAGGGCAATGAGAAGAAGAAATAGGTGCCAATATGTCAATATTTTGTACTGGTTTCACAAAGTATGGTACTAGAGATGTTATGATTACGATTGTCTCTCAATAAACGCTGAACAGCTTTGGTAGGTCGAGAGCCGATTCATTCGAGATGTTTGCTTTCATGGGAAGCAACCTAACAGTTCGAGAATTGATTAGTTTAGACTGTGAGTTGAGGCAATCGTCCGCCACAGCTCGGTAACCGCCAATTATCGTCAGGGAGAATGTGAAGAACGTTCACAGATGCCATTTTGGTTGTAATCATCAGCCCGATGTGTTTAGTTAAGATTAATAACCAATCTGTAACCAGCTGACGCGATTGTTCTCACATTAGGCTTTTTTGGACAGGGTCCTCTAAAACTGGGTGATTTGGTGAACAGCAGGCCTTCGAAATTCTGTGACCTCAGTGTTGGTGTTTCCTAGTGCATCATTGCTCAGCACGGTTCATCATTGGAACATTCTGTACGCGAATGTTGGTATGCACATCCAAATTCTTTTTTCACATCAGAACTGACAAATATTAGAAATAAGGGCTCAGTTTTGGTCGTTTGATTGTTTTTCATGTACACGAAGTTGAAACAATTTATGCATCTTTCCGCCCTCCAGGTTAACATATCCATGGAAAAATCCAACGGATGCAGTAACCCTAGCTGTACTTAGCGGAGCCGTCTATGATATTGAAGACATAGGTGGATCTAGCATGGGGAGTGTTGTGGCAGCGGACACTCTAATCATATCTACGCTACGCCTAAATGATAGTAAGTAAATCTGAAGAGTTTTTATGGGTATGTCTGTTTGCATTTTGTTTTGACTATTAGCCCAATATCAGAAGATGTGCTTTGTTGAAAAATGTTAACTAGTCTAATTCCAAAGCTCAAATTAGTGAAATAACCAGATTATTCTGGGGGATTATCATTCCCCAAATATATGATAATTCAACATCCCTGGTTGGCTGGAAAATAGTTTGACTAAATAGCTTGAGACGACGCAATATAGCTATTCCGTTTTGGTTTGAACCTGGACTTTACGAACTGACGGCTAGGATACATTTCCATCTTATTCACCGATATGCTTCCGTCAAAGACACAAACTTGGTGAATGTTTGGAAACTCCACGCTAGAAGTATAATATCATCTTACACGCTTAGGAAATCTATTTGGAGCAGCGGAATACAACTTAGCATTATCTGATAGAACAAGCGTGTGGATCACTATCTCAGTTGAGAATAAGTAACAGCATCCACCGAAATCTCTTTTTTCTGAAACGTATGTTGCTCCAAGGCCAAAAGATGAAAACTCTAGATAATATGAGTATCAAGGAATACCCAAATGTGGCAACACGGTTCAACTTGACCGTAAAATCACATTTCCGATTATCGCGTGGCTCAGTAATTTGCTAGCGATAGCGGCTATCCGAAAGGTTGGGAACTTTATCACACATGCTCAATGGGAAGTGTACACATCGACATTTCTTGGTAAGCTTGCAAAGCCAGGTCACCTAGCAAGATTATAACGAGGGCCTTGTCGAGATTAGTTAATATGCCTGTGGGGCCATGCAGCTCAAAACTGGCATCTATGTGAATGACGCTGCTCGTTCGTTGAAGAAAGTGAAAGAAGAACATTTGCAATGGTTCACTTCCTCTAAGGTTCAGACAAAACAAATAGAACTTTTACTTAATCGCTGAAGAAAACCAAAACCATCTTAAATTTTAAGCTGGATTCTATTTGTATTTTTCAGTTTGTCTAAGCCGGAAAGTGATAAATCTAACTGCCACAATTCCGCCAACTTGTATTTGGACGGTAAGTTGCAAACATTTCCGGGTAGAAATTGTGTCGTTTTTTCCAAAAGTGCTTCAGTTAGCGAACGCTTTTCCTTTCTTGTTTCCCGAGGTGTCATTTTAAGCACCGAAATTCAGAGGAAACTATAATAAGCAACACGAGAGTTAATACCATTCCTCACCGTCTACGTTTTTCTGAACCGGACAGTTTACCGCATCAGACTCAGTTGGTATGCACCGATTGTACCTCCACCAATATGGAAATCCTTTGCAAGAAATGCTTCAGTTAGATTAGGGGTAAAGAAATGCATTGACTGTCCTGTTGATTCATTCTTATGAAATCCTATAATCTTAATGAGATACGCATGCAGAGATTGCTGTAATTGGTTTATGGTAAAAAAGAATCAGTGGGTTTTCACGCAGCGTCAACACAAAACATTCAGACGTCCGATGTTAATTCCGGAGTTTTCTTCCAAGAGTAGTGCCACGATGCTCAGTGAACTACAGCAAGGATTAATCAAGTTATATTTGAGCAATTGGCGCAATTACAAAGGCTGCCACAGTGGGCAGATATCTGCTTGGCATCTATGGATTTATTTCAGATTTTATAGTACTATTCAAATGAATGACGGTACAACCTTATTCTTTCATTTAAACAGTGTCATCATCATCATCATCGACAGCATGACATCAGTGTTTAACACCGATGCTTCACTGCCGTACAACCATGATTTATTTGAAAGCCCCATTGTAAAGAAAAGAATAAAGATGGATGGGGAAGGGACTTGGTGCTAGCATACTACAATCAATCCGAGGTGCCTACACCTCCAAACATTCACTCAGGCAATCTGGATAGAAACTGACAACAAGAACGCCACTGACATCGGTTGACACAGCCATATCTTGTAGTGTCTCCAACCAGGCGCAGTGGGGATCACGCGGTCCCCATCCTGGAAGGCGAGTAGCACCGACAACACCCGAACGTTCCGTAATATCTTTCATGCCCCGCTGGGATAACACCGTCACCCAAATGCGAGTCTTCCTTTTTATTGTGGGTTCCATTCCAAATAATAATAGCGGTGTTTGGCGGGTCACAGTGCAAGATAATTGAGGAACTAAGGCTCCCAAAATTGTGTTTAAAACAGGATCCGGGAAAAACAACATTCAGTGATGGTTCACAATTATATTAGAAATTTTACATAGAGTATCTGGAATTTTAGCAGCCCCCTTTTACTTTTATCCCGAAATAACACATCACAAATCGTCCCCATGTTCCTAAAAACATTTATCCTGTAAATGTTTTCAGCGAAACCCAATACCTATCGATATGACACAGATTAATTCCGACAAGAAGCCGATTTTCAATGAACAACTTGACATAATTCTGGCCCCTGCAAATACTCCCAGCTCAATTACTGGTAGGTTACTCTTGACTTGCAGTAATTAGACTTCAGAAGCCTCTTCCACCTTATTTTGGATTCTTTGGAATAATTACTTACCAAAGTATCATGCTTTCCATTGCTTCTTTTGGCTAAACAAACCAAACTGTGTGGTGGTTCTTAAAGAGAGCACCGGAAATGTGTTTGTTGTTCGACAGGAGAGCCAAGTTTAGCCCATCATTGTGGTTCTTTATGACACAATTTGAGAAATCTGTAAATGTTACAACGTTGATTCCTCGCAATCGAGTCTTGCAATACTTAGAAAATGATTTACATGTTATGGGTCTAGGCAGACGTTGTTGCAGTACGGAATCTCTCTCGAAGGTCCATTCTGTCACTGACTATAGTAATGGAGTCTACTTCAAATTAATGAGGATTTCATGCAGCTGAATGTTGCTCTCCCCCAGAGGAGAGAATTGAACCACAACTGGTGTATGTTAGGAGAATTTTTTGTCAGGTGGACTTGCAGAGGTGATAACTTTATATGAGATTGGATTCAACCGCTTCGCAAGACCTCAACCACTAACGAGCTGCCCAAGGTTTGGAGTCCCTTTTCAATACCAGTGTATCATCAAACGACGAAACACAAGTATTCTTAGTGGGCGCATTTTTGACGCACACTTACTGCTCAAGTTGAAGACGGAGCTGATGTAGTGTAAGCCGACTAGGTCTAAGCACCAGCTATTGAAGTTTGAAAGAGTGCTTCGAATCGGAAGGTCGCACCTAAATTCCAACCTTATGGTGCTTGCATGTACTAGTCCTAATGGATGACCTCTTTTCAGCTGGCGTGAACAACTGTCTGACGAAATGTGCAGTCAACCCAGAGCAGGATAAATACTAATGTGAAATTTATGAGGTTGTTGATTACATGCTGGATCTCAACCGGAAACTACATCATGGTTACCGGGTTCACCCCGGTGCTTCCACACTGTCCTTTCTAAATGGGAATCATGCTATGCCCCACGATTCTTGGTACTGAAATTTCCTAACAACCGGTCGTAGAAGTGAATTAAAATCCTCCTCGTGCAATGCTATATACATGAAGGGTCTCTTCTGCTAGTGCTTCGTTAGGACCTGAGTTCCGGTGGGAACTGACCGCTTCTGAAAATTTCCTTTTAAGAGGAAAGTTTTGGGCACCATTTACCTTGGGACTTTACGCACACTACGTGCTCACTTTTAAACCGGTTTTTTGGAGAGGTCACATGAAAATTTAGCTGAGTACTCGGATGACAGGAGCATTGTTCAGTGAAACGGACTGTGCAAGCCTCATAGGTGCGTGCTTCTCAGGTCAGTAATATGCGACCGCTATCATGTCACCAATCCCTGAATGCTTTATAAGCGTTGGTGGTGTAAGGAGATTTTGGAAGTTTTTACTGAAGATTTCGCCTTGTAAGTGAAGTCAATCTTTTCCGAAATTCCAAAAGGCACTTTGCAGCTGCTCAAACATCATTAGGAATCAACAGCAATGCGCATGTCACGAAATTCTGGGGATTTTCGAATCCATTACCCTCCAGCTAGTGGTATGAACACTTAACCGTTCGATTACGAGCACATGATCGGCGGTGTGGCGAACTCAACCTTAGACAAGACATAGCACCAATCATCTTTCGTTTACGGAATCCACACCACGTGGTCACATGGTCGCCTGTTAACTGGCTCCACGAGTGACCACTTCTCAGATCGAAGGTTCACTCATCCCGCGAATATAACATCCTTTAATATCCTTTGATATCCTAAACATCACTTTGAACATCCTCCTTCGAAGGTGTTCGAATAGCCGTAGTAGCGCTGCACACACCACGTTAATGCATTATTCGAATTCTCACTTGCATTTTTATCCCTGAAAACTTCTACCACCGTTGTTTCGAATTCGTATTCGTAAACAAGTTCGTTTATATTTGTCTTCTGTTCTTTCTAGTCTATAAATAATCACATAAGACAGTTTTTCAATCTTCTAGCTACTCAAACTGTCTGTTGGTTGACTTTCCACTGTTTAACTAATGCTACGTTCATGACTATCTGCATTTTTAGTAACGTGTACCTGTTTCGAGGACTACGTGATAATTAGTGGAAAGCGGGTCGGCATCAGTCAAATCGAACTTTCAAATGTGCTGCATTATCGTCCGGTAGGTTGTTAGCAGATTTGAAGACAGATGGTTGGCGCCTAACTACGTTTCAGAAAACGACACTTTAAACCCCGATTCTGATTGTCCTTGTTGAAAACTGAAAAATTAACCATGGTAGTTGTTAGTTCTATAGGCTAGTAAAATCAAAGTTTGTTTTTTGGATTATTATCAGAAACAACACATTATAGGAATGGTCTGAACACGTTTTTTAATCCAGAAAAATAACGACAACCACGATGTTTGTCATCAAACCTACTGTCTTGCCACGGTTTTCTATTGTGAATTGTGAATTGTGTTTCTCCCCGCATTTAGCTTCGGTACAGTTAGGCAAGCCTTTAGTGTAAACTCTACTGAAATTGGGCACCATGTTTTGCCTCTTTACAAGCTCTCAATATCAGTAAGGACCATCGAAGTCCTTGACTGATTTGTTCAGAACAGAACAGACTTTTCAGTGTGGCACTGTGAACGCCACAGAACAATATTCCGGAAATTGGCAATCAAACCGTCCTTGTGACTGGTATAGACGATATGCGATGACTGCACACTAGCTAGCCAGATTGTTTTGCCATAAATTTATTAAAAACGGGTCCCCCGACGAACCTTTTTCCATCAAGATTCTGCATTTCTAGCCCATTGAACCGAATGCTTTCTCGGATTCATAAACGAAACGGCTGAAATCCACTAATGGAACGGTGTACACAGGATCTCTCACCTTTCTCACCCATCGCTGTGCCAAAACAGTGCCTCGTCAAACCCTCGTTTCCCCACGATGAATGTCAGGCAAAGACACTGACCTTGTCTAGACTGTCATTCATTCCGAGTCTTTTTGGAAGTCACATTACTGTACACGAACAAGGAGTCACCGGGTGCAACTAACGGTTGACAAAACTGTAGACCTGGGCAAGTTGATTTATCTTATAGTTGCTCGCGGATGGTGAGACTGTGAGATAGGACTGACTGACCAAGTTTTGTGTATCCCGACGTAACAGAAACAGATGGCTCTCAACAAAATCCGCAGAACTAAAACTGGCATTCAATGCAGTGAGATGTAGAACCTCGTATTCTGATTTCCATTTAGATTTCACCCCGAATGGCAATCCGTGGGGCATTAAATGTGTTTTAGATAGAACAGCGAACCAACATGCACGTGCCTCAGGAACTTCGAGAATTCGAAAAAGCCCTTTAGATTTTATGACGAGGAGTGAACTCGGATGAAAACAATTGGGATAGGAATTCAACCTGCTGTTGTCTTGTATGTAAGAAAAAGAGCGATTTATTGTTCTGGTGTGAACTAGTTGATGTATTCTTAACTTTTAGATTTCAACTCAGGTGATGCTTTTCAATCTTAATCAAATTATAGCCCGTCATCAGAAGACATAGGTGTTATTCACACGGGTAGCCCTTCTTTTGATAGGCTGAATGAAGATGTATGTTCAACGTCCTGTACATAATAACCCTTCAACCAGGTTGGGTGTAGAAATGGGGCAGATGTAATAAATCTACGGGTAATGTATCCAGTGTCATGGCCCAGGTGCACCTGCACTCCTCCTTTTGCACTTTCTCGCCCTCCAGGTTGATATGGAGCAGCCTGAGCTGCTGGAATTCACTCTTGTATCCTCCGATATTACACGCGATTTCCTCAACTCGGCTCTCAAATGCTGTATTCTGGATGGACGTATGGACGGGGCACTTGAGAAGTTTCAGAATCCAACAAAATTTAGTGACACTGAGACAGTACGAACTGGGAACAATTCAGCAAGCATGTCAATTTGGCTCATGTTGAAGCCAAAAACGAAAGCAAAACGCCTGTTTTTGGAACAGGTAACTTCGTTCTTATATTTAATGTACAAATACGACAAGGATGTAACAGAATTCCCTCGCTTGATATTCAGTTTCCAAGTCTAAGTTTTCGTATCCCACACCAACTACCTACCTCAGTCTTAAAAAAGGCAAGCTCAGAGACCGTAATTATCATGTCTTCCGTGAGGATCGTGAAAAACTATGGACAATTCCGCTAATCCCAACGAAAGTCTGTGCACATTTAGGTGAGGAAAACCACCTAAGTACCAGAGATGTTAATAATACATTGTCTACCGAAGGTCTATATTGCTTCAGCAACTCACAGTGCTTTTGGCACTGGCTTACAGAAAGAAAGCTGGCGTGCACACGTTTCCCAACTTTAATTTCCGCAGCTCCTAATTACCAGCACATACCGCTTTCAGGATGGTAGCTGCCCATCATTCCGTCGATATGATAGATAGGCTTTTTTAGACTTGTGTGCCTCTGTAATCTTATGGAGCACCCTGAGTTTGCTTTCTCCCCAAAGTGTCGGGCCGTGACAGTAAAGACAGAAGAAGAAAAAGACCGACACGTACATGATATCGCTAAGTTTCACAGTGAGTCTGAGTTATTACGCGCACCTGTGTGTGATCCCATGGATGTATGCTTGCTGTATAAGAAATTTTCTATTAAACAAAGCACCGATTTTTTGAAGCAATCTACATTCCAGTGTTCCGTGGACATCCTGAATGCGCCGTGAGTGTATTTTGATGGAAGGTTGTCATCGGATGGTTGATGGTAGCTGAGTTGAGGTCCCAAGTGCATCTGTGGAAGTCAATTTTATATAAATATTCCAAAAGGGGCTGTTTCTGTTCTTCATTAGATCTGACTGCTACTGCTCTCACTCGTTCCTCTATTCTCACTCATTGTTATCGAGGTCCTGAAAACATCCGCTGGTATTGCTGCAGTTGTTAGCGTTGTTGCTGTTGTTTGTTCATTCATCCTTTTGAACCACTCGAGTAACCAGTACACTTTCTGTCAATTTACGATATATGAAAACATTTGAGCCCGCAAGTTGTGGGCTGTTGAGGAGTTTTCTGTGACCTTGTGAGTAGTTTCCTTCCTGAAAAGTTGGGGAGAACTTCTTACAGTCAGTAAGATCAAGCTAAATATGGACAAACTTGGCCACATCTCTTTTCCTCGATTCAGAGTGGCCGGTGTGACTCTGTCTTATAACCGTGTACTAATTCGAGAATGTTTTATGGTATTCTTTTCTACTTCGAATTCTACTCCAGCAGACAAGATGTCTGTCACCAGATGTGGAGCTTTATCTGCGGTCACATACTTTACGTTCTTGAATACCCACTATGGACAAACTGATGGTGTTGCAATGGAAGTTCCTGCATCACCCATATTTACCGGTGTTTCCTTGTACCGCATTGAAGCTACACAAGTTCGCCCATCACCCGTTTGTTCTATTTTGGCACATAGACAGTAGATTTATGATCATGTCTAACTCTCGAAAAGAGGTTCGTTCAGCAGGTCTTGGTGAACCTTGCAACGGTATTCAGTTCACTATGAGGAGTGAAAGTGAACATTGAGTCATTAGTTTCTTGGACTGTCACCTAGCCCTGGAGAAGAAGGGCGTCTTTACCCTAAGCAATCTCCTCTACGACTCCGCTTACCAGCACTCCACTGAGCATGCTGTCATGTGATCCATGATAGACCGGATCAAGAAACTGCTCAAGTGGGATCTGGTGAGAAAAGTACCTAATCGCATTGAGCTACTACAGGAAGATGTGTATTTAAAAAAACACCAAAAACACAATAACGGAGTCTCTCACCGATACAAAACCACATGGAGCTACTACAGAGCGATCTGTTGTCTCACAAGAACAAAACACTTGAAGCTACTACGAGAACTATGAATTCTTTTGAATACCTACCATATTCCAATGACACTTTTTTCAACTAAGATTTCCTATCAAAACAAGGCACCAAATCAGGCGCACAGAACACTCCATGTAGGACGTCGCCCAGCCAGCCAAGTAGCATCGGGATTGTCACACACGATTCGCACCACTAACAACCAAGATGAACAAACTAGAACATGGTGCCGCCAGTGCATTTGACCATGCTTTAGTAACTGAACACTGGTAACAGCCTTTCTTAAATATTACTCGGAATACAAAAACAGTGCGGCAAATCCATTGTGGGAGGACAACCTTCAAGATGAGGTTGGAGGGTAAGCCTAAGCCTGCAGAATAATGGCGTTCAAACTTTGAGGTAAGTAGGAATAACAGGAGTAGAGCTAACTGATGTAGTGCCAGTGACTCACTGTGAGGGATCTTTGGATGCAGACTCTTCTGAAAAACTGGAGAAACTTTTCTGAATAATGAGCAAGAACCCTAACTTTTGACACTAGTACGTCAAGCGACGGCTAGTATTCATGTGCGCATGAAGCCAAGTATGCAGATTCACCTAGGCTTCTGACAAGCCATATGTACAGCGGAGAATTATGTCGTCAGCATTTTGTATTGGATGGAATAAAGTGCGTATGAACATTCCACTGGCATCAAGAGGGGGGAAGACAGCATCTTGGAAAGCACCTGTGTATGTCACTGGATTGGTTCCGGCATATGAAATAGTCATGAGGAAATTTAGATGAAACCTATATCACTAGCATTCTTAGCAAGTAGCTGCACCCAACCCGCTTTCTGTTGGTTCTGTTAAGTGCAGTGGCGTATTTCATGAAGGGTTTCTGACTGCCTTGTTTTTACGATTAAAAGAATCTCGGGTCCAGTGCTTCTCCCCTATGGTGTGGACTCACCAGAATAATTGCACCAGGAAAGGAGAACGACTGTTCGAACGAGAGTCATGAGAATGTGTAGTCTACACAAATCCCGCAACCACGAACACCTGAAACAAAATGTGTCCATCAGGTTTCAAACGCCTGTGGCGCTACCTGACTGGGAAGTCCTGATCGTCGGGCCAATCGATCGACACAACCAAGGTATGTTACTGGGTCGTCGTTCGAGGCGTCAGGCGTTCCGCTCACATCGCTCAAGCGTGAACATGTTCACCTGTTCAGACGTAAAAATTCGGATGAGTCCAGCGTGCGCTCGCCTTGTATGTCAGATTGCGGGATTCAAACCCCGGCACTGCCATTGGATGTACATTGCTACTGAGCTCCAACAAGAGGGAAACTCGAGTCCAGTGCTTCCTCCCCTTTGGTGTGGACTCACCAGAATGATTGTTACAGGACAGGAAGACGATTGTTCAGACGAGAGTCATGTGAGTATGCATTCTCCAAAAAGAAGAAACGTCGAGTGTATCAAATAAACCACAACATCCAATCTCGAACGCGGAATCTGACAGACGAATAGGGGCACAAAGGGATTTGAGTGGTCACTCATTCAGCTAAAAATTTTCCGTTAAAATGTTTTTAGTACAACTGTGCAAGCAATGCGTGGACCCGTTTTCTACAGCCAAAAACAGCGAAGTTATCGTGCAACTTCCATCTAGGGGATTCATATATTTACAAACGTTAGACAGAAGCTAACGGCCGCTTTTCTGTCCCTACAACTAGGACTAAGCCAGTCCGCATAGCCCTGTGACTCCAACCCAGTCAATCCTGCGAGAGCGAACTTTGAGTGGCCCATGTCACTTACCAGTTCACCACAGCTGCGATGACAATTATGTCGGCAGAACAGGCAGCTGTCTCTCACATATGGGAATATTGGATGCGCTCAAGGAAACAAAAGTCAGCTAGTGGTCGGTCGACAGAAAGGAACCCAGCTTCATTGGTCGCAAGACCTCTACCAGTCACAGGTTATTGCGTTGACAGCACACAATAATTCACTGTTCTGATTTCCAACCAAACACTTTGGATGCTAGCGTTTGGCGAGACAATGCTCACTAAAAAGAAACAATCGGTTTTGAATGTGTAAAAGTCATTGACTCAGGAAATCCGTCTATCTTTCCTCTAACCTGAGACTATTTGTCCTTCTCTGTGATCTCTTCAGGTGTTTTTCCAGAGCTTTTGCTACGTAATAAACCCAACCGCCCCATCAGTCTCCACTCGCTTCCGGCTGCGCACCTCTGATGATCCAGAGGCTGCTGTGGCGGGATGTGCAGGGTTTCATCCTGAATCACCGGGCGGAAGTATCCTTGCTTGACTGGATGCCTCTGTGCGGTCCGTCTGGCAACGTCTGTGAAGGAGTCTCACAAGCGACAAGTTGATCGATGTCCCAACTGACTGTAGCTCCGACGCAGTCAAAGACAGATTTTACGGTGCCCTGAATGCCCTGCTGCGGTGAGCTAAAGGCGCAGAGGTCGTGGTGGTTGCCGGAGGGCCGAATGCACTAGTGGGCAGGCTTAGTATATCTGAGACTCAATTAGGCGGTTGACATGGATTGGACTCAGTACGTACGGACAATGGTGAACGATTGCTTCAGATGTGTGCTGATCGCAGGCTGTTTTTATTCAGTACTAACTTCCGAAATAGCCGAAGTCGTCCGACCACATGGTGTCCTCCAACGGCATGCCGGCCAAAAACTCAAATCGATCACATTGCCATCGGTTACTGATGGCGCGGATCATTAACTGACCGCCGGTTGTTTGGAACACATTTGTGGAATTCGACCACGCACTCGTCCGGAGTCGCTTCTCCCTACGTTTTCCGGGGCCGCTTATGTGCGAACAAATGGCTTGGCAACTGAGAGACTGGCAGATTTGGATGTTAGACGAACTTACCAGAATCGTCTTCTAGAGTCTCTTCCCAAGGCTCCACCATCAGATGTGAGCTCATACTGGGACGAGATTGCCACCTCTTTGCGCAGTGCTGGGTATGAAAGAAATCACGAAAAGTTTGGGTGCTGTCGGTGCCACTCGCCTTCCAGGATGGGAACCGCGTGATACTCACTGCGCCTGGTTGGAGTTGCTGCAAGATATGGCTGCCAACCGATGTCACTGACGATCTTGTTGTCACTTTCAATCCAGCTTGCCTGAATGAGTGTAGTAGTTTGTAGTAAGCTAGCACTATGTCCTTTCCCCGTCCATCTTTATCCCTTTCTCCACAAGATCCAGTGCAAATAAATCATGATTGTACGGCAGCAAAGCATCGGTGTTGAACACTGATGTCATGCTGTCGATGATGATGATGATGATGATGGTGATGACGACGAAACCTAAAAATGTATTCTTCACGTGAAAATCTAATGCAGATGAAAGAAATGTTGACATCTTGTCAGTTATTTTCTCACGATTTTAATGAAGCGTTTCATGGTTTGTGCCACATTGCAGCCGCTTGTGGCCCCTCGGACTATTCCGTATGCAAATAAATATTTTGTGACACGAAAGGCTTTATTACTACAAGACTTCAGCCCCTGCTTCCTGTTTCACACTTTATCACCCTAAAAACAGCATCGATCCCTCCTGACTACTCATACGATCTGTGAAACGGTGTTGACACCACTCTGTCGATCTCACCCTCCTTGGTACTCCTCAGGTAGCTATAATCCCCACAATTCCAGCAATCTTATTTCCTACTTAAAAATGAATTTGCACTCAACTTGCGCAAAACACTCATTTACAAATAAACTAGTGTAGGTAGGGGACTCAGCCGAAATCCACCTGAAAGTCTGCTGTGTAATATGCACAAACACGTCATCTTCATGTTTTACTAGGAAGTCTACTTTTAGCTGATTGCTCTCACCTTGTTCGTAACGAAGTGTGGCTTTCATTTGCGTTTGCTAGGCTATTACGATTATGCTTTGGAAGACTTTATTTTTTATCGATTCACTGGCGAACGGGAGTATTCCGATGTAAATCCGAGTGTCAGTCCCGTTAAGGTAGATTGACCACTTCTGACCAGTACAACGAACATCAGTGTAAGTTTGTTTAACTTTTCGAGCTTAAAAACCGTAACTGCCATGTTAAGCTTTGCTGTTATTCTGATTGGCACCATAACTACGTCCATAGAATGGAACTTTTTCATGCTTTGCAGGTAGCACCAGTCTGGCGTGCCAAAGGTATTTTGCGACAGTCTGACTGCCTACCGAATCGTCAAGCAATACGAGCAGCCTTCATCACAACCGTGTTGTCACGTGATACCCAGTCAGTCCTATCTGACCTTCGAGGCCTCAGTTTTAGTCAGCTGAAATTCGATTCAGCAACCCAAGCGGGACTGTATTCACTGAACCAGCTGATGACCGAACAACCATCTGCTAAAGCTTGGCTAACGATTCATCAAAGCGAACTACGTCATATAGAGGCTAGTTGGAGTTTGGACACCATTGTCGAAGGTATTTCCTCAGCGTATGACTATGCACTGTGCTGTGGAATCCATCTCAAGTCGTCGAACGTCCCACCACCTGATTCTGCCTGGGCTGACGAGATTCTAAGCGTGCTTTTACGAAATTCGGAGGACAAGGATATCAGTCTGCTGTGGACACATTCAGCAACTAACAACGAGTCATCCCTCGCAGAAACACAAGATAACATTTGTAGGGAGATGAGGACAAAACCACTGCATATTACGGTTGTGTGTGGAACCGTTGGAAGTCGAAAGGTATGTATCATTTATATCTTCACAGGTTGTTTGTGAACCTCTCTGCATTTGAGTTCTAGCCGCAAAATTTGGATGCATTTCGCATCTGAAACATAAGCCATAGTTACACGTTTTGCTGATTCTGACTGGTCAAATCTCTGCTGGTGATAATTAGAGGATACATGTGCATGAATTCTTTGTTTTCATGGACTAATTTTACAGCGTGTTTACAAGGGACTTTGGTTTTATCACGTTAAAGCGAAAAGGTGTTGGGTGTCACTGAACAGCTTGAGCACCAAGATGAGCCATACTTATTGAGATTTTATTAGGTAATTAATGTCCGAGTAATTCCCCACCCTTTTCCTTGGGTTTCAACCTCTTTTGATTTACAGGAACCTTTGCACTACCGTTCAACACGGGTGGTAAAGTTCTCAAAGCGAGAATGAAGAAGTTTAGTCCGCTGGAACCGTCTGTAGAAGAACTAGTACCACTAGTTGGACTGTGGGTTAATTTTGACCTCAAAAAAAAAACAGAAATCCTTATATACACCTCAATTTGCAGTATACCATTTTATGTGGTGTCGAATGGTTTGTTAATTCTCTGAAGCTGTTTTAAGCGACTAAGTACAACTAATCCCAAATAGTTCATATTATCCTTGAGTAAGTAATGGATGACATAATTCTTCCTCCTGGAATATGACAATTAGACTTGACCCTGACTCACTGATCATTTTCGCTCGTTTCGGTTTCAAAAAATCAAGAAAATAAACTGATATTGGACCAAATGAAGACTAAACAAGGTAGTCATTTTAACTAATTGCATAAAACCTTCGTCCATCTAGTTTCTCTCTACTACTCACGGTTTACTAATAATATGTTTTCTGTAGGTCGACTGTCAATAGAAAGTTTTGATTGATTATATTCGTACGCAATCAAGAGGTATTATCCTTGATTTTTCCGAGAGACGAGTTACGATAAGCTCACTCTTATTTTTATCAAACCAAAGGTATGCAAACTCCTATTTATGCGAACGGTTAGTCTGATTTCTTTAACTACCGTATGGTGTTGGCCTTGCAGTTTACAGAAGAGTAAATGTACCCAGTTCGCTTTTCTAATAATAACGGAAATAGAGCATTGCAACCAACTCACGAGGTACAGCTGAAAAATAGAAATTTTTGTGCGTTTACGGTCTGGGTGGGCCTGACCGAATGGTCGGTTTAGAAGATATTTTCACCATGCAGATCACACACACACCAACACGTCTGCATCGTCGTGTCATAAAAACACGGGACCACTCGACTGCTTGAAGCAAGGCCGATCATTGTCTAAACATGAGGTTAGTAGTTTATTGTTTCCACAGTATCGCAACATTGCACTGCATTGCTAACGCTGACAGCGCTTCAGTTGAAGCCGAGTCGAAAAGTCACAAGTCAGAGTCAACGAGTGCAGCAGACGATGGAAATCCCTTCAGCAGTTCGACTACTGTGCATTAGAATGGTATACCGGAACTACCCATTAGGAGAAATCAATATAGCCAGTAGCACGTGCAACAGTTGCAGTTAGCTCATTTCCTGGTCACACTGCACAATAGATTAACGCTAGCATAAACGCTAGGCCTAAATATTTGTGCATTCACATCACTCGCGTTTGAGCGCAACTGTTCCGCTCGGTTCGCCCCAGAGAGGGTAGGCAGTAGATTCGAGTTCCGCTCTCTTTTGAAGTCATCAGCAGGGCATTTCCTCTGCCATGCCGGGATGTGAAGTGCTGCCGCATGACATGTGAACCAAACGTGTTAACACTATCCCATCAGCGCATGCTTGACGCCCTCTTCCATACTGCTGTGCTGTCTGAATCTCTGATTCAAAAGAATGCATGGATGTTCTAACCCTCAAAACGTCGGCAAATTTGTTGACAAATTAGACAACGTACATAGAGATCATATAAAAATTGTAACTGGTGGAGTCAAATGGTGGAGAGCTTTGGAATAATTTATTAAAACTACAGCTGCATAGAGAACTTGGTCCCCTTAGGTCAGGATCTGTGCACAGTAAACATACTGTGGTCCCTCCAGTGGTAACCCATTTTTGAGTAGTATATGCTGATCGGTCACGAGCTCATCTTCATAGTGCCATTAGGTCGCGCAAACTGGAACACAACGCACATCAGAGCCGGTGACTATATAAATGGGCAAGGTTAAGAAAGCAGTTCATTTTCATACCTTGGTGATCACTCAGTTGGTCTGGGTATCGGATGCTAGTTGCGGATACAACTGATGAGCTATTTGTCAGCTTTATGATGGGCATTACCCACGTACTTAATTTAGATTGAATGTCCTCGATCAATAAGTGCAACGAGTGTGTACTTGGGGCGAAAAATAGGCAGCCCTTACTTGCCCTCTACATGTAATATTCCTAATGGTTTCTCCGTTCCTCTGAATGCAATCCACTGAAGATAATGAAGCGAATGTTCGCTCACTTTTTCCTCTGTTGGTTATAACACTAGCATTCAATTGGTGCTTTCAGGACAATGTGGTGAAAAACGTGGTAGACTTAGTCAAAGAGGATACGCACTGGATACAAATATTACCTGCCACACCAAGTGATATTTCTTCCGCACTGGAGACTGCAGTCAAGGAATATGACGCATTGCTTTGGTCAACCACAGAGAGTTATGTGCAAATTAGGGGAATTCTACTCTGTCCTGGTACTTGTGGGGCGAGAGATGTACTCAAAGCAGTCCATCGGTTGTCTTCCAACGAGAGTACCAAGCAGCTTGTTCACCGCGTTCGTATAGGTAAGTGTGGATCAAGTGCTTTCTACCCGCCTTACCTTGTCTGATGGTGAGGTCTTTTGTCACATGAGTCTGGTGTTTTCAACTTTAGACAGCTGACGTGTAACACATTCAATTTCTCTCTTGAAGGCTGAAAATCAGAAATCGCTTGTTCCAGGAAGGTGTTATCCCGTGGATGAGTGTAGGGAGAGGGACATAAAGCTCGGACAATACAGACTCCATAAGAAAAAGATTGTTTAAAGCATGCTCAGTTGGACTTGATCTCTGTGAGCGTCATTAACAATTCGTCACCTAAGGAAGTAAATTACAATGTGGCTACACCCAAAACTTTAGACTCGTATTGCATATTTGTTCACAGAATAATGTAAGGTTATACCCTTAACCAAGAAGTATTGTTTGTGCTGTTCTCGCCGACATGTTTAGAACAAACATTATCACCACTTAGGGAGACTCGGCCTACTGCGTTGATAACAATGATTTTTGTACATATGCTGTTATTTGGTTGCGCAGCACCTTAAATTTTTTGAGGAATCTGTAAGCCAAGAATGAATGTATTATATATATATGTATATCACTCAGATAGTATCTTTCACGCGTATCAATCTCGTTGTTGTCAAGCGGTTCAAATTGTACATGTAGGGTTTGAAATGCGTCCCTTTAACTGCTAGTTGGGAGATTGGGAGCCGTTTGAATAACCACTCAGTTTCATAGATTCAGCTGTTCGTCCAGGGTTATTAACAGGATTAACCTAAGTAGATGTAGTGATAGTCTCCACAGTTAAGCTAAACGGCCAGAGAAATCAGCCCACAGAACAGTTTAAAAAAGTTTTACCTTGAGTTGTAATGGACGGTGGAACAGACCTAACTCTGTTTTGCCTCTTTTTTCCGGTCAAATTGGATCAATCAAGCTCATGAATCACTCCGTAACTCGTTATTTATTTGCCATTTATCATTATGAACATACTTTGATAGTTAGTGTTTGCTCATAGCGAAACTTGAGCGTCTATCTTCAGCTACCCGAAAGTGTTATTGATTCACTGACTGAATCCGCAAGAAGTTGACGGGTGGGGGAGTATAATGTAAGTGGCTTGAATGTGAATTTCCAGTCGGCATCTTTCTCCCTATGAACTGTTATCGGAGTACTGAACAACTGACTGGTAACTGTCCAATCACATACACTTGTGAGTGACCTCAGAAGCGAGTAGACTGTCTTCCAGTTACTGCAGAATACCGCCTCAAAAACTTCATTTCTGCCCAGCGTTAGCTCAGAGTTGACCCTGAAGAGGGTTCAAGTAAAATCTCTATGGGTATGAGATAAAAGGTCTAGTAGATTTCAGCTCAGGAACAGCTGGACTTCAAGCCTACATTTGACAGCCGTAAAAATGTTGGCTCTCTTCTGAACCCTTTGCAGTTGCAATGCGCACGATATGCTTCGTCCTACCCGGATGAGAAACCTCCCACGGGGTTTTTCTTAAAGTGCGAAAGTGTCTTTTCAAGAACGCGGACTAACTCAACAATAGTGGAAACCTCCGCGATGACTAGTTCCATCCCACGCGCTCCATTTAATCAACCGTTGTAAAACTTTTCGACTAACTATGCTATCATGTCTATTTAGATGACCTATGTGACCAACATATTGTATTTTTTTGCTTTCTTCGTGAAATTAGGTTGTGTGGTTACCTGCGTGGATACGCGTGCCGTGTTCATTGATGGTGGAAGGTGAGTCTTTGATTAATTCAAAACAACACTATCTAGTCACAACAATCTCATCAGATTCGCTAGGGTCGAGATGTCAAATTCTAATTACGACTGACGATGGTGAGTGCTCGGGTGCAAATAGGGGACACGTCTTGGGATGTTAGCAGTTCAATGACCGGGGTCTAAACCACCATTAAATGAAAATAGTCATTTTGACGTGTTTCTTCATTTTACGTTCACCATTCACAAAACTGCCGTCCCGGATTGATAATTTTAAGAAACTGTTTCCCACGTTAGTGCATCTATATCTATATCCCGCGCGTGCCCGTCATGGAGACATCATTTTGTCAGCTGTAATAACCTTGTACTTGTCGTACAGTGGTTGTAACCGCTGACTTGGGGAGGTGAGGTGGGTAGCTGCGCATTGGAGGCGGGAGCTGATAAATTGGTGCGTAAATGCACCACTGTCAGTGGACTGTTAATTGGGGGAATTGGAAAGGGAGCTATGCATTGAAGGCAATAGCTTGGATGCACGAGCGCCACTGGGGCATGTCTGAAAGTGTCTCTAACCATTGATGTTACTCGTCTCGGGGTCCCCATCCAGGAAGACGACAGTGACCAGCGCAGCTGCGTTTGCTGGTAATGGCTTTTATACTTCGCTGCCAAGTCATAGTTTGACCGCCTCTGTCTCGTTTTCACCCCTCACGTGATTGTGCGAAAAGAACCCTGTCGTGAAGCGTAAGTTTCCCAAACAGAAGATTGTGCCAAAATATCGTAATTAGAGAAGTAATATGGTATTTTTAAGAAAGATGAGCATAGTAGAATATATTTATATGGCACGTGTTGCATTGCTTGGATCAGGGGAAAACTATGAAATGAGAAGGTCAGTCGGAATTCAAATCAGAGGTGCTTGTTTCGGGAGCACTTGGAACACTCGTATAGTTAGCGGGAGGTTGGTGATTCAAGTTGAGAAGCTTTGACTGGGAATACAAGCTCGGTTTTTCCACACTGTATGATATGCAACTACTGATTTCGAGTAAACAAGATAATGTACAACAATGGACCGATAATTGCAGCTGCGTATCTGACGCTGTTTTCACTTCCTTTCCCAGTCAAAGTGCAGATGTGGTTTATTTATTGAAGGCTATTTTGAAACCATTGTCTTAGATGTCATGACTCCAAACTGTTCACTCCATACCGGGTCCAGTGAATAATCACAACCACAAATGTGGTGGGTTTGTTGTAGTCCAACAAAATTGGCCAGCAAATTTACCATCTCCAGAACGATGTAAGTTTGCGTGCATCGGTGATTCGTTGAGAAGTGCCACGAAAGCTTAATTTGTGCAGTGGACTAGTGTCCTACAGTTACAACAAACATAAACCCGTTGAAAGCTGGTGTTAGCCCGAGAAACCGACCGCAAGCTTCAAGTTCAATTTGGCTGCGCTTGGTGTCTGTGTTGAAAGTCATCAGACTAAACTAGAAAAACCATTTTGCCGAACGTTCTGCTCGACTGACAATCTGTTCAGAGGCTCTGTAGAGTGAGTTGCATAGGAGCACTATGGCCACTCATCCATAATTATGTAGATTACTGGCAAGGGACCAGATGACGCGGGAAGATTAGCTGACGCGGTGTTATGTGCACTTATAGTCGCATCAGAGCAAGTGTCGTTGTGACCCGGGTCATCCACTGTAGCGACCGCAAAATGAGTTGGGCAGATACTGGAAGTCAATAAAAAACGGTCACGTAACTTTCTGGCCATTCTTCGTATAAAAAGGATTCAGTTTCCTGTAGCATCAGGAACGTTCCAGCAATATGCACCAAGAAATATTGGTCTCAGTCCATGGCATCTGGGAACCAGTCATCTATAAGAGTAGAAACGGCCAAATATACTGCCATCCTATTGATAACGTTTATTTAATCACCCTCAGCCGTGAGACGCAATATATATATATATACATATATATACATATATATATATAGGTACCAAGAAACTTACAACCAAGACAGTGACATGTGTTCAGAACCACGGAAGCCGGATTGCGTGCATTAATAACCTTTTTGCTCACAGTCTGGGGGACTGTAGTAAGTAAGACGTACCTGATACACAACAGCCTGGGATTTGGGCTACATAACAGGACGAATTGCCATCCATTTCTCAACCCCCGACCTGGAGGACCAGAAAGCTGTATTCATCACATCTCTAAACAATGGTCAACTTGGTAGGAGAGATTCTGTAGATGCTGCATGGACATGATCTGGTACAGCTCATTGCATCACTGGGTTACGCATACCGCTGTACTACGATAAAGTCGAGTCTCATCGCGATGATACACAATGTGACATCATCTTTATGTATGACAAGCTGTTGGATGGTATAAGCGCAATCTAATTAATACGAGGCCATACTACGACATTATATGGCAATTTTTTCACTCTGGCAGTTACTTCAAGTTGTACGGTCAAGCCATTCTGTTTAGGACAAGGCACAACCGTGAAGAGAGGAAATTACATCATTTGCTGAGTTTCGACCTGTGAATGTCTTGAATCGGCGGACATATTTCAGCCTGAAAGCTTGTTTGAGCTCGATGCATATTCAATATGGGCAACCATAGGACGATGCTGATGAGAAACAGCCAGGGATATCGTTACACGCAATATTGTAGCCAATTAGTTTGGCACACATGATACGCACGTTACGGCTTTGAAGACCACAGGAATCCAAGCGAACTTAAGAGGGAGCGCTATATTTTACGCGCTTACTCCAAGCCAGTTTTCACCTCTCCAAGCTTGTGTCCATCCAGTCAAAATTACAATATTCCACTTGTGACCAACCTAGAAATTCGATTAGAACAAGAGTGAAAATCGCCGAATCCCTTTGCTTCCATTGGATTGCCTACAATCCTTAAAGCTCAAATATGTGCACGATGTGTCCTGAGACCGCGCTGTAACAAAATCACATGAACTGGTGGACAGATTGTGTCTATAGTTTTCAGGTGCGTGTCAGCTATCGCTGTTCCGGTTTACTGTAATCAAATGTTCGTGAACGACGCCGGTTGCGTTCGTAAGTTGCCTCAAACTACTATGAAAATTGAAGGAGGGAAAATAAAATGTATCACAGTGTTCTGTGCTTTCGTATAGAAAAGACATATCATAAGTTGTTTGAGACCGAAGACGTAGTTTATGAATTGCTTGCTATCGTAGAGATGCGACTGTTTTTTACTGAATAAGGTTCAGTAGCCTCTTGGCAGCCACTTAGTAGAAAAATATATCTGTCGTTCATGTGTCTACTCACAGTCGTTTCAAATCCCCCCGACCACTTGACCAGGCGCACTTATTCTAGGTGGTGAATGAAATTGTGGCAGCCATAACCACTGTACGACAAGTACGCGGTTCTTACAGCTAATAACGAAGATGATGGTGGTGATGATGATGAAAGGGATATTTTATGGGCCTTTATTTAATGCCTCCCCTTCATTGTGATTCCTCTAATGAAAGAATAAACTTTGGTCTCCGTAAGGCCAAAAAATAGAGGATTTACTTACCTAGTTACTTTTTTGAGCACACAGTTAATAATCAAAGATGGTTTTCTTACTGTATACTATGTGTGTAGTGTAGGTATTATGTATCATGTGTATTACGTACTATATAAATAAAATACATTGAGATGTACATAAAAATGGCTTGCGATAGATAAAATTCTAGACATCAACCACTGTGCACAATAGGCTACATGGCTAGGTGGGCTTGAATTGTGTTGTGGTTGGGCCGATGCGATGTGACCAATAGCCCGCTAGAAGGTCCTTAGTGGTGTTATCACGAGTGGTGGATAATCATCACTTGGGCCGATGCGATGTGACCAATAGCCCGATAGAAGGTCTTCAGTGGTCTTATCACGAGTGGTGAATAAGCATCATCACACCATGAGCTTGACTTTGAACGAATCAGAAAAGTGATGATCTGGATTCACCTTAATTTGGACAACAGCTAAAAATCCAGACATGCACGTGGCATTTCTCGTGATCTTTTTGGTGCTTTTGCATCTTCAGCGAGCAAAAAATTCCGCGAACACTTATATAATGCTGAAAGTATGGAACTATGGTCATGACATTGGCTAAATGTTGAAGGTCATCGGGTTCTCAAAGTGGAGGCACTTAAGTCATGAAAACTTCTAATCAGTAGCACGTGACCTTAATATGAACTCCCTTTCCTATTAGTATGAGACGATTGATCAATTTCAATTGGTGTTTCGTCCTGTAAGTGAACAAGTCAGGTGAATTTCATCCTTTGCTCAATTCCTGGCGTATTCGGGACATATGTGCCTGAACTGGAATCAGCATGTGCTTCCCTCGAGTGCTGAAAGCAGGCACCGTGAGGACGCCCTATTGTGATTCTCACTGAAACAACGTGTGCATGATAACGTCACACATCTTGTTACGTATAAACTCATGAACACAAACACTTGCATTCGTTTCTCCGGCTCCTCTGTTTTTTTACGCCCTGACCTCAGAGCTGATCATGGAAAACAAAGTTTATTCGCTACCTTCATTTATAATCATACCATCCCTGAATTCATATTCTGTTGTTTATCCGACTTTCCAACGTTTCGCCTTTCTGCCCAAAGTTTGGCATCTGTGTGTTCATGACTTTGTACAACATCCAATTTACCCATCCATACCAAGTCTTACCTCATTCAGTTGAAACGTGTGTTACATGAGCATGATTTATTGTTATTCCGTACAAATCTCAACTATGCCCTAAGGGACAGAATGATTTTCCAAGGTTTGAGTGCAGCCTATCCACAAAGACCTGACTTTTGTATGACCAGCCTCACGTTACGTTTATCCTAAAGAAGTGAATACATTGATTGGCAGATATGACTATTCGCTTACATCCTAACGCAGCGTATTACCGTGAGTCGCGGAAAATGAGATAGTTGGATCAAATGAAACAAATGCGTCTGATCTGAAGTTACTTTCCAGCTTATTTCGAGACAGCTAGCTCCTGTACTGGTGATCTGGTAATCTCCATATGCGTCAGGTTTGAGCGAATCCATAGGTCTCACTAACAGGCCAAGAACTCTAAACTACAAAACACAACTGCCCTAGTGGGTGCACTTGAGTTCAAACCAAACGATCAGTTGGATAACCGAGGACTTTTTCTAGTTTTTCCCGGACTGAAAGAAACATGCTTATGGAATATGCACTTCGTCGGACCCATTCAGACTATCGATTGGTTACAGTATTTTTGGCAGTGTAATACTAGCGACACCTTGCAACTGCTAGTGGATGAATTAGCGGCCTTTATCGGACGACAATAAGCAATTTGACCATACGAAATGCATCAATCCCGTCATTTTTTTGGAGTGACGCTGCTGCTTCACGAACATCCCGCACAGCAATGTCAAGAGGTCAATGCTTCTGTATCAGGCAACATTTTTCTTCAATGCTACTACTACATGTTTAGTTCGCAAACTGGTGAGATCTGTTTGCCTCCGTTGGTCCGGAGCTTAAATTCTTCACAGCTACCTGTCGAGCTCTCTAGTAACCTGACCTTTTGACTACTAAAGATCAACTGAAAACTTTGAAGCAGCCAGTCAGCAAGCTATTTTATTCTGAACAAAGCTGATACATTTGACATATACACTTTGTTTTGGACTCCCAGTAACACACCATGTTCTCTATATCGACAGCTGCTCGCTTTTCTGTAATGTTCAGTTGCCAACTGGTCAGTTTTATTGAAGGAACCAAACTAGGCTCTCTGCTGTCGTTTGAGTCAGTTCCTCGCCTCTGCTAACGCGATTGGGTTTGTGTTCACTGGCGTTTTTAGTTTGGCGGAGGCCAATAGCCTTTGAAACTGGTCGATGCATGTTCAGTTTGGTCAATGTTCAATTGTAATAAGCTTGAGCAAGTCATACGGAGTAATGCAGAATATATAATGCTTTCATGCATAACACCTTTTGTTTTTTGGAGTCAAAGGACTGCTTTTGATAGCATATAGGGAGTGAGAGCACCACCACCAGCTGATGCGTCTTCGGTATTTCTCTCCTACTATTTCAGACAGTATGATTGGGTGACCTAGTTCTAACCGGCACGTTATTCAGTAGCTTCAGACATTTGGCAGGCTTATTCTGTTTGAATCCTACATGCGCCTTGGGAGCCAGTCTAGCTTGTCCAGATATATTGTTGCCCTCAGAAGATATCCTCAGTTTGGTTAAGATAACCGGATAGGAATAGCCGGTATAGATTTTCTGGAGTTCCAGAATTAGGCCTTTGGTTGTTTCAGGTGATGCCCGTTTATTACGAAGAGGGCTAATTTGTCAGTGTTTGACCGTCTCCATTCCTTCGTTCTCCACCATCCAGAATGACATTCCCTGGCCTACTAGAAATGTTATCAGAAGGATGGACTAATTATATCTTGTCCACTGGACCACCAAAGTCGCAACAGGTCAGTACGATGTTAAACTTCCGACCCAGCTTCTAAAATTCGCACACTTCTATACTTCTATTTTGAATTTGTCCACAACCATTTTTCGATTTTGCTCCCCTGAATCTCCACTACTATTACGGACAACAGTTTCGGGTCAGCAGATTTATTTAGAATCAACACAAGATGCGCGGAACAGTTTGAAGAATTATAATGTCCAAACTGCAACTCAAATGGATATGATCACGGACAGCTGATGCGTCAAGTGGTCACGTCGTTTCTCATCGTTTCGTTCATTCTACTTCGAATCGAAAACATATCAGTAAATAGGATATTCGTATGGAAACAATTTCCGCACGCCACTGATGACCCCAGCACCAGACAAATGTTTTTCAAATGCGTATCACAGACCTGTACTTTAGTCGAAACGAATGGTCTGCGTACACCTGAGCACACTGCTCAAGCGGTATGTCTACTTCGCACCTATATCTTTTTTTCTACTACCAAAATTCCTAGACAACATTTGGCGGTCCTCGTGAACTGGATAAAAAAAGTCATGCGGAACATATCGTACCAAATATGAGGATGTGTAGTTCCAAATCCATACGGATTTTTAGGAGGTTAATGTGATATTTTATGAGGGGAGAACCAATACGGGTTAGTCTGACTTGCTTCCCATACGATGAACATTATGACGGTTGTACTACAGAACAATAGCAAAATTTGTCCCAAACTCCTGTATTTGTCTACATACATTTCGATAATCACCCGTGATGCCCATAAAACTGCATTAACTGAACTGCACGCGAGGATTAATTCAAAGCTGGTGCCTGGGTAATTTTAAGCCCCGGCGACCGAAATTACGGAATCCGAAAAACAGGGAATGAAGTAGTGAGTCGTAAGACGCATAAACTACTTGGTGCTTCACGAACACTAGCCATACAATTATTTCGAGATGAGGGCACTCCAACTTATCCTACAGCCTGAGTTTGTAAGCAGTTTTGCTCTTTCTTTCCCCGTACATGTAGGTGGCAGCTACAAAGTTCGGTGTGAAAATGGAGGACGTTGAAGCCCTATTACATTCCGTTAACCCAAAACTGAGCCAGTTGCCGGCCCCAGAAGGACATGTAGACCGCGGGCGCATTCTCGAAGCTTTGCTTGACGAAGAGGCCTTCAACGGGCCAGGCCTAAAACGCGCCCGATTACTGTCTTATCCCAGGTACGCTCAGCTTTCCATTTGAAACGAAACCTTTCACTCCCTTTCACTTCCTAATTGTGCGTATCCAGTTACCAAAATCCTTCAAGCGGCGACTTGTGAATATGTGTTGCTTTGTCCGGGCGCTCTCACTAGTCATCCATCCTCATACAGAACATGAAGCCATGAGCTTGCGATTTGGCCGTATTTCGGTTGTAATGGTCTGGTGCACTCCAAAATGGCTCGGACATTTCGTCTTTATTGAGGCTGAGAAGATAGGATCGAAACGAATCGTGTGTTCTCCCATACCTTCGTTGGCATGTAAAATTCGTTGTTTTCTACAGCCTATTCACTGCTATTCAGTCATCACCATCGACAGCATGACATCAACGTTCAACACTGATGCTTCACTGCCGTATTCAACTGGAAGAGCCACCATCACAGAAACTTGTGTCTTCTATTTAAACACACTGAACTACGCAACTTTGCGTTTGCAAATGTATTCGGTGACTCGGACCACATTACTACCTTTTTCCCACTCTCGTTTAGAGACGGCACACAGTTCGTGGAACTGATTTTTCATATGAAAATCTCGAACAGCGTGTTCGAACCAGATGCAGTACATGCTACCTTTTCACTGTATTTGCGATGTTCCGAATGTCAAAGTTTCGGCAAAAAAAGGCAAATTTCAAAACACACCAAGACTGTTTCAGTCTAGTCCACTGTCTTATGATCTGTCGTTTTCATTTACCTTGACGTCCGCAACTATTGATAACAGTAGGTTAGATTGTTCAGCTGATCATCAAATTGTCCACTGCAGACGTTTCCAAGCCTTCTGTACAGTGATAGTAAATAGCTAACTGAATTGGGACAGAATTCACCTAACAGTCGCGTCCACTTAACTCATACATTTGATAGTTGGGCACAGAACGACCTCAATTCGAAACCATTGACTACTTGTGACCAGATTTCTTGATTTTGTGTCAGAGTTCAGTTTCAACAGTCTTCAGGACCATCACACGAGCAATACCTTTAAACGGTATAGCCCAACGTTCATTTAAAAGACATTTATCATGTACGGGAAAATATTTCTTTTGCATGTAAAAAGTGTATTCTCATAATGCACTCGATTCATTCTGATCAGACTGATGTTTTCCATATCTAGCTTGAACACGACGCTAGGTAATCCGAGAATGCACGCTGTAACTCTACGGTTTGCGCGACCTGTGGAGCGTGTTCGATTTACTAACCATCTGAAAGGTAAGCTAATGCTAGCGGACAGCGCCATCAAATGTATGGACCTGATAAATAATTGTTTTATATATTCCATTAAGGTCGTACTACCCAAAGACTGGCTTCCAAACAAGTTTCACTTAAAAAATTTTTGGTTTAGTTCTTTATCTATAGAATAACTTCGATTTTTTCAAAGGCACATACGCTAGCGTGCTAACCAACTTTCTGACAGCTCGTGATCATCATTCAAATTAAACAATTGCGAGCTACGGCTTTTTTCTTAAAAAGAACCATGACTTGCCGTCGAGAAGACCTTGAAATACAGAAAGGATATGTGTTACTTTTACCTGTAAAACGTCAATTATAGTCCATCATTTGTTGATTTTTGTGGATTTTGTTGAGTGAAGTTGCACTCTAGGAGATACTAGATCATGATTGTCTTCACATTTACGGATCCACCGTTATGGAATCGCAATCCTAGATTGTGTTTTGTAAACACCGGCGCACCTTAGAATTCAGCGGAAGGAGCCATGTATTGACGTAGCATCAGTGAGTGAAGTGCAAAAGAAACAAAATTTTCGCGGTATTTTGGACGGTGTGGTTCTGATTGTGTGTACCAATCGTACCAATGACGTACCCGCAAAACCATAGAAGTCGAATCATTCAATGGAGGCTCATCAACAAATCCGGTACTATGGAGACAATGATAAAATGGAATTATGCCGGCATCTGCACAGTTGGTTACGTGTGGTTCCAAGTGGAACTCTATACAAATAAAGTACAACAATAGGCCTACCCGAAGTTCACATCGAGTCAGGACAAAATGGCCACAAGATGAATAAGCCGACGTGGCCGCCAAGGTCAGAGTGGTTTAGGTTCCGATGGAGAACAAGGAAAGGGGACACAGGCACAAAATAGGAATCCCGTTGTACACAAAACGAAAAAAGGAAGAAAACAACAGTAGGGGAGTTTGAATGAAATTCCGATGCGAGAACCGATTGTTTATCCGTGCGGAACGTTCCTCTAACATGTCTTGGGTGGAACAAACCACATGGCAATCGAATACGTACTCCGTTGAACGCATACAGATCTACTTATCAGTGAGAATGTCGCACTTACAGCCTGAATTTTTGTCTAAATGGATACGAGGGCTTTTGAAACTGGCCGATTCACGTTCTGATTGTTTCTTGTTCTATTACGATAAGTTTGATCAGATTAAATTGTCCAAGAGAGTTATGACCGATTTATGAATGTATCCACTGCGGGAGATTTATCCAACAACTCTTTCAGTTCTGATGTATTGTAGTGATAACATGCATCCACTGTTCGTTCGTCCAGCCATCTTCGCCAACTTGAAGCCTTGGCCTTTTTACGGCAATCTGTACAGCATTACCGGTCAGATCGGATTCACTGGAGGTACGTCCTACTCATTTGTACTGATGGAGTTTTACGACACTGTTTTGAAGAAGTGCTTTAGAAATTTTCTCATCTGTAGATCAGTGTCATGTTTAAATTCTATCTCTTTGGCTAGATGGAGACAGATTTGGGAGATGTGGTGAGGGATGCAAAACCAGAGGGGTGTAAACAATGACCCTGAAAGTACTCTTACTGCATGTCCTCATGTAAGACAACACCACAACACTTTCGAGAGGGCTGCATAAGCAGATGATTAGGAACAAATTTGTCAGAAGTGTCAGACTATAAAATCATTCCCACTGATGGCTGATGAGGCCGGTAGTTATGTGAAGATGTATTATCCAGCCACATTCCCACCTCGTCTCAGCAAGTTCAGGCTGTGTCACCTACGTAAAATATTGTTCGGGACTTTCTAAGTTTGTTGTGACAACCAGGATATTGTTAGGTGATGAAAGCGGTGGTTTTTTTCAGGCGAGTCACCAAAACTCTTGGACTTGCAGCCTTGTAAGTGGCTCATCTAGAACAACCAGCACAACTATTTAAGCTGGTAATCAAGGCACCAGATGTTACGTTAGTTATGACCAGATAGCTGACCAGATAGATAACTGTTCCAGTACAACGCCTGTAAGTTAACCGGGATGTTAAGCTTCTAGGGTGACGACTTTGCGGCGATAAACACCCGGTTGCCTTGAGACACAATGCTTGCTATTTTGAATAGCGAGTCTCACGGGTGTTCAGTCCTCATTACTCTTCTTAGGACTTTTTGTTTTAAGAATGAAACATCCACGGCACTGCTTCGCTACATTCCGCTCTCAGGAAACATGGAAGTCGAAGCAATGTCTGGTCGCTAAGTCTTGAATAAGAGTTGGAACTCGAACCACCGATAGGTCACGACCTATTGCACTTGCCACTTCCAGATTACCGGGGTCAATGTCATACTGGGAAACGATTCACTGACCTGGTTTCCTATAACATGTCGATGATGATGATGGCCAGTTTGATGAAGATCCTCTCGAAAAAATTGTGCTCCATTTTTTTATTGCTCCACATAGAACCCGATAAAATCTACGACGTATTGCACCTCACACTAAATGGAATCAGTCGTATCAGTGTGAATATAGACGATTCTGATTCTTCACCGAAAAGGAAAGCAAACAAGCCTTTCTGGCTAACCGGAATCCTGGCTGCACCGCCAGCACCAAGTAAGGAGTCAGACGAGTGGCTATCTAATCAGTTTGCCAACTGGTTGAGAAAGTCGGCGCCACAACAGGAAGCACTTCGTACACCATTGCGACTGTCGGACTTGTCAAAGGCTGACCTGGAGAAAATACATGTGAGTTGTAGATCAAATGAAACACCTCCTTTCTCGAGTAAGCTATAATGAGATCTACTCGACCACCTTAACCGTTGGTGGCACGAGTTCCAGTTTTGCGCATTAGCACTCTGAAGAACAACCTGGATACAAAAGTGTATTTGAGTGAAAGCATAAACTAGGTTGAGATCAAGGGACTGCGTTTAGGCAGTACATTTGCACTTCATTGCAAAGTCCCGTCTCCTGTACACCACTAGTGACAAGCCCTCAAGTGCACAAATATGGTGATCAGAGGCATAATAACTTGTATACGGTAAACCCGAGTTTAGCGAAATTCCATAATGAAGTGCTGGGGCAATAAAAGTACTTATGCTTATTCCCCCTTTTATGGGTATCCTCATTCCACACCCTGGTCCTTAAGTCGTTGAGCACTAATAGTTTTCCGTGGTCAATCACATGCGCACATACAATTATTGACTATTATTACTCACCGAATGAGTACGGTTGCCCCATTTGGTCGATAGTTCCCCTGTCCTGTTAGTTAACATCACCGAATCCCGCAAAGGTTGGTGAACGGATGCATTATAAGGAAGACGAAAGAGATCCAGCAGTAGATAACAAATGTGATATAGCTCATTCTGAGCCTTCGACAACCAATGAGGTGTGGATTTTGTGGAAGATCAGTAGCTCTGCAGTGAATCTTGTGGTGGGGCAAGTCTGGACTTCAATAACCGGGTAAGGATGATAGGAAAACTTGATTCTGAAAAATACACCTGAGCGAAAAATTTGCCGAAAGGCTGGATAATTTAATGTCTTGTAGAGATAGATGAATTTCGATACAGCTTACTGCAAGGGACATTAGCCACCCATATCGTAGCCAACTTAAAACCACACTAGGAGCTCTCGACTTTCACCTTCACATGTGCTTCTGTTTTCGGATGTCCATTTGAAGCCGATAATCGTAGCTGCGCCTGAAACGGTGGAGTGCAGTCGTGAGGGCACACTGAAACTGACGACTCAGTTGACAGCATGACTGATCGGTTCACCATAGGCGCTACCGTAATCTTCCAGCAATTCAGTGTTTTGAAACTCTGCGTCACCGAGCTTAGAATTAGAATACTTGAGGAGGTGCCATGTTTCCGAGGAAACAAATGAATGTCCCCTTGATTCAAAAGTTATCATGAATCCAAACACATCAAAGTCCATGAAAAATTGGCGGAAGATCTGTAAAATAGAGTGGGCTAAACAAACCGTATTTGTTTCCATTAACCTGTAAGTACTGAATATAGTTGTTAGGTCACAACTCAGTTCAGTTATATCTTCTACAAATTCTTCAATCCAATCACCATTGCATGCTTCAAATGAACATGCTAATTCAGCTATTTCGTGCAGCCATGCAGTGGATGTTGACACGTTCCTGAAAATTTGGCGGCCACGGAAGACGAAGTAGATAATGTTCCCAATGAGAATAATTCAAATCATTATCCACACACATAAGAGGGAGCCGAATAATTTCCAAGAAAATTAGAAAAACCTACCAGTCATTCCATCGGGGCAGAATATATCATACTACTAGTTACCGACTTCATCAACCTCTCTATCTGTTTTTTTCTTTTTTTCGAAAGGAAAAATACCATCTCCACCCTCTGCCCGCTGGCTGGTACTACACTGGGTCATACTACGTGAATATGAACGGAGACAAATCTTTTCAACACCCAAGTAAGATGTAGTTTCCTGATGCGTGCCAAAATTACGGTACTTGCAACTGTAACTGGGTATGCTGGACTGTGCAAAACTCCCCCCAAACTGGTGCTTTAAAAAGGGTTATTCTGGCTCATAGCGATTTCTTGAGGGTGCATTCAACGAGTTACATCGAACAGTCAGATACACAATATCCTCTTTTTTTGACCCTATCCGTTGACGTGTTCAGTGAACAGCATCCCACAATCTGCTGTCCGTGTTCTATATGGTGGAGCCTTCGGAACATGATAGCACAAAGTCTGCTGAAAACAAAACTCGAATGAATTGAGAGCAGCAATCTCCTTGATGAGATCCGTAGTAAAAGGTTCAGTCTCTGGACAAGCTAGGAAAGCGCCAAAACCGCAAGGCACGACCGGAACCGCCAGCGCAGAAATGGATACTCTTAGACTGTATGATAACTAATAACCTTTTTCCGCGAGTTCCGACCGGTCATTCTATGAAAAGCTGATTCCGGATTTTTCTGAGTGCATTATCCTCACGCGAAACGTCACCGTTTAGCACTGGCACTTGTTATTTTCTAACTCATCCCCTACATCATGGTTAGCGTTGCATGGAATGCTCCAACATCCAGGAAACTGTGGCGGAATCGATATTTGAAGAGCTCCCCACTTCAACATGCACTGAACGATAAAAATACGAATAACTAGTTAGGTAGGTAAGTCAGAAGTAGTGAAGTACAGTTATACAGTCGACAGTTGTAGTAACACATATACCTTCATTGCTCGCATTGGTTTCCCACAACCGTTTTGGCTCCTGGCGTAATTATTCCCGTGAGTTTACTCGCTTGCCTGTTCGGACGTGAAAATTCACATGCATCCAGCTTGCACTGATGGAGTAGTGGAAACAAGCCCGCCCGCATGTCATATGTCTGGGGTTCTATCCCCGGCAAGGCTATGGATATGCACTACTAACGAGACTTAATAAGAGCGAAATTCGATTTTGTTGACTTCCCCCCCCCCTGTGGTATGGACTCACCAGTATAATTGCGCCATGACTCCACTTGTAACAAGCTTTCTGGCATCACTGATTCTTCGTCGCATTACGGCGGCGCGCGAAAACTTGACCCATGAGCACCAAAAGGGGTTTCGATCGGGTACAGGCTGCGTCGACCACATCTTCACACTCCGTCAGATGTTAGAGCAACGCCACAACCTTGAAATTCCTTGAGTTCTGGGCATGTGGAAGTGTATGGTTAGCATTCCAAAAACTTTCCTACAAGACGTGGTACACGAACAGGAATATCCACCCTCTCAGTTCTTGTTGAACTTCGTCGTCGATGAAATAACGAGGCGAATACTGGAAGTTCTTCAAAACCCCTGTTTTCAAGTCATTGCTGGTAAGAATCGGGTCAACCTGGGATAGGTGGACGACTGCCGTCATCTTTGAGGACGAAGGCGAAGCACAAACACCTACCACCGTCATACCATCTTTCGGCATGTCTTAAATCTTCAAAGTGCAAAGTCATGCCTAAGAACGTGCGGTCTCAGTAGAAACCCTTTACAATTCAAGGAGAATCACGGGCAGTTACAGTAGCTATGAAGTGTGTTCGAAGTCAAAGCACTAATCCTAAAGGCCCGAATCCCGTTTGCTCATTTGTGTCACTTGTTGCGTCGAAAAGGCATATCGCTCGGTCTCAACAGTCGTGCTACAGTATGGACTGTGTTGCTGTATGGATGCGAAATGGTCTCTGCGGACAGATGATGTGAGGCGCCTTCAGGTTTTTACCACTGATTCCTCAGAAGCGTTGCTGATGTCGGATGGCGTCAACGAATTCGCAGAGGTAATTAGAAAACGGGCATTTGGTTGTGCAACAGGTACTTCTAAGGCAGAAGACATCCGACTCCATCAACCAAGGTAGCTTGGCCATTTGCTACGGATGGAAACATTGCAAGAAATGGCGGCTGATCGACGTCAGTGCTGTCAGTCTCTTTCCAGATTGTCTGATCTGGCACCTTGGGGTGTGGGCACCTCAGAATGCTTGTGATAGGCCAGCACTGGATCCCCTTCCTCACCAATTCATTTTTTTTCATTCTAAGGTTTCAAATATAATTAGACTGTGGTTGTAGGGCAGTGAAGCACCAGTGGCAACACTGATGTTGCTGTCTCAGATTATGGTGAAGCTTGAAAAAAGTCTTGACCGTACAGTAATCACTGTGGACCTATTCAAATCAGTTTTGTGCGCCAGCTAGTGGTTTTTCCATGTATTTTTAACCTTTACTTTATAGACTTTGACGCTTTCGTCCAGGAATACTTGGAGGGAGAAAATACTAAAATTGCTGCACGGAATGCAAGAATCATGAACCACCCCATTCCTGATTTATTCAGTGAGCCCTCGTAATGGTAAACATAAACTCCCAGTGTTTTGCGTGCTGACGTTTTTCTGTTTGATAGATGCATTACACGCTTAAAAAAGTGCGGAAATTTTGTTCGACTTGGGCGCTAATAAAGAACGAAATACCAACCAGTGGAACCTAGAATACTCGTTACATTTGTACGCTCGAAGAAAGCGCTACGCACAGCACAATCACAGTAGAAACCACTGAGTAAGAGGAAACTGAAATGACCTGGCGATTCCGTATTTTTCATAGTTTGTGTGCGTACGTGTGCCTTGATGTGCCACTTCCAAACCCATAATCGCTTGAGTAAATATAGACGAACAGGCCAGCCTTAGTTAAATGTAAGACCCAAGAGAGCCAACCAAAAACAAATCGAAACTCACTGAAATTTGAAATCAACCGCATTCAATTGGAACGATATCTCAGTCCCTTTAGGGCACTAGTACCCGAGCTTTCTTTGGTGCATTCAAACGCCGGTCACGCATTTACTTATTGTATGGTGGACTCTTGACGAGAATAGCATCTAGTGGGATAAATTTATCCCAATTACCATAATTTGAACCCGTTATATTCGATTGTCAGTTGAGCTAGCTGCAATAGTTCATTTCCGAAGTTTAAAAATCCTTGCAGTAAAGATTTTATCGACAGAAGCTCGGTAGTAAAAGTGCGAACCTACCGACCGGAAGGTCCATGGTTCGAATCCGACCTGATGGCTCCTGTCTAAGCTCGGACAAACTGGCAGTATTTCAGCCCCTGTTCTTCCTGCGGATGCTACGGCAGCTACGCACTGAAAAAAGGTTACAGCTGAACGGTTAGTATTTTGTTTATCAGACACAAGTTAGCAAAACAAATGTGGGATAAAATTTACTTCGGATGCTCTCATATGTAGAAACACTAAGTGGTCTAATCATGACCTTTTCCACACACACTAGATGGCTGTGATATTAAAAGACACCCTCAAATACAAGCAATTTCTTGAAGCCCGGTAAGTGAGCTACGTTAGGACGTTGGGGCCCTGCCAACATCGGAGTAGAAATTATGCTTATTGATGGAATAGATATGACAACCGTTAGGTAAACACAGGCCATATTTCTGGTTGACTGCGGTCTTGGAAAGACTGGCGAGGTTCCACTCGAGTTCATTGCAAAGGCAGTTGTTCGCTGTCTAATTCACTTTAGAAAACCCACCGTGTAATGATAAACGAAAGATAGCGTTGTGGTCAAGCCACTAGCCGCGACTAGTTGTGGTCACGTTCAACATTCTAATCAGAACAGCACAGTTTATTATCATACAGAAGTTGGGCCGACCTAAGGCTTAGTACATGGCCTCTCGGCCAGACTGTTCACGCATCAAACCGAATGCTGGTCACTCGATTGCTGCTGTCTAGTTCTGGGCGATCTACTACCACCTGAACCGTCGTGTTTCGTTCTGGATGCTCGGAACGTAGAGCTGAACTGTTTTTGATCGAACTGATGATATCTGACCGGAACCAAGTCCTTGAGATCGTATATTCGAGAGACAGATACGCCATCACATCGACCCTGCAGACCGGAAGCATCAAACACTGTTGTGGAATGGATCTAAGGCAGTTGGAAAGATTACGGTCACTTCTTAAACCGTTTCCAACCATGTTAACCCAAACGTTGCCCTCAGAAGCGGTTGACTCTGGCACTGCCGGTAAAGCAGCAGTAGTTGGCATGTCCACGCAGTTTTTTGGGGGAACATGTTGAAAGATAGAAGCAGCAGTACAAATGCGCGGTGGCTGAACACAGGCTACGTCGACGCCATGTTTCTTTCAAATATCAGCCCATTTGGTGGCAGGAAAAAACCGTAGTTTTGATCCTGCAGTAAAGCATGAAGTTATGAATCATTACTGCAACCAAGCCGGCTGGGGTACAGTAAGAGACATACCAATGGATAAAAGCACTCGAATGCAGACAATGACGCTTTCAGTAGATTTTTTGCCAGTAAGCAATGATCTACACAACCCTACCCTTCAAAGTGATGCAGTCTGTCGCCCCCCAAACCCAATCGAAATTTCACATTACAGGTCAAAAGTATGACAGCCGGAACTGGTGCACTATCTGGCGAACGGTGTACAACTGATGAACGAAACTTATACAGATCGCCAACACTATATCCAATGCAACCAAGCAGAATCGCCGTAGGAAAAACGCAGATACAACGGGAAATACTGCTCGCTTTGAAAAGGGAACACTGATAAGCTTCAATAGGACAGTGAGTGAAAGAGGAAGCCACGCAGAGAAACAACGTGACGCAGAACAATGGGTCTCATGCGGTCGCTTCTTCGTACTCTGGATTCTTTTTCAATAGCACGAAGCCTTCCAATGGCAATTGTGTGACTGACAGGTATTCGTCTGTTGCAAGTTCGGCTCGTTCGCCGTAGGACAATAGTACCGGGGTTGTATAAGTTTGGAAACCAGTAATAGTTTTTGGTCTACCAGCCTGCCCGACGACATCCACAGCTTGTCCGACACGAACTGTGACAGGCAGCGGTTTCAAGTCCTCGTCAAATGTCATGAGCAGCCGTGGCTGGATTGCTGGTGTCAGATAGAATATCAAATAATCGTGCCGACCCATGAAAGTTGTGCGCACGTCCAGACAGGAGACCAACAAGGTGAGCAAACCGGATATGCCAACTGCGCGTGACAAAAAACGCTCTGAATGCCATGGGCTCAGCGTCATGGTGCCTTTGCCTAGGTGAGTCAAACCTTGAGCCAAGCGAACGAGAAACAGGTTGTAGGGATCACGGCTGTGGTATACGGCCAGTTGTCGCAGCATGGCTGCCAATCGAGCATTGTTTGTACCTAGAATCAAATGAAAGCATATTCAGCGGGTGCAATAAGGTACTATGGATGAGAAGCAAGTATCACGTGGAAGATTGGAGATAGGTCACAAAAACTTTGGAAAACTTGGCTGCTCCATACTATTGCGTTAGTCGAAGAGGCTCCAAATGACGGCTAAGCGAAGGTATCCTAGGTGAAAAGAAAACATAACTGTACACAACATAGCATCATCATAACGAAGGAAATGTGTGGTTAGAAACCTTTACCTCAAGGATCCGAAAATGGGAAGGATACCCATCACACGTAATTAGCTGGTTGGACGGTTTGCGCAGCTGAACCTCGGAAGTTATCCCTAACCAGGGTGAGCGTGCCGGTTTGTAAGATATAATTTAATGTCCCCCATGCAACTAGCACTGAAACTACCAACCGAAAACGGTCGTAACACGGTGCTGGAGAGGGTATTGCCACCCGGTGCTTGTCCATAAACCAGAAAGTAATTTAGTCTTACTCTTCAGTTTAGGTTAAAAACAATGTTGCGCGGTGACACAGTGACCTACCTACTGCTATGAGAAATGCTGGAACTCATTCTAAAAAAACCATAACAGAAATTTGACGGTACTGACTAAACGTGGTTCCCTATGGGAAGCTTTTGTTCCACTACCGCTTTGAGATAAAAAGATAGCTACTGCAATACGTGTACTGTTGCCTTGAGATGTATCATGCTGACCGCAGACTCATAAGACAATCACAACGTTGAAGTGCAGTCAAGCTGGTTACTTACCAGCACCGACGATTCCCATAGCCAGAACGGAGTTGTAAGAAAGTTCGGAATCTGCATCGTGACTGAACTTGCTTAGAGTATCCAGTACCTTCAATTGCGGATTCGAGACGTAACACATGGCGAGTGCCAGAGGAACAGCTCGTTTGATAGGCAGCTCACCGAAACGAAGCTAAATTAACCATAAACAAAAGGATAAAACATTGTAAAAGGGATCAGTTGATGTAACGGGCGTAACAGGTTGATGAAAGCAAGATACCTTATGAAGCTGCATCCAACAGAACACAACTTGAATTATTACGAACCCAGACAATGGTTAGAAGATATGCTGACAAAAAGCGAGCGCGCGTTTTAACGAGAAACTAACAAACGGCTTGACACCGAGCGGTGATTAAGGGGAATAATTCACCGTTTTTTAATATGCAGCGGAACATTGGTAACTCTGGTGGCTTGTGGTGACCTGTTCATCGGACATCACAATTCAAGGACGCACCTCGGTGCGCTGATCCGATCGATACAAAAAAATTTCTGGAAAAAACCTGTTACTTCTCCCTTATGCACAGCTGTCTTAAGAACATGAGGTTCGGACCAATTAGTCACTACATTGTGGATGAAAGGACCACTCACCAGATGACCAAACATTCTGAACGCCATGTCAAGGCCTACTTCTTCTCCCATGGCAATCAGTGCGACACCTAGTACAGCGAGCCCCTGATGCGCGTGGAAGTCAAACTGATTTTCTTCCTGTTCGGTTTCCTCGACATTCGACGTGTCCATAGGAGTTTGTTGAGTAGCACTTTTATCTTCGACCTCGTCCGCCTCAGCTGTGCTCCCATCATCTTCAGCAGCAGCCTCGTTGTTCGTGTTACGACCAGCGCCAGTACGTCGCTGTCGTCCTCGAGCACCGGTGCGGCGAGAATCCTTCTTATCTTTATCCTTAGATTTGGCTGCAGCGGCTGCTTTGTCATCCTTTTCTTTATCCTTCTCTTCGTATTTTTCAGAAAGTATATGGAGCAGATTTTGAACTTTCAACACATTTCCGCTTCCTGAATAGGAACCAATGAGTAAATAAGCATAAATCTAGAGCAAAGTTATGGAATCTGCAAAACGAACGATAGATCTGTTTCCCGATAGTGACCTACAAAAGTGATTGTCTGTTGTTTGATTACCAATAATAGGGGAAAGAAGGCAACGCATCTAAGATGATTGTCCGCCGACAAGTAATTCTCATAATTGATGTTCCTATATTCGCTCGGTCAAGCCGGGACCTTGAATTCGTAGAAATGAAGCTTAAGGTCACTTCAAACACGAAACATGAAAATAGGAAAATTCGAAGAACAAATGCCAATGCACCGGAACACTCACCAGCGTAAGCACAAAAGTCACACATCATGTGAGCCATTGATTTCAGTGGTTCAGATACTGCTTCCAAGGAAACCAGTATGACCTCTACCTCTTCCTGCCGTCCCATGCATGTCAAACCCAAACCGAGAGCCATAAACTTGATGAATGGATTGCTCCAATGACTTGTGGGACGTTCGAGCATCGACTGAATAATGGTTGATGTGACCTCAGCATTAAGAGAGCCCACAGCGATCATACCAGCCGACAGTGAGGCCAAGCAGGCGTGTTGCAACCGAGCTGTGTTGATATCGAGGATCACAGGAAGCAAACTGCTTATGGCTTCAGCTTTCATTGATCCGGCGTAGGCGACACCCAAACCGATGATGGCAGCCCGCGAAAGGACATCCTTGTCGGACTCAACATAGGAGCCTAGCAGTGCCAAAGCCGGATCACATTCATTCTTCACACCACAGTTGACTACACCACATCCAAGCAGACCTCCAGCACGAGTGTGATCCTCCGCTGAATACAGGTATTTGTCGATTTGGGACAAGCCAGTGTCCACGTCCCAGAGGAGCACCCAACCAAGAGTGGCCACAGTACTCATTTTTGCTGTAATACAAGAGAGAATGAAATTACCAACTGAAAACTCCGACGTGATCCAAGAAAAATTACAGGCCAAAATGTAGGGGCTCAAACTCAATGACTGCAGGTATCACGCAGATGAGGTGTAACACGCCTAATATAGTCGGGAAGCTTTATAAATAACGGATTTAAACAATAACAAAAGTGCAATCTATGTTGTGGTTGGTAAAAAGAGAGAGTAAAGCAGTTGAATCTGTGTGCCTGTCTATCTTTAGGAAAGCCTAATAAGAGATATCGCACTGTGTAAATTCGTTGGACCAATAAGCCGCCGTACAGCCATGTGGCGCTCATCTGAGGTAGGAGTTGCTGTCCACTGAATGGAGACCAACGAAAGTCACTGGGCCGACACCTTAACCCAAATCCCATATTCAGAGAAACTTAAAGTGTCTACTGACGCGGAAACTAACTCCGACTGAAGACTGCAGTGAACATGCTAGTGGAGGACGATTTCAACAATTAATCGGTGACACGATATGACCTGACAAATTGGTACAGCAGTGAAGGTAGATTAGGTCAAACTGCACCGCTAGATATAACGTAAGTTTGGCATTCGATGAGGAGACTTACCGAGATCTTTTTGTTTGACAAGCCATGGAACTTCTTTGGGGTTTTCCTGGAGCAACTTTTCCTTGCCAAAACCACAGTTAACTAGGCCGTTAACGTAGGACGCGGCGAGGTTAGCTCTTGCTGAGTCAAGGGTTGGATTGAGCGTGGATCGTACGGTCTCCAGGTGTGACTTGTAAATATCCTCGGGAAGCTGCATACAACGAAAATGAAAACTAAGCAAGCCGAAAGCACGTTAAACAGCAACGAGTATACAGGGCGAAAAATATACCACGAAGTTTCGTACACATATATTAAAACACACCGAAAAGTCAAACACCTGTACGGTCAGAATGGGTTAACTTGAGAATATACATGCGTTATTTAGGAACTCACCGAAGCACAATCGTTTTGGTCCGTCCTAGCTCATGGTCTGAATCATCATATGTATCCCAGAAACATCAGTAATTCCAAAGAAAACCTACTAGAATGTCCGGAGATAATTAGGACGGTCCAAAGTGTGACACCGACGGGTGTTATGTCAAGAGCTGGTACTTGGAAGGAACGAATGACTATTCTCACAGTTGTAGGCGGCAGTCGCCATTGCTATTGTATGGGACGCCGGCCGAATTTCGCCCGTCCGAGTCAAGTCTCCCAGCCTAACCGTTTAAATTTCCGGCCAGTATCAGAACGGATTCTTCAGCTTGAGCGTCAGAAACCGAATTGCTGGATTTCAATTCATATTTAAGCGACTGAACAACTACATTCTGTAAATACTGTCGCTCATGGACGAAAGAAAATTCCAGTGATTGTTGAAAATGTCAATGCATGAAGGCTGTTTTGGGCGCGTCAATGATGAAATTTAAGAATTGAAGATAACTGAGCCCTATGACCGGAAAGAGGGAAAGTCGGAAACAGTTTGGGCATGCAGTACTCTGTTTGCAACAAGGTGCTTGGACTCCAATTGAGAACTAGTACCGCCACGGTAATGTTTCAGTCATTAAGGTCTGCTACTGGATGAATCTTAGAATGACTATTTAGAAGGTCATAGACCCCCAGTGTCCAAGAATTCTATCGAAATATGTGCTACCTTGAAAAATATGATCTGAGGTTCAAAAGACCCATCTCCGCTGATGTTAACCCGTTTTCTGTCACAACTTTGACCATCTTAGCGTGCGCCTCAAAAGAATAGCTGCAAAGACAGGGAGTTAGCCCATTTTACTTCAAATGCATCTGTTCACGATTGGGTGACGACTTGACATGCCAATGACATCGTTTTTGTCTTCACGTGAAACCTTTGCATAGAACGCTTCTGACGCCATAATTCCGGCTTCCGGGTCCCTTTACCATTATAAGTCCAGATGCAACTGGAAGAGCGAAAGAGAGTAACCAATTCTTCAGGGTCCTTCAAACGTGGCTCCACACAGGCACCACGGACTTTGGTACCGAAAACCTAATACAGCAAGGTTACTCAAAGGAAATCCTCTCACAGCAGTCGTCCCAAAAAAATTCAGTAGGACGTACGCCAAAGACACAAAAAAACAAGTTTATCAACACAGAAAAATATGTGATCGTGCAGTTTCCGTCAAAATGTTATCATCCCACAAACAAAATCGACACCGAAACATGATGTCTCGCTCCCGTACAACCATAATTCATGTAAAAGCCTTATTGTGAGGAAAAGAATAAAAGTGGATGGGAATGGACTTAGTGCTAGCGTAACACAATCATTCTGAGGCCCCTACGCAGTAGGGATTAAGCAATCCCCATCATGGAAGCCAAGTAGAATGGACAAGACCCAGACTTTTCGGAATCTCTTTCATACCTCCTCTACCACGTCAAAGGTTGGCCATCGCTATGGTTGCGCCACTCCGAATTGGAGACGGAAAACAGTACTCTCCCTGGTAAACGATGGTTCGTGTGCGCAATATATGGCCTAACCAAAACAGCGTTTGCCGATAGACAGACTACTCGACTGAAGTCCCTGTTGCTCAACCGAAAACTGCTTTTCTGATTATCTCGTAGCGGATTCTCCGGCATCAGCTCACGCTAGCTATTATTCTGAGACAACGGTTGTCTGATACTGAAGATGTACCAGTTCAACCGCTCGTGCAGGCCACGCCTCACAACCATACAAAACGGACCGAGCTGTAGCCTGACACACATGTCCTTTGAGATTCAGGGATATACCGCTTTGACGCTATAGGTATTTCAGATTAGCAAACACGATCCGAACCCAACAGATTCATGCACCAATCTCACTTGTGACACTACAAGAGGAACTTATACAACTTCCAAGGTACGTGAAACGCTCCACAACTTCGAGTGCATCTCCTTGGATTGTAAGTGGCATGTTCAGTGACTGCCTGTCCAGAAGCATGATCTCACACTTTTTGGGTAAAAAACGCATGCCAAAGGATGGGATGACATTGGTCAAGTCGTCCAAAAACACCGAGCATTATTCTCCTCTTCGAAGAGGAGAACGGTGTCGTCTGTATGTTCCAAATCGACAAGGTTTTCGCCAGCAGCTATCCGAAGACTTAGCATTCAACCCGTAATCTCGTCGAACACGAAACTGGATAGGAATGGAGAAAGGGGTGGTCCTTGTCGGACACACTCCAGGTACAGGCTCACGCGACCAAAATTCTGAGAATGCTAACAACATTACACTGACAAACTTCTGAGCCAAACTTCGTTGTTGAGCAAGCGTGCTGAGGATAATAGACCGGTCAAATCAGTCAAATGCGTCTTTTAAATGCAAGAATACCAAAACTGTGGGTAGTTTATATGTATGCCAGTGTTCTTGCACCCGATGCAGTCAAGGAAGCTCCTACCAGGTTGGAATTCCGACCGCTATGGCAACACGTTCACCAGAAGTTGGCCTGATTTCCACCACTAAAGAAATTTCGTCTTGAAATGGTTGAAGTTCGAAAGTTACGCACTTTTATACTGGCATTTGGTGAAAACCCCATTTCGAAGGAATCAGCTAAGGCCAGTGAGAAACCATTTCAACAAACCCTGAGCGACCGGAACGACGCGAACAACAAACATTCACCTACTACTAACTAGTCAAGTAGCACAAAACATAGTTCGCGTCACCGAAAGCAAAAGAGTTAAAGCAGATAGCACAAGTGACCAAGTTGAACCTAAAGTGAAATGAGTCCGTTCAGACTAATACCCGCAGAGCAGTTCAATAGCACTGTAAACTTGGAGTTATCGTGAAGTTGTGTGTCGCCGCTCCCTCTTTTAGGCGCTAATCACCTTGAGCTTTCGAATCAACAACCGATAGAGAGAAATCGATTACAACCACCGCAAGAGTTAGGCCGCTCTCTTTTTCTAATACGAATACTCAGGATGTGGTCAGGTATCTGCAAGTCAGCCACGTACGACGATCAAAAACCGACCGGCCAATCCAACAGTCAGATCCAGAAATGAAATAAACTCGGTTAAAGAGAGTCTACCTTTGGCTCCATTATGTCCAATTCCCGCCCAAGTGCCAGGAAGTGTTCGGAAAGACGTGTGTTCCACAACATTTCCGTCAGCTCCTCGTCCACGGAATTCTCATCATCCGGAAGAACTACGCCTTGTCTTCCAAGTAGATAGGCAAGCTGTCGTTGAACGCTTGTTCCGGAACCGGACGATGAACCAGTGTCTTTGGCTGACTCTTCAAAAATGGCACGGATAAGTTCCATGTCATTTAAACGCACAGCGCATCGTATTGCATTCCCAAGGTCATTGAACTTTCTGTACAGAGTAGCAGCACATTTGAGAACCTATAAACCCAAAATACACAGTACAAATGTACAGTACGCCGGAAGTGGTTTTTTATACATGAATCCATGGGCTGTTATATTGTCTAGTCAATCCACCAACCGTTCGCTGCACCACACATACCGCCACAAAGTAAACGACAAGTTGACTGCAAAACGAATCAGGCGACAAAAAGTCATACCTCACTTCTCGAGACAACAAAATTTACTTAACGATCTTTGAAGGATTGGAGTGAAAATAGCACAGTGGCCAGAAAAGGAACCTGCAGGCATGCCGTAAGTATATTCCAAGTACAACAGGCCGACGTTCTGTTACAGAAAAGCACTCATAATCCAAAACTCATACAACTCACAAGTTGTCGACCCTGAAGCTTGATCGTTTTGGTTGAGGTTCGGAGAACAGCACACGCCTCTATAGGCGATGTTTTGACAGTCGCAGCACGGCAGCGAAGCATCAGTGTTGAACACTGACGTTATGCTCTTGATGGATTTAAAGATGATGCATGGCACCTGGGGGAGCCACCGCAGTTGCTGGTACCGGATGTTTTCCGTGACTAAAGTACCAACTGAAGTACAGCCAAACACACGTTTTCTAATCACCTCGCTACGAATCGATTGATGTTATTCGACACCAGCAACCCTTCTAAGGCATCGGTGGTCAAAAACCTGAAGATGCATCACATCAACTGCCCGCAGAGGCCATCTCTCCCAATTACATAACAATACAGCTGTTACTGTAGTCTTGTAAACGCGACCCCTAAGATCTAGTGATATGCCCTTTTGACCCAAAATGACTCAAATTGGCAAACGTGATTCGGGACCCCTAGATTCGTGCACTGACTTCATCAGATATACTAATACAACAGTACGTAAAACGTCCAACCCCTCCAGCGTCACTCCAGTTGCAAGAGGTGGGTTCGTAGACTACACGTTCTTAAACATGGCTTTGCACCTTGTACGTGCAGGGCACACGCTGAGACTGTATGGCGGTGGCCAGTGTATCCGACAGTTTTGCTTGGTCTTCGGGGGAAGGACGATACGGCTCAGTGGTTAGAGCACGGATTCGCTGACCGCAAGATCCGTGGTTCGAACCCGGCCTCTTCATCTCGACTTCTTCTGTCTAGGCTTCGGCAGCAGGGCAGTATCCCAGAAGCAGTCGTGCTTCCTTCGGATGGCATGGTGGCTAGGCACCGAAAGGGTGTTACAGCTGAACAATTTTTCGGTTTTCGTCCTCAAAGGTTAGGACAGCTTCATCCGCGTACTACAGATGGACAAAGTTTTCACCAGTAGCGACTTTAACGCCGAAGTTTTGAAGGCCATCCAACAATCGCTTCATCACTTCATCAGTGATGAAGTTGAACAAAAACGGAAAGAGTGAATATCATTGCCGTACACCAATTTATGCACAGCTTTCATACACTCTCACGCGCCCGGAAGTACGTGAAAATAAGGACCGGATTATGTTCGCAAACTTGTGAGACATCTTGCGCTCAACAATTGATCGAGTGACAGAATCAAACACATCCCTGAAGTCAAAGAAAACCAAGGCTGTGGGTAGTCTGGACAAGTGCAGGATCGGTTGACTCTGGCCAACCACAATGTGATCTACTTGGTTTCGGGACTGGTTTGTTTGTGGGCACAACGTTGTCAAGTGTCTCTGTTGTTCCTGAAATTGGTAGTGTATGGTGGGCACGCACCTACAACAGGCGCTCTCCGCTGTCCACGAGTCTCGTATACAAGCCAAGACGATCACCCGACCGAGCCCCGGCAAGGTTTACCCCACCTGCCTGGGTATCCACGTCACCAGCAACCACAACGACGCCTGTCATTTTAGCTACAGTCCGACAGGGCATGAGCGATGGACCCCAATTTCCTACTCGTTGCCGAGCGAACCTCTTAGAGGTAACCATCGAACCATGTAGGAACGTTTCTGCTCGAGGGCTCATTCCAGGATACCCACATGCAGCGGTCTGTGCGTCATCAGAGGTGCGCTGCCAGCACTTGCGTCCTGGATGATTGTTGCTGACAGACAGCATGAAGGTGGAATCTAGGGTACGGGCAAGTCGCTTGTTGTCTTGCTTCCTTCAGTGTGCGGACACTGAAGGCAGCCAGATAGACTGTCTTTCGGAGTTTGAAAACAGGCTTCGAAATGTTTAAGGCTGTTAATGAAGTTAGACGCACGGAAGCTGCAGCTGAGGGTGGTGCACGGCAAACAAAGCGGTTAGTCGTAGCACTTGGACCTAGACAAAGAGAATTCAAATTGGAGTGGGGTATGGAATATGTGAAAGTGTAAGGGAGGTGTTAGCAGCAGTTTTCTCGCTTGCCCGCTCTGATGTACGTAGCAAGTAAAGTGACCCGGATGAGTGACTCCACGCGACGGCTAAGGTGGCATGACAGTAATTTTAGTTGCGATTCTCATGGCTGTACGCGGGTCGGGATACTGTCAGGGTGCCCACACCTAAATAGGAGGAAGATTAGGGCCTTCAACCAAAGCCTTTGGCTCAAAAGCCTGACCGCAAGGCAGAGTTGGTACCGGCGTACTAACAAAGTGATGCAACCCTTTAAGAAATAAGCGACCGTGTCTGTTCTATCCTCCAACCTGGAGGAACAGGGGACTGTTCATCACACCTGTATCCACTGGCCAATCTCTGAGGGTGTCAAAATGAAACCCATTACTCCAGCTCAGTGGTTACAAAGGTACAGAAACCACGCCGCCGCCCGAAGTTCTCGGCGCTGGCTCAGTGGACGTGGTGACAAATCTTAATAAACAGCCTACCTCTCCCCTGAAAACCAAAAACGCACTGAATGTAGGCTGTTGGAATACCTGTATTCGCCTTGGCAACCGAGGCCACAGTCTAACTATGAGATCTCTACGACTACCGAGTTAAGATTGCTTGCCCTTCAGAAGCACGGACTCTGTTTCGGACACAGCGCATCAAAGTCCAGAGAGTAAGACCTTCCTAATAACTGTACCACAGCTGCCCGAATGACCATTCCAACCTGCTCTGGTCTTTAACCGCACCCGCGACGTCCCACTATTTTGGGAGCATGTAGTGCCCAAAATTAATAGGACTGGGGTGAATGGCCCTCAGGTGAACCTGACCTCAACTACGCCATTGGTCATTTCCGTCAAAGAGGATTCTACAGTGAGCTAGAAAAACTGGTCATTGTTATTGACTGGAACGAGGATCGGTGCTTCAGATGAGGTCACCGACGGGGGCTTTCATCTACGAAGCGAAAATGGTGATGGACTAATCAAACTTTCTGCCTTTAGTCGACTCATGATATCTAAAGCACGTCTTCGGTGAAGAATATCTCTAAAATAGACTACGTCCAGGCAAATCCCAATGAGTAGCGTCCTACGATCATGGTGGGGCTGAGAGTAAATGCGGTTCGGGTCACATGCTTGTAGGTGACAAATTCAGACTTCACTGTAGCGTCGGAAGAAGGTGCGACGGCGACGCTCCGTAGGCTGGTTAAGTCCGTGTGCTTCGTATGCGAAAAGATCACGCAGTCAATGGCATCAAGCCTATTGTCCTCACTGCGTTGCTTCCACATTGCGGGTTACATTGAACGAACAGAAGTCTTTCACTTCAATGAACTGGTTGGACCATCGCCTCCAACTCTTGGATGCGACCACCGGTCAGCCTATCACCACGATTGCAAATGTTGGCGGCTATTCTTAACCTCCCCGGTTTATTTGTAATGCTTCAAATGAAAGACAAGGCTTACAAAGCAATATTTGGGGGGCCCCATGTCAACTGCTAACGGATGGCAGGAGTTTGAATGAATTTCGGGACTGACTTGCGTGACAACTTCACTGACCGGCAGCTTTATTGGTTCGAAGCGGGGTTAAGTTGAAATAAAAGTTTGACTGTTTCCAAGAGCTGCAATGTTTTTTGGACTTTTTTAGTTACCACTTCTTTCGGTCAACCTTAGGACTAACGGTCGGCCATCGAGACCTTGTCGACGGTCTTCCTTGCTTCGACCAGGGACATGGATTGCAGTGAGATCTAACGAGAAATGTGCCACGGCTTTGCTCTGGACGTACATTCAAACATCGAATACGACCGAATACGGTCCAAATCTGCTGTTAAAATTTTAACTCCTGAAGATTGAAAGTGGTCATACTAGTTGCCTGTTGGTCGCAGAGAAACAGGATGTAATAGATCGAAGGAATAGCATGGTGTTAACCCGTAAAAGTTTTCGGGGAACGATAGTCTTGATTGCCACCTATAGCTGACTGCCATACAGTTGGTCTGAATGGGCTACTGGATGAGGTTAGGAGAAAGCCAGCCTAAGTATACGTTTCGATAAGCAGATGGTGATCAGCGCGCAACTGCTAGGAGTGAGAATCACTGTCGGTTCTCAGAATACCTACATTCAACGAAAGACATTTCCAATTGGCATTCGTACTCATTGACTCTTCCCACTTGGACTTGCAACTTATCAATCAAGATGATTACATCCGGGAATTGTTACATGGAAAAGACGAACAAGTTCATAAAAGGTACCACAAACAACATTACTGCTGTTGTTTTTTATCATTGGTCTTCTACTCTCATAAACCCATCTGACCCCAATCCGCAGACCCACATGCCCGTCTGAACCTAAGCAAGTGGTGTCCTCAGTCCTCATATCTGATACACTACCCACTTCAACGGAGCATCGATTCTGGATCACCCAAAACTCAGGGGGCAAAATGAGAAGCTGAGTTATTTTTGACAGCGCTGAAATACACTTCCGAAGTGAGGCCTCGTATTTGGGTTCCGAAGGCATAAAATGCATTTGCATTTAATGAGAAAATGGAATAAGTAGGGAAATACACTCATTTGAAACAAATTTGCTTTTTCGAGAGACTCGCCTGGAACCCAGCTGAATCTCTTGTTTCTCATGAATAAGTAGGTGTCTGTTAGCCTATTCGACGACGAGATCTTGCAATAAAAGATGTGTCGATTGGACTCCTTGACGTTTGTAGCGCGTTTAATATTCCGACATTGTGGGTAAATGTTGCTCCGACCCAAGGCTGTCACCTTGTCGTGGTGGTCGGGCTTCCGTGCTGCAATGATCCTGCGGGCTATACTGGCTGGAACTCCGTTCCTAAAGGTTCACCCATGTCAGGAAGGCCAACTGGGAACAGCCCGACAAGTCCCCGCACTGCGAGTAATCGTATTACGAGGCGGTCTGGAGGTAAAGTCGTACTGTCCTCTACGACAGGAGTGTGAAGGCAGTAAGGCGTTTCCCCCAGGCGACCAGCATCTCCATATTTATGGAAGCAGCGATCCTGCCTTCCCCCGGGGAAGGACGGGTTAGAAAAGGTCGGCCCTAAAAACCGCACACTCCGATCGCCAACGGTTGACCGTGACCGCCCGTGCATCATTCAAAACGGTCGAAATACTTTTAAAACCAGAGTCCGGTGCTGCTCAAAAGGCACCTGCTGTGCGCAGCCGCATCAGGAGTGAGACAGTAATGCCCTACTCCCTGGGCCCTCGGGCCAGGCCGGCCTCCTACAGCCAAGTAGGTCAGACTATTGAGTCATTGGCTCCGGGAAGGGTCCCCCAAGAAAACCCTAACAACCGCTGTCTCGCGGTCCAGACTCTTGAGTCAGAGGCTAGGGGCAGGGTCCCCGAGCAAAACCCTACACCCTCCCACTGCCTTGTGGGTCAGACTTTTGAGTCAAAGGCTCAAGGTGGGGTACCTCAACTCAACCCCCTTCTTCGGCCTGGGCAACCGGGAAGTATCATTTGCCCTTGCAGCTCTTCGCTCACCGGCCTTCCCCCACACTCCCTCCCAACCCATCGTACAATGCAGGGCAATCAACCCATCTGCCAATCCCCTAGCCACTGTTGTGAGTCTCAACCATCGCCCAGAGAAATAAACCAAAATAATCACTTACTAACTCCAAAAGATCTGATCCACTTTGCAGCCTTTAATGTCCGTACTCTATGTCAAATTGGGCAACAGGCATCCCTTGCTGAAACCTTACTTTCCCTCTCTATCGATGTATGTTGTGTCTCCGAAACACGAATACAAGACTCCACTTCGGTCGTGCTTCTCAAGCCGCTTAGGGCGAACCCAGATGTCCCACATTTCACTCTTCGGACATCCGGTGATCCTGACGCAATGGCTCGTGGTATCTACGGTGTGGGAGTTGCACTCAGCCCCAAGGCTGAAAGCGCCTTACTGGACTGGATCCCAGTAAACAGTCGCCTTTGCGCTGTGCGGCTGTCTGGCTCAATTAAGATTAACGCAGGTCGATGCGGTAAACGGTGTTTGTTTGTCGTATCAGCATACGCCCCAACAGACAGCAGTTCTGAGAATGAGAAGGACGAGTTTTATCAAGATCTGTCACGACTGCTTCGGTCGGCAAGAAGGACGGATATAGTAATCCTGGCGGGTGATATGAATGCCCAAGTTGGACGGCTAAGTCCGGAAGAAGCACAGTTGGGTGGTAGATTTGGAGTCGATGCTGTGCGTACGGATAATGGAGAGCGGCTTCTTCAGTTGTGTGCAGATCATCGTCTGTTCCTGGCCAGTACGAACTTCCAACACAAACGCTCACACCGAGTTACTTGGAGGCCACCTACCACAAGACAGCCGTGGACTCAATTGGACCATATGGCTATCAGTTACCGATGGAGAGCCTCAGTTAAGGACTGTCGTTCCTTCTGGGGTACGCAACTTGACTCTGATCACGCCATCGTGCGAGCCCGCTTATCACTTCGTTTCCCGCCAGCACTACGCGTGCCGAAAGAGGGCAGCTCCGTTCATCAACTCCGACAAGTTTCAGTAGCTGAAGAGTATCGAGCTGATCTGGCTAGAAAGCTGCTGGAAACGCACAGTCATGTGGACGATGAAGATTGCTTGGAGGATGGATGGAGGCGAGTTAAAGAAGCAATGCTCTCAGCTTTCAGAACTGCTTGTCCAGCCCATCTGACTCGACTCAATGAACACTGGATATCTTCGAGATCAGCAGATCTTATTGCTGCCAGAAAGTCCATACCAGCAACTAGCGACTATGATGGCGCACGCACATCCATCAAACACCGGATAATCAGGAGTTTGAAGAATGACAGAGAACGCTGGTGGAATTCGAAAGCCCAGAAGATGGAGGCTTTCACTGCAGGAAACGGCCGCGCCTTGTTCCAACCGATCCGATCGACGGGTTAAAAGAAGGTAGGTGTCAGTGAGACAATATGTGAAAAAGACGGAACAGCAATTCACTCTCTCAATCACCGCCTTCAGCGATGAGTTGAGCAATTCCAAGAACAGTTCACCTGATCTCCTTCAACACAACCGCTGGAGGAACCAAGCAGGCCCGAATGGAACATCCCGCGCTCTTCAAAGAAGGTGGCGAGGTCCTGGTGAACAGTCTAACCATACTGCAGAAGATTTGGAACGAAAACAGAATACCAGCCGAATGGAGCTCCTCGATCGTCATCCCAGTTTCCAAAAAGGGAGCAAGAACGTCATGTGAAAACCGTCGTGGTATCAGCCTGGTATCCGTCGCATCTGAGGTGCTCTCTGATATTATTTTGCGCAGGTTAATAGATTATCGAGAGAGACAGATTCGTGAGAATCAAGCTGGGTTTCGCCCTGGTCGAAGATGTATCGACCATATCTCTACCTTGAGACAAATTCCTCTTCCTTCAGACGTCCCACGTCGGTCGTTTTTCTCTCGATCGTCAGAAACTTTGGCAGTGTCTGCGACCAAAGGTGTCCCTTCCAAATTCCTATCCCTTATAAGGGCACTGTATGCGAATTCATGTGGGCGCGTACGAGGATGGCAAGCCTTCACCTGAGTTCACCACGTCCAGTGGTGCAAGACAAGATTGCCCTCTATGACCTTTCCTTTTCAACTTTGTTATTGATGTGCTGCTTGAAAATTCTTTGCCTGTCTCTGAAACCTCGGGTGCCGAAATGCTCCCGGGACGTTCGCTCACAGAAATTGAGTATGCGGACAATATTGCTCTCCTTGGTTCAGGTCCTTCCCAAATGCAAACGATTTTAGATAACCTAAATAACTCTGCCGCACGGTTTGCCATGCGCTTCACACCTGCAAAGTGTAAAATGCTGCTACAAGACTGGGTGGAATCACACCCACAACTCATGCTTGCAGGCGAATCAATCGACGTGGTAGATAAATTTGTTCACCTGGGCAGCTGTATAAGTTCCGGTGGACTGGCTGTAGATTAGATTATTTCTCGAATCGGAAAGGCCAGGGCAGCTTTTGCCAACCTCCGACACTTATGGCGCCGACGTGGCGTCAGTTTTTCTGTCAGGGGAAGAGTTAACACTGCGGTGGTGCGATCCATACTGCTTTATGGATCAGAGACGTAGCCCCTACACACAGAGGACATACGGAAGACGTCAGTGTTTGATCATCAGTGTCCCTGAAGCAATGGTCAGGTGTGCTGGGAACATCGGATTAGTAATGTCGAGGTACGCCAAATGGTCCTAGAAAGAAAGAACTCTCCCGCGATAGATGAATTACTCACGCTTCATAGGCTGCGCTGGTTAGGACATGTACTCCGCACGTCAGAAGACTGTCTGCCTGACAGAGCTCTTTTTTCCAGCCCCGTGCTGAGTAGAAGCGACCGAGAGGTGAATAGTGTAACTCAAATCACCAGCGGTTAATGACACTGACAGAACTGGTCCAATCTGGCAGTCAGTGGCGCTCGTGCATCAAAGCTATCGCCTTCAATGCGTAGCTACTCAATTTCCGAACAAATTGAACGCCTTCGCCTCCAAGGCTTGGTTGTACGTTCCACATTCCCGTTTTCCGGTGGTCGAAACTGTAGCAGCTGGAACCAATGTGCGTATGGTACACGGTTTATAGCTGATAAATTGAACTGAATTGAACTATCTTGTTGCCGAATACGGTGGGGGGTGGCTGATGAACCGCGTTTTTTGTTACGGCTCAAACGTCCCAGAGACAGCTTTTTGGTGCGTAATACACATTTTTACGGAGCAAAAGCAGAAAGTATATAGGTTTTGTGTAAAAAGAACAGGGTTTTGAAAAGAATAAAGCTGTTCGACACGGGAAGAATCGTATCAAGGTACACACTCACAGACCGGCCGCCCAAGCATATATTCTAAAGGATCACATTCGCACGCAGACCATACATCAGAAGTTTGGAAATCAGTGTGCGATACTCAGTCAAATGACATCGAAATGTCAAGCAGTACTTTCTCAGAAAAGGATGAACTAAAAAAAGTAAATCATAAAGGGACCAAGTTGGGCATGACCCGATCAGCAGGTTCGGAGATCGACGTATGCAGTCTGCAATGTGGTCATCGTGCTCATCGACAGCACATCAGTGCTCAACAAAGACATTTCGCTTCCATACACCTGGCCGCAGCACTCTGAGGACGTCAAAAACTTAGTGTTCGGTCATCGACTTCCTCGGAGCATTGCCCGAGTTCGTGGACACACCGGATCAGTAACGCTGAAGTACGTCGAATGGTTTCCAGAAGAGATAACTCGCCCACGATAGGTAAACTGATTACACACCATGTCTTCCGTATGGCAGCCGACCGACTTCCTCGAAGGGTCTTTTTCGCACAACCATGTGAAGGGTGGAAAGGAGCCAGTAGAGGTCAAACAATGACTGAGCAGCGAAGTATGAAAGCCATTATCAGTAAGACCATCCGCGCTGGTCAGTGCCATCTCCCCGGATGGGGAACCCGAGACGGGATACGTCAATGGTTAGAGACATTGCCAGACATGGCCTAGTCGTGCCCTTAATGGTGCTCGTCCACCCAAGCTATTGCCTTCAATGCAAAGCTCCCCTCCCAATCTCGCCAATGAAAAGTCCACTGACACCCCTGCAGTTGGGCATCGGTCATATCACCTACCGCCTCCAATGAGCAGCTGTCTACCCCACCTCCCCAAGTCATCCGCGAACGAAACTGTGGCAGCTATAACCACTGCACGACAAATGAGGTTTTTTACAGCTGATGATGAGGAATGACGAATTGAGTAAGGTTCCTATAGGTTGCACAGTGACATTTCGCCAGACTGCGGTGTACCGTGACCCTACCGAGACCCTTTGATCTGCGAGGCAACGGATCTTGCAAGGAGATTAATAGACGCTAACGACTCAACAATCCGACCCACTTAGGTGTAGGGGGCAGGCTTAACGCAGTGCAATCTGACTCGCGAAGCTGCCACCCAAAACAAACGCTCTTGCAGAGCACCACTTATATGTTCGACCGCTTTACGTGAGTCATTGGCGGTCATAATGACAGAGAGCATGGTTTTCGGAACCTTTCATAGTTTCTCTCTTCTTCGGAAAGACGGTATCGATGCTCTCGTAAAGTTGGAAATGCTTGTCGCCTGGAAGGGACACCATACTGACAAAGATAAGATAACCGTTCAGCTGTAACACCCTTTGGGTGCTTAGCTTTCAGGTCGAAGGAAGGAGACACGAGGGCTGGGATAATGCCAGATTGCCCAAGCCTAGATAGGAGTAGGGCTCGAACCACTAACCTCCCTGACCGTAAGTTGGCACCTTATCCATTGAGCTATTTCGACAACAAACATACCGTCACGAAGACACTAGACATTCCCGCGGTGTGACGGTTTCCGCATCTCCATGACCAAAATGAACTACACTAGTAAGGGAACGTGTACGTGTGACACCAACAGAGCCTCCAATACCCCGTTCGTCAATGGGTTTGAACAACTGTTGGTCCTCTCGGTTGGGGGTTACAACGCGTGTGGCAAATTGCTAATTAAAAATGTAGGCTGCCCTGACGTTCTTACGCCAACCACCACCAGGGCTCCAGACGTTCCGAAACAACAGACTGCTCTTGCATCCACGTTGGACTCGCTTTTTATTGATGTCTTATTCTTAAACGTGGGTTCAGGACCTAAATACGGTTGGTGAACTGGAGCTCGCTTCAGTTTGCATACTTCCGGTTATCCAAAACCGCGCTGTGACTGGTTCTGCTGGGGCTGACAGTATTATAATTCACCGAGCTGAAGGGTCTCCGCTTGTCTGTTGCCTCTGCGCGGTTCGTTTGACAGCACCTGTGAGTGTTCCCTAAACGCACCGATAATCGCTGCCTGCTCATCTGCCAACGCCCCAAAAGACTGTAGGTTTGATTCCAACAAGAACAGTTTTTAAGACTCTGAGCGATTTGTTGCGGCGGGTCATGAGCTCTTATATTTCCATGGCTGCCGGAGATATGAATACCCAAGTAGGTAGACTTAGTGCTGCTGAGGCTCAATTGGGTGGTCGCCTAGGACTGGAATCAAAACATTATGGCAACGTCGAATGCCTGCTGCAGACTGCAGTATTAACTTCCGAAACAGCCGAAGCCCCTTGACCACAAGCTGCCCCGCATTTGCGAACAAACCTCCAACACAGATGGGCCACAACGCTATAAGCTAGAGGTGGAGTGGGTCGGTTACTAACTGTTGTTCGTTCTGGAACATGTAGATTGGGACCATGCGTATGTTGGTTATAGCTTCTCATTGCGTTTTTCAGGAGCGTGCAAGATGCACACACCTCGCCTGGCCATTGATAAGCCCTCAGATCCTGGTGTGAAACAAGTTCATAAAAACCACCCGCCGAAACGACTTCCCAACGATACGTCTTCTAATGTTGACTCTTACTGGAATGTACTGTCTACAGCCCTGCAGGGAGTTCCGCTTGTGAAAATGCGCAACCAACCAGATTTAAGCACAGGATCTTGATCGACGTTCTGAAATTATTCGAAGCTCGGACACGTTTTTCTTGTGAGTAAGAGTACAATAACATTTACACTAAAGGTGAGAAAGACCAACTCTGCGAATCGAGAAGCCTGGTGGGCCCGGAGATCCGAGGAGGTCAAAGTGAGAAACCTTGGGAACTACCCCAGCACAAAAGGCCCGACGGCGCCTCCAGTTAGCAAAACAATCGCTCGATCATTTATAAAAAAGCGCCTGAATTGTTGGACTGAAAATTTTCGACAATTGAACTGACCACCTGCAGTAGCTTAACAGGATTCCAGACGCAAAAGGAATCCTGGTCAGTGGGGTTAAAACCCCCGACTTCTTCGAAACACGCAAATGCCTTTTGTCCCTCAAGTGTCACAGAGCTGCTGGTCCTAATTCCCATTCGCTCTGTTTAAAGATGGCGAAATCCCCAGTTGATGGTTCTCTAACTTGTTCGCATCTATCTGGACGAAAGAGACCATCCAAACTAATTGGAGTAAGTCGATGGTGGTGCCTATTTCGAAGAGGAGTGCTTGCAGTGTGTGGACTAGCTTGGTCTTCGTTATAACCAGGCTTTATGTCGCTTGTCTTATGTCAACTTGCGAAGGCGCACAAACACGGGACCCTTGAAGATTAAACAGGATTCCGAGCGGAAAGAGGCTGTGTGGACCAAATCATCACATTCTATCATGTGTTAGGGCAACCACATGCGCATAGGCGCTCTAGAATCTTGGTCTTTGACTTCAAGAGAGCGTCCGATTCTGTCAACCAAAGTAATGGTCAAATCCTGGAAGGCCTCCAAAACCCGGCATTCAGATATCTCCTAAAGAAAAATCTAGTTAACCTGGAATATGCAAACAACATCGTTCTCATTTGTGAAAAAAGGGATTAAAGCATTACTAGGAAAGTTAACCAAGATCATCCGGTCTTTCGGCAGGTGATTCGCGCCCACAAAGTCATGCTGAGGGACATACAGTCTTTCAACATATCTTTAGGAATTCAAGGAGTAGTACTATACGTATCGCGGAAGTTGTATGAGTCCTAGCGGTAGCGTGGCAGACGAAGTCAACGCAAGAAGCACAAAGGCCGAAATTACTCTTGCCCAACTGCGCAGCCTGTGATACAAAAAGGCATATAGTTCGGCCTCAGAGGTCGGGTATACCAGATTACAGTGGGGCCGTATTATTGTACGGCTGACAGATTTGGCCAATTCGGCGGAGGATATGACTGATGTCTCAGTACTATGGAACCGACGAATTCACGAGGTGATCAAAACAAGGCCTTTCGTTAGGCAGACGGTACTTCGCCCAGATGCACCCAACACTGCAGACTAAGTTAGCTGGGCCATACAGAGTTACCGCCTTGAGAGAAGACTGTTGTTTTCCGTACCTAATTCGGAGTAGTGGAAACCTAGCGGTGGATAAGATCCGCCATGGCAGAAGAGGGAGGAAGAATGCTGCGAAAACTTTGGGTGCTGTTAGTGTTGTTCGCTTTCCAGGACCCAAGTGACCCACCCCCTGCACCTGACTGAAGACACCGAACGATATAGCGGCTAACCGATGTCAGTGGTGTTCATGTTGTCAATCTCTGTCCAAGATGTCAGTGAAGCCCCGGCGTTCCTGTCAACGGTGATGATCACCTTATTGCCTCCAAATTTCTCTCACAGTAGATAGTGAAACTTAAACTACCACCTCAGCATACGGTTCTTCGCAGTATCAGGACCCGCCGTACTGTCTAGTCGCTACTCCTTGACTCGCTAAGCATGGTGTGATTATGAATTCAAGAAGACATAGCCCACAGTATATTGCAGCATTCAGACCCGACCAGCAGATCCCGGATGCAGTATCTTTTGTACACTTTGTCCAACACAAGCGTCAAGACGACAAACTTCACCCAACATTCTAGTGAGGGAGTGGCAGTATCCCATCACCGGGATCGGACTGCCATATCCTGTGAAATTTTCAGTCACCTGTATGAAGACAATGTATACTAGTGCTTAGAGGCCTTGAAGATACCACGTTTACTTGACTTTAGCCACTTTCATTTCACGTTACAAAATCATAGTCTGCAAATTACGAACGTTTCGACAGATCTGGCAGTTGCTAATGACATCTGAGTGCTGTTGAATAGAGAACTGTTTCCAAGGTAAATAAAAACAAATCCTTCAACTGTAGCACTCTTTCGGAGCCTAACTGCCATGCCACCCGAAGGAAGCATGAGAACTTGGACCTGCCGGGTTGCCCAAGGCTAGACAGGGGAAATAGAGATACATAGGTCGGTTTCGAGCCAGGGATCTTCCGGTCAGTAAATCTGCGCTCTAACCAATGAGCTATCTCGCAAGGTACCCCCTGAATCGAAACGCTCTAAGTTTCGTGAGCATACTTGGGCGCTGAACACGTTCTGATGAGTGCATAATATCGTTTTGGACGAGGCGACCACAGGCACAAGATGGTTCAGTGGTTACAGCGCGAATTTACTGAACAGAAGGTCCGTGGTTCGAATCCAACCTTTGCATCTCGACTTCTCCTTTCCAAGTTTGGGCAACCTGGAAGTGCCCAAACCCTCATGCTTCGGAGGACATGGTAACCGTTCAGCTATAGCACCTTTTCGGTCCCCAACTGCCATGCCTCCCGGAGGAAGCACGAGGGTTGAGATACTGCCACGTTGCTCAAGCCTAGACAGGGGAGGTCGAGAGGCAGAGGTCGGATTCGAATCACGGACCACCCAGTCGGTAAATTCGCGCCGTAATCACTAAACCACCTCATCCCGGTGACATGACACCTAGGCACCGAAAGGGTGCTACAGCTGAGCGATTATCTTTTTTATTCATTAGGCGACCACAATTCAGCGAGAAGGGAGGAAAGTGGGCCGGAAAGAATCAGGGTGGCTCCTATCATTTCTACCGGTTTCCAACCCCACTGGGTCTCATCCCCCTGAATGCTTTGAGTATTCGAAGTGGAGATCAAATGATACACAGTCGTTCAACTACTTAGGTGCATCTCACAAAGGTAATGTATACTGATTCCAAACGTTGCCAACGCTTTGGCTAAGCCAGTCAGTTTCCGGGGGCGCGCACATTCATCATCGTGGTAAACAGGAAGTTGATAAGTGGTTTAAAAGCTAAAGGTTGGCGATAAACTCCTACGTCAGGTCAATATTAAACATTATGCTCATGGCTGTGACCATGAGTCATGCAAGCGCGCATGAGTAGAAAGAATATGAGACGACAGGTGGTTAATCGTGTGCTTACCTCGGTGTTGTCTGGTGTCGGTAGGTACGCAACGCAACTTGTGAGATACAAACAAACCCGTTGGTAGTTTAGAGCAGAGGTATATGTCTCCAAAAAAGCTAATTTTTCCAACTCGATGCATAAATCGATCGCTTCTGACTCCGCATTGTGCTCCATGAGATAGGGTAAGATGTGATGGACAAGATTTATATGTTGTTCGCGCTGTTCTGTCAAATTGTCTGAAATACCATTATTAAATTGTGCAACTCACCCTCTGTACGTTCTCCAGATGCATCCAAATCTGTCTCTTGCCAGCTGGAAACAATCTGACTTGTTAAGTGCCGAACGTATTCGTGCCCCCAAGCACCGATTTCACTGCTGGTACCCAACAAACGATAATTTAAGGTATCGAAACGTGATTCCGGTTTATCTGATACAGTCATTGCCACGACAGACACAACATCCGCACAAAGACGCTAAAAATACGCACGCAAAAACCGATCCCCATACCTTTGTAGGTGAGTCACTTATCTTCTCGTATATTTCTTTGAGCTTTGAATAGTGAGGCATCATGAATTTCAGTGGTTTCGGCACAGAGGTCATTGAGGTTGTGGAGGATTTTATGAGGTTACACATGCTTTCCAATGCAGGTTTGTGCAAGCTAACATCTGATTCCTCCAACCGCTCCACCAACATATTTAGTTCCTCCTGTAACTGTTTATCTTCCTCGGACTGAAAAATAAAGCAAAGGAAAACAAACAACTTACTAGTTCATCTTCCTTGATCGAATCTCCCTTTTTCTTGTCTGTGTCGTCAGGCTTGGGTTTGGGAGCTGCATCCGTGCCCATTTCGTGAGCAAGCAAGTGTACTCAAATTTCCGCAACTTTAGGGTCAACGGTTCAGTTCAGCCATAGGTATTATGGATTCAAAACACAATCTGAATCCAGGTGAAAATCCGAGGCAGAGTGGTGAAATATCTTGTGCGTCCAGGCTGCCTACTCGGGGTAAATTGATAGGAGTCTCAACTTTCAGTTACAATTGACTAACCGAAATAACCACAAAAAATCTCATCGTCGTTTCCGGGTAGGCTGGTTGTGAGACGATGATTTAATATGCACGTATAATTCTCTACAAGCTTTGTTCACAAACAAAAGGGTGTAATACTGGTTTTTGTGGCTTGTTCTGCGCTTTGCTTATGCACCAAAGAACGACGCTCGAACGATAGCTCGAGGTGACCCCTGTGGCGTTTTGTACCTTTATTTTGCTTACATTATAACACTACGTATTTCGTCAATTGCATAATCGTTTTTTGTTCGAATACGAAAAACTACAAAAACCCGCACTTGTACAACTTCACGCAATAAAAACTTGGGTACGTGCTTCGACTCTCTCTCCTAATTTCACTCGCGCTTGCAGCGGTCATTTGCGAGTCTCATGTGCTAACTCTGGTATCAAATCATTTCATACCATCTTCGGAGTCTATTATATGTGGGAACTATTCAGAAGAAGGCCCCTGGAACACCATAATTAGATTATTGTTTGTTCTCTGACCTGGGCCAACGACGAACTATTTTAAAGAGAACAATTATTAGTGAGTCTGTTCCGTCTGACCTCTTTATTATTGTATACCCAACCTAGCGTTATTATTTTTATTTTGCCACACACTCCTGGTGAAGCAACTTACTGGGTAGCCGGACCACTACACTCCTCGGTGGTTAGGTATGATCCGAGGAGTAGGCAGTCCCGTACATTTCAACTTCCCTTATATAGTAGTACACGAGCAAGAAGATGGAGGTACACAGACGCGGGCCGGCGAATGCCAACTATACGTTCGGTTCCGATTTGGAAGCCTAGAAATGCAAAACAAATTAAAACACCTCAGTTATCTGTAGGCCCATGGAACTAAGCATAATGTATTACAAATGCTATGGACTTGGAATAATAGATAATACGCATACTAGAAACATTTGAGCTTGTATATAATATTAAATGGGTTGTGTTTATCGAAATAGATAACTAGTGCGAATGATTCAATGCTAAATGGGTGACCTGAACGGGATAGCCAACTTAATCAGTGGGGGGAATGAAGGTCTTTCGGTCAAAACCGCAGAGCGCTGTGAAAAGAAGCGCAGGTTTGGATAGCTTGTTTTAGGAAGGATTCCAGGTACTTCCGGGGTAGTTTACGGTTGAACAACCTCTCTGAGTAGGAGGGAGATTATCGAATATGTAATCTTCTCCTGGACACACTAACATTTTCTTGTCATTCTTCATCCGGGAAAGCAGTTTTTCGAGAGAAGACCAATAATAGTGGAATGGACTATAATAACACAGAATCGGTCCCACACATTCCAGAGTACTGACTGTCCATATAGAAGGCAAAAGTGGGAGTCTGTTGAAGTTTTTTGTTACTAATGCCACACTGGATTTCATATTTCGCAATTGAGAGGCCAAGATCGCCCTATTTTGCACGAGTTTGGCGAAAAATTATATACCGGGAAAAAATTGCCTGGAACTGGACGAAAGGTGGCGGATAGGAAAAACACTTTCAGCGGAACATAAATGGACAATCTAAGTAGAAGAAAATGACACAAATTAGTTAATGACGTTCTCTGTACATTCAGAAGGACGAGATATTGCTCTGGGTTCTTTGGGCCCGCAGGGATTTCTGACGTGTATGCACGCTGTACGACCGCTTGCCTCCAACAAGAATAAAGCTTACTATGGAAAATGCGGACAGAATAGTATAAAACGCAGACTTGCGAGTCACCGGTCAAACTTTGGAGATTGTGTAGCGGACACAGTCTGTTATAAAAGGACGGAAGTAGTAATGAAGTGATTATGGGCTTCTCAGAAAGTGCACAGAAAGTGATACTGAACTGAAAAATGGGTTGAAACTTAAAATTAGTCTTATGCGTGGGAGATGAGCGTGTGCAAATAGGTGGTGCACGAACACTGAAGAATAGCGACGAGGATTCCAGTGCACTAATTTTCTTTCCTCATTACGCATTTTCACGAAGGCAGCTATGATATTAGCTTCAAGTCATAAGCTGGAGTTTCGAAAACGCTACTTTTTTGCGTCAGTAAATATGGATGTTCGGGAGGCTTTTAGAGCCGAGTCCTATGTGGGTTATACCATCAACATTACGCCACCCCCACACAAGCAACACGCACAGGCTGCGTGGTTTAGTTCAGGGAGCAAAACGCGGACCTTTTCTCATCTAGTGTTGGCGACTGAAAACCCCAGTAAGGAGGTGTAGGTGCCAATCGTAGAGAAGTTCGATTCATCATGGGTGTTCTCTTTTGGCGGAGTTGAAAATAATCTGTAAAGGTACATGGGAAATAATTAGTCAACATGGAGCAGCCATTCTTGACTTACGCAGCAAGTAGTTTCCAATCGTAACGGCAGGAGACTGAAAAGATCAGGGGATTCTTTGCCGATAGAATTAGTGATTATACGGACAAGAGAGCAAACAGCACAATAGACTGGCAGTACTTGGGAGTTTTGGTAAAAGTTTAGCTCATTGAGAAGGTATTTTGGGAGCTTGTAACACGCTCGGCCGGGAGAAACTGGAGGTGTGTTGAGCTGTGGGCCAGCCATAACTGGATACTGCGGTCGCGGTACGGCCATCGAGACGTCAGTTCTTGGTCCGAAGACAGCACCATACAGGAACATCTTGGGTGAGCCAGTTAGAGTTGCCAGGCGGTAAGGATTAGCCAAGGACTCGTGATTAGGTAAGACCGGCGTGGATGAGGAATATTGTTGGGTCTCCGGAGGGTGATGAATGATTCAAACGAGGCAATTCAAGGTTAGTTACACGAATAGCTAAAGTGTTAACGGCGTCTGCTAGTGGTTACAAATGTGACTACAGTTGTAAGGCGCCACTGTTCGATTTCACAAACGATAACAAACATTCTGATGGGCATTGTAGTGGCTAGAACTGCAGTTGATCCACGGTTTCCAGGAAGGGCTCACCGCGCCGTTTCTTGCAACAATAGCACGTATAACCCCACTGCCCCTCCGAGACCTTCCCTGTTTCACCTGCTCTCTCCAGATATCTTACAAGCTTTTTCATCTATGGCGACTTCCTGGGACTGATGCGATTTCTTCCTTTCAACAAATACACTGCGCATCTGCGACATCTACCGCAACTTACTGACCGCCTTCTTTCTTCCTTTCAACAAATACACTGCGCATTTGCGACATCTACCGCAACTTACTGACCACCTTTTACCATGTTTGTCCTGTAAAGAGTTTTCAGCCAGGCAACTCTCGCTATGGTAAGATACCGAAGACCTTGAATACAAAAAACACCGGCTTGGCAGAGACAATTGGGAACCTCGCGATATATCCTAAACGCTTCCCATCGGTATTCTTCAAGCCAAACGAAACTCCTTGTGGCTTCTTCTCGAATGCCGTGAAGATAGCACCGCCCTCGGAGCCCTTTCTCACTCTAAATTGCTCATCCGACTGTTCTGTGGGCGCTGTACCCCGAAAGATCTCTCATTTGTTTGTTTACCTTCTACCAAAGTCGCCGTATCATCAAACCTGTCAGTATAGCTGAGGATCCAATCATCTACTGGCTAGCTGCTGCTTGCTCCTTTCTCCCAAACCCAAGCCCGCAATCCCAGCCGCGCATTGCACGGTTCCCAGCGGTCAGAGGAACCTGACGTCTCTTAGCATCAACTTAGCTAGCATTGCTGCCCTTCTTCAAACCATTAAGGAAATCGTCGCTGCGGGTGTCGATGGCCCTCCATCTCGTGTTCTGAGGCATGGCGGTCAAGATGTCGGACTCCCTTTTTTAACTTTCTTCCAATCAATAACCTCATCTCTCCCTGTCGAAAACCCATTGGCCGCCCACATTTCATATCTGGATCTAGACAGAATACTTCCAACTACAGAGGGATCCATCATACCCCATTTATTGAGAATCCCCGAATGCCTGGTCAAGGTCCCAGCAGTCAAGCTAGACCTAATTACATATACCATAGAAAACCGGCAGTATGGATTGTTGTCTCAGACATCCGTCAGCGACTGCCAGTTCTTCTTTGAGATCCTCACGTCAACGTACGATACGGGCATTCTGTTCTACTAGTTTATCTGGATACTCAGAGAGCTTTTGATTAGGTCCCGCATCCATCCCTGCTACAGAAAATTAGTGTCATTGGCATGACTGGGTCCTTATTTCAGTGGTTCAGTTTGTGACTACCTGATAGGACACAAACCAGACACATTGGCAAAAAACAGTCCATGACGTTCTAGGCCCCATCCACTTACTACTATTTATCAACGACGTCCTCGGCGCCGCGTCAGGTGGTGAGCCATTTCTCTTTGTAGATGAGTTAAAAATTGCCTACATATTTCCTCCCTCTGTAAAACTCCTTGGCTTCCACGAGATCGAACAAGACTCAGACAATCTAACCCACTGGCCAGATGCCTCTGGCTTAAGCTCCACCACCACAAATCCCAAATGAATTTTGCTTCACCCTAACTGATTCTTCCACAATTAAAGGCAAACAGCTAACTCAATCCACAGACATCAAATAGCTTGATCTCAGATACTCTTGAGCATTTAGCTTTTCCTACAAATTCCAGTCCCATGTCGTCAAAGCATGTGAGCTGTTTCATAATATTAGGCCCTCTACATCTTCGAGACGAAAAGATAGCAATTTTTAAACATGCCTGCGACAAATACGGCATCTTTCCAACATTTTTCCTTCGTACCCAAAACTGCAGATGAGCACTCGAAAGCCTCCATCGTTGAAGCATAAAAATTTTTTTCCAATGTGCATCCCTCGCTCCTACCGCTTCTGCTGTGTTATCTTGAGCCTCAAACCAGTATGGCTCGTGCGAGTCAGGCTAAACTTAACTCTCCTACACCTTTTGCTGCACTAAAATGCTTTCAAGGCAGGGGCTAGACCAAATGTACAATCACGTTTTCGCACGTTACGCAACTCCAGCAACCTCTAATGTACCCTCCAAATCGTAGCAGCCCACGCCACTACTACTTCCTAGTTTACTACGTACATATTGTGGACAGTCTCCTTGTTTTGAAATAACACACCATTACGTTTGTTCGCAGTTTGTGGATAAATTCTTTACTTGTGAAGCCGCTGCCGCCACACTAAATACCGAACTGCCCACGATATCCTCCACGATTCAGGTACAACGCGCATTTAGGTTTAATGACAGAGTTGGTGAGCAAAACAGATTCTGTTGTTACATGCTGCCAGCTTTTTGAATTGCCTCAAATAGTGGTTGTCTGTTGAATGCCTACATGATCTGCGTGCGCTGTGTTACTGGTCTGGCTTTTCCTCAGATAACTTATGCCTCGTTCCAGCCACCTCCTAGCTCCGGATTACTCTGTTGGCTCTGTCCAACGACTTTTGCTTTGTTTCGCTTAGATGGAAACAGTTAATGAGAACCAACTGAAAGTCATAAGTTCTCATTACTGCAGAGCATTATACACCCAAAAAATACCCGAGGATATGAACTGGATTAAATTCTTGTATGGCTACAAAACCCATTAAACGCACGTCCGTAACAGTGATGTGCGCCTCTGCTTGGTACGGGAGCCCACACCAACCTTCCGTCACCGTTTACCCATAGGGAAGACGCTCTGAGTCAGTTCATTCTATTTCCATGCCCTAATGATAGTTGCCGATTCGTTTTCCTCCTCCGAGAACTGACATTTTTGGCGGCTGTGTGCTATTTGCTTGTTCAAACTGAATGAGCTTTCCATCCGGCTGGACAAAATATCTGGTAACTGGAGTTCTTAAGCATTGCACAAAATTTAACTGTACCAGCCAAACGGTGTCTTTGAGTGACGCGTAATACCAGAACCTCCGGGAAAGCAAAACAAAGTCGGAGCTGGGTTTCTATACGGTAGTATTAACGTGAGACATTAATGCACAAAATAGACAAACTTCGAGGGTAGATACCTATCCACGACAAATGGTCCAATCGGAAAACAAAAGTATTAACCGAATGGGCAAACTGGCCTCCACGTGATACAGTCACACATACATAAGGTCAACGGATTGAAATGGTAGAGACAAGTAAAATGCTAGTGCGGGGAGCTTGGGTTACAAATAGGGGCGGAAGAAACGTGGGGGGCTTTAAATATCAAAGTAATGGCCGATACACCAATTACTGCTGCTTTGTGGCTTTCTACCTTGCAGATCAGTTGGCATGCACAAGGGATGACAACTTCGTGCCGTGGCTGGGCAGGCCCCGCAGGGAAGGTTGCCATTTTGCGTCGCACCAGGGTGCGCTCGTAGACCCGCCACCTTCCAGTGGCACAGGTGCAACGCCCTTTGCCGGAAATTATGAGCATGACCTCTAATTCAGGAAATTTATAAAGGAGAGCAATTTTTGTCGGTCTGTATCTGCTTGTTGGATTTGTCCCGCTTGTTTCACTTATCTGGCGGCGCTCTACGCTACAGATGATGGGAAAAGGTATATTTATGGGATAACCTGAGGAAACTCCGCGGCAACGATGTCCTGCTTCGGCGTGCAATGCTGTAGCCATCTACTTCGTAATAGGGGTTCCACCGCAGCAAAGCTTGTTTTGTCAACCAGACATAAAACACGAACTGCTCTCTACTGCTTGCAGGAGTAGTGGAATTCTCAATAGACCACTACTAGCATTCCAGGCCAGCGCCTATAGACTTTATTCGAATTACACCACTTGTTCATTGAAGCTTGTAGCAGTGCCAGGCGAATGATGGCCATTTCTCTCACACTCATTATCCCCATCAAATTATGATACTGTCCAAAGCATGCATCAAATTTCTCTCACACTCATTATCCCCATCAAATAATGATACTGTCCAAAGCCTGCATCAAGTTTTAGTAAAACGAGTCCGTTATTTTGGTGGCTCTATTCACGTCAGTCGTTATAGTTCTACTGTCTTTAATTACAACACCTCTCGGCATACTTACACTCGTTTGTCCTATGTCCCTTTTTCATAGTGGCCTTATGTGCGAACACTAAGCCACTCTTTGAATGCCAGGCTACTGAGCCAGTCTCTCACTGCTAGAATGACCAGCGTAAACCCGCCCCCAACCTCTTATTTAGCCACTTGCTGCCATCACCCTAACGGTTATTGGTCTCCAGCATATTTGATACCCCAAACTCACCAAGCTATACCAATCTCATTTCACTCTCTCCACTTCACAAGCTTTAAACGATATATATGATCGGTATCCAATTAAATTGCCCGTGCTTTTAATTTAAAGGGGTCTCTAACTGAAACGAAATTACCCATATTCTACCTCTATCAATCTCGCTAACCCAAAGTCTCCCTGTCCACAGAATCACACATCCCAGTCCGATCTTCCAACATGTCGTCCGCTGCGAGGCTATATATAAAAAGAACCTTGTCTGTGCCAATAATTCGGGCAGAAGACTACCAACTCCAATCTGTAACTATTTCCTTTATACTCGCGACCGTGCCGTGTTGTTTACCCGCTTATTGCCTGCGAGTGTGAAAAATACTTTGACCGGCCCAGGCACCTCCGGACGAGATGAAGTTATTCGGATGGGTCGTCGTCTAAACTTCTCGCTACACACGAAGTTATTTCTTTTTATGCACAATCTGTGTTCTGTCCCATGCTTTAGCACAAACTCTCTCTACTGAATCTTTTCCATCCAACTTCACCCGCAGCAATACCAGTGAGTATATAGAGTTTTACTATTCACCATGATCCTGATACTCAAGCTACCACATACTAGGATTGCGAATTTCTCTACTTAATGATGCGCATCTACGTGTTTTGTGTCGCTGGCCATAAACCTAACTGTTCAAGGACACGAAGCCTCAGCAATGGCTTTAGTTTCAGGTTTAACTCGACCGACAGCATTTATGCAGCATCATTGTTTCACCAGATCCGTTGTTTTGCCTCCTCATTTTCAAAAATTTGCACAACCCGTATCACATATCAGGCCGGAAGCCCTAGTTTTGTTCTCCTCCGATATGTTGTTTCCTTCGATTTTCAAGGTGCGACGGTCCCAGTTTGCTTAGGTGCCGATTCTTAGTCGCATACCTAAAAATTTCTCTGAAAACGTAATCTGAACAAAAAAAATTTAACGTCAAGATTGATTACTTGATGGCAATTTCCCCTAAAACCCCTTATTGCGGCCGCAGTTTTGTTGAAAGTTTTCAACGTGCTCAACGTCCACTATGGACATGGAACTCACACTAATGGCAGTCGTTGGCTTCGCATAACGTCTCCATGAAGACGGTAGGAAAGTCTGTAGAAAAACGGGTTTATTGAAGTGTTTTACTCTGTCCTGGTAGTGTGGATTGGCTGAGGAATCGTGACAAACTAAGACCAGCATGGATTAAGGATGTTCCTGGGACCATTAAGGGCACACGGTATATCACTGCTGCCATTCAGCAAAAGCCATAAGACAGCCGTACCTAAATAATGACCAAAAGTAGGAAAAGGCTCCAAATGTCCGCTACAGCACCATTGAATGAGTTATACTCCAGCCCAAAATAACAGACAGCTTACAGCGGTTGCCATGACTAACAACAGCAGTGAGACGACACCGCCAAGTTTCGGAAACGGTAATTGATACGCGGGTGAACGTAGCAGGAAGGCGGTCGGTGCAAACAACTTGCGGGCTGCTAATCGCCGACAATGTCGTTCTTGTTGTCAGTAATATCCAGACAGGTTGAAAGAGTACATGAAGGTGTAGGTATCTAGAAATAAGTGCCTTAAAAAAAATAAGTCCCTTTTTGTTGGCATTCATTCTATAACCTCAAAAATGATTTCAAATAAACCGGGGCTTTAAAGGGAAAAACCGCTGCAGTTTAAAAATAACGTCATGCTGTCCAAGGATGATGACCGGGCTAGGTAGGACATATGTGGATAGACAGGCAAACGGCCTGAAGAGGATGGAATACAAGGTTTTAGGATCTAACAGAAAATTAGGGAAAAGGGGGAATGATGGCATTGTGGCGGCGCGTGTTGATTATCTATGGGTTAAAACATGTTTCTCCAGGGCAGTGAGAGATAGGAAACCTTGCAGTCCCCAGCTAGATCATCACCATTATTAGGGACAATTATATCGCATCAGTTTTGACTGCCACAATAACCCAACTATTCGGATATTATAGACATGATGGTGGAAATGAAGCTCGGTTGCAATACTTCGCCATGAACGATGGGTCCGATGAGGCACAAACTCAAGTGACAGAAATGAAATAAAGCCTCAGAATAGCCTGAAGTGGCAAGCAGCTCCGAACATGTTATGTGTGTCTGAGATGTGGAAGCTTTTGTATATAACCGGATGCTGAAGATCACAAAAATATCCATTAACGAGCGCAAGTTAGGTGATCGGTTTCCCGTAAATGAGCCCACATTTGGTGAGACTGCTACCGTGGTTGCGTATGGGATAGTTACAAGTTATGGTGAGGACGACGGAGCTCTTGATTCTATTAAGCTACACGGTATCGGTATCGGAAAGCAGAAGCAGAGTGAACTTAGAAGTTGGCGCTCCAAGTAGCCTCCCAGTCACCAGACCTTGTCTACGAATGCATTCGTTGGTATAAACCCTTTTAGCTTTAGCATCGCTGCGTCCAAAAATGCTCGTGATCATTGAATCCCAATATCAAATCATCGATGTGCACACGCGGCTCCATCATTATCAACAATGGGACCAATTGGGCAGGAAAACGTTTACCTTCACAAAGTAAGACTCGAGCTTTGGCGTGGACACCAACCGGAAGTTTTGGACGACGGGATTTACTTAGCACTTGTTGAGTTGGTCACTACAACTTTGTTTAATTATTTGTTTTCAATGATATTGCGGAAGATGCACGCGAGTCATAATTGATTATACATTTCCCTTCCAGGAACCCTGCCGAGTGAAGCGGCTTCCTGAAACCACAAATTACGCTTGTACCGAAGCAACCAATGAGAGAGAAAATAATTTACTACGGGTGGATGTGCAATCTTCAGGCATGGTTTTTGGTAGACAAACATGTATGAATAGGATGATCCGTCGGTAGTCATTGTGTAATCACTGTAATCATTTTGTAGTCAGCGTGGTACGGACTGTCATTCAGCGTGGCATGTTGGAAATTGGTTTCGTTCTTCCCTCGCCCAAATTTGTAAACGAATCCTTTCGCTGTTCAGTCTATTTACAGAGCTCTAAATTACCATTTGTTAAGTTTTCTCCACTTTAACGCAACCTTTGCGTGATAGCCTCTGTGAGTATGCACAGCCTCAATCGTGACCAAAAGCAATTCAATCTGCTCCCTACAGTGATCGCTGGACCACAAAAGATGTGGGCGAAATAAGTGTCCGTCGAATGTAAGAGGTGTTATGCAATGCCACGCCTGCATGGGCTGGCGACACTTTAAATGCACGGGGTCAATGGACAAGCACGTAGGCCAACTAGCCAACTCTCCTGACCCATTCGTCTGCACCAGCTGCCACTGCACTATGTTTGCAATACTTTTCACAACTAAAACGAGAGCCACCAAAAACGGAACCATGTCCTCATTGCTGAATCGGAAGTGCAAATATGAATGTTCTACTTTAATCGGCATAATCGACGCATACTATGGGTTCCTTTCCAAAGCCCCGGAGGGCATAAACACCAAGAAATATCATAATGGACTTTCTTGCCTGACGAGTGCCTGGCGCTCCGGGGAAATTGTTCATTAACAAGCGCGCTCAGCTTACTATATTCTTTGATTCCTTGACTTTCCGTTGGTCTTGTAAGTCGCCCGCCGCATTTGCAGCACAACAATTCGTAACGGGGATGACAGCAAGCTAAACGGACCCAGGAAAGGTGGATACATTTGCTGATCTAGAAACCAAATACTAGTTGGGCCAGAGTAGGTGCATAGTTTTAGGAAGGTAGGAACTATGTCGTCGAGGTAGCTAGCAGAGAAGTTAGCTGTTGGACTAGTTGGAACGGGTGGCAGCTTTTAGCTTACCAAAGAATCGTGACATAGGGTCTCCTGTGTGCAAAAAAGGGGTTAATGTGCGTAGTGACAGTAGACAAGTAAAAAGTGGATGGGCAACAGGCCACCAGATGATGGATAAGAACCGTGGACTCCTACCTAATACACTTGCGGTCAATCAGGATTTGAGTTTGCTAACACAAGATATTAAATTACAAGATATCTATAGCAAAACTCCATAAGCACGCAGAGAGGTGATGTGGTTAGGGAAATCGGACGTATAAGGACTGACGGGATTGGACTTCCTAGATGATAGACTAGTTTTTCTGGAACTTTTTGCATCAGTCAGACAATGCCATAACCTGGGAGAGTAGGTGACTTTAAGAGAAAGGGTCAGTGTTCTTCAAAGCATTCCTGTCACATTCACCTACCAAGTGGTGCATGATGCGAAAAGCCTTCAGGCGCTAGTCTCGCAGGCTGATATTGGAGGCCTAGGAATCTCATTGCATATGTATGTGTATTTTTTGTTGTATGTGTCCACACCAGGAGGCTTTGTGTAGGTAGGTGTGTCTTGTTTGGTTGACTAAATGAGCTTTGGTGCGCTGCAACCCAAATTATGGCGAAAGCAGCTACACCTCCGCACGTTGCTGTAAACCGTGAGCATCTCACTCTCATCAGGCCGCCAATCTATGCTTTTCTGCAAATTTGTTTATTTACCAGAGGAAATGACAGTTTTTAACCGTCTGTAGTTTAAAGCGCTGTTAGTTAAATGACACAACCGGGATCAGTCCAGCCTCGAGGCACCCAACAGAAAGCAACAGTGCACTCTTATGGAATTCCTGAATTAATAGCCATGCTCAGAACCACCGGCGATGGGCAAGAGACCCGTAACTGGAGGAGTCGCGGGCACATGAACGCACCATTTTGCAACGAAGCAGAGCACTACTTCTTGCAAGACGTATTGAAAACCACATGAGGGTTTTGATCCTCGCGCATACTACCAGATATGCAAGATTGTATGCCACCAAACAGTCATAAATGCGACTTGTGCTTTATTAAATAACTCCAGCTACCAGATAATGTATCAGGTCGGTGTGAAGCCATGCCACTAAAACAGCTCAGTCATTTTGAGCAAGCAAACGGCAAACAGCTGCTGGAAAAGGCGGATCGCGGAGGAGGAAAATGACTCAGCAGGTACTATCGGGACAATGCAAACAGAACGGAATTGCCCAAAGCCTGTCAACCGTCGCTAAACGATGATGAAATGCGAGCTACCAAGCCAAGCAGAGCGGTACCGTAGTATTATGTATGCGTGTGTTTAGCGGGTTGTGTGGCGTATACGGCGCTCCAAGCTATGGGAAACTCTAACGTTTTTGGTTTATTTTTGTTAGGGCACCCCTCATTATACATAGAGGATAGGGTAGTCCAAGGCAGGGACCAAGCATGAAGGAACCTTGCGTGCTTTGCCTTGGGTCGAAGCCGAGCCAGTAATAGAGCACACTCTGATCAAGCAGGCAAGGAGGGTGATTTCGTTTCAAGCAAAGTATGGTCAAGGGGTTGTTTTATCTTTTAACTATTGTTTTACTACTTTTTTCATTCACTAACTGTACCTGCGACAGATTCAGAGTTAATTGGGACCAGATTCATAAGAACAGGAAATAGTTGGATATTAAGTAGGGCGCCTGCGGCTGCACACGTATGAACATCATCTACAGACTGCGAAAACGTATGTTAGCATGTAATATTTCGAATCCGATCGGGAAGGCTGTTGTAGATGCGGGTGTAGTGCGCTAGAAACATAACCATAATTTCATCTGCGCCGGATACTGCCCGATATTTGTGTGACTGCCCCGCTTCCGGGCATTCCTGACTACCCACAACCAGCGTAAACCATAGCTCCATCTTGTCCGTAGCATTGTACCTAGTGGTATGGCACCCAATAGCTGGGATTAAGCACGATTGTGATTCTTGTGTCACCCGTATGCGCAAGCATGTGCGAATGAGACGGCAACTCGCGATGCTACCTACTGTTTTTGAAGATGACACCATTCTAATTGGGTATCACAGGGTTTAACCTATCCCACTGCTTCACAAAAAATTGTCCTGGAAACCGCATCTAAGTCTCCTACACCGCCAACTGGCTACCTTATCATCTTTGCACTCCATGATGTCGATGGCCTCTAGCTTTCTATCACCAAATCTCTATTTGAATGATGCCTGCCCAACCAGATTTACTCCAAATCCACATCCTCCTGTGGATCCCAGATACAGACTTTAGAAGGATAGAACTAACTGTCGTACGTTCAATTTGACAATGACTCACAAAATGCTCGCAGAGTGACTCCACTGATACAGTTCACTTTGCAAAGTCCCCAGCCGTTGTAATTACGCCATAAAACGCGCCAGTGGACCTCACACTTTTCTTGTATGAAATATTTCCCCCTAACTCACTCAACTTTCGGGGCTAGTCAGCACCCTTTTTGTACATTGCATAATATTAGAAAGTCACGTATGTCCCCATCCGAATTCCTACCGTTTACGTGAGCCCCTAAGTAGTATTCTTCCACCTATGAAACTGGCTCACATGCTTCTAAGTGGCTTTTTTGACCGTGACACAAGCTGTCTCGGATGACTTTCTAAACCCTTTCTGGCTCTATCACGCTCAGATATATGAAAATCCCGCCTTCCCAAATGCTTGTCAGCTGATTTGCCGGTCCTATGAGCCAAACATGGAGGCACGTTTGCTTCAAACACAATTTCCGGAATTGTTTTTTCACCTCTGCCCTCCCTACCGAGCTTACCGTGCGATAGATGTAAACACAGTGTCGCACGATTTAGTTGATGAAAGTTACTTATATTCACCAATGGCCACGCCGGTTTGCATGGAACACATACTATAATGAGGTTTACTCCTAGCTTGTTAGTGACGTACTGTGTACATGATAATATTGGTACAAACAGAATGGAGACATTACTGATGGGATTTGTAGACACTCAGGATCGCGCGGGGATGGGGAAATCACACAGATTTTGAGCACCATTTAATGAAGATACGGTCTTGCCTGAAGTAGGCGACCACGATTCAGTGGACATCGGGGTCGGTGAAACAGTCATTGGGGAATTCCTATCGTATGAGCAAGGTCAAACAAAATCTAATCGTTACGCCTTGAAGTTGGCGGGTATCAACACATCGGGGGAAGATAAAACTGAGACTTCCTGCCTGGTGTGTGATGGAAAAAGTGCAAAGTGTTTAAAATGCGGAAAAAGAACAATGGATCCGATGAAGGTTACCGATTAATTTTAAAAATATCTATGTCTAGTGGGTTGTTCTGCAATTTCTTAGTATGTGCGATTTGTTTAAGTATGCGAACCTTCAAGGTCATCTCTAATGTGAAAAGGAAGAAGGGAGAAGAAGCATGTGTTTTGGTAAAGTGTGGGTAGCTTTTACGAGTAATCACCACTATGGAACCAATCATGCTAATTGGAAAATCGTACTAGATAACAAGGTTTTAAGTGCTCAGGTGATAATGAGCTCCATCGGCAGGTTGAGCTCCTGGTGCATCGTATGATCTCAGCATATAATCCATAAAAACACAGATGTCTATTCAACTAGCCACATGGAAACTACGTCGAGTATAATGGACAGCTGAACGAAACTACCCGACACGCACGATGAACATGCGACAAGGATTCCGCGATGCCTAACTAACTGACCGACAGGCACCTATCCAACTCAACTAGAAAAGTCGATGTTTCAGATTGTACGAGATGAACAGCGGGATTTTATGGTTTTAAGTGATTAGTACATATATCGTGCCTAGAAGCGTGTGGCCTTCTTGTTGACGGGGATTGTCGAGCTATTGATGTCCTGAAATGGGAGGAAGGTCCAAGTTAGGTTGTCGAGGTATCACTACGAATCAGTCAGATGACAAACGGAGAATAATAATTATCCTATAATTAGCACACATGTGTGGACACAATCTCACAAAGTCATCCTCATCGGCTAATTCGCATTGCAAAAGTTCTTGTGGCTTGTTACTAAGTGACTATAACTCTCAAAAAATACGGCTATTACATGAAAGGCTTGGGGCCTCGTGAATATAGGAATATTCTGGAGCTGATGGGCGCCAAATGGAACCACGTTCTCCTGTTCCCTCTAACTAACGCTTTACAGCATTAGTCGTGGTAATCGGACATTTACTTATGGCTGTCGCCTTTCCCCTTCTCGGAGCCGAAAATACGAGCACACAGAATTCCTGGACACACTGTACTGGGATCCTGCGCTGTGGTCCAGGTCAACATCATAAAACGCCTTCTTTTTGGACTGGCTAGAAAGCAAAACATTGCGTTTTCTGAACCGCCAAAGTGGTAGGCTTTAAGAATAAATTATTCATCTGCTGACCCATATTCGGGACAATCCCGAAGAACATCGCCGCACAGTGTACAAGGTTCATCATCGCGACGTGATGTGATACACGACCCATTGCACATCAGAGGCCGATGCTGCTGGTAGGCCAGTCACAAAGCACAAGCCTGTCCCTAAACCACCTTCTGGGTTGAGGGACAGTATCCTTGCTCTCCGACGGCATGCAGTCAGTTGCAGGCGGTAAACCTTGGCGCATCAGGATTCGCCCCTGAGCAATCAACCTTTTAATGATGCCTGTGGCCCTTTTGGGTTCCAGCTTCTGAAGCTTATCTAACACTCGGTTTATTTGTTTACGCAAATATTCGAAAGTTATCGGTGGATTTCACCTTGTACTTGTAGGTTGTAGTCCAATAGCCAGCGTTGGTGGATTGAGAGACAACCTAAAAATCTATGAAGGATGTTTCCAACTGCTTGGAACCGACTGACCCCTAAATACGGAGAACAAATGGATGCAGAGTAGCTACATGCACCTGGGTGTTTGCAACTGGGACCATAGTTTTGTTAAGGTCGAATTACCCCACCTTATTTGTTGCAACACCATGATAGGCCAGCCTTGGGACTCGCGTCCCGTAGCGTCTCAAAAGTGGGAAACATGCTTACGTAGTCGTTCGACAGAGAATGTTCAGAACGTAGCCATCGCCCTCCAGGAGTTCCCATCGGTCGCACTGGTATGAAGAATGCATATCATATTATCACTCGACGTGCCAGGACACCTACGTGCCATGCTCCAGTGTGTCTGAGTCGTAAACACGATTTTTTCTGCGGCCGTTGGCATTCTCCAGACGAATGTTGTTCACATTACCAAAACTGACTGTCCCGGATTGTTCGTGTACAGCGCGGGTGAGTTAAGCCAGTGGGCAGTAAATTAAGAGACCAATCGCGGGTCCGTGACATGCAGTATTTGTAACTCTTGCCGGAATCCGTGTGCTCGTATTATGATAAATAAATGTACGGCACCTTCCAACCAAGCCATACGATGGAGTACGTGCTATCTGTCCGCAAGATGTGCCGGTGACCAAAAATACATAGATGGTATTTGATATATGTGTATGCTCATAGCTTTTCTAATATGAAAGTCGCAGCCGAACACGAATCGTGGGGTCGCATTTGTACCGTCAACGTGTCCATGATAAAAGTCTTCACTTGATGCTTTTCCTCCATCATTTCCCTGAATAAGCCAAACAATTTACTCATTAGGGCAAACTCTTTGCTTTCCAAGAAGGAATACATAACCGGATGCCCGGCACCCCTGCCATTTGTTGTCATGGGTATATGCAGCTAGTATCTGCGGGCCAAATGTTAGTTGCTTCAAAAGAATTTACGGAGAACGGCCTGTCGCCTGTGTTTCAATGTAAGTTTCTACATCAAAGAAGGGTTGGAACTGAGCTATCTGCTGCCACTTGGATAAGTATGTGTGGCTGTGGTGACGTTCCCCTGACTGCAGATTAATCACGCGTCCGGTGTCCCAAAGCTTGACTAATACCGAAGGAATATCCTCTGCCACAGTAAAACAAAACTAGAAACATCACAAACGAGAGATTCAGCTGGGTTCCAGGTGAGTCCCTCAGAAAACCAAATTGATCTGCAAATGAGTGTATTTATCGAAATCAGTCCAAGATGGGTTCAGGTAGAACACAGGGTTGGCGGAAACTCGGGGACTGCGTCTACCTGATGAACCCCAAGAGGAGCGAAACCGGTCGTGGGCTGTCGAAGAAGTTTCAGAAGCCTTATGAGTAGTGCATTACGTATACACAAACCATGTATCACTTACCCAAAAGAGATGCCAGCACTTCCGTCGGTAGCTGCATATGTCCCGAGTGCTAAGGACATTCCCGATTTCATCGGCCACAAATTGTCTCACTTCACATAACGACGTTTCATAGTTCAGTAGGGCACTGCGGATGCCTAACTCCCCTTTGGTTAGCCGTCGGTTTGCCTGAAGCAGATTGTACAAAAGCTTGGTCAACTTGAGATTGTGTCTAAGATAGCAAGAGGTAAATAAGCACTGGTTTCCGTGTATATTTAGACAAAAACCAACTAGACAGCTAATGCTGCATGGATTGCGGGTAATTAGTAACTGCGTTCAACTTACTAGCTTCTTCGTACTCCTTGAATTTCCGTTGGTTTTGCTGGACCCCGGCTGCACTTATACTTTACTCACTTGTTACGCAAAACAGCACTGATCCTTTGATTACATGCCGCACGCACAACCACTATATGGTTATCTTTCAATTATTCCTTCAACCCTTTCTCAAATACCGTACATAGAGCATGCATACAGCAAAATATTGCATTTTACGCTAAATTTTTATTGCTCATAGCATCTTGTTTAAGTGAGTGAAATGTCAACGTGATTGAGCGCCATCGACTTGCGGTTCACGACGCCGCACCCTGGAGGCACAATGCCTCTTTCTGCAAAACTTTTGCGGGCAAAATAAAACTTTCTGCGTCAAAATGTTTCTTTTCTTTGCATATGTGCTCAGACTAAAAATCACCTCATTTGCCGCCACATTTTGCGAATTGTTTTAATTAATCTCCTTTCAAAAGTTTGGCGCGCGTTTGACTTTGAAGTTGCTGTGCTATGTCAACGGAAGTCGATTCACACGCGTTTGTCATGAAATTAGGAGTTGTATCCCCTTCATCTTTCACGCCATTTGAGAAGACTTAAATGAATACATGAAGGGCAACTATGCGGCATTTATGCGTTCATCCAGTGATCGAAGCACAAACGCTGTTCCTCGTTACGAATTGTTGTGCTGCAAATGCGGCGGGCGACTTACATTCATTCTACTTCTTCCTCGTTGCCCCTGTTCCCAAGCTTCAAACTTTTGCTGCAGTTGTCCAAACGCCCCGTAGGACTGTTATTCATTCAAACTGGCTCGTCCCCGGTCCACGCTCTTACTGCCATCCAGCAAAAGGGAAATAATCTGTGACCCTGCATCCGCCTGACTGTGTGTGTCGATTATGCCGATTAAAGTAGAACATTCATATTTGCACTTCCGATTCAGCAATGAGGACATGGTTCCGTTTTTGGTGGCTCTCGTTTTAGTTGTGAAAAGTATTGCAAACATAGTGTAGTGGCAGCTGGTGCAGACGAATGGGTCAGGAGAGTTGGCTAGTTGGCCTACGTGCTTGTCCATTGACCCCGTGCATTTAAAGTGTCGCCAGCCCATGCAGGCGTGGCATTGCATAACACCTCTTACATTCGACGGACACTTATTTCGCCCACATCTTTTGTGGTCCAGCGATCACTGTAGGGAGCAGATTGAATTGCTTTTGGTCACGATTGAGGCTGTGCATACTCACAGAGGCTATCACGCAAAGGTTGCGTTAAAGTGGAGAAAACTTAACAAATGGTAATTTAGAGCTCTGTAAATAGACTGAACAGCGAAAGGATTCGTTTACAAATTTGGGCGAGGGAAGAACGAAACCAATTTCCAACATGCCACGCTGAATGACAGTCCGTACCACGCTGACTACAAAATGATTACAGTGATTACACAATGACTACCGACGGATCATCCTATTCATACATGTTTGTCTACCAAAAACCATGCCTGAAGATTGCACATCCACCCGTAGTAAATTATTTTCTCTCTCATTGGTTGCTTCGGTACAAGCGTAATTTGTGGTTTCAGGAAGCCGCTTCACTCGGCAGGGTTCCTGGAAGGGAAATGTATAATCAATTATGACTCGCGTGCATCTTCCGCAATATCATTGAAAACAAATAATTAAACAAAGTTGTAGTGACCAACTCAACAAGTGCTAAGTAAATCCCGTCGTCCAAAACTTCCGGTTGGTGTCCACGCCAAAGCTCGAGTCTTACTTTGTGAAGGTAAACGTTTTTCCTGCCCAATTGGTCCCATTGTTGATAATGATGGAGCCGCGTGTGCACATCGATGATTTGATATTGGGATTCAATGATCACGAGCATTTTTGGACGCAGCGATGCTAAAGCTAAAAGGGGTTTATACCAACGAATGCATTCGTAGACAAGGTCTGGTGACTGGGAGGCTACTTGGAGCGCCAACTTCTAAGTTCACTCTGCTTCTGCTTTCCGATACCGATACCGTGTAGCTTAATAGAATCAAGAGCTCCGTCGTCCTCACCATAACTTGTAACTATCCCATACGCAACCACGGTAGCAGTCTCACCAAATGTGGGCTCATTTACGGGAAACCGATCACCTAACTTGCGCTCGTTAATGGATATTTTTGTGATCTTCAGCATCCGGTTATATACAAAAAGCTTCCACATCTCAGACACACATAACATGTTCGGAGCTGCTTGCCACTTCAGGCTATTCTGAGGCTTTATTTCATTTCTGTCACTTGAGTTTGTGCCTCATCGGACCCATCGTTCATGGCGAAGTATTGCAACCGAGCTTCATTTCCACCATCATGTCTATAATATCCGAATAGTTGGGTTATTGTGGCAGTCAAAACTGATGGGATATAATTGTCCCTAATAATGGTGATGATCTAGCTGGGGACTGCAAGGTTTCCTATCTCTCACTGCCCTGGAGAAACATGTTTTAACCCATAGATAATCAACACGCGCCGCCACAATGCCATCATTCGCGCTTTTGTCCCCTAAGTAAACCTCTGATCCTACTCGTCCGGTCTTTTGTTGGTCTAACCGATGACATTTCTTTTCCGCCAACTACAATATATATTCTCAAGTTGTTTTTAGCAGCTCGTCACTTTGGTTAGCGGCAAATCATATGTTGTAAAACGGCAATATGGGAGGTGCTAGGAAGCAGTGGCAATAAAATCCATCAGAATTAGGTCTAGGTAATTAGCTCCCGGAAGCGCCGCAAGCCCTTGCCTTTGAAACAATGCTCTCTGTTGACTAAAAAATGGAGCTCAGTTAAGGTTTCCAAGGTCCGTGCTCTAAGTGTATCCTCCGTGGTTTTTGGCTCACCTCGGTCACTTCTCCGGTGTTCAAGGTTGAGAAAAGCCTCTACACAAACCAATCTTTCTCAGTTGTAGCGACTTCTTAATAGTTGGTTTTTCTCGCTAACGCAGCGTCGCCGGCTGCACATTTGTCATCAGCTAGCACCCTGCTTTAATGGCGTACCAATGGAGTCCATCTAATGGCCATGAACATGACGTATTGTTCAGTATGATGTTCGTTGCATACTACAGATCAAAGCCCTATGCCATAGCTACGGATGATGAGTCTCTGACGCGCAGCGTCGACTTCTAACCGAATAGCTTCTTGGGTGTTGGGTAGACGTAGGCGCAGAAAAATCTCGGCCACTGATGCACCAGTTCGCAGTGCAACCCATTCTTTCCCTTACCAGTGATACGGGTACGAAAGCAAAAAAAGTAGGAAAAAAATTGGCAAGAAGTTGAAAAAATAAAAAAAACTGCAGAAAATAATAAGGAAAAGCGACAACCAGGTTCTCGCTTAGAATTTCCCATGTTCCAAATCCCTCCAGCTTCATACAATACCATCTAGTTTCTTCGAACAACATTAGCCTATTACTGCTACAGATTGTCATGGTCCAAACAGGCCAGCCGGATCGACACCACTAGCAGGGACTTAGCGTTACAATTGGTTTGCCGTCTGCGAAGGTGCAAGTAAGCTGTGGATCAGGTGCTTACTACCCCTTAATCGATAAAATGTCAAGAAAAAGCGGAAACCAAGACAGTTTTTTGTACCAAAATATCTACGATTTTGGAATGTTGGATGGATAATGTTCAATTACGCTGCCCTGAGACAAGCAAACCGATTGAACCGAACCAGCGAACCTTAGAAAGCGCGCTGGGTTTGGATGTGAAGGACGCGTTGGTTTGGCAGGGGTGATGGGTTGGTGGATTTCGTGGTTCTTTACAATCCTTGGATTTCCCTTCCTATGTCTCTTCGGGATCTTAAGGCAGGGGTATTTTGCAGTGTACAAAATGATAAACAACAGTATCCTGGTCGAAATTTTTCCTAGTTTGAGTTCTGCATATGTAGGTTTCTGCTACCGAATATGTTCAATCACAATTAACTTAGAATATCACCCTTTTACTCGTATCCGTGACATTCATTTGCGCTACAGCATTATTCTTCTTCTTTCGAAGAGTGAAAAACGAAGGTCTGTCTTCAATTTTATCCGTCAACCATGCTGTATATAGTAATCAGAAGGCCAAATTTCTCGCGTGACATTCCCCGGTTTAGAAAGCGTGACAAACTGCGGTACTATGCGGTTCATTTCGGCAGAAAATTTAGCGGGTTCACAGAGAAGCTTAACAGTATCAGTTCTCCCGACGCTCGCCGTGAACTTATGGTGGCGTTCGTTAAAAGGTACCTGATGCGTATGTGGTTGGCATTTTCAGGTTGCTTCATATTCCAGATGAAATGAACTCCATCACTTTGAATCCTTACCGGCTTCCAGAGTCGTTTTACGAGCCGGACGAAGACGAAGATTCATCGTATCCTGATGACTTGAAGTTGATGATCAGCTCCATCAGAGTGTTCGGGCATCTTGAGAAGTCTTTTTTCATCGATTTTTGCAAATTTATTGAGACCATCCACTTGGACAGTGGAGAACATTTATTCCGGATTGGAGAACAGGACGATAATGTGTACGTCGTTCATACCGGAAGGATTCAAATTTTCATCGTTGAACACGTAAGTGTTTGAATCAAGGGCTTTTTTCAACCGTCGTATTGTTTCCGCCTGTACCTTCCTGCATTCCAAACGCGTCACCACCACAGACCGTCGAATACCTCCGCCGTCACCATCATCGAAGTCGCAACATCTGATACTTAACACCTATGGTTCCCTTTCGTACAACCACAACCTATTTAAAGGCCGTATTACGAAAAAAGGAACAAAAATGTGCGAAGTATATTTGGTGCTAGACCTCACCCACTTCTGTCTAGGTTTTGGCAAACTGGAAGTATCCGTAAGAATGTTTCAGTTGGACGGTTAGTGCTAGCCCATCACAAACACTCTAGGATGCCTCCAGATATTCCCACAGGCACTATGGGGGGCGAGATGGCTCAAGTGGTTAGAGCGCGAATTTACTGACCGGAAGGTCCGTGGTTCGAACCCCACTTCTGCCTCTCGACTTCCCCTGTCTAGCCTTGGGCAACCTGACAGTATCCCAGCCCTCGTGCTTCCTTCGGGTTGCATGGCAGTTAGGCGCCGAAAGGGTGTTACAGCTGAACGATTATTTTTATTATTACAGGCACTATGGATATAATTAACAACTGTAATTCCATTGATACTTATTAGCAGCCACATCTTGCAACCTTTCCAAACATGCACAGGAGGATCACATGGACCCCAATCAAAAGAACGGGTTGCACCCTGATTACCCAGGCTTTTCGAAACCGTTTTCACATCCCTCTGCAAGGTCACAGGTTGATAACATCTGCTTGGGTCACTCTGAACTGGACACGGGAAAGGCGCTCTTTGGGCACATGACTATTCGGCGTGCGCAATATATAGTCCAACTAGCACAGCTAGTATTGCCCGGCATATTCTTTGAATTAAGTCCCTATTGCCTAACCTAACACCACTTTTCTAAGCATTTCATTTCGGATTCGCCGGCATCAGGTTGCACGAGCCATGGTTTTGAGGTAGCGGCTATCGAAGAACTGTACGCATCCTGGTTGGGTTGTTCGCACAGGACACGTCCCTTGTCATACAGTAAAACACTCTAGCTTTGAGCTCGAGGTAGTCCATTTGCTGAGGCGCGAAACGAATGGCTGGAAAGTCGATTTATTTTATTTCTTTCTAGGGCAGCGGTCAGTTCTCTCATCTGAATAGCACGGATTTGCACGTAGAAGAATATGTCTGACCAACCTGCCTCTCACCAGAGACAACTGGACCGGGGACGGATGTCATTTACCCCGACTCTTCGAAGGTGTTCGACGAAGGGCAGCATCACATGCTGTTTTAAAAACTTGCTACTTATGGTTTTATTACCTGTCTTAGCTAGGTGAAGAGGTGTCCGGGGCACCGCACCATCGTAGTTCGCTTTTGTGGCCCTTTTTAGCTATTCGGCCATTTAGCTATACTGCAGCGTGTGCATGTACTATTAACAGAGTCTCATTGCAGATTGGTCAATGGTAGAGGTCTTACTAACAGTCCCTTGACCCTCTATATCGAAAGATGAAACATTCGTGACCACTTGCTCCTGAAAGATGTAGACTACGCTGACGGTCTTACGCCAAACACAACTGCCTTGCGGTCAGGCCTTTGAGCCATAGGATTTGGTTTATGGTCCTGATTGTCCATTATAGGCTTGGGCGCCTTGGCGATTTCCCAAACCACGTGCAACCGTGGGTAGCGCAATTACATATGATGATCTTGTCAGAACTTTGGATAAATACTTGTCGTCTTAAGTTGGATACGGGACGCACGGACAACGGAAATAATCTACTTCAGATGTGTGCCGATCACAGACTGTTCCTTTGCAGCACCCGTCTCCAAAACGGCAGAAATCGCGTGACGACGTGGTGCCCACCAACTCACCAGTCCCGAATCCAAATCGACCTCACCGCTGTCAGCTGCCGGTGGCGAGGGTTGACCACTGCCTGCCGCTTTCGGAATACCAGCGTGGACTCCGACCATGAAGTTGCGCGCTGCTGCCTCTCAGCTCTGACGAAAATGTGTCCGATGAAGTCAGTGCCCTAATCTCAAAGTCCGAAATCACGTTCGCTGTTTTTCGTTAATTGTGGCATCAGAACGACGTATGACTCAGTCTCAACAGGAGCGTGTGAGTACTTCAGTCGCGGAAAACATCCAGCTCCGGCAACTGCGATGGATCATTCATGTGCTGCGCATACCGAAACACTGTCTGACGAGACGATTGTTGTCCATGTCTCCTCCACATTTTCGCAAACCCCAAAGTGGACAACGTGTCACTTGACAGAAGAGTGTGAAGGATATCAATGACAGAGTTGAACAAGAACGGAGAGAGTGAACATCCTTGTCTGTCACCACTTTTTGTAGGGAAGCTTTTGGAGAGTTCATCATACACTCTCACCCGCTCAGAAGTATGTGAATATAGGGATTGGATTATGTTTACAAACGGCTAAAACGTACCATGTTGTGCAATTATAGTGAACAGCACTGGCCGATCAACAGAATCGAACGTACTCTTGAAGTCAAGGAATAGATGTGGCATTGCTCTAACACCTGACGGACTGTGAAAACGTGGTCAATGCAGCCTCTACCCGGTCAAAATCCTGCTGGATTCTCACGAGTGAAGGTATCGCGTGCCACCGTCAGACGACGAAGAATCAGTGACGCCAGAAGACTTGTCACAATAGGAGTCAAAGTGACACCTCTGTGGTTGCTACATTCACTTCGAGTACCGTTTTTGAAAATGGGCGCTAATATCAATTCACCCCAGTTGTCTGGGTTTCGGCATGCGTAGCACATGACCGAGCCATCGTAGTCGGTGGTGCTGGATGATTTCCCAATTGATGTACCTGCAGCACAACCAAATACCCGTTTTCTAATCACCTCGTGACTAACACGCTGACGCCATCCAAAACCAGCCACGCTTCTGAGGCATCGGTGGTCGAAAACCTGGAGACGCCTCACATCATCTGTCCGTAGAGGCCATGTCTCGCACCCATACAACAATACAGCCCTTACTGTAGCCTGGTACACACGACCCTTAAGATCTAGTGAGATGCCTTTTGACGCCACAAGTGACGCAAATTAGCAAACGTGATTCGAGCCTTTGAGATTCTTGCACTGACTTCATCAGACACACTTCCGTATGTAAAGTTTTCCACAATCTCCAGTGATTCTCCTTGAATTTTAAGGGATATGTCCGGAGACTGCACGTTCTGAAGCATGACTTTGCACTTTGAAGGTGCAAGGCGCATGCCAAAAGATGGTATGATGGTGGTCAGTCTGTTCAACAGGGCTTGTGCTTCACTTTCGTCTTCAAAGATGAGGGCGATATCATCTGCGTACTCCAGATCGACAAGGCTCTCACCAGCAACGATTTGAACACCGGGGTTTTGAAGACCTTCCAGCGTTCGCCTCATTATTTCATCAATGACGAAGTTGAACAAGAATGGAGAGAGTGGACATCCTTGTCTGACACCACTTTTTGTAGGGAAGCTTTTGGAGAGCTCGCCATACACTCACCCGCCCAGAAGTATGTGAATATAGGGATCGGATTATGTTTACAAACTTCTGGGGCATACCCTGTTGAGCAAGTATATTTAACAGCACTGACCGATCGACAGAATCAAACGCACCCTTGAAGTCAAGGAACACCAAGATTGTGGGTCGTCTGTACATGTGGCGTTGCTCTAACACCTGACGGAGTGTGAAGATGTGGTCAATGCAGCCTCTACCCGGTCGAAATCCCGCTTGATTCTCACGAGTCAAGGTTTCGCGTGCCATCGTAAGACGACGAAGAATCAATGACGCCAGAAGCCTTGTCACAACAGGAGTCAAACTAACACCTCTGTGGTTGCTACATTCACTGCGAGTACCCTTTTGAAAATGGGCACTACTATCGATTCACCCCAGTTGTCTGGGACGGTCTCTTTCTCCCAGATAGACCCAAATAGTCTAGACAGGCACTGGCTGAGGAGCCCACCGCCATCCTTGAAAAGAGCAGGTGGAAGGTCGTCAGGACCAGCAGCACGATGACGCTTGAGTAGAGAAATACACTCGGACACTTCTGAGACCGAAGGCGACTCCATATTTACGGTCCAGCTTTCTGTTGAAGGCCAGGATTCTGGATTGGAGGTAGCAGGTGGCCAGCTGAATTGCTGTTCAAAGTACTGTGCCCAGCGGTCCAGACGTTCTGCTTTATTGCATATCAGGGAGCCATTTTGGTCTCTGATTGTTTCGCTGACAAGAGGTTTTCGAGGACCAGTCGAACGAATCAAATGGAACAGCCTGCGCACATTTCCAGCATTCTTTGCATCTTCCATTTCTTCGGCCTTTCGGGTCCACCAAGCTTCTCGGTCTGCACGGACACTCAGTTTCACTTGGCGTCGGATGATGCGTCGGGTGGAGTTGTGGTGGCGGCCAGGGGGAATCTGTCGCCGGGTCTCCAGCAAAGACACGGTCCTATCAGAGATCCAGTGTTTGAAAGAGGTTGGCTGGGTTGTACCGCAAACAGACGTTCCAACCTTGAGTAGCGCTTTGGATATCTTTTCCCAGTGGCCGTTTATATCCGACACCGTACCGTCCGGCAGGCATTCGACGAGCTGGTTTTGATAGTTTCGTTTGACTTCTGGATCCACTAGCTTCTCAATGGCTAAGCGAGGTGTGCGCGTTTTGCGTACACCTGAAAAGCGCAATGAAAAGCAGCAGCGTACAAGTGCATGGTCGGAGTCCACGCTGGTGTTCCAGAAGGAGCGGCAAGCGGTGATCGACCCTCGCCACCGATAACTCACGGCGATGTGGTCTATTTGGGTTCGTCGCTGGTTTGTTGGTGGGCACCACGTTGTCAAGCGATTTCCGCTGTTCCGGAAATTCGTACTGCAAAGGAACAGTCTGTGATCGGCACACATCTGAAGTAAGCGGTCTCCGTTGTCCGTGCGTCTCGTGTCCAAACCAAGACGACCACCCAATCGGGCCTCAGCAGCGCTCAGTCTACCTACCTGGGCGTTCATATCACCAGCAACCACAACGATATCTGAGGTTTTAACCTGCTGTAGAAGGGCACCTAGAGCGTCATAGAAACTGTCCTTGGCAGATTCAGAGCTACAGTCAGTTGGGGCGTAAGCAGACACAATAAACAAGGTGCGATGGACCTCACTTCCTCTAGATTCTCTCACAGATGTTGCCAAACGAACCGCACAGAGGCGACTATCAACGGGTATCCAATCAAGCAGAGACGCTTCCGCTCGTTCACTCAGTACAATACCCACCCCAGCATATCCAGCTGCAGCGGCCTCTGCATCACCAGAGGTGCGCAGCCGGAACCTGGAAGAGAGCGAGGGGGCAGTCAGTTCGATCACGGTACTTGCGTCCTGCGTCCTTGTTTCTGACAGACAACATACATCAATGCTGAGGGAATCCAGCGTACGAGCAAGAGCCACCTGTTGACCTGCTTGCTTCAGTGAACGAACATTAAAGGTGGCTAAGTAGACAGGCTTTCGGGGTTTGAAAACAGACTTCGAAGTGTTTAGGGATGTAACGGAACTCGGACGTACACAATCTGCGGCTAAGTGTGATGTAGGGCGGGCAAACCGATCAGTCCTAGAGCTGGGACCTGCGGAGAAAGTATTAAAATTGGGGCGGGGAGAGGGTGGAAGACGGAAAACGTGAAAGTGTAAGAAGGGAGGCGTCAGCAGTAGCATGTTTTCGCTTACCCGCCCTGCTGTATGCAGCAAGTAAGGCGACCCGGCTGATGGCACCACGCGACGGCCGATGTGGCATGAAAGTACTGTTATGTTGTACGAGGGCTGGGATACTGCCAGGGCGCCCACACTAGACAGGAGGACGATTAGGGTCCTCAACCAAAGCCTTTGGCTCAAAAGCCTAACCGCAAGGCAGCGGTGTTGGGCTGGAAATGCAAGTGCATTACCATTTTTACGGAACACGTCGCCACACATGTTCCAACCCCCAACCTGGAGGGCCAGGAGACTGTGTTCGTCAGACCTCTACCCATGGACCAACCTGGTATGAGAGACTCTGTGAGTCACGCGGGCACCCCCAGTATAGCTCAATGGGTCGCCGAGGTAACACAAACCGCCACACCACGGTAAGGTCCAGTCTCTTCGTGACGGGTGAAAGATATTCCAATGAGTTTGAGTGTTGCTGGTGCGGTACACCTTTCAAAATGAGGTCCGCGTGACCCCTCCGGAGCTTGGCTGGAGACAGTGCAAATAATGGCGACTGATCGGTGTCAGTGTCGTTCGTATAGTCAGTTTCCAGGTTATCCGGCTGAGCGCTTGGAGGTGTAGGCACCTCAGAATGCTTGTGATTGTTCATTCCCGGGTTTCCTCCCTCACCCACTGTTTTCTGTTCTTTTCATGCTAAGGCTTGAAATATGGTTGGACAAACTGTGTGGTTGTACGGCAGTGTCTTTTAGGACAATTGATGTTGAGTGCCCAAGGCTCAATGCTGATATTCATGAATGTCTTGTATACTTGTATCGATTAAAATAATAATCATAGTTCCGCCGTAACACTTTTTCGGTTATTGGCTGTGATGTCACCCCAGGGAAGCATGGGGGTTTAGGTACTGCCAAGCTTCCCAAACCTGGATAGAAGCAGGCGACATGTCAGGGTTGGTTTCGAACCGTGAAGTTTCGGGTTAGTAAGTTCAGATCCTAACCACTAAGCCATTTTGGGCTTTCGAACCGTGAAGTTTCGGGTTAGTAAGCCATTTTGGGTTCAGTCCCCTTGCAAAATGTTCGCCAACGACATCAAGCTTGGAAAAGCGATTCGATGCTCAGAATACCAAAGGACTCCTCATGCCCATCTTTTCACAGCCGAATAGTGGTCACGAACGAACTAGCTGCCGTTCAACGATGAACTGTGTCATATGTCACCACTCCGCCCCTGCACTTTAGACCCCCGCCTATTGGTTAAAGCGCGGATTTACTGACCGGAAGGTCCGTAGTTCGAACCAAACTTCTGTTCCAGTTACAACAAAGACTGCGGACCTGCCGATCACGATTTGTTGGCACTATCGGTAATCATAACTAATCAGAAGGTCGGCCGTAAGTAACCACACCAAAAGGATGTACAGCTGAACGTTTTTGGGGGCAAGATGGCTCAGTGGTTAGAGCGCGAATTTACTGACCAGAAGGTCCGTGGTTCGAACCCGACTTCTGCCTCTCGACTTCCCCTGTCTAGCCTTGGGCAGCCTGGCAGTCCCACCCCTCGTGCTTCCTTTGGGTGGCATGACAGTTAGGCACCAGAAGGGTGTTACAGCTGAACGATTATATTTATTATTATCTTTCACATCATTATAGTTGAAAGGGGTTCCGAACTTACCATCCAGCACAAACTGTGGAATGCGGCTCCGTGGAAGAACCGTATTCAGCATCGTAATTACCACATGCATAAGACCTCCTATCTACTATGCCATTCAGACTTGGAAGCTTTAGCTCAAAATATGGCAACATGTTGCTAGAACAAACTCAGAGGCTAGCCACAAAACTGGTCGGTGTTTCTACTTGGCCTTCTCAAGAATATTTTAGCCTGATACTCTATACTCGGCTGCTTGCAGGTCACGGGGTTACTTTATCTTAACTTCTAACTCTTTCGCAACCCCTGTCAGTTGTATCATCATCTGCTTGCATTTGTCAGTACGACGAACCCCGTGAACACCGGAGAAAAGTCGCCCCACTAACCCAGCCATATTGACTTCTGTGGCGACTTCCACCCTCTGTTTGACACATCCGGAGCCCCTTCACTCTAGTTGTCTTATGTGTACCAAAGCCAGCAACTTTCAAAACACGACTCAACCAGCACCTTCAGTCGATGCAGTTCTCAATCCGCAAGTAATGCTGACTACATCCGATAACAGCTGTTATACTATGGGACAAGAGAGATGCACCCCGCATGCAACCAATGAAACTTAGTGAAAAAGTCAGTAAGCATTTGCTCATTGTGGATATTGATTTCGCGAGGTAATCTCATCCTGAGAGGTTTGAGGGACTGTCCAAACACTGAGCTGCGGTGGTGTTCCGTTTTTATTCCGCATAACTTGTGATAAGGTTATCGGACTGTTCAAAAAGGCTTCAGGACCGTGAAGAGTGTAAGGTGGAAATCGCCCTTATCGGATGCACTGTTTCGTCAAAGGAACGAAATCTGACGCCAGATTACCGCCACTGGTGGGGCTACGTTCCGGTTTCTGCCCAGTTTCATGAGATTAATACGAAGACTGTCTTGATGAAGACCAACCGAACTGTTTTCTAAAACGTCCCATCGTTGGAGTCAAAAATCGCAAAAAATGCGTGATGAAATGTTCCGTAAGATCGGAATTGCTTGATCCACAGTTAAAGTTTGTTCGGTTAAGGTGATCGAGGCACGCGCCATGTATGCCAAGACGACCACATACTAATAACCGTTTTTTTATCGTCCAAACTGTTGTTGCCAAAGTTTCGCGGGAAAAAGGCCACGACTTCTTAATCTGAAGTGCAAGCTGCTTTCCATTTAAGTGTTCTGGTTTCTTCCCACCCTCCTTGGTGGAGGCCATGTGATTCTTCTTCCGTGGGTTTGAAAACCGCACGTGGCATTGCACGCTGTCGATCCAAGCGATAGTCGTGATGTCGCGTCCTAGTCGAACTGTCTGGCCAACGTTTGTCTGGCATTTTCTCTTGGGCTTCTGTTGTATGTGGTTCGCGAATCGTGCTGGATGAGCCCAGTTTACGGCATTTTACTTCAGTACGATGCTCAGATAGGTTTCTTTCAATGGCTGTGGTAGGTTTAGGCACCTTGCTCCTTACCGCCTTCCATAGGGAAATGGGGAGGTTTTGCAACAGGCCTCTTCTCACTCTTTACTATCTACTTCCATCGAGTGGGCGTGGCAGGAAATCACCACTCCACTACTGGTGTGGCGTTGAATATTGCTTATGATAGTTCGTCTGCTTTCCAACCCGTATTTCTGATCGCGACGGCCGAATCGTTCAGACGTTTAATATCTTTAAACGACCCACCCACATCTGTTGGATGTGTCCATCAAACAACTGACGATGCTGACCCCTTCTGTCCCCTTGGTTCTTCTGCTTACTGTCTTGTCGATCTTTCTCGCTCGCTTCCTCTCTCAGGACCGTATTTCCTCTCTCTTCATGTAACGTAATGATGCTCTTCCGCTAACTGAGATGGTATGTGCTAATTTCTTAGCAGTTATCCTCGGAAGCGCTGGTTCTTGGAGGACGCTGCTTCCCCCCTCCAAAAATGCCACTCTGCTGTCTGACGGCTTGAGCCTGTTTATCCCCGATTTTCAAGACCTCTGAAGCAGTTATTCCCAAAATGGTTTAACTATGTACGTAATAAAGAAGAAAAATGAATTTTACAGGTCATCACCGTCATCGACAGCATGACATCAGTGTTCAACACCGATGTTTCTCTGCCGTAGATTTTACAGGTTTTGGCGGAAGTATCCTTGTCGATACGTGCGGACTATGTTTCTGAGCTTACTACTTGCTCATCTATGATCAACTGAGTTAAAGATCAATTCGTTGCACGAAATGCGGTCCAGCTATCAAAAACAGATTGGAAGTCATTCCTTCTGGAGCATGACCAATTCAGTCAGTCGTAACGTTTCTCCTCCACATCTCCCATAATTTACACATTAAGAAGTCCAAGATCCTTGCCGTCAGAGGAAAACAGAAATTGCTCCGCTGATTCTTATCTCTACCTAGTTCTTTACCAGTTTATCCATCCTTTTCGACTCACTTTCACCGTTTATCAATACGAGGAGTATTCACTGTCTCCTGTGAAAACTAAACGATTCCGAATCATCTGGTTCCGATGGTATCCCTCGTATTTTGTTTAGTAACTCAGCTCTTGAACTCGTCTCGGTCACTTCGAAGCTCGTGCGGTTATTCTTATTCAGCTACCTTACCCTTCCGAGTGGAGAACTTCCTTTGTCCTCCATGTTCCCAAACATGGCTCCTGCTCTGACCCTCAAAAATGCCGGCACATCCCCCCTATCCCCGTTGTGTCCAAATTTCTTGAAGGGATTTTAACCTAACAACTCCGCAATATTGAAGACGTTGCCCTTTTGAGTGGTTACCAATATAAGTTCAGGCGCCACCGGTCGACAGCTGATAAGTTAGTTTACATGTCACACGCGTGGTCCTTCTCTCTTGGATCTTCAGGTGGAACAGATGTGGTTACACCCGATATATCAAAGGCATTCTACTGGGTTCGACATGCGGTCTTGTTATGCTTCCCATTTACGGGATGTATCCGGACTTGATCACCTGGGTTGGAAGTTTCTTGCATAGCCGTTATATGCAAGTGAGGATGGATGACGTTATCTCAACCTTAGAAAGCCAGTACTGAAATCCCCTAGAGATCTGTGATCTCCCCACACCGTTTTTCCTTTATGTGGAGGATCTCTATGTGCCAGTATCTCTATCCATGACTTAGATGACGCAGTTCACAGCTATGCGTGCTTTACTCCAATATGACTTTGCGACAACCGGGCGCAAAGCATTACTTACCTAAAGATCGACCCCACCAGTACCCTCGACTGGAGATTTTCGAACTTGACAACGTGTGACCCTCCGGAATCCCTCCATGTATTCATCTTTCATAATTCCAATACTGTCTAAATTTTTGGTGGCATCTACCACCTTTTTGACTTGTCTGGAAAACTTTTGAGAATTTATTGTGGTCCACACTTGTCAAGGTTCTCGTTCAGTTTAGTGACGCATCTTCGCTCATCTAGTCATTCGTCAATTCACTACTACACGTTGAAGAGCTGTCCTTATCTCATCGCATCTTTAGACCTGTTTGCCGTTTGCTTAATTAATAATCTTCAACTATTCAAAAACCGACTTAACTCCATCTCAGTCCCCCTTGAGGTTTTTTTTATTTCATGTACGATTTTGTATTGCATTTTATCGTTACTGACTGGGAGTCTTTGGCTGTGGACCCCCCATTTCTCCATAGTTCTCTTCTATGCAGTAAAAAAGTTAACTTACTTCACTACCCCTTCATTTAATCACCAAGCCAAACCTATAGGGTTCTCTGTCATGCGAGTTAATGTATGGGGACTTCATACTCTTCAACGAATAAATATGAATGGTACGAGAGCAACCACTGAATAATGTCGTGTCTAGTTTTTTCCGAGTCACCGATTCTGCCCTCGCTCCACTGTTTTTGTTGGGCTGTCCATGACGTTAAAGGTTTGTACCGTTATGGAGTTTATCTTGAGCCCTTCAACAAGGCCACTGAGCTTAATGATTCTTTTGCTGAACCCCAGCCGGGTGTTCGACTGGCTCCCTTTTTCGCTGACATATTACTGGTTGTGAAGATGAGATTTTAGTGTCAGAGACTTTAGTTTAGTAAACTGATGGCTGTTCCATCCATTTTTCCACATCCATTTTCCTACGGTTGAATTATTCTTGGGACACCGGTTATATTTATGTTGCTTAGGGCTGTAATCCATCATGCGCACACTTCCGTGGATGAGTGAAGTGGCGGAGCTTTGCATCTTTTTTATCCCTCCTTCCTTCCGTATGCCGGCTTATCTGACACACATCACCCTGTCTTTTGACAAGGGACCAGTTCCCAGCAATGGGTTGGTTCAGTTGATATGTCCCTTAGCAGGGTTTTAGGTTTCTTGGATGAGGAGAATAGGCGAACACCTATTATCTGGTTAACGAAACGAAAACCATGTGCCTTTAAAGGTAGAATTTGGTTAATCCTGAAAAGCAATCCGTTACGGTTCATGTCATGCTTGGGACTCTTCAGGTGGGTATAGCACAGTAGGCTGCATGTATTCTTGATTCACTTGATTTTTTATTATGTTGGTGTTTTATTTTCCTTCATTCCACAAGGACGGTTCGCATTCCGTGATCAACGAAGTCACACGCGGTGGCAGCATCGACAGTTTACTCTCAGTCCTGAACGTCCTTAGTGGAAATCCATCCATTCATGAAACAACGGAAGCCATAGCTCTGGATCCGAGTATCGTCTTGAAATTACCAGCGCGTTCTTTTTTGGAAATATGTCAACCTCAGACGCCTGCGTTTTTGCGAATTCTCCAAATGATCACCATTCGGCTACAACGCTTGATTACCGTTGCGATTCAAAACCACTTAGGCATCAGCTCTGAGCTCATCCGCCGGGTATGTGACTTCTAAGCCAGGAATGTATTATTTCGCTGCTGTGTCTCCTCGCCATTTGCTCACTGTGTGGATTTAGCTAGTAAGATGGGACTCTATCTTGCGGTGGCCTCTGACGCACTGCACAGATACTTCGGCACGACTTAGTTCTTTAGCCGTCACGTTGACAGCAATGATGAAAGGCTGTTACTTGCCATCCGTTTGAGTTATATTCATGATGAAGTTGAATTCATTCTGCTTATTGTGCACTTCTCATTCCCGAGTTATGCATGTTTTTTTTACTTTCTTGTTTGTTAGCATATCCAGACGCCATGGTTTTTGTCTACAAACTACATAGTCTTTGAAGATAGCTTGGATAAGGCTCCGCCACACTGATAATTTCTTGCTACTTGCTTCCCCTTGTTTTTGAGATTTTCCTAATTTAGACGCCTGTATGACTGACGTGCTATTTAGCATCTGGATGTTCAGCACTTAACTGAAATAGGATTGTAAAACTTCATTGATACGTCGATCGTATCTTACAGGTATGCAGTAAGGTGGTCACTAGTGTCCCAACCATAGGTAAAATGCATGTATCCTTTCATATCTGGGATTTCTTCGGCAATTTTGTATGCTAACCGTGACAACATTAGATCCTTATCAGCTGATTGGTCCTCTATCTATAATGAAAAAAATGCTTAAGGAGAAGTAAGATGTGTCTTTCTGGTAAATATTAGTATAGCAGTAAAGGAGTGTGTGTGCCATGCTAAGTTCATGCCGTTCAACTCGTCACCTAACCGGAACACCAAGTGTAACGATATCTTTCGAGTCCGCGTGTCATTCAGGGCCCTTAGCAGTTGAGGTGTAATATTTCGTTAGCATTCCGATAGGCAAATGGCCTTCTTCGTCTACTATCACGCTTTTCGAGCATGGCACTGAAATCACACCGTAATACACAAACTTCATCCGATGATACATTTGTTTTAGCTTGGAACCCGTCGAGTACGGCGTAAATGTAGGCTCACATTGAAGGTATGGCGAACTCATGATTTAGAAGATGTTAGCTCCGTCTACTTGGTTGGTAGTTGGGTTGTCCATCGAGATTGGCCTACCCATTGATCCACCGCTATCTCACTACGCAACGATGAATGGCACTAAATCGTCAGTATCAAACTCCACATGGACGTTAAGATCACACAGCCAATGAGTTTCACTACCATTGCTGGTAATAGTGGACTGACAAAGATCCTCGGTGTTGTGTGAATAAAATTGATCTCATTTCGAACACCTGCCCACAGAGTAAAGCGGTGCGTTGAGTATCATGGTGTGACTGCTTGTGTACCTCAGCAATCCATTGAGCGATATTGGAGGGTGCTTGTTGAGCATTCACAGAGTCCTGCGGATGTCAGAATAACGAGCTGGAGTTTGTTGATCGACCCACTTAGCTTGGCAGCTGCATAAGCCGTGATTGAAGTAAATGCACGGATAGTCAACGGCGAGCAGCTTCCACCAACTTGCGTCATTTGTGGTGTCAGAAACTTTTGCCCAAGCTAAAGGGCCGCGTATACAAGCAATTGTATTAGTGGTCTTACTCTATGGCTGTGGGGTGTGGCTTTTCGTGTGTGGAGACCTTAGGCGTCCCCAGGCGTTTGATCACCGGTTTCTCCGTAGCATAGCAAAGGTTAGTTGACTGTAGTGGTTACGTAATGAGGTGGTGCATAAGTTGGTGCCTGTTAGCGAATCCGAGTCGTTAAAGCAGCAGCTTGAAGTTACCAGGTGTAGTTGGTTGGAGCATACATTACGTTTGCCCAACCACAGTCTATCTAGGAGAGCATTAATTATTTGTTCCAGGCGGTTGTTTGCGGAAGACCTGACGGAAGAGGCGATGGCATTGCAATCTGAAATTAAAGTAACTACTGTCAAACTGAATGCTGCTGGCACTTGCTTGGAAGCCCTGCAGGACACGCAACCGATCCCTGTAGCACGAATGCTATCATTCCACAGTCGGAATGCCTTGCCGAAATTCGCCTGTCGTTGTATGCTGGGCTAATGTCAGGTGAGATTGGTAAAGTACGCTGGGTCGATCCACTGGTGGCACCTCACTTCGAATTGATGCTCAGATGTGTTTATTTTAATGTTGTCCAAAGGTGTAGGCACCCTATTTTTGATAGTTTTCCTTAAGGACATGGGGCTTCTTCACACTAAATTCGAACCCTGCTCTTTTCTTTCTACTGCTTCTCCCCTCATGGTTGTATGGCAGTCAAACACCAATGTGTACTTTTGCTGGATTGCCTCCAGTGATCATGATGAACACACTCCCAGTCGTGTCAAAACACTAGGCAAAACATCGAAGACCGCTACCGCACTACTAGATAACTGAAAGTGACGTGGAATAATTCCACTGGTGGATTAATCGGTCTTTTCCTTTTTCGGTACATCGAATGGTTGCAAATTAAGTTGACAGACTTGTGCGCACAACTTCATCGTTATGCCGGCGTAGACCTGAGGGAATAGGATCGACTGGCAAACACGCGGAAGCCTGTTGCGAACCATCGACCTGCCAAGCGTGATAGCATAATACTGAGCACCAGCAGTATTTCCTTTACAACAAGGACTGGCTTCATCTGTCAGTTCCTTTAGGTTTTGGAGGGATATTGCACTTCCCCCGAATTACCTATCATGACAATAGTCTCTGAGGGATTCCCATTACCGTGCCATTTAGGTGGGCAAGTGCTATTGTAGGTTTGCGTTGTAAGCCCGCCTTTAAGTGCGGCAGCGGAGCAAAATCCTCCGCAAAAAGCAGCTTATGGATCTTTGACTCGTGCGACGTCGTTTTATCCTTGAAGCGTTTCGAGCTGAGGATGTTACTTTTGACGTTAGTGGATCGGTCCGTCACCGTCAAAATAATTAAGCACCTCTGTACAAATCGAGGTCCAATTGGGTAGATTTGGAGCTGGAACGCAACATTGCCAGTTTCGAAGTGGGCACAATAGGTTTCACAGTTTCATACGGACGGAGGTCCTCATACCGAATTGAAAGCATTTTATGATGTTTAGTGTTTCGGGACGACCGAACTCTTGGAGGACGACCCAAAGCATATCCTTAGTTGCTGAATCAAATGCTGTCCTGAGCTTCCGAGCGTATAACCGTTGTTTCCGTTTCAGGTGTTTCCCAGACAGCTGACGCGATCAGATCAATCGTGTTGCATCCGCTTACGAATCCAAATTGCTCTTCAGGGACATTTTCCCCTTGGTGGTGGAGTAGGATGCATGCTGGGATTTTGATTGCAATGCATAGAAGACCTACTCCTCCGTAGTTTTCCGTTTTTGTTAGCTTCCTTTTTCTTCGAAAACCGGCACGTTTGTGTCACTCTTTTAAGTCTGCCAGAGTGTGCAACTCATGTGAGAGCTTCGTCTCGTATAATTTGTCCACCCCTTTTAAATACTCCAGTAGGTATTCCATCTTTTCCAACACGTTTTGTGGTTCAGTTATCATCCTGCGCACTTCAGCCACTGTAAACGGTTTGGAAAGACCCATCTTCACAGGGGCCTGAGGAAGTGACTGTGCTTGATAGTCTATTTTTGTGTGATTTATCTACTTATATGTTTTCGGTACACGATTCCTGACACCTATCATCAGTACTTGAATTCTCTAAGGATATAATGTGTGAGATTTTATTCCATTTCTTTTTCTTCATCATTCAAATCAGACTTTCATAATGGTCCAGTCCAATAAAGTGACACAACTGACACACAGTAGCACACATTTTTATCTCGAATCCCATACTGGCTATCCGTGATCTGTCCACACCAGGATTAATGAGCTTAAGAAGACAGCAACCAAGTCACTACGAAATGCAGATGTGTAATAGGCGTTGGTCAAAGACCTGGTGATTGCGGCGCATGCACTAGACACAGGACATAGAATAGATTTGGGAAATGTCGAAGCTTCGAGGCGCGGACTATGATTGTTATCACAGAGACTGGTGGTCCAGAGGGTGGAAATGACCAAGCATCTCAGTACAAACAGAATAGAGGTTGTAGAGCTAGCGAGTGTTTGAAGAGATTTGTATAAACCGAATTGACACGAGATGTTTTGAGGTCGTCAGTCAAGAGTACCCATCAGCAGAACCGTTCGGGGCCTAAAGTGGAAAGCAAGACTCGGCCGTAGTAGCATCTACACACATACACAGGCCACAGTTGTAAAAGGCACACAAGAAGAGTTTTCGGGCGAAACGAACTAAAAAGAACCGAACCTAGGCCCGATTCAACTTTATGTGGAGCTTCTACCTTCCCAATCGGTCATAACACAATAACAAACAAAAGCCCAGCTGCGATAATTAACATTGATTTAATCTGCTATTATGAGGAGTTCTGGCCGAATGGTTCTCCGTTTACCTTAAAGCTTGACCAGCATTTGAAACCAGTCGCTTGGGTTGATGAAACTTTTATGTCATAATCGAAGAGTTGCTCCGCACTAAATCTACCGACGGTTTTCCAGACTTCTGAAACGCTATCTTGAACTTACATTTTAGGAGTCAATCTGTACGCTGACTGACTCGAAGGCCCAAGCTTGTCTTCAGTCGCTTCACCTTCAAGAGGCTTGTCCCTCTACTCCGGATATCGCAGGTGGATTACCGTCAGGTAGGTGAATTTTCTGCCTGGTGTGCACCAATTTGTGCAGAAGGAACCGACCTTGAATACAACTACGGTACAGTATTCGGGTTATTTCATTTTCCTATTTAGTTCAGCCCATTTCCTACTGAACCAGTTTCGAGAATTTTTTCTGCCAGTTGCAGCAGTATATCTATGGGGGCTGACCCTGTGGTCGTTTCCTTTGGATATTAAAAAGCCTTTCGCTGCACCGAAATCCCTACATCGGTGACTGAAACCAACCCACAAACAATTTGGACAATAGTTAACCCTTTCGTGGCTGTTGAGCCAAGCTTCAATGCTCCGAAGTTGCAAATGGGAACAGTCGCTGAAGGCTTGTTTGTGTGTGTGTGTGTCATCTGTGTCAGCTGTCAGAGGGTGCTCGTCGCGACGGTTTTGCTGTCCTTATGGTCTATTGGCACGTACTGATCCGTTCCATCTAGCTGTTTTCGTTTATGATTGTAGTCTTACTACAACGTCTGCTTCCCACTCCAAAGGATGCGGTCGAACTCAAGTAAACTTTACGATTTTGATGTGCTTCAAGCATCTGTTGAGCGGTTCGTTTGACACAGAGACAGTGTCTCCCTTCTTTTATGTCTTGTCGTCTATCTCTGGTTATCATGCGAATACTTCATTGTTTTATCTCCAGTCGCTTCTCCAAAGAGATACGACAGCCATTGGACTTCACTGCGGTGTCAGCCAGCACACACTCCTGGAACAGAACTTAAATGCAGTGATCTGTTCGAAGAGTGCGTCCTTATGGGCAAACGAACGGCATGTTGTTTTTTGGAACACTTTCTTTTAGGAACGACAGTCTTTTAGCCATACATTCTGTAGAGGCTAGACGCATCAAGTGGCTCGAATGAATGTGTTTAACTGTTATCCTACTAATCTGCTGGGAGTTAAACTGGGCGATATCACTTTGGAGGACAAGAAGTGGAATCTGGCTTCTGTAGCATTCGACAATGGTTTAGTTTACCTCTTGTTAAACATGATAGTGCACTGGGCTACCAAAATTACGGGACGCTTATGTGTATGCTACCGTCTGGTTAACTGTGGTTTCCAGGTCAGATCGCTCTTTGATTTCCGTGTCTGTAGAATGACCTGTTTCCTCCATGCCTTCCTCGCAAATTACATTGTCGACTGGTAAGTACGTCGATCAGAGATTACTGTGAAACTTATCTAAACTTATCTAGACTATATGGATGAGCTTGTTTTGAGTGTCGCGCTGCGGTGGGCTTCCATTTGGTTGTGTCTTGTTGTCTTCAATAACGTCACGCTTTCCGAGGACTGCGATGGGCTGATGGCGGCGATTTCCCAGGCTTATTTACAACAACAACCACTCGATATACGGCAATCGTGGTACCTATGTGCAAGTGGTGATTGCTTCAGATGCTTTTCTCAAAACCACCAAATGCGGTACTGGCCTCCACAATCTGTGCTTTTAGTTCGCTACCATGCACTAGGTATGCGGATAGAATACTTCCAATGTATCAAATGTTGATGCAGCATGGTATCAACCATTTAGTTTAATGCTCCGTGTTTTTTGTTGGGCCATCGGTGGCGGCTGATGAAAGACGGGTGGTTTGAAAACGTTTCTATTTATGGCAAGGCGACTTGTCGCCTTGTTGTCCACAGTCAGCCATTGCATTTATGCTCTAGGGTGCGGAGATAAAGCACGATCATCCAAGTAAAGCAACATAAGAGCATTGAAATGCGGGGGCAGTGTTTTGGACAGGAAACGCTTCGAATTGAATAAATAACCGCCCACTTGGTATTGAATTGGTGCAAATTTGCACTGGCGAACGCTGCTATGTGGAGGGTTGCTAAATAGAATTTGCAAAAGGCTGCGAGAAGGACACCACGGTCTTTCGCGCCGGTGTTGATTTCGAACTCGAACTTTTCTAACCCGTCCTTCCGCGAGGAATGGCCGAATTGCTGATTCCGTGTATATGGAGTTGCTGTCGTGTGGAAGACATTGTTTTCACACTTCTGTCGCGGCGAATTGTACGACTATACCCCCCGCAGACCACCTCGCAGCGCAGCTTCTCGTACTAAAGGGACTTGCTGCCATTCGTTGGTTGCCTCATGTTGGCTGAAACCGAAGGAGCTGTGTTCCAGTCACTGTAGTCCACAGCACCACTGCCACACTGAAGCCCGAGCTCCACAGCAAGGCGACTGCTTTTGATCGGAGCTTGATTAACCTCGGATGGTTGTTTCCACGCTATTGTTAAATGTGTTAAGTCTATTTCGTTGCGGGTAATATCCATGACTCCGTTTTCAATAATTCTCCCAAGAAAACGCCACTAATTTGGCCTCTTCTGTAGGATCGCCCATCAATTTGTGGCTTGCGGGAAATGCTGTTGTAGACACTCCAGGAGAGTGACTCCTCTTCAAATTTGTGTTATTTCTGTCGAAAACATGTGGCTATTTTGTGAGGATTCATTTCTGAAAAATGGTGTCAGATTTTTCAAGGACCTCCAGCGGTCATGCCACAGAATTAATCAGAACATTATTTTCATTATCATTATTCTTCGTCGTCTGTCGATTCTCACCCTGTGTGTTCTCAGAAAATTCGGGTGATCTTAAGCTACCAGAAGAGCTTCTGTTATCTAAACGGTGTTAAGTTTTGGCGAATATCTAAAATCATGCCATTTAATGCTGTTTTTAGTGCTTTTTTTAAAAAAGGTTTTGCCATCTTTCCCTCCTAGCATTATCATTATTTCGCCTTCTATACATTTCAGCTTGGGGATATTCTAGTTTCTTTAAAAATGATGCTATCGCCGTTCGTTTCGGTTTCAGACCTTGCAGATCTCAAGACCGTATTCCTCAAGAGCCGTGGATCACTCCACCCGATGGATAGTGTTTGTATGGAAGTAGACACTCGAGGAAAGATTATTGACGATTTCGATTCCGAAGCAGACCAACTTCAGGACCATCCTCATCGGCTGGTACGTGGAGGATTGGAATCGGGTGAAGTACCCTCTTTGGTAGCGAAGGACAAGCCGGCTTTTCTACCGAGCGCCATTACATCCACCAGTACGACCTCGACGTCGTTTTCTGGACAGTTGAAGTCGCTCGGTCCGACACAGATTGACCAGCTTCCTGTCAGTTCGTTGGGTGCCGCAGAAAAGAATCAATCGGACTCTCCACCTTCTTCAACAGAACCCGGTTTTGTTCTTAGTAAGGAGACGGAATCGCAGTTGGTTGAGGCAGTAGTGGAGGATATTGTTAGGTTATTTGGTTTGGCAGACTCTAGTCTCCTGCAGGGTCATGTGTTCGTTGGTAGTGTACCCAGTGGAACTGTGCTGTTAGAAGCGTGCACCATCCAAACAGAACTGTATTACATCGTGTCAGGCGAATTACATGGATTTCAGTCGGCAACAGACGCAGAAACTGATGATGTAAGTAAGCATTTTTGAATGCTGTTTCGGTGAGTCGGGTTAGCGCCCTGCTCACTCGGACATTACTAGCTTTGCTATTCTTTCCATGCCATCCATCTCTATTGAGAACTTCGTATGTCTCGCCATCGTCCCCATCTTTTATTCCACAATTCATAATTGACCCCGTTCACACTGAATTCGACCAAACTACCGCCCCACTGTTCGAAACCTTGATCCCATTTTACATCTTGCAGTTTGTTGGTACCTCTGAAGGCTAAAGTCGGGGGACTTGTACGAGTAAAAAAAAGAGGTACGTGGATGATCCTTGAATCCTAGACTTGTATGTCTTCAAAGATTGGCGTAGTTTGTAATTCGACAAAGCTTCTGATGCTTAGTGGTTGTGCCATGCTTATATTCTCTGCCATTGCGTCGATTTTGGGCTTTGCCTCATTTGCGTGACTTCTTTAGTTATGAAACATAACCGCCTAAAGGTTGAAACGAAATTAATCCATCCTTTTCATGACTATCTGTTGGCATTGTTGTTATTATTGGGCCATAGTTTAGCCTTTCCCGTGATACATTCTTGTCAGTGGGACCCGTTTCAAGCGGTTATCTGGTGTAAAACCTTTCTCCAGCGTCTATCCCGACAACCTTTGACAACAAATGCATCTGTAGTCATATGACTAATGCTTTCATTGCTTCTCAAGGGAAGATTAAGGGAGGGCTAGTTTTCCACTATCGCACCTCCATTTGGACTATGCCATCACACGGAACGCCTCCGTTCTCTAAAAAGGAACGTTCAAAAGGTTTGCTGTGTTAAGTCGGTCATGTTCAATGAGATTCGCCTGACCGATTTGTCAGAAATCTGTTTGTGTAAATTTAGCTTGACCATGATCATGGTTTCCTATAGGCACCACTGAACGAGATAATCTAGTTTAACCAAATTTAAAAGCATCTCTTCGGGTTGATTTTTTGTTCATTAAATGAGTACCACCATAACACACCAGTGTGACGAAATTAGATGATCATGCTAATAAGGCAATCGATCAAAAATCGATGGGTCATGAGCTGTAGATTTTGGGTGTCGTTACCATTAAGGTACAATATACATTGAACAAACACAGCAGGACTCCACCTGTTCATGTCATTTGCCATATCAAATCGGCCCATAGATTAACGGTTCCCATCTGTCAGTACCCCTCGTTTGATCCAGTTTAATAGTATTTTATTTTTCATGCTTCCTTCTGGTTGTGTGTACCGAACGGACCGAATTTTACCGTTTAAGTTACCCATCAGGTGCACACTACTGCCCGCACATTGAAACCAAAGAGATTGATTGGCATAAAGATGTTTACCAGTTATTAGTGTATAAGTTGTACGTGATCCTGAGGGCAACAGTGCCCTCATGTTGTGTTCGGTTCTTCTAAACCGATCCGGGTGAGCCAGGCGAGATTCTAAGGATAAATGTGGCGAAGCGTCTTTTCATCCGACCACGTGAATTTTTAGTTTCATTTTCATTTTCTCTTTGTTTTGAGGCTCAGGTGAATAACGCATTTATTCTCTCTTGGCAGTCTAGTGACCTCATAATTGGTCGTCCAGGGGACGTACTCGGCTTACTGGGGCTCGTCACTGGAGAGCCTAATGGGTACGAGTTGAGGGCAGTCAAGAACTCAATTGTGGCCACCCTGTCTCGCGAGCACTTCTATGCAATGGTACGCCAGAATCCAGAAACATTACTTATCGTGGTTCGCCTGGTATGTGCACGGATTTCACCGGTCCTACATCAGCTCGATATCGCAATTCAGTGGCTGACGGTTCTGGCCGGGCGCGCTCTTTACAAGTAAGTCATCTTATTTCACCCAATCGTCTATGTAATTGTGTTTGAAATTGTTTCATTCTAGCTAAAGTGTTCTTGTGTGTTTCATAACCATTTAAACCTCGCGAATTTCGGTTGATGGGTTTCATTCAGTTAATCGGTTTGCACTGTGAAAACATTGACTGTTTTGTGTCATAAATCGGCTAGGATTCCGCTAGGAAATCAATTGGTCTAGGTGTCGGTTATCTGGTCTGCCAGACAGCATTTTCACTACATGTATTCAGCGGACGATGTTGGAATTGATCAGCTGGATGATTTTTAGTTTTAGAACTGCAAGAACCGTGTGCTGCCGTACAGTGGTTCTAGCTGCCACAGTTTCATTCATAGATGACTTGGGGAAATGGGATAGATAGCCGCGCGTTGGAGGCGGTAGATGATATAATTTTGTGTGTAAATACAGAGGTGTGACTGGACTTTTGATTGGGGTGATTGGGAGGGGAGCTTTGCATTGAAGGCAATAGCTTGGATGGACAAGCGCCATTGAGGACGCGACTGGGCCATTTCTGACAATGGCTCTAACTACTGATGTGTCCCCTTTCGGGGTCCCCATCCAGGGAGACAGCAGTGACCAACGCGGCTGAGCTTGCTAGGATTGGCTTCGCTGCCAAGCCACACAACCCTCCACATGGTTGTGTGAAAAGAGCCCTTCTAGCAATGCGGTCGGGTGGCATACGGAGCACATGACCAAACAACATATGGTACGTGATCAGTTCATTTATTGTTGGTGATTTTTTTTTTCGGAAAACCATTCGACCTACTTCAGCATTGCTGATTCGGTTTACTCGGGCAGAGCTTCGGAAACATCGATGGTCAAACACTAAAAGTCTTAACGTTCTCGGCGCACAGCGGCCAGCTTCCTGAACCACACAGTAATATGGAGCGCACCGCAGCATTGTAAGCTTCACGCCACAGGCGGTGCAAGTTCACGAAAGCTGCTCTGGCCGGATGGAAGTATTATCTTTTGCGAGACGACCTTGATCGATACAGCTGCCCATTTAGACAAATTTGTCTAATACATCAATTGGGTCACCCGGAAGCACAGGATTACGGTTCGAGCCTACTCAGTCTCGCAATAGCACCCGCCAAATAAGTATTTGATGTCAGAACATCTACTGTCACTTCTTGATGTGAGCGCGTATCCAAATGAACGCGGTGCACCCGTTGCGAACCCGATGTGTGACCGAGGTTGGACAAGAGGAGGTTATTTCAAAGCTACTAGTATACCCCCTCATGTCCCATAGTTTTCAAAGCAAGATGAATACAACCAAGCAGTTGAAACACGAAGTATTTGGGAACCGAGGTCTCTTAGTTCCTGTCATTCATAAGACACGCCCAAGGCACACACACATGGTCAGCTAATGCTAGGGACTGTTCATCTTCGTTTGTACAATGGTGATTTTGGAGAGTTACCTCTGGCACTGCTGTTGACTTACCCCTCCGAAACTTGCAATTTTAACGCGGGTCGTTTGTATGTACCCACAAGTTACAGGTATGAAAATATATTCGGTCAAATACAATACAATGCAACATAATACAGTAATCCATTAAGATACAATACAATACATAATGCAGTATACTGTATCGCAATACATACCGACTAGATATGGGAGGTGGCGCAAGTGGTTGGAACGCGAATTTACTGGCCGGAAGGTTTGGTTCGAACTCGACCTCTGCCTCTCAACTTCCCCTGTCTAGGCATGGGCAACCTGGCAGTATCCCAGCCCTTGTGCTTCCCTCGGGTGGCGTGGCAGCTAGGCACCGGAAGGGTGTTACAGCTGAACGATTTTATTTATTTATTTAAATGCAACGTGTAGGCTAGGGCGATTTCACTGACGTGGACGACGACGAGGACTTTCACTCACGACTTCTTTTACAACATGAACAACTGTGATAATCTGCAACTCGATTAGTTTTGATTTGTCGTGCATTGCTTCTACCCATTCCGCAGTCTTATTGCGTTTAATCCGTGTTTGTCTACGAGTTACAGTGTTACAGTGATACACTGTGTGCGCAGCAATGTCGTATAAGCTAAACTATCTCAACTCCAGAAGAAAATTTTGGTGTCGCGTGAAAGAGTCCAACTCGTTTTAGTGTTTATGAACTACGTGAGATTAATGCAACCATACAGAATGACAGAAATTGTGTAAAATATGTACACAACAATAAAATGGCTTGAAAGGATTATAGTCAGCAAAGTATTGAAGTATGCCGCCGAGGGTGGTTCTGGATCATGTGTACTAGAATCTCATTTTTTCCCTTTTTCCAGCCAGGAAATCGAGATACCTCAACCGAGAATAGCCTCACTGTCAAGATATCTGTAATATTCACGATGTTGTTTCGTGACCTGCTCATTTTCTCTCAACTTCCATCCAGGAGTGTGTTGATGGAATCGTTGCAGTGATATCCTGAACACCTAACCCAATTCTCGTAGACGGTGAAGATTGTTAACCCGTGGCTACTATCATCCATAGGCAACGATGGTTAGACCTAGAATGTCGTCAGCATCTTCAGTCCAATGAGGCCAGGTTCCACATCTTGAAAAAGTTGACCGGACTGAGTCACTCTAAACTAGTCTTTTCAAGGGGACGCATTTAGCTACACTCACTTTAGAGGTCTAAGCACCTGTGGTCATGTTTAACGTGAAACGCGATCAATAACTTTTTGAGCAGTCGCTTAGGGAGCGAGATAAAAATTTTTTTGTTTGTTCGTTCATTTGTGTTCATTTGCGTTCAGGAAGGGCGATGCATCTAATCACGTCTACATTGTACTAAGTGGAAGGTTGCGACAGGTGGACAGTCTGCCTGACGGCGGTCACCGCATCATTGGCGAATCAGGTCGTGGAGATATGGTCGGATTTTTGGAGGTGATTTGCTCACAGAATCGGCTGCATACTGTGATTGCCATTCGGTAAGTTGAAATCCTTTCCATTAATTCTTTTGCTTATTGGTCCATCTAGTTGTACCTGTATGAAGCACGACACTCGTATAGTGGTCCTCATGATGAGAACCTGAAATGCATTATTTTTTTCAGGCAGTAGTTATCGAAAACGGTGAAAAAATGCCAAGTTTGGTAAGTGAAGATCATGGGTAATTCCTGGGATACCCGACCAAATATGGTATGGTGATCCGTCTCGTGATCTTTTACTTATCAGCTCACACACAGTCGTCTGAGGATCAGACGACCAGCACATCCACCCATGTCGGCATCTACGTGTCTACAGTACGCGATGACTTGAACTGATTGGTAAGATCAGGGTATGCGACAAGGTCACTGTCTCTCCTTAGTCCTCCACCTTTGTTACTGGTGTGTTGCGTGAAATTTCTCTTTCCGCTTTCGGGTTGAAATATTTCCCGGGTGTTTGCTCATGCACAGTGAATATGTGGACTGAATTGCTCTTTGGTTTTGGATCCTTCAGGAATATAATGCACTTTAGGTAGCTTAAGTGATTCTACTGTTTACTTTGGCATGTGCTTCTTATGCGGGTCGTGTTGTGTCAAATGCCACTGCAAGACCAAATGGGACCCAATTTAGGTCCGATGGTTGCAAACAAGCCAGTCGACTTTGACAGTTGGACAGGTCTCAGCCAATTGGTTGAGGGCGAGATCACTTCTCGAGTCAGGTATGCCGAGATAACTGTTACCAACCTTCGAATCCTACGGCACCCGCCTAACGTCAGCTTGCATCCACGAGCATTCCCTTGTGGATTAGAGATGTAGTTTCTATATTTGTCTTATCTTCCTACTTTGGCGTGAACTCCTGCATAGAAATTGTATCCTGGACACTGGCTGCATTAGAACTGTTTCCAAGCGGAACACTTGGATTCATTTTGGGATGCAAAGGGGAATTCTTTGACGGTTGATTGCCAAGAAATGCTTTAATATTGCTATGACCATTGTTTGCAGTTACTGAAAAAAAATCGCTGGGATTATGCATTTGCATATGCGTGCGTTTGTCATGAGGCTTCAGCTGTAGCACCCTTTCGGTGCCTAACTGCCATGCCACCCGAAGGTTGCACGAGGGCTGGGATACTGCCAGGTTGCCCAAGCCTAGACAGGGAAAGTCGAGAGAGAGAGGTCAGTAAATTCGCGCTCTAACCACTTAGGCCATCTCGCCATGAGGCTTAGCGATAACCGGCTGAGTTACCAATGCCTTCCCTAAACTGTGGTGATCAACAACCCGTTTTTATGATCGATGGTCTTCATCGTCTGGTTGAGATGCACGTACTGTGCTACTACCTATTTGAATGTCTTCATCGGTGACAATAGTCGTATAACAACTACACATTTTAGCTGGAGGTTCAATCAACTGAGACGTGGGCGCACAGAACTTCTTGTGATAGGCTTTCTGCGGTCTTGTCAACATTCCTACAGTTTGTCCCATTCTTTTTATCGGTGTGTAAATTCGACCGAACTTTGTTTCCTCCTAGCAGCCGCAAATGGAAATAAGACTCATTCCCGTGATACCTACAGGATAGTGTGTTTAGTTAGTTCTAACCGTCGATCTGTATTGAACCTCACGGTTGCACTCGCGAAAAGTTCCGAATGAAGCAAGCTTAACCATCAGTTGTTTATGAATTAGAATTAACATGAATACTTTCTTTCTGTTGGACGGTCCGTTACGCTAGTCACTACACTTGTAAGCTCATAACTCATAAGAATGATCTTGATATCAGGTTAATTCAATGTATCAGCTATAAACCGTGCACCAGAGCCCGAGATGGCTCAGGGGTTAAGGTGCAAACTTACTAACTGGAAGGTCCGTGGTTCGAAATTAGCCTATGCACCTGGACTTCTGTCTAGGCTTGGGCAGCCTGGCAATATCTCGACCCTCGTGTTTCTTTCGGGTGACCTAACAGCTAGGCACGGAAAGGGTGCTACGGATGAGCCAGTATTATTATTATTATTACTATAGAGGAAAATTTTGGTGGCTCAGGTAGTGTAGATGGTCGTTGGCTTGTTCGCTGAGCTGGGCAATTTGATTGCAAACGTTTCATCACCCGTCGAGGTGACATCACCAGTCCGTTATTGGGGAGCGTAGTGGTGAGTAGCGATGGGTTGGTGGTTGTGCCACCAACCCACAACCACCAGCATATACAAATCGAAGAGTTTGAAAGTTTTTGAGAAAAAAAGTTTTACTGAGTGAAACTGGCTGATTCAATCCATCGGAATTGTCTGCGAAGCGCAAGTCAATCGTTTTACCTAACAGTTGACGAATGATACGGGCTGATGCAGCTAAAGTCGTACACGTGTTCATCGGTGTTTACTACCGATAAAAACAAATTTTCATCTGATGTATAGCGTTGCTTAATCATATGACCTCACCAGGTGGGTTGTCATTCGTGACACACGTGGTGCAAGCCGTAATCATGTGCTAGGGTCGATAGCCGAACATTAATTGTCGTCCAGCTTCTGTGCTACCATTCTCGTTTTAAGTTTCGCTATCTCTTTCTGTTATTTTCTCCTTTCAGTGATTCTGAGGTTGCTCAAATCCCAGCATTCCTACTACACTATCTCAAGCACAAGGTTCCAAGAGTATTGAATCGTATTATTCAGTTACTTTCTGGCCGACTATTGGGCAACCTAACCGCCCAGAAGAGTGACGTCCCTCAGCTCGGTCTCACCTTTCGGTCACCAACACTTTCTGATTCGATTGACTACAATGTCTTAGGTACAGCTCCGAAGACCGATTCTGCGGTTCCACAGCCCAGTAGAACCACGATGTCGAATCTGAGAACGATTGCTATTCTGCCAACAACAAGTTCGATTAATGCCGAAGCCTTCACGTTGGAGTTGCAGCATTCACTTACGCCAATCGGTTCTTCTGTTCGTCTGACTTCTCGTAAGTTGGCGCCTAACAATTTACTCCACTTCTCTTTTTTGTGAAAGTCGAGGTGTGTTAAGGTCACTGCATAGTCTTATCAGATTTAGAACGGTAGTGTCGGTCGTGGATACTGGTATAAAGCCACGGTAGGCCAACAGTTGGTTGTCTCGTCTTAGTTTTCTTCTTTCGTACATGCCATTTCGTCTGTTCACTCCACTGTGACTTCAGTCCACTACAAGCATGCACTCTCAAGGCACGGCGGCGAGGATACTGGGAGGTGAATGCACGGGACACATCCGTGATTAGATACATTGACAGACATGGCTTAGTCACTCGCTCGATCTCGCAGTCACCAACACTGTTACCTTCAATGCGTTGTTTTCCCTCCCGATCTCCCGAGTGAAAAGCCCACTTTCACTTGGATTCACGGGTCAGTTATATCACCTATTGCCTCCAATGCATAGCTATTCGCCTCTATTTTCTCAATCTGTCGGCAAGCGAAGCTGACGGATATAAACTTTGTACATATACATGGTTTACAGCTGGTGGTAATTTGATTGATGGTGAACTCGGAGTCGCATTATTCAATTTCCAGTTGGAAAACAGTTGCAATTTCAAAGGCACTCGGTGAGTACGTAATGTTGACGGAGTCACTCGAGGCCGATACTGTCGATTGAAAGACGCAGTGATCTTTATTCAACAACACCTGGGCTTGTTATTCTTAAGGTGTTTGATAATACTTTGGTAATAGTTTTCTCCGACTTACATGGCACGCAGAGATTTGGTCAACAGTATAAAATAGGCAATCTTTGAAGCGTTTTATCCCATGACGCTCCATACACTTTTCGTCGTGTTAAGATGCGAGTACTGAGCAGATTCAATGTTTGAAACGATGGTCATGACTTGCCGGGCAACCCGTGTGTATTCAACTGCAGTGGTCTTCCTAGAGAGCGTTCCTAAAGAAAGATAGGAATTCCTTGCGGGATACTTCTCCAAGAAGAGCACTCTTCACTCATCAATAGCCGAAATATCATTGTCACGAAGCAGATGACATTCGCTGTTTCGTTAGGATATGGGCCAGTCAGAATCGAGCCTTTCTAACCGGGCACCTCGTTCCAATACTAGCCTGATATTATGGATAGTCCCGTGAATTACTCGAGAAATACGGTTATAATCATCTCACTCGATCTCATCACAAGCTGTCTCACTTACCGTGGAGCTACACCTAGTAGAAAAATATGCAGTCCACTGACAACTACCCGCATAACTAGCAGTCTCGTAGCACAGGAAAACTGAACCACATGTTGTGAACTTGTTAAAGATTGTTCTGGACAAGTATGAGGTTGTCATCCCATCCTCTATTTTCAATAGATCCCCCTCTAACTGATTACCACCCCGGAGTATAGTTTGTGTTGTGTTTAATTTTGCGTATCTTTCACCATGTCAAGTATTGAAATCCTGACACTGAGCGTTCGAACCGAAGGTATTACTAGTTGTTGTAATAGATATTGTTAACGCAAAAATGCCGAGCAGTCCCAGTTCACTCATCTTTCCAACAAGAACCAGTGCTAGCACATGGAACCCCACCACATGGACTTCCCATGATTTTTTGAAGCAAACGCACTGCTAACTCCTGTGCAGACTGTACGCATTATTTTCATGCACAGAATTGTCCGTTTGGTTCTTGCGGTTTGCACAAGAACTAATCTAATGCATGAGTCAGCATAGTGTGATCTGTGCTTCACTTTTCTCTATGTCCTTCAAAACATCACCCGTTGAATCACCCCATACCTCGGTGTTTGTCAAGGTCGTCCGCCAACTGAGCATAAAAACAAAGTTTGGTTCTTGTCGTAGAAGCCTGACGTGCGGAGGCAGCAGCCAGGAGAGTAACTTTTTGAGGCTTACGAATAAATTGCTGTACTACGTTATTAAGAACAGGTATATAAAACGGATGCAAACCTCAAGTTATGAAGATTTCTGGGCTGCACAAGCAGCCCACACAAAAACGAGTTCAATGGGCCAGGAATCAAAAATTCATGAGGAATTGTGTGTGCATCGGATCTGTGAGATAGACCCAACTAAAGTAATGGGTTCGGACAAGCAGTTAGTTTGGACGCTGGGAAGAAGGGATTTTTTGAGTGTCTTATGCCGGATGTACGATAGAGTAAACCCTACGGGTGATATACTTGTAGATTGGGAAGGTTGAATAGTCTCCTTAAAAAGTATGTGTTCCAGAATTCGGTCGCTCAACTGATTTTAAGAATACATCCACCAATAGAGTTGGCCATCTACCAGCGATAGTAGCACGCGTTACGTGACTCTTTTTCACTTCTGCGTACTGTGAAACAAGCCTTAGCGGTTTAGTAACTGGCTTTTTACCAGATGGTATCGATCCCCTCTTGGCGTTGTATAATCTATCTAGCAAATGGTTCAATAGAATCAATTTGATAGTCTGTTTAGAATTTAATATGTATTCCTGCGTATTCCTCTGTGGACATTCTTACGGTAGCCTGCAGTAGCTTTCTGCAGGATGTCTATAGCCACTGTTATTAGCAGCATCCAGTGATTGCGTTTTATATATGGTAGCAAAAAGTCGACGCCGTTTCTATTTTTCAACAATGCTTGGTTACTTAGACACCCAGATGCCTAGAGTTCTCGGAGTGTGTCTGGCTCCGTCCTTAGATCGTTGATAGGAGGAAGATTCTCCCCGAACACTTGTGGTAAATAGATAACCCGAGCAGGGTGTCGGCGGTTTTGCTAGGGGACTATGGATTCTGGTTTGGCCACGTGGCTTCTCATGAAGAGCTCAAATGCTCAATGATGATATCTTGATGAGGCATGTGTGTCCGGTCTTCAATTGAAATCATTGAACCGAAGAGTGCAAGTTACGACAAGGCGCAGAGACAGTCCCATCATGTTTGGCTGGCCACCACTGCTGCTTGAATGGAGCGGTGAGCGACGCGACCGGCACGTCTAGCTGGTTATTTCGGCCTTGCTACCTCCTGGTCTGTTAATGGAAACGAACTTTTGAGTTAATGATCACACCACAAATTGTTGGCGTTTAATTTTGCCACCCGAGTCGTCATTTTTGCATTTGGCGCACACAGACATGGAAACAAATTGACTGCGTTGCCACGTTGCAACAGATAGCACACATGTATTCTGGATTGGTCTCCCATTAGTCTCTTTGTTTCATTCTGATCGCTCCGTGGTGTGCACAAAAATTGACGCCTAACCATTGAATCGAAATGCATAAATTAAATTCGATTTTCCGACCCAGCATCACTTTCTAGTCACCATCACAAGCTCAACATCAGTGTAAGTTCCTCGAGTTCTGAACAAACTTGTAAACTGTAGTATGCGCAGCAAGATTAGACAGTGGTGCTGAAAACAAGCAGCACTAAATCTCTGACCTCTGGCTATTAGCAAACAAGGTGTTCTTGCTTCTAAGACATCACCGAAGGACGTAATACACTACTCATAAGGTTGTTGAAAACTCCTCGACAGCCAACGACTGATTTCGCTCTTTTTGGGACCTATCAGGTAGGTGCAGTCCCCGAATTTCCGTCAATCTCTTATTCTATTTAAACCCAAGTTGATTAAGAACATCATAAACGGGAGATTCATGTGGGTTCAAGGTGGGTCTCCTGTCAAAACCGAATTGGTGTCCAACTGAGTTATTTCGCTACTCACCGAAGGACCTGTAAGCAGGTCGCAATTAATGGTAGTGTGAATGCGCCCCTTCTCGTCAACATACCTCGTATCAAGCAGAAATATCTTAACAGAACTGTATGCGAAACAGATGATACACGTGAAAACAGCTTACCAAAAAGCGTGGAGCGCTGAGTGAAGCACTTCGAACTTCAATTTGGCCACCTAGTAGCTTTGCACTATTATGCCAACCTTTGTTCCTTGGTCCAAGGAATGAAATATTGGGGAAAGAATCATTAACCTTAGCTGTCACAAGCTGTCAGCGCTGATTACAGATGCTATGCACGTGAAGTGGTGGACTTCTGTTCTCTGTGATCTAACAACAAAAAGGCTCCCGCATCCCTGGGAAATTCACCGTCTCTCCGATTTTCGAATGTCTTGTAATGATTGTAACAGTCAAGGACGCATTCCTTTTATATGAACTGCGTCAAAACTTTTAATTATTCTTCCTATGTTATGTTGAGGAACAGGTGAGGGTGATATAAGGCTAGTCGAATATGTGTTGATTATCTCAGTACCCCTTACATCCTCATGTCAATCACCGGCTCATCAGCTATTCTTGCAACCTGTTTCATTGGTTGGAGCATTTTGAAAGTCGATGCCTACGTGGTATTGGTTGTATCTGGTGGAAGTATCATGTAACGATCCGGTTCACCCAACAGTCTGGATAACCTAGATTTTCGGGAACTGGTTTCAATTCGTCGGTCAAGGCAGTTAGGACATGTTATGCATTCGAATACCTTAACGATCACTAGTCATGGTTGTTGGCAGAAGTTGGAAAAATGACTAAGTGATCAGCCGAGAACGTAACGAAAGCGGATGAAGAATTCACCGTCAGACTTGATTGTGGTAGATCTCTTTTGACTTCTTGGCTAGAGGCTGAGAGATACCGAATGCTCTCGAGTAAAATGATGGTTAGTATGGCCCGTTGTGGTGTGTGTGTGTGTGTGTATTTCCAATTGTGTAACTTCCAACTTGAGTGAAGAATATAAGTTTTAAATGTCACATTGAAAACACGTAGACACTCAGTTGCAATTAAACTATTGTGAATGGCAGGCTCAGGTGAATATTATATATATATATATACATATATATATATATAATATATTCTTCAGTTGGACGTGCTTCATAAAGGCGACCATATGCTTTCTCTTCTCGTTTTCGTACTCGTTTGTCTGTCTCTACTTTCTCTATGATTATATGACACGATTAATCAGGTTGCTTAACTCTTACACACACACACCCGATTACTCGAAATCGATGATTGGACGTATAAACCATCACAATATGCCAAACTAATATCCTTTATCTGTTAGACTGAGTTCATATCCATAGACATTTGCTGTGTCTGTGCAACTGCACTAGCCCGGCCATGGTGCGATCAGCTGTACCCAAAGTTTGGCTCAGGAAAAGCCACCCTGTACTTGCTGGGCATTCGCCCTTGTCAGGGGAAGGGATATAACTTTGGAACCTTTTTAAGTGACCATTGTCGGGGGTTTCAGGTGGTCGCTTGAACGGAAATGCTGAACCGCCTCTAATAGGAACAATCCCAAATGGCTTCATGTTCTCCTAGTGTATTAACTGCGTCTGTCCTCCTCGTTCTGTGATATTTATCCCATGTTTTATCATATCCGTTAATCATGTCGGCAAGTGTAGAATACAGGAATCTTCTGTAGAGGAAAATGTTGGTAGCTCAGGTAACGTAGATGGTCGTTAGTTTGTTCGTTGAGCTGGGCAATGTGATTGTATTTGATTGCATTTGCTTTAATTGCATTTGATTGCATGCAATCAAATTGTTTAGCTCAGCGAACAAACCAACGACCACACAGGAGTCTACTCTCATGCAGCATACATGTTTGGATACTAATTTGTCTCAAATGATCCGGTCAGATACTGCTGTTACTCCATTCGTTCTCCGTTGAGTGAACCTTCAGTGAAGGTATTGGTAACCAGGAGAGTGCGAGGTCGTTCGAATCCGTGGTCACACTTGCAACTGTCAGTGTAGTAGTTTTCCTTCCACAATTTACCGAGACTTGATTAGACAGCAGACTAAGATTGCTGGTTTGTTTCCTGTGGAAAAATCAACAGGTGGTCTGTCGTAGAGTTAGGACAGGCCATCTGGTAGTGTCCCTAGGAACCAGGAATTCGTGGGTCATGTGCGACGGCGTGTTTTCACGAATCTGATCTATGCCTGTTGCCAGTGATACGCGCAGGAAGTGCGCTCAGTAGTTAGAGCGCTGATTTACTGACCGTATGGTCTATGTTTCGAACCCGACCTCTGTATCCCGACTTCTCCTGTCTAGGCTTGGGCAACCTGGCAGTATCCCAGCCCTCGTGCCTCCTTCGGGTGGCATGGCAGCTAGGCACCGAAAACGTGTTACAGCTGAACGATTATCTTTACCCGTAAACACATTAGAAACAAGCCACTCTCTGTTGCGAGTAGCTGAAACAAGAAAGCTGGTGTATGATCCACACCCACACCCGTTTTTGTTGAAAACGGTTTCACATTTGCAAGACAACTGGGTTTTCTTTTTAAAAGGTGAGGGTGTTCTCACTCCGAGCCAAATTTCACGGAAAGTCTGCTTACGTGATAATTGTGGACGTGATCGAAGGCCCCTACCGGGATTAATCAGTCTGTCCCCGATTGCGAGGGTATCTTGTGGATAGATTTTACATACTTGTATCTGAACTGAGACGCATTATCTCTCCTCTAACTTGATGGTTTAAGTTGTCCACATTATTTTTTGTGTGGCCTTTATGAAAAAGCTGTCCCCCAATAGAACACGGTCCGGTGAAACTGATCCCTTCTGAGAGGTGATCGGTCGATCTGCTAGTCTTGTGATATCTGGGTATGCTAAATAGTTTATTTCTAAAAAGTTCGATTTTCGTGTCCTCAAAGTTTTGCTCCATGTTCGCAACCTTAGTCTCACTAAACAGCAACGTAACCTGACCTTACTGCTAATGCATATCCAAATATTTGACGATACTGATTCTGTCAAAGTTAATGAGTTCTGTTTCTGCCTTCGCGTTTTCAGCCTTCTGCTCCTCATCATCGGTTTACTTATTTTCCGGTTTGTTTGTTCTGGGTGCCAGGTCCCTCTAGCACGGTAATATATTTTCATCGATAAATCAAGACTAGCATATCAGATTGTCATGCTCCGTTAGACGAAATTAATTCAGAAGTGAGGTGCTTCGCGTCCACGTTGGATTCGTGCGATTGAGGGTAATGTCGGTAGCTCGGTTGTTGGTTTGTTCGCTGAGCTGGTCAGTCTGAGTGCAAACTTTTTGTCACCAATCGAGGTGACATGATCAATCCGGGAGTGGAGTGGAGCGTAACGGTGCGTCAGTGGTTGTGCCACGTTCTGATTTTTGCATTACTGCTTCAGCGATAAATTCTGGTATTGGAGATCACATTGGCTCCTTCAGCTGTCCACCAAAGCTAAAGTATTTATCCATGTCAGAGTCCAACAGCCTGCATAGGCCTTCGGGTCTAATGATTCCGAAAAATTTCGTTTATTGTTTCACTGCCGGGGTTGTGATTGATTGAAGTGAATAGTGGTGTGACATCAAGAGAAAGCATGATTTCGTCATCTTCTATTTGTTGTTCATCTATTGCTCAGAACTAGACCAGCATTATTGATCATATGTTCGGATCCAGAATTCAGGTGTTTGAAACTTCGATTTCAGCAGCGTTTCGCCTCAGCCGCTGCTGCTAAATAAACCGTGAGGGGATCACACCCTTACGCACCTCCCAGATGTTAGTTTCAACAGTGTCAACTCCACTTCCCTACCCCGCGCAAGCAAAGAAAGTCCATCTTACGCTGTATTCAATAGTTGGTCATTCCTTACTGATTTGGGATTTGGGGCGAGATGGCTCAATTGGTTGGAGCGCGAATTTACTGACCGGAAGGTCGGTGGTTCGAACTTGACCTTTGCCTCTCGACTTCCCCTGTCTAGGTTTGGGCAACCTGACAGTATCCCAGCCCTCGTGCTTCCTTCTGGTGGCATGACAGCTAGGCATTGAAAGGGAGATATGGGATTTTGCAAGCTTGTGGACATTTTCAATACAACTAGTCTCCGAAGACAATCCTATACCTTTTCATGGACTAACTGACACAAACCTGACATTGCTGCATTACTTTCTGATAATTCCAGAGCCTCTTGATTTATTCTCTCTACCTGTTTCACTCTCACAGTTACCAAAATCTAGTTCACTGGTTCTCACTGATTTAGGGACATCTCACAAAGTGCCTTTTTCAATGACCTGACCATGGACACCTCTTATTTAAGAGGAATAAATTGGCTTTCCCTTTACCACGACCATTCACGCGTGTTGGTTGACCTGTGTTTTGATAGGTGGGTGATGAAACGTTTGCAGCCAAATTGCCCAGCTCAGCAGGTAAACCAACGTTCATTACAACCTGAGCTACAAACATTCTCTTTATTTGAAAAGTTGCTGTTTTGTCCACCGACTCAATAGTGTAGTTCTTGAGTCCGTGGAAAAGTGTTTGCTCCTAATGAAATGGTTCTCTTTGGATGCGGCACGTTGTGTTTGAAAAAGCGGGTTATTTTACTGGCAAATTAAAGCTCGCTGATAGTTGTTTTATAATCGGATTGACGTGAGTAGCGTATAGCCACATTCACCACTAAACTTATTGCCCCACTGTATGTGGACAGGGTCACTCACAGCGATTCACCGTTCGACACTACTGATGAGCTGTGCTGAGAACGAAACGCTGTTTAGATGATACATTTGCTTCCGCGAACTTTTCAGCGATGATGATCTGTAGCATTCGTTCGCTGTACCTCATAGCTCAGTTTTAGTGTACCCTGGGATTTAGTAATGACCAATCCAAGACCCCAATAAATAAAGTATAACCATCAAATTTAGTCGTTTCGCTAATCGTACGGGTTTAACCACAATTATTTCAAATTACTGGCACATTGGCATGTACACCGTTTGACAGAGTAACAGTTAATTTCTACGAACCCGTCCCAGTAATCAAGTGGTTTCACCTGCCTGTAAGTTTCTACCCATTCAAACAAATGTATGTCTACCACATATTAATGCTGGACATATGTGTTTGCCCAAATGCAGACACACCAGTCAACTGTGTGTATATGTACACATGAAAGCCATCATCATTGATCCATTTTCCTGGTACGGAGATTCATCGTTTCAGCGTCCACCATTCAGTTTCACCGGTGTAGGCGGACTTAGCCCACGCGACAATAGCTTCTCATGACTGCATCACTCACACACACGTATCCGTCCGTTTTCACTCCAGATTTACTGTTCCACTTCCGACACAGTTCCCCCGCTTTTTAGGATACGAGATCTTTTCTGTTGCAATTCATCCTCTAGAACTGTACAGGGAACATGTTCTACTAACCGAAATTGTCGCGTCACTTCCATCCTTAGTACAGATTTTCCGGTTGCTAGTCTTATCCAATGACTGATACCCCTAACACTTTCTCTACAAGCCCGATCAAGCAGTCATTGTTGACTTCACTTAAATTAATTGCATACGCCGAATACTTTACGATCTATTGCAATGATTCCCATTTTCAGCTTTTACGACGAATTTATTGGAAAAAACAAATCGAAATTCCTTATCTTTTCACACCCATCCTGCAAATATGGTTTCAGTAAGGGTGAACAACACGCGGTAGCTTGATACGTCGGTTTTGTTGCTATTTCGAAATGCCTTTTTCCCCCATTGCTGGTTGAGACTGACTCCGGTGACAGAGACTTTCTTGTGTTCAAACACTAGCGTAGCCCAGGTGGAGAGGTACTAGTTATCTCGAGAAGTCACTCACATCTCGGCAGAGCTCCTGAAGGCATCCACAGACGGTTGACTTTTCGTTAGCTCAACGCACTAGGCTTCGGTCTCTTCCATCTGTGAAATGATTTTGAATCCTTCGGTGGTGTTTCCTGGTCCTAGGGGACGGGATGACCATTCTGTACTACACATTGATTTTGAACCTGATCTGCTTTACCTTCTCCATACCCAGATATAATTCGTCGTCGTCTAGGACCAAGCGCTTTGGCCACTGTGAATCAATATCGCCTGACAGCCTGGCTCAGCCACCAAGAGGATTCACATCGCATCGTTTTCTTTGTATGTGACTACACTCGAACGTCTGCTTGGAATCGGCTATGTATCCGACAGGCAGACTGTGTGCTTGTCTTGGCCCTGGGTAACTCAGACCCATCCCGGATTTCACCCATCGAATTGACTCTGCGAAATCATCCCACTAAGGTAGATTCTGTTGTTAATTTTTGCTTTCCGTTCATTCCACCCTGTCTGACAGAAAGTGCACATGTACGGCCATTCATCTGTAGGAACATCGACTTTAACAAATGCTTTTGAACCTCCTGGGACGAAATATTTTCCAAAATGTTCTTCTGCGCTTTCATGTCCAACCGCCTGTCTACACTTCTCTACGTTGATGACTTAATTTCGCTGTTGTGTAGCGCTGTGATCTCAAGTAGAAATGTGCAGTTAGACGGCACACTGAGAAAGCGAACTGCACCCTGGGTCGCGATTTGAGCGTATGTTGGAAATTTCTTGGTATCTATCCTAATGGGTCATAATCTTTGTCTGGCGTCGCAAGAATATGAACCACAATCGTCGGCATGATCTGGACTTAGATCTGCCTACCCAGTTCTTTCATCATCCACCTCAGAACAGCATCCTGAAATTAATGCTTTATAAAACGCTGGTTTATTGTGTTTATATAGGTGAGATCAAATTCTTTTTGAATCTTATTACGCGTGGTGAAATTCGTTTGTCCATTCTCTAGATATTAACTTTTATGTAAAAGAAATGTCGACGAGCAACCAAAGTGAGCTGCCTCTGCTGACCTAGATTAAAGTTGATCTGAGTCAGGGTAGGTTTTTTTCGTAAATTTCGGTTAGGAAGCGTAAAATCTGTTTCGGTAAGGAGACGGTAATCCAACCTCAAGTTCACCTTAGTCTGTCCAAAGTGATCACCTGTAGCGGAAGGAACCTTGTTCCTCAGCGATACCCCGTCCTAGGCACAATCACTTTCCAGTCCTCCTCTGAGGTTTACTTGAGTGTGCAAGCTGAGCCCTCTGACGGTGTTTATTTTCATGTGACTTTTGGTATTCTTCAGAGTTTTATTCAGGAAACACGCCCAGGTGTCGCAACTTATCCAGGCGTGCATCGCCGCCGCTTTATTTATTACAGAGTTCCATTACCAAAGCCTGTCCTTTCACATCACAATAACAACCAGATGTGTTGACGTTCCAAAAGGACCCATGTTGTGGGTCTGATAATGTTACCAAGTCTTATGCCTAGGCTTAACACAAAGTGACACATGATGAAGCCCCCCCCACCACTGTCGCTAGATTTATCACACTTCCCATTATCTAATAAATTACGTTACTGTTCGTTGTTTCCTCTTTCCTTTTTATTGGATTCAATTAACACCCAAGGCTAAGTTGTTGGTCAGGTTGAGTTAAGTTCCGTAAAAAAGAGTTCACGGATTCTGTGCTTGGGATATTAAGTAATAGTCTGTTAGTTCGTCGTGTTCAGCGACGTTTCGTTATCCCATATTGGGGAGGACGTTAGTTGTTTGGACATTCATAGGGCATCTCTCCGATTCTGGAAGGTAAGTTGCAGTGAATGAAGAATTTTCCGGCATCAATCGGTAGAGGTTTTCTTGAGGAAGAGTAGTGCGAAATCGTTCAGGAGTGCAACTAACGGCGGCTGTACTTGGTGCTGTTTCACCCTCATGTTTCATGCGATTGCATACAGACAAATCAGATTGTGAAATAAGTCGTTGACTTGTATTGCCTGAAAACTCGCATTAAATTTGAATCGGGAAACGAACTTATTTTTGAAGCCATGGGTACATCGCAGCTGACAACTATTCGATTTCTATCAATGGGAATTTCGGCCAAGTACGGCTGAAAGGTGGTATGCAGTTTCGTTAGTGTTGTCCCTGCAAGCATCATAAGTTCTGTACATCATAAGTTCTGCTGCTCACCTCAATTCGTCTTTGGGATGACGTGATAACATTAGCAGCTTCTGAGCAGCAACACGAGCAGTCCATCAAAATGTGTTCCTCGCCCAAAGCTAAGGCTAATCAATTTCGACAGCATAGCTAAACGAAGTAAAGTGAACCGCAAAATCTCCCTAGAATGATGGAAACATCACAAGTAGGTGAACAAAGGGCTTTCGTGAGATCAGCTGAAGCCGAACAAACGACAAGACCCTGCGTAGCAGATAATACAACTGCCGAGGTATGTGTGGCTGTAAGTCGAATCAGAATGAACTTGGGCCTCCAATTTGGTTAGCCTGGTGAAGCTTTTAGGTTATGTGCAAAGGTTTTTGATCAACGCGTACTCTACAGAAAGTGTAAACACAACGCATGCATTCGGATGTATCTTTCCGCTCCGGGATTTATCATTCCTTCACCTACTATGTGTTTGACCATGTTTGAGGGTACGCCTACGCATTACTCATCGATTTTCCTTTAAGTAAGCGTCAGTGAGGCGGATGTAGTTTTCTAAAGTCGTATGAAATAGCTCGGGCGCTGCTTTTATCTGTGGTCAGCTCACATGTTTGATAGAAGGGCGTTTATTTTGCGGAGACTGCACTGAGACAAGACCGTTTTTTCCTCGCGTTGTCATCGTGTTCTTTCTGTTGCTTTCCTTTAACAATGTTTCTATGGCATTTCGATATAAATAGTACAGACAGAATGATGGAAACGCCTTAACAATCTGATACCGGTTTCACGAAGAAATAAGTAGTCCTCAAATTCACTCAATGCTCACATTGGACAGCAAGTTGGTCATAACTAAACTGAACCGTAGGTAGGTCCGGATTGGAGATTTTGAGCGATCCCTCGCACTGGGGGAAACACTTCATATTCTCATGTTCACGAGTAGCTCCATCGGTAACCTCATAACGGCTAATGAATAGTTATTTTTTTGTGTAAGGATTCTTCCCATCCATTACTGTTGATTCGAATCGCACTTCATTACACTAATAAAAATGAACCTCGGTGAAGTTGCAACTGACCCAGAACTGTACCCTGGGGACAACCGAAAGTCGGTTGTCCAGTCTTCGGGCCTCCGTGTTGCATGACAGCTATGAACCGAAAGGTTCACCGCTATTATTATCGATTGCAGTTCAATATAGCGATTTTCCAATGATCACTGGGATCAATAAATCCTGCTGAGCGCAACGACCCTATCGATCTAGCGAATACAGCCTGACTGTTTTGACTGTGCATTTGCACTTAAGCACTGAAACTGTAACCAGTCAGCAAACATGTTCCCTCACCTAGATGCCCCAAGCAACCAGTGAAGTGACTATTCACTTGTCATCGTAAACTTTGAGCTCAGCTGCGATATAACATTACACGTCTTGTCTTCAGTTTTCATAGGTACCAGGCGTGTGCATGATAGGCAACTTAGCCTCTCATGTCGCAGACAGATCCTGTCGAAACGGCGCAATTCTCTCGTTATGCCTGTCTTCAGCAATCTGTCTTCGATTCTTCGGTAGAGGATAACACCTTCATGAGCAGCAGTTTGGGGTTCTACCTGAGATCCGACATGTTCTTCCAGTCCGATGGTTTGGAACTTATCAGATCCTCCACAGGGATCTGTGACTGTCCATATTTCGTGTGAATGCCCAAACTCATGGTGTAGTGAGACAGTAATGCCTTACTCCATGCGCCGTCGTGTTAGGCAGAACCCGTGCAGCCGAGCAGGTCAGACTATTGAGTCATCGACTGCGGGCAGGGTCCCCGAACAAAACCTCTCTTTTTCTCACCACCTTGTGGGTCAGACTTTTGAGTCAAGGGCTCAAAGTGGGGTACCTCAGGCAAACCCCATTCCTCAGGCTGGGTAACCGGGAAATATCATTTGCCCACACACTTCTGTGTTCGCCGATGTCCCTCCCCAACCTATTCCCACCACATAAGCAAACGTCGCTGGGTCATTTAACTGTCACTTATCTGGTCGGTGTCAAATTGGCAAACAAGGTGCTCGCTGAAACCTTGTACTTTCTTAAAATTGATGTATGCTGTGTCTCCAAAACACGCATACAAGACCCAACCGTGGTTAGACATCTCAAAACCCAAGGACGATCTCAGTTCTCTCACATTTCTCCCTCCTTGTGTCCGGTGATCCAGAAGCGATGACTCGTGGAATATATGATGTGGGAGTTGCACTCAGCCCCAGAGCTGAACAGTCATCTTTGGGCCGTGCGGTTATCCAGCTCGATCAAGCCCGATGCCTCGACATAAAAAGCCGTGCCTTTCTGTAGTGTTAACTTGTGCCCCAACGGACGGCAGTTCTGCTTTTGAAAAGGATACTTCCTGTCGAGAGTTATCTGGGCTCATTCGTCAAGCAAGCAAATCGGTCGTCCGAGCCCCTTGGAATCACATTTGGACGGTCGATTCGGAGTCGATGTTCGTCGCACAGACAACGGAGAGCGACTCCTCCAGTTGTGTGCTGATCATCAACTGTTTCTGGTCAGTACGAACTTTCAACATAAACGTTTGCATCGCGTAACCTGGTGGCCACAAACTGTGAATCAACCGTGGACCCAGTTGAATCACGTGGCCATCAGCTACCTGTGGAGAGCCACAATTCACGACTGCCGTTCCTTCTGGGCCACACAACTCGCTATGCTGCGTGCATACCTGACAGTTCGTTTCCCCTCAGGCCCTCGCAAGTCAGCAAGAAGCATACTAACCCACCATCTTCGAAAAACTACCATAGCTCGATAGTGTCAATCGGAGCCAGCCCAACCCAGGAAACCAATACTGTACTTTGAAGAACAGCTTAGCTGGCCTGCTGCAACCCAGCCTGTGGGGAAAGTGCATACGGGCGAACGGAATATAAATTTTTTTAATAGCCCCTCGGAAGAAGAAATAAAGTACAAATGGTCCGTACTGAAACGTGAGAAGGCACCAAAACCAGGCACCAAACCACCTGTATCCAACCTTCTTCAAAGATGGCGGAGAATCCTTGGTTACCCATCTGACAAAGCTCACTGGTACGATATGCAGTGAAGAGAAAGTGTCTGCACGATGGAACTCATCGACAGTTATCCGTATCGTTAAAAAGGGTACGCGTATGCTGTGTGAAAACCATCGTAGCATTAGTCTAGTAACCGTGGCGTCTAAGGTCCTCTCTGGTCTTATCCTTCGGAGGTTGAGTGAACACAGGGCAGTCAGGTGCATGAATATCATGCTAGGTTCCATCCTGCAAGAGGATGCATGAATCACATCTTCACCCTTCTACAAATTCTGGAACGACGACAGTATCTCCAGCTACCAACAATGGTTGTGTTTCTCGATCTGAAAGCTGCCTTTGACTCGGTAGACCGCTAGGCACTATGGCAGTGTCTGTGGAGCAAAGGTGTCTCCCGTAAATTCTTGATCCTCCTTAAGGCGCTGTACGCGGGCATGTGAAGGTCTACGGGGAGCTATCACCTGAGTTTATCTGATTAAATGGTTTCAGCAAGTGTTGTCCTCTCTCGCCCTTCCTCTTCAGTTTCGTCATTGATACTATTATTGAGGACTCACTATCAGCTTCTAATGCCCGTGAGGTCGAATTGCTTCCGGGTTGTCCGCTCACAAATATCGAGTACGCAGAAGACATGACTCTTCTTGAATCTGACCCCGTGGTAATGCGACTAATATTAAGTAATCTAAATAATTCTGTCTCACTGTTTGGCATGTGCTTCACACCTGCAAAGTACAACGTGCTGCTGCAAGACCGGGTGGGCTGGAACCTTAACCTCGTGCTTGCCGATGAGCCGATTAGGGCATTAGACAAATTTGTCTACCTGGGCCATTGTATCAGTTCCGGTTTTCTAGCGAAAGGTGACATTCCATCCGGATTACGAAAACCAGAGTAGCTTTTGTTAACTCGCATCACCTGTGGCGTCGGCGTGACATCAGATTACCTGTCAAGGGTCGAGTTTGCAATGCTGTGGTGCGCTCTGTTACCATACGGATCAGAAACCTGGCCGCTGCGCGCCGAGGACGTCAAAAAACTTTAAGTGTTAGACCATCGATATGTTCGGAGTATTGGCCGAATCTGGCGGGAACACTGGATCAGCAATACTGAAGTACGTCGAATGGTACTCGGGAGAAATAACTCATCCACGATAGATGAACTGATCTGACACCATACACTGCGCTGACTTAATCGCACCCTCCGTATGGCAGTCGACCGACTTCCTCGAAGTGCTCTTTTGACAAAATCATGTGAAGGGTGGAAAGGAGCCAGCAGAGGTTGAACACTGACGTGGCAGCGAAGTCTGAAAGCCATTACCAGCAAACTCAGTTGCACCGGTCATTGCTGTCTCCGTGGATGGAGACCCCGAGATGAGACACATCAGTGGTTAGAGACATTGTTAGACATTGTCGCGCCCTCATTGGCGCTCGTGCATCCAAGGTATTGCCTTCGACGCATAGCTCGCTTCCAAATCCCCCCACTCAAAAACCGACTGACAACCCTGTATCTACACATCAATTATATCAGCTACCACCTCCAATGCGCAGCTACCTACCAATCTTTTCCAAATTATTGATGGACGAAACTGTGTCAGGTGTAACCACTGTACGGCAAGCACGTGGTTCTTACAGCTGATATTAATGATGGTGATGATGGCGTAGAATGTTGATCCATGGAGGCCGTGACTACTTCTTAGTTGGTGATATTGTATGTTCGCACGTCTATGGGACAGGGTACTGTGTTGACTTTAGGTCAACTGGAACAAAGTGGTTACCACTGTCGAATTCCGAAAAACTGTTTCCATGCGCCCACATTTTTAGTTTTTGTCTAATCTCCGTCAACTGATGTATGGGGTAACCTGGTTCGAGACCATTATCTTTTAACCCTTGTATTTCGCCACGCGACACATACATATCAGTTCAATTTTGTCTGTTTTAGGTACGTGGTCGTACGCTTGCCTGCGTGTAACTGGTTGATGCCATAGGTATATCATACTGTTCTCAGCTTCGTGGTTAACGGCGACTTAATTGGGACTTTATTGGTTATCACTCCAAACGTAACTCAAGCACCTCCTATTACTGTTCATAAAACATGTTTATTGTTCCTCTTCCACGGAATTGCGGTGTGACTGTTTTGCTAACTTTCGTGTTTCCTTTTTCTTAGGTGGTGAAAGCGTTAGTTCTGATGTACCCATTCACTACGGATTATCCAAAACAGCGGCACACGGCCAAATGGTTGAACGTCCGTCCTTGGATCAGTCACCACTACCACGTCCGATGTGAGCCACGTGTATTTACGGCACGTGCTCCGGAAGATTTAGTTGCCTTCTACGGCCACGTGTTTGCTCGCGAGCGACCTAACCCGCTGTCGGATTTCTCTCGTCTTGCTCGTTACCTGACCGGTGAAGCGATCGGACTTGTTCTAGGTGGCGGTGGTGCTCGAGGATGTGCACATATTGGCGTGATTCGAGCTTTTCAGGTAGGTGTTAGCGAAGCACAGGTGATTCTTTTACTCGTGAGCTCACGTGCTTTATGAACTTTTTAGAAATGGAACTGAAAAGTGAATGTCCCACCAAATCGCTGTTCATTTCATGGATTGATTATCTCAGATTCCGTGGAGCATGCCTACTTCATGAGCCCAAAACAATGTGGAACCGGTCGTGGGCTGTCCCATACTACTACTTATGTCTTCCTGCAATGTGAGCCCTCTTACAGTGTGCGATATTGCCTGTATCCTCATCCGATTGGCAGTAAATGGAACCCGGACTATGTGTAAAACTCATTTTCACAGGAATGCATGATCGACATTGTCTTCCTGGTCGACGTACAGGAAAACGCCTATCACAGGCGTCAACGTTAGAAACTATCACGCTTGATTGTTTTTTGTGTGGTTTCAATTGGTTGCTGATTTCCTCAACCAGCTCAGCTATTGGGTTGAAGACACTTCGGAGAAAAATCTCCAATATATGCTTATTAACTTGCGAGGTAGTCCCACTTGTCGGTACAACTACGCTCCTGTCAGAGGCCTCAGCTTTCAAATTAGCTGATTGGTTACTACACCCTCGGAAATAGGAATGTTGTTCTTGTCAACAATCACACAACACACTTATAGAAAACTACGTTCACGCGATTCAGCTTCCCTAAGGAGGAGAATTCGCATGTTTCTGCAACAAACCTTGTTTAGCTGGACATTCTATTTATGTGGACTACAAGTGTCACGTTCGGTCGACCTTGGGTTATGTGTATCCTTTTCGCGCTGAAATTAGGGTGACGATGGGATACAACGATAGTGTGATAACGATTCACAAAAAGCCATACTTTAACTCACAGTCAGTTGATAGTCAAATAGGATAATTTCCTTCCGCCTTGTATTCACCTAGTCGTCCATACTAAAAATCACATTGGTATTTCTTCGCTCACCATCCTTAATCCAGTGGTTTACTTCAAACTTTATCACTGTCATTTTTTTTAGGTCGAATGAAATTTTTTAGGATTGGGAAACATTTTTTGATCAAATGTGTAAAAAATGATAGGATTTTTGACGCATCTTTGTTGTCTCAAAAAAATATGGATGGCCTACTTAAGATGATCAGCTAGCAGCCATACGGTGATTCAACGTAACATAAAGAGTAAATGCCCTGTGCGTCCCATGTAAGTTTATCTTTTTCTCTCAGGTCTTCACTATTGACGATGAGTATCGAACGTCTTTGGATCATCCATTTGACCAATGATTCTTCGCATGTTTTGGGGACTTGTTTTTCACCTCGAAAAATGTAGGGACAGGTGACAGGAAAGGGGACACTGTATCGTTCTCTTCTAGAATCTGATTGGTACATGTCCACGAAACCTGGCCCGTCCTGACGTATTTCTTCATAGAAGCTGTCTGACTTAGTGTGTGTGTATTTACCTTGGAAATTCTCAACTCGTCGTAGACCTAGGTGGTGAAGATAACAGTATGTCGAATTCTTATACATCTTGTGTCTGAAGACCAAAATCGTGAGCCGTTGAACATTATTGGACCCACGTTCACACTTTCAGGTGTGATCACTCAGGAGCGTCTGTGAAATATTCCCACCTGTCCGGGAGCTCACAAAGTGGTCTCCATCACTTAATTATAGGCTCAACAGGGTTGATATGACGAGTTCGGAATACACTCAGAGAAGTCATCAACAATCGAAGTGGTGTTCTTGTGTTATGTTTACCGTGACGATAACCCGTGTAGAATTACATGTTCCTTGAGAGATATCGATTTAGACAGTGAATGACTATCGTCGATGATTTGACACCAATGCGGCTACCACAGTAAATTTGTTCTGCGAAGAAAGTTGTTTCCGCGCGTTGTGAATTTACAAATACTTTGTTGGCACCCAGTATTTTCTGTTGAAACATGTTTTTACTGGCTTTCTATGCAATAATTCCCAACAAACATGCCAATTTTTGTTGTATCTGATAGGGTAGTTGGTTGGTGTTCAGAGCCTGGCTCGCGTACTGTAGAGTGTATCGGTATCCAACAGACCAGGTCTATTTTCTTCCTTTTTATCCTGCTTCTCAACCGCTTGGAGTCGCATGCTCTGAATGATTGTTACTCCAGTTTGGACAAAATATCACGGGTGAAGTGAGAACCGGTCACTTTTATCAACAACTGCTCTCATTTTCTGACTAATTTGCTTCTAATGAGAGACCTCACTGGATCCAGCTGGATCTCGTTCAGATGGTCGAAGTGCTTTCAACAACCTTTTGGGCACTGTAGCACGGCTAAGTTACTGTATTCCTATGCTACCTTTCGCGGCAAGTACGACACATGCCGGACAGTAAGAAGTCGAGCGTTAGACGAGTGGATTAATGGGTACCTATGGACAGAGCATGGAGACAACTCGACCGTCGAATTTCAGTCTGGAGTCAGGCTAGTGATAACTAACTTGGTCAACCAAAAGGGGCTGGTTGACCCATCGCTTGTGAACGACCCTGGTCATCGCTCGGTGCGTTCAGCTATACTGGACTCAGGCAAGCGCGAAACAGGGTTGGTTATCACTCATTCGGTTACAGGAGTGTCACGTAAATGCAACTCAATTATGGGGCAGAATTCATTTTCCATTATTTGGTTTGGAAAAATAACTGATCCTTTTTTTCGCGCGATGGTCTCCATCATTCAACATCTTTCGCGAAATTCCGTGAAACTGTATACTTCGAGTAAAGCCGGTTTTCTAGTTATCAAAAATTTCGGACACCTGGTGACTTCCATTTTTAGTTGGTCACAAGGGGTTCTGGCAGCTAGAATCACTATGCTCGGCTGACTGCCAAAACCCAAATCTCAATGGGTCTAATTGCAGCTGTTAGCTTTTCATGACGAACCCATTTCGTTCTACAGGAATTGACACTGGTTCCAATCGGGCCTAGTTGTGGTGTCCAGAAATTATTCTGACAACCGAATCCAACTATCGTAGATTTTTCACTCTGTTCCTCTTCCTCGTAAACGTTGCGGGAGAGCGGTTTGTCTGTTGAACTACACGTGGTTCACTTATCAACTATAAATTGTAAGATTAGAGAATTTTCAACCCAATTACTTATACATACTTTATTCGTCTTTTAACTAAAGTTTGGCACATTTCTGGTATTTGGCCAGTTTGACACTCATGTTCTCGTCCGTCAAATTCACTGTTTTGAACGTAGACCCAACCACTTAGCAAATGTACCATCTTGTTTACCACGTGACCCAAATGATGTCCCGGTACGATTCCTCACGGTTCTATTCATTATCTCCGTCCACCGCTTCCTGCCATTCTCACATTCACTCTATCTGTTGGACATCCTGGCCTAATAAATTTATACAAGGTACGAGTTAGTATGAGTAGTGCGTTTACTGAATCCACTCTTACCAAGAACTCCACAGATTTGGCTGTTTAACGAGATGCTTTTGTGTCCCATCAGCACCGGAATTTCTTAACGAAGATCACAGTGTACGATATTGCATGGTATGGTAATTTTCTCAGGTTTTCAGTAGTTTTCCTTTCCCAGTGTCAGATGCTATGGCCTGGCCGGCGGTCTTCCGTCTAAAGCAGTTGGCTAAACCTTTGCCCCGGACTGCAAACGACGAGAATGGTATTCAGTCCTACGTTCTTCGCCAAAATATCACCTTCCGAACCATTCCCCAAATCCAAACTTGACTAGTGCTGCCTAATCGGGCGCCTTGACCCATCCATGCTGACCAGTAGTGGGAACAACATTTACTTATCAACTGTGCGGAATTCACCCTTGATCGGTAGGTGCTGGCAATTACGATCCGAGACATTCACGGACTTGGCTCATCTTCTACACCTTAGTGAGGCAGTTCCGCGAATTGTGCCAGCAGCTTGCGTTCTCCCTAATACAGGTTGTTAGACACATTGCGGGTGCTGATCGGATCGAGCCTGAAGCAGTCGGACAGGCAGTTTGTGCATTTCACCAGACGGTGACCCCGGAAAAGTCTGCGTTGACGATTGATGATGACAGACACGAATGAGTGACGAACCCGTTAGTGTTACAGTGTCTGTTTTTGCCTTGGAGACCTAGCTGTTTCTTCTTCGTACCTACAATCGAAATTTTCTTGAGTGTATATGATTTTTTCACTACATTTACGGTTCTGTTTATGGTGACTCTGCCGATTGAATGTCTCTTCTCTGCCGATATGTTTGTGGTTACTGAACAACTTTTTACGGGTATCGATGATGGTTCGACATGTTTTCGCCGCTTATCAATCCCAATTCGATGCTTTCCCGGTTGGTCGCTGTAAGGTACTAACGCCGATCAGAAGTAGTTCCACTTCTGTCGGCAAACTAATCAAAAAAATGCGTATTTTTTCGACTGTTAGACAGCTTGCCGTGTTTCATTTTTAAACTTTATCAGCGGTTGATTGTTACAGAAGTGCATAATTTTTTCGCAAACTCTTGTGTGTGACTCTAGCTTGGTTGTTGGTTAATCTGCAGAGCGTTTGATCAAACCGACATAATAGACGTCACGAGCCTTGATGCACATTGCAGCATACTCTCGGGTCACTTCGGAGTTTCCTCGCTGGGAACATCGTTGAATCTGCTCTTCAAGTCGAAAGTTTCAAACATCACTTAGCACATATTTGTCACACCCAGTACACTTTTCATGAAGTCGATGTAATAGTCTACCAGCTTTCACCAACAGCTAGCACAGCCTTGACAGGATGATGATTGCTTCAGTGTATGTGACAAGTACAACCATTGTTCCATGTTACTTTCACAGGCGTTTGTCGCAGAGTAACTAACTAACTTCTAGCAAACGCAGTCGCTCACGCTAGGTTGCAGTCATGACTAACAACTGTACAATGACAAGGTTTTACACTGAACTCCTGATGGAACTTTGTCATACATTGTATTTTGGCAAAAACCTAAATGATCCGTCCGGTGTATATGACTTTCAGCTGTTGTGAATAAGGACATTGTGATGCGTGCGGTGTTTTCTCTTTAGTCGTTTCATAACAATTCCGCACTTTGGCTCTAACCCCTTATAAAAAACAGACACACCTGAAGAAAATTTGCAGATTTAAAAGCCCCCCCTCCGGCGTCCGTGAGATATAATATGATATAAACTACCTGTTTGCGCATTTTCATCACGTGCCCTCGTTTTTTCAACTGCGGGCCCAGTACCTAACGTTGTAAACGCATGGTAGCGTTCCGCCGCTCAGACTTTGTTTCTCCTTGAGTACAGTTCATTACTAGACAGTTTTCTATAAATGAACTCACCCCGCCCATTTTTTGTTACAAAACTCATGTATGGTATTAAGCACTCATTCATCCCCAGGGATCTCAAAAGTGGTCTGTACTCTTTGATGCAGGTGAAGACTAGTTACTGACCATCTGATTACTTATTTTGGGTATATCATTGATAGTTGAGCGACTTGTTCTACCACAGACCAGTAAACATAACTTTGTCCTAATATACTTATCTCTTGGTTACAATGGTTCCTCCTGACAAAACGAGGGTTTCAAGTGGAAACTGCGCCTAAAAATAGCAGTTGGAAAGCGAGGACTGTACGTAAAAATGACGTCGCTAGCTGTGACATTATGCTCCTATATAATCGTTGATTCTGTTCAACAAAACGCACTTCCCGATTTTATCCTCCTGTTTTGCTTTACCTGGTCTCAGTTTGCATCCCTCTGTCAAACATGCGCTCGTCAGTGGACAAACTATATTGTGGGCTTTCTGACTTAAATCAGCTCAGTAGTACTGCAAAGTGCGCTCGTCAGTGGACAAACTATATTGTGAGCTTTCTGACTTAAACCAGCTCAGTAGTACTGCAAAATCTGTGTGATACAAGTAAAAATAAACAACCAAGGATAACCTAACCATTCGAAAAGTGTTCATGACAAATCCCAGCACCTGGATTCACGGCTTACCCCATGGTGCATTGTCCGGTTGAACATACAAACATAAAACATACCCAGAAATTTAAGAATAGCGACGATTGCCAGTGACGTGCTCGGTTGGTCTGGTTACACTGTTTTCCTGAGAAAGCATGTGAAAATATCCCTTTTAACAGCTGGTTCAAGGTTGAACTACGGTCCCATCACTGTGTCATGTCGCAACACAGTCTGTGTCCCAGGTAAATAAGTCTTATGAGGAGAGTCGCGTTCTCAAACGCCATCTGGTCGTGGTGGGTACTTGACGACAAATGGGCCGCTTTTTATGCTGCAACTACTTTGCCACACGTCGTGACCTGATTAGTGGTCCAGTGAAAGTATGTGAAGTAACACCAGTTAACACAGAGCTTCCGTTAACGGTAGAAAACTGCTATCAACAGTGAGGTGATGTGTTACGTGCTTGTTACTCTAAAAAGCATGTGCTTTGTGCTGTCACGTGTGTAATCGAAAAAAAGCTAACCTTGTGTGGTGTGCCTTCATTCTTGGACTTTCGTCGACGCAATACCCTGTCTTGATTGCGAATGTCTGGGAGTCTGGCCCGTCTGACGATAGCGTGATCCTGATCAGGTCACAGTTCATCCAGTTGCAGACAAGCCTCGTATAGTGCTATTGGGAAGGCTACTGGTGACCGGTTAAAACAACTAAGATGTTCCAGTGTATTTCTCCCGCCCAAACAATATTTCGCAATAAAATCAAGTCCTTGATTTCTGTCGTTACTTCTTACATGGCATTCATTGTATGCTTCATCCTGCTGTGAAGCCCCCCAAACAGGTCGTCCCTACCTGATTTCAAAACAGCTGAAGTCTAATCTAGTTTCAAAGGAGATTTTAATACAATCGGTAAAACTATTTTTCTTTAAACTTTTAGCTTTATACCTTAGTCCTAGTACTGTGAAGTACTGGTAGAACACCGTAGTCTACGTTCTACCGTATAAAAGTGTGACTTTAGGGGTTAATGATCCTTCATGTTTGAAGCATGACCCACTTTTCACTGACCCACTCACAGGAAGCTGGAATTCCAATTGATCTAATCGGTGGGACCAGTATCGGGGCCTTTATGAGTGCACTGTGGGCGGAAGAAACGCGTTATGCTCAGTTCACACAACGTGCACGTGTCTTCACCACATGCTTTGCGTCTATTTGGAACAAAGTGAAGGATTTCACCTATCCTGCGGTGTCGATATTTTCAGGTATGTCGTGCTGTGTTGATTATCAATGTCTTGTTTTTGTTGCTGCTCATCAGCCTGATCTTTATGCACCAGCTGGGACCGATTTCAATGGAATCCCCGCAGCGCCGAAACAGAAAACCTAAACTTTTGATTTTTCTTATTTGTTTAAACTTATTTAGGTTCGTCGTATTCACATTGATCTCTGAACAGCCTTGTACGCTTTTATCCTTCATTTGAGTAGTCCATGCCAAACAGGGACCAGTTTGCTGAGGATTCTGCTTTTCCGGAGCTCGTTAGCATCGTTAGCCACACTAGGATTTGCATTACGGTCGTTTAACTTGCGATACAAGAGTGTTACTAATACTACAGCACGCGTTCAACGCGCCTGACTGAGCAGACGTCTCAGAATTCATCTATTAATTTTCACTAATAGTTATTTCTTGACCGCACACTCTATTCGTGAATTCCATGGTCGATTTGGAGACAGCTCTACTATTCTTGTGGTGCCTTTTTGACTGGAATCTTTTCTGGAACGCTTTACACAGCGACATGTCAAAAGCTGGTTTTCAGACGGACATATCCAGATTAACCTAGTCGGCGCAGCTGGATCAATCTATCGTATGATCGTTTGACTGAAACACCTTTTTGGTCTCTATCTGCCATATCATCTGTAGTAAAGTGATGGGTTACTTAACTTGCCTGGGCATGTGAACTGAAGCATTCAGCTGCAGGTTCGCCTTAGTCCCTATTTGACCTCCTCACCAGTCACTTCTTTTCCACTTAAATCAATTCGAACTAACTCGTTAAATGAACGGGCTTTCGGATTACTATGTCCACTTAACTGACGACTTTGAGGTAGACAAAATGAACTAGAGATAGCTCAGTGGTTAAGGCGTGAACTTACTGACAGCAAGGACCGTTTTTCATATCCAACCTCAGCATCTCGACTTCTCCTGCCCAGGCTTCGACAACCTGGTGGAATCTCAGCCCTCAGTTTTCCTTCAGGTGCCATAAGAGCTACGCACCGGAAGGGTGTTACAGCTAAACGACTAGACAAAATGAGGAGTGGTTTTTGACTGGGTACAATTGTAGCGGTCATCTTTCTCGTGGAACATCTTTTTCATCACCTGATCGATAATGTATTTTAGCTCGACCGCAGTTTTATTTTCCCATCCTTTATTTGCAATGCCTCCTTTTATGACCCAGGAAAAGAGTTCAACGAGCAGCTAAAATCTGTTTTCAAGGATCGTCAAGTTGAGGATTTGTGGATTCCATCGTTTTATGTGACGACAGATATAACCAACTGTCGGATGCGGGTTCATACTCATGGTAGGTTGGTGATTCTTTCGCACATTCTTGCTGTTCTATCTTGAGTACTAAAAAATCAGGTACCTGTACATCGTTGCTCCTTTTTAGTTGAAGTTCCGATTGACTTTGCGAAAGGCATATTTCATCGGGTTTTTTTATGTGATATTAGCAGTACAGTTATCCTCGCTCTCTGCGGCCCACCGCTTATTTCCGATAATCCCCCGTGTTCCTGAAGCTGTTTACCTCCACGCTAATATGGTCATTTTCCAATCACGCGGCAGGTGAGCTCGTCGTAGTTTAACAGGCAGCTCCTCCTGCTAGATCACCAGTAGCGGCGTACGACCGTGGTTTCTCACTTCCATCGTCATTGTACGAACTTGGTCAATCCAGTTGTTTATTCATCCTCTAACACAGTCATGGTTACTGATAAGTACTGCACTTACACAAGCGTTACGTCTTAGTTCGTGGATAGTTCTCGAAAGAGGTGTGCTAAGCCGCCTCACCCTTTACGACAGTCTGGTGTGTCAAATAGAAGGTAATCTATTGTTTCTTCTGATTGTGTTTTGACTGGCTGAAACCAGTGCGAGGAATAAATGGTATTACTGCGATCTATACTTTCTACATATCTTATTTATGCTGTCACTGGATTAACCCATTCACTCTATATGCCTTTAAACTCATGTCACTCACTTATGACCACAATCTGACTATGTCATGCCGAGTGCAATTTTTCTCTTTTTTAACACTGTGGAAATTGAAGGGTTATTTCATTTCTTAGAATGGTTAGGCTGCAAGCGTTTATTTACCTTTTTCTTGGTCACTAGATCTGCTATAGAAATGCCAAACACAACTGGTTGTCATCATTGCGCCGTCCTGGCCCGAGTTCGCTTGTTTGACTTTCCATGTCCATGGAAACCTTAAAAACCGTAGTTTGTGGGCCTCTTCGCCCAAGTGATGAGCGCGCCATCAACTTATACCTTATCCAGTAAGCTGAGGGCTAGATGTTGCCTTGTCCTTAATGTCATTGAACTTACGTAACCGCCCTTCGTTCACTGGTGACTAAGCCGACCATATTTTCCCCCACAGTTGCATCGTGTGGAAGTAGGAATAGTGATCATTGGATACCAGTGGTAATGATGCGAGCTTTGAATACAGAAAACATTCCACAGCCTACTGGTTTCGCTGGACTGACAGGCCTAATAAACCGCCTGTCGTTTGAGATACAACTCATCACTGTGTTTTGTTTGTTTGTTGTGCGTCAACATCGCTGCTGTTTTTTTTAGTATTTGCCTGGTTGTGTAATAATTCATACAAGAGGAGGTGGGTGCATGTGGTGCATCACATGTTGACCGATATTTCTTGCGAGAGGTGCTTGGGTGTGATAGTTTACATAAACTAAAAAGCGTAGCCATGATACAGTAAAACTTCGTTTAAGAATCAAATCATGGGGGTTTATGTTCAATACTTGTAGTTGTTTTGTTTCATGGTTACCACTTCATTCGTATCAATGGGTCCACCACTCATTTTGTTGGTTATAATTGCCGAATTTTACGTCGCAATAAAGGTTTGCGCTTCTTCAGAGGCGGTTGCCATGTCACTTAGCCTACCTATATTCATACACGCTAATCGCTAGACTCACCAGTTCCCCCTTTTTCTTCGACATTTCAGGGTCCCTTTGGCGCTATGTTCGTGCTAGTATGTCTCTGTCTGGCTATTTACCACCTTTGTGTGATCCTTACGACGGCTGTTTGCTGCTTGACGGTGGATACACAAACAATGTGCCCGGTATGTAACTCGTGGTATTCATTCCCAACTAGGTAGAGGTCATGGAATAATGAGTTCTCCATTTATTGTGCATAGTTTCATTGCCACTGCTTCCACATCAGTTATTTTCAACAAGATAAACTGGCATATTCGGTTACTTGGCATTCGACTTAGGTGTTTACGATCAGACGATCAGGTAGAAGTGCCCAATGGGATATGAATCATTCATACAGCAACATGAAGTCATTTTCACCGTTCACAGAATACAGGTTGCTTAGCGTGTCTTCTTGTGTGTATCAAGGTCCAAATGCACTTCTCACTCGCTATAGACGCAGTGTGGAATGTCTGGTCAGCCAATACACTCGACCGGCATACAGACCTCAGTAGGTTCTCCAACTGAGTATCGTCTCCGAAGTTCTTAGTTGAAATTGTGTACGAATATCGGTGACAGAAAAAACGAGTCGATACACGGTCGTCGTTCTGAGGTCTGTGCGTGGATGCCGAGTGCAATTTTTCTCTTTTTTAACACTGTGGAAATTGAAGGGTTATTTCATTTCTTAGAATGGTTAGGCTGCAAGCGTTTATTTACCTTTTTCTTGGTTTATGAAACGTCCATGGTCACTAGATCTGCTATAGAAATGCCAAACACAACTGGTTGTCATCATTGCGCCGTCCTGGCCCGAGTTCGCTTGTTTGACTTTCCATGTCCATGGAAACCTTAAAAACCGTAGTTTGTGGGCCTCTTCGCCCAAGTGATGAGCGCGCCATCAACTTATACCTTATCCAGTAAGCTGAGGGCTAGATGTTGCCTTGTCCTTAATGTCATTGAACTTACGTAACCGCCCTTCGTTCACTGGTGACTAAGCCGACCATATTTTCCCCCACAGTTGCATCGTGTGGAAGTAGGAATAGTGATCATTGGATACCAGTGGTAATGATGCGAGCTTTGAATACAGAAAACATTCCACAGCCTACTGGTTTCGCTGGACTGACAGGCCTAATAAACCGCCTGTCGTTTGAGATACAACTCATCACTGTGTTTTGTTTGTTTGTTGTGCGTCAACATCGCTGCTGTTTTTTTTAGTATTTGCCTGGTTGTGTAATAATTCATACAAGAGGAGGTGGGTGCATGTGGTGCATCACATGTTGACCGATATTTCTTGCGAGAGGTGCTTGGGTGTGATAGTTTACATAAACTAAAAAGCGTAGCCATGATACAGTAAAACTTCGTTTAAGAATCAAATCATGGGGGTTTATGTTCAATACTTGTAGTTGTTTTGTTTCATGGTTACCACTTCATTCGTATCAATGGGTCCACCACTCATTTTGTTGGTTATAATTGCCGAATTTTACGTCGCAATAAAGGTTTGCGCTTCTTCAGAGGCGGTTGCCATGTCACTTAGCCTACCTATATTCATACACGCTAATCGCTAGACTCACCAGTTCCCCCTTTTTCTTCGACATTTCAGGGTCCCTTTGGCGCTATGTTCGTGCTAGTATGTCTCTGTCTGGCTATTTACCACCTTTGTGTGATCCTTACGACGGCTGTTTGCTGCTTGACGGTGGATACACAAACAATGTGCCCGGTATGTAACTCGTGGTATTCATTCCCAACTAGGTAGAGGTCATGGAATAATGAGTTCTCCATTTATTGTGCATAGTTTCATTGCCACTGCTTCCACATCAGTTATTTTCAACAAGATAAACTGGCATATTCGGTTACTTGGCATTCGACTTAGGTGTTTACGATCAGACGATCAGGTAGAAGTGCCCAATGGGATATGAATCATTCATACAGCAACATGAAGTCATTTTCACCGTTCACAGAATACAGGTTGCTTAGCGTGTCTTCTTGTGTGTATCAAGGTCCAAATGCACTTCTCACTCGCTATAGACGCAGTGTGGAATGTCTGGTCAGCCAATACACTCGACCGGCATACAGACCTCAGTAGGTTCTCCAACTGAGTATCGTCTCCGGAGTTCTTAGTTGAAATTGTGTACGAATATCGGTGACAGAAAAAACGAGTCGATACACGGTCGTCGTTCTGAGGTCTGTGCGTGGTACGATTGGCAAACTAGCTGGGCAGTGCACCTTTTTGGAAAACGATCCAGGAAGACAAGTACCACTGGTTTCCAACATGATAGTCCTTACATCACTCCTAGAATCAGTGCTATATTTCGGTTCAAAATACAAAGACGGTTTCAGAAATGCCTCATTCGCAATTTTACAACCGCTGTTTGACTATATTCCCGAGCTACGTGCAGTTTGGTCCGTTCACCACCCTGTGGATCGGGTCAAACAATGTACTTGGCAAACCGAGTGCTTGACCATTGATGTCTGCGGTAACGATGGTCCCGAGGACTGACACTTTTCTTGTCATGATCTTCGGGTGTTATCTGAACTTGAGGTACTAGATTATCATCTTTTGATTGGAAGAACAAATGGTTCTGCAACTATAAACGTTAAACCATATCCGGATTGTTTATAGAACAGTGATACTCGTTTCATTTGCTATCTCCAAGCATTTTTCTATCGACAAGACGATACGTAAATGTCCACATTCTCTCATGCTTTTAAGCAAAATAAAGGTAGTACTGAAATTAGAAATCTCTGAGTGTTCTGTTGTCTCCGGTCTCAGTTGGCACATCGGCTTTCGCTATGGTAAGTGAAGCTGGCGTCCTATAAGTTCCTTATTTGTCTTTCAGACGGCTGTAGCCTATCCGTGGCTTGTGTTTTCCGTTTCTTTTGGGACACCATAATTTAAAAAAAAGCAAGCCTGCACGTGGAACCGCATACCACCATTCAAAATTGGTAGTACTTCAGTGAGCAATGCACCTGCATTGGCCTAATTGCCAAAAATCGACTCTTGATCTAAGCTAAATGACTCTTCTGAAGACTGTTGTGATCGCAAGCGCGCTTAATGCTTATATGTTGCTGAAGACAGAATCATTAGCTGTCAACCTGAAACTTTCGGTGAACAAGCTCCAAATAGGGTTAGAGGTGTTCGTTTAGTACTTAGCTGTTAGCCGGTTACAATCTCGGGCACATGCACTCATCACCACACGAGCTGACTGTTCTACGTAGGTCTCGCACGTGCTCATCCGTGAGAGTTGACTCTTTTAGGATTAAACTGACCAACTTACAGTTCTAACGATCTACTCGCATCGCATGCGATGAAAAAAGATAGCCTGTTACAGAAAAAAATAGTTCCACCAGGGTCCAAGCGCAGGGTCCGGCACACAGAAAGTAAAATGCATCAGTCGGAATGAAGGAACAGCACTACTGAGGTGAGCCATTCAAATAACCAACTAGATGTTAGGTAAACAGGTCACGAAGCAGACACGAATCCCGAAATGACAAATCGAATCGACTGTCAGATAATCCTCATACAACTGCTCACTGTATGGGCATTAACTACGATTTAGCAATTATATAAACGCAAGCGGAAGTCGAGAAATCACTAACCCAACGCACTCTTGCTGCAGTAAAACGTTAGCGCCAATTGCCAGGCTCGACTTACTGACCAACTGCCACCTGATCAACAGCTAACCATAGGGTGGTTAAACTGAAGTGTTGTTTTACTCATGTCGAGAACATAACACAGTAATATAAGCTAATCAGGGTCAGGAACATTGCCTCCGTTTATACTCACATACTTGTGGGCACCTGAGGGTGTATGGGGAGCTCTCCAAATGCTTTCCTACAAACAATGGTGTCCAACGAGAATGTCCGCTCCCTACATTTTTGTTTGATTCCGTCATTGATGAGGTACTGAGGCGAACATTGGGAGGTCTACGAAACTCCTATGTTCAGGTCTTTCCGAGTAAGAACCTTGCGAGCCTAGAATATGCTGACGATATCCCTGTAATTTTTCAGAAAAACAGGAAGCTCAAGCATTACTACAAAATCTGACTAAGGTCATCTAGTCCTTCGACATGTCGTTCGCGCCTGCAAAGTACACATTCATGCTGTTGGACGTATGATCTTAGAACAGGCCTCTAAAAATTCAAGATGGGATATTTGTAATTGTGGGACGTTCTACATATTTCGGAAGCTGCATTAGCTCTGACACTAGTGTGATAGACTAAGTCAGCGCACAAACCTCAAGGGCCGGAATCGCGTTTTCAGATTTGTGCCACTTGCGACGCCAAACTGCAATCTACGGCTGCGAAACTTGGTCACTTAAGGCGGAGAATATAATCGCTGTCTCAGGACAATTGCTGGAGTCGGCTGGAAACAGCGAATTCGCAATGAGGTGAGGAAACGGGTCTTTGTTGAAGCATGCTGGATGCATCAAGCGCTGCAAGCTAAGTTCGTTGCACCGTGTGCTACATATGTTGACTTACCGCCTGCCAAGAAGCGGGTTTTTCCGTGCTTAGTTCGCAGTTGCGGCAACCTAGAGGTGGACAGAATTTGTTATGGCATAAGTGGATGAAGGATGTTACGAATAGTTCGGGTGATGTTGATGCTGTTCGCCTTTCAGGACAGGGTTCACATGACGCTCCCAGCGCTTGCATGGAGACTTTGAGCGCCATGGCGACTAACTGACATCCGTCTTATTCACACCGTCAGTTTGCATCTGGAATGTCCGTGTGGATTATTAAATTCAGATACTGGTCATATAATTGGTTGCAGACCCTATACCCAATGTTGTCCAGTGTTCTAGATATTACCATCACATATCTTCTTCTCGCTTACTATTTCACTAATAAGAAAATGTGTCCGCAACCTGTACGCCTTCATAACTTGACACAAAGTTCATGGCCTCGAGAAGTCGCCTCCAACTTTCAGTACTCTGCTCCCAGTTCACTGTTCGTGGGCGAACAAAATTGTCACAACTTGAACCACTATACGAATTAGACGCAGTCCATAGATGATGATGATGATGATGCAGATGACATGACATAGTCTTTTAGTTGTGTACTGTCCCCAATACTGCATCATGATATTTTTTCACCTCGTCTAGGTTGCAGCACTCACCTTGTGGCAAAGTCAAATCATTTCTCGTGGTTTGTGTCATCAAGTAGTATATTCTTCCACCTACGAATCCAGACTTTTGTGTGCATGAAGGATTCATTTACCCTGACATTAAAAGGTGTTCCTCTTTAACACGTTGGTTTTTTCCCTTTTTACTTCCCCCATTTAGCCGATACCATGTCTGCCTTCGGTGCAAAGACCATCTTTGCCGTCGATGTGGGTGCTACCGTTGATACAGACTTCAGCAACTACGGTGACCATTTGTCAGGCTGGCGACTGCTCTACAACCGCTTCTTCGGAACGAACAAATCACTGTTGCGTGTTAGTTTCATTAAGCTATAATGCATATATTCAAACGCTTCTGCCGCGCCATTTAACTTCCCGATGAATCCTTCCTCGCGCATTACCATACTTTGTGTATTTGTCTCTAGATTGGTTAGATTGGTCTCTAGATTTTTGGTTATCCTCTCACGAGAATGGAGTTGAGTTTCTCAGAACCAGTATTTTAAATCCTTCTAACTCCTGTGTCGACTATTCGCCTGCTGTTTGAACGTAGCTGATAAATACCCGAAGGAGAGGATAGTGCACGTATACATTAGCAGTCTCGTGCGCATCCCGAATTGCAGCCAACATTCCCAGCCAGAGCATGTGTTTCACAAAACACTTCTCAAAGACTTCGTCCAAACGGAATGTGCTCACGTGAGACAGTGTAGCACTATTCGAATTGATTTGGCTCCGGTAAGTTTTGACTCATTGCAATCTAGTTGATACGATATTGGTGACCGAATCGTTTGCTGATATTTGCGTTTTTGTTGCGGACGTCCTATCGCTAGTCGGGGTAGTATCATGAGTGTGCCAGTTGGCAGTGAGTGTGCATTATTGCTAGCTGCCACCGTGCTAAAGTGAGGGGTCTACCTGTGACTAAGCATATTCAGGTATTCCGCGAATCTCAAAGGCCCAAATCACATTTGATAATTTGCGTCACATATGGTGTCTAAATGGCATATTTCTGGATTTCAAGGGTCGCATGTACTAGGTTACGATATGGGCTATGTTGTTGTGTGGTTGCGAGCTATGGCTCCTGCAGACAAATGGTGTGAGGCCTCTTCAGGTTTTCGATCACCGATGCCTCAGATACGTTACTGGTGTTGGATAGCGTCAACGTATTCGTAGCGAGGTAATTAGAAAGCTAGTATTTGATTGTGCGATGGGTACTTCAATCTCGGAAACTGTCCATCAACTGCGGTGGCTCGGTCATGTGCTACGCACGCCGAAAAACCGTCTACCGAGACGAGTTTTTTTTCTCTGTACCTCCTTCAGAATGGCGCAACCCACGAAATGGACAATGTATGTCTTGAAAGAAGGATGTGTAAGAGATTACGAAGTGTTTGGGTGTTATTATACGGTCTGTTTTCCAGGATGGCGAACCATTGACCCTTCCTTCACTTGACTGAAGACATTGCAAGAAATGGCAGCTGCTCAACATCAGTGGCCTTCGCGCTGCCAGTTTCCAGATTGAGTGCTTGAAGGTGCAGACACCACAGAATGCTTGTGATAGGCCAAAACCAGGTCCTTCCCCCCCATTCTCTTCTGTTCTTTTCATTCTAAGGCTTTAAGTATAATTGGATAAATTGGGAAACATTCATTTGCAAACAAATTTGGTTTTGCGAGAGACTCACTTAGAACCCATCTGAATCTCTCATTTATGATGTATTTTGCCAATTCCGTGCGATTTGGTTTCAAGAAGAATATAGGCTTGACAGATACTCGGGGGCTGCGCCTACCTGATGAGCCCCATGAAGTGCGAAACCGGTCGTGGGCTATCGAAGAATTTTCGGCAACCTTATGAGTATTGTATAATTAGCTAGGCTATGGTTGTGTGGTATTGAAGCATTAGTGTCAACAGTGTTGTTGCTGTCTTCGATGATGGCGCCTCCCGGCTCGCTAACTTTTGAACCCTACCGTTAGGCTAACATGGAGGATCTAGGTGGCATGTCTCAGACTCCCGAACGAAATTACTTCTAGAGCGTTGTGACAATATCCAGACTTTACTAAATAGTGCACTTGCGGCCTTCACGTGACCTTTTGGGCAGTGAAAATAAACAACCACCTAGCGGCCTTGGACTGGTCATTCTCCTAGTTGCCCATGTTACCCAAGCTGTTCCAACTAGTGGGCCTACCAAGGACGTGAAGTCCCTAGATGCGATCGACTAGTTCAATCCACCGTTTGAAGTAGAATGGATTTTTAGTGCAATCCGTCCACTACTCGACCGGAAACAAAATATTTTATTTTTGCGTACACTGGTCACACATGTACGTCTCGTAGGCAGCGATGTTTCCGGCGGTTGTTTTTCTATCTCATTTGCTATCAACCAGTTGGCTTGTCAGTTTGCCAAGGTTGGTTCTTGTTGATTTATCAATTGAGATCGAATGACGGTTCTGGTAACGTGCGCGCGGGAACACTTCTATCTCGAGATTCCTGACTAGTTTAGTGAGACATTCATCTATCTTTGCTTATTGTTTGAGTGTGCCCTTACTCGATGTGTTGTTTTTTTGTCGTGCAATTTGAGTTTCTTCTCCCTCTTGACCGTAAAACAGGTTCCGAATCTATCTGAAATTCAAGCTCGCCTAGCCTACATTTCCTGCGTTCGGCAACTAGAGCACGTCAAAGCCAGTGGTATTTGCCGCTATCTTCGCCCGCCAATTGACCACTATATGACATTGCAATTCACTGCTTTTGAGGAGATTCTTGTGAGTTTCCACCGTAACTTGTGTTCTGTTTTAGCTCGCTGCTCTACGACCCCAAATGTGATGATGGTTACAAATTTGCGTGGCTGTTATCGACCCTTTGTGTGATTACCAGTCATGGACTCTAGAACTAAATTTACCGAACCTAAATCAGGGTGAGGTGTACCCTGGTTCGTACCAAAAGTACATAAATGCTGTGAAAAAGACCGCTCAGTTCCATCAATCGAGGGTGGTTTCTGTTGGATTTCCAAAACTTCTTCACTCCATATACTACAAACTGAATTCTCGCTTGTATCTTTCGTTAACGCATAATCAATTCGAAAGTGAATCTTGTAGCATACACTTCCGGTGCATTAGTGGATAGAGCGCAAAAGGTCTGCGGCTCGAACCCGACCTCTGCCTCTCGACTTCACCTGTCTAGGCTTGGGCAACCTAGGAGTATCCCAGCCCTCGTGCTTCCTAGTGGCATGGCTGAATGATTTTTCGTGCCGTGTCTGCTGCATTAGCTGCGCATGCGCTCAAACCGATTGGCCGTTTGCGATTTGTTCTTCTTATATGCCTAACGCAAAAATCCTGTTCCGGGAGAGTCTAGCCGGGAAACTGTGGATTAGTTTGTTTGCATAATCGACCTTATTCATGAAAGAACTCGACATTCTGTGATGAACTTGTTTCCCTGGTCAGTCGATATCTACTGATGGTTTATGGTAGACTCCGATTAACTCAGGGATCTATGTTTTTTAAGCTTCGTATCCATTAGCATTTGCTACCGACCGATAATTTAGCGGTTGCCGCACGTAATTCCTTTTGGGAAAGTGTTGATCGTAGTATATGTTGATTCACACAACTTCAATTTTTCTCGTTTAGCCTACCTACTGTAGGACAAGGCAATAGTTCATTAGAGCTTAACAGATATCACGTGACGAACCTTGCTGGAAGCCCCCACATAACGCATGACTTCCTGTTTGTTTTATGATTGTGAGATGGTTGATTGTGAGATTGTAAATGGACTTTGTGTGATATACAGCGGCACTCATGATGTTTTCATGTGTATTCCTGATTCTCTTAGTAAAACACAATCATCGGGAAGCGAAAGACAAAGCCACAACTACGGTTGAAAATGCCCATTTTCTGACTAAATCATAAACCCTTCCACTAACGGCAAGGTGACTTTGAGCAGAACGCATGGCTTACACCTGGTGACTAGTTCATTTTTTTCAACGGAAGTCTCGAGATTGATGGTTTATGGACTTCGTCTGTGCGAACATGTGTGTTTATGGCGCGGCAGTCTGACACTGTTTCACTTTAGAGGATTTTTCTCAAAACTTCAACTTCGGCTCTTCAACCTAGGTTATTACCACTATCCACCATGGTGCACCTTACTCAGTAATACATTCCTGTGCATATTTCAAATAAGGACCTCATGCTAGTCATCCTTATTGTATATACAGACCGGTGTAAAAAGTACGGACGCATTTAGGACTCGAGGCAGCTCAGCTATCAGTAGGTCCGTTTTTCGAACTTTATAGTGGCTTTTTCGTTTTTCTTTGCTGCTTTTAAGTCTCCGATGTTGTTAGCCTCTGCGTATGAGATGGTGTCCCTTTCAACCACGGCTGTTTTAACCACATCCTTTCCCCCCATCTCTGGCACAAGGATGTTGTACTGACACAATACTGCTTTGTTGCCATGGTAACCGTCGGGGAATTCCACCACAAACACCACACTATTGTCGATCCTGACTGCAATCACGTACTCGGGAGCAGAACAACGGCCTGTGTTGAATGAACCGCGCGGACATCGGTAATGCTGAATAACACACGAATGTATCACATAAGATCTACAAAGAATGTATTTTCCATTGGGTGAAATAATGTGCCAAACTCATACTTTCAACCAACTGATATTCTCCGAGAAAAACGTGTCCTTCTGGCTGTTTCACTACAGGTGAAGCATGTAGAACACTCAGCTGACGAAAATAGCCTATCAATGGACTAAGGGCTAAACACGTTTCTCCCCTTTTGAGCGCAAACATTATGGTCAAAAGACGAAGCAAGACATTCCGGCAACAGAGAGCTGGTCAATGAAGATAGTTAGCATTACCTGTAAGACTTCTAGTCATGTTAAGGAAAATATAAGAAACTGGTCTGCTTTCTGTGAAGCCTCCGGATTCCTTAGCTAAGCATGTTGGCTCACAGTTAGTGGCACGCACACTCCAGCTAAACCTTTCAAGTGCTACTTGACAGCGGTTGGCTCGTACAAGAAAGTAAGCCAACTCCATCAGTGGTCTTGAGGTTTCTTTCAGTGTCGAATATCCCCAAGATAGATGTTGACCCTTTCTTATTTGTGGACTTTTCTATCAACATTCCATTTCAGCTTTTGTACATGCAAGTTTGGGTCGAATTTCGGAACGTTTCCCACGATTTCCATATTAATTATCGCACAAGTGATGCTATACTAGCCGGTTCAGTCATTACTACTCGGATTTGTTCATTTCTAGACCGTTGGATACGAATATGCCAAGCAAGTCATCCTCGAGTGGCACAAAGATGATGTCTTGAGGCAACTTGTTCCAGGGCTGCGACCGAACCTTACATTCGACCAACTAAGTCCAAAAGTGTCGCCGGTACAGACCCCGCACCGACTCAGTGATGTTCCAAGGACGGTGAGCAACTGGCTCACACAGGTTAGTTTCCTGTCCATTGAATAAGTGTGTCAACGTATTTTCTACCACTATCTTCCTTCTAACCAAGACGTGATTTGATGTTTTATGAATTCCCTAGGGCAAGTGAGTTTTACGGACTTTGGATATAGATGGTTTCAAATTCTTGTTCTCTTGTCTATAGAGTAGACGTGCTCGGTTTGCCGAAATCAGTAGTACATGTCCGTCCGGAAAGTGGTTAGCACTGATTCTCAGAACTGCTCAATCTACGCTTGTTTCTCATTAGCATTAACTTTTCGAGTGGGCTATAAACTTGTATGATTGTAGCTTTAAAGCAGACCTTGTCGCAGGGTAACAGTAGTACTCGTTTAAAGACCGTCTCTCTGCCTGATATCTATGCAGTGATTCAGGTGATGGTTTTAATCGTTGAAGTGGATCGACTGGCTTAAAGTCAATCATCTTGCTGAGCAACTATCTTCCATCCCGTGCCTAGCTCCATGGTTGATTTCGGTATCGGATGTTCTAAGGTTAGCCAGTGAGCGATGTGGTTAAGAAGATGGATAGCGAATGTTAATCTGTTAGGTGTAACCAAGACAACTTGTTTCTATCCCGGCAACTATATGCAAATGCTCGTTCAGCGATGTGATATGGTAGTGAGTGAAAACCATGCAGGAAGTGAATTGACGTTCCTCACCTGTCATTATTATCCTTCAGTCCTATGTTGTTCTAATAAATGCTTATTCCATTGCATGTCCTAATGCCTAGAAAGTGGGGGATCTGTTCGTTAGGCTACAGCACCAACAAACTTAAAACTCAATGACTGATGTTACCCCAACCCCTTACTGCAACTGTGACACGAAGCCGAACTGGCTATGGATGTTCAGTCTATAAGGATATTTTTCACCAAAGACGATCTCCAAAATCAAAATGTCTCACCCCCGGGTTCTCTAACATGCCATGGAATCCATGTGGTTTATGGTCAGGTCGAAACACGCTGATAGTTTCACACCATCCTAATAGGCTTTAACTTGTGTTCACGCCCGCGACACCTCCCCTTGGGCTGACAATAACCGGCTGTGCTATCTCAAAGAGCACATATTGCGGTTTCAAGGTATACGCAAAAGATTGTACGGTCAGTGTGCATCTGAAGGTGGGCTGCACGTTGCTACGAAACTATATATATATAAATGTATATATATTATATATATATATTATCTGTCACTCCGCATGGCTACTTCGTTGGAGACTTTGTACGGCCTTGTCACATAAGATATATTTCTAAATTACGGGTGCTCAAGCACGTCAAAACACACTCGCCCTCTGTAATTCCTTCGATCCCTCCAACCTTGCTTACTGTGGCTGTTGTGTCATCCAACTGCACCTCCCTCACTGGAAATCATTACGTAACTACCTACTTTAAAAATAAGATGTAAAGTGGAACATGTATCCGTCTACTGTGTGTTTATCTACCAAGCAATAGTATCAGCTGAAGTTGGATACCTAGTTTGAAAAGACAGTGGAAACAAAAAGCTTGCAGGCTGAGTTCATTCCGTACACTCTTCCGCGACAAAACGTGTAAAACAGCATAAAATACAATCTGTACACTCATCTGCATACCAGTTTGGTTTTGACGGGAGACTCACCTTGAACCTAGCTGAATCTCTCATCAATGACATTCTTCAAATGAATGTTCTGCACCAGGCCGCCTTATGTTTCAGTTGGTATGATATTCGAAATGTCGCAATACAGTGTACAGACGTAATCCAGTACTCACTGGGTTGCTGAAAAGATGCCTGTAGTTGCCTTTGCTCCGCTGATGAATGAAGTCGACGGAGCTCAACCACCTACTTCTTGCCTATCGTGGATCTTCTGTTCCCACGTTTTGTTCAGTCAGGACTTAACTGCCGAATCGCATGTAGTGATCAGCCCGCCACCTGTGGTATTTGTACGCCCTCTGGGGTACTTACAGTTCAAATCGCACGCCGGTGTTTAAGCCACTGAGATTTTTTAATTATGCTTTAACTCCAAACTATTTTCTAAAAATAAGTAGTAAATGCTTAAATCTAATCTTGGGATTTTCGCCTCTGTGTGTTTACTCGTCTCTTCCTTTATTACGCACAAATCAAAGTAACTGGAAGAAGTGTTACATATGCACATGCTTCTATTAACGGATAGCATCTGTTCGGTGAACGACACTTTATTTCATACATGTGACGTACTAATTATGAGGTTGCTGAAAACTCTTTGACATCCTACGACTTGTTTCGCCCTTCTTGGGGCTCGTCAGATAGGCAGATTCCCTGAGTTTCCCTCAACCTTATGTTTCACGTGAACCCAAACTGCACGAATTCAATTTCGCACGCTAATTTCGTTTTCACGAGTGCAGCACATTCAGTTGAAGAAGAACTTCACACGCAGGAGATTCAGCTGGGTTACAGTCTAACCTCCCGTGAAAGCCAAATCGGTATGCAAATGAGTGTATTTGTCAAACACTTTATCTCCTTTACACTATTGGTTCGAGTCACTTCCATACGTGTACTAATGCTGAGCAGCCCATATGAATCTTTTGGACTGACAGTGTAGATGACCAACCAGTTGATTATTGTTGAGGTCTACGAACTGGGCTCACCTTCTCAAAGTAACCTCCTGAAAATAAAGCATTCTCAGTGAGATATTGTGGTTTTTGGTTGGCATTCTAAACACGACGATTCGGAAAAACTGAGTTAACTTTTTTCATGCCACTGTATTTCAGTCGTCCATAGATTCGTTCGCTTACCTATCGGTGAGTATAGCAAATCTGAACAACAAAGCCGCGTGTGTTCTAACTTGTTTATTTCGCACTCTGTACCACTAGAAAGTTCATGCCAGTGCTGTTATTTTTTTGCGCTCACGCCAGCCATTAACCACAAATTGACGTTTGTGTTGTTGCGCGTTTATTCGCTCAGATATTTACTTCGGAAGCCACCTTTTTTGCATGCTCCTTTGGAGAGGAATAAGAGTAACACAAATTAATCGCTTGATCTGTCCTATAAAAGTGATAGAGTTCCAGGGTTTCTTCGCTTTCGTCTCCTGGTTCAGCTGTAACACCTTCTCGGTGAATAACTGCCGTGAACCTTGAAAAAAACGCAAGGGATTTGAGCTACTGCCAGGTTACCCAGTCTTGAACTGTAACTGCAGAACTCCTTCAGCGCATCAGTTATCTCACCCTTGAATCATACTGGCAAATGTAGAATAGATTATTCTGTCCCCAAAACCTATCTTCGACCACACAAGTTTGATCCATTTCAGAAGTGTTTGTACTGTGCAAGGGTGGTCTGCTTATGCTTAGACATAAACTGACAGCTGCACTTTCAAACTAGTTTTCAAGTCGCATTTGTTTTTATATACTCTAATCGGTTATGCTGATCTGGACCTGGTCGTGGTGGTCGGGCTGCAATGATCCTGCGAGCTATATTGGCTGGAACCCAGTTCCTAAGGTCTTAACCATGCCAGGAAGGCTAACAGTGAACAGCCTGACGAAAAACAACTGCTCCCCATACTGCCAGACATCGTATTACGAGGTGGTCCGTCCTCTCCGATAGGAGTGTGAAGTCAGTAATGCTCTTCCTTCAGGCGACCAGCATGTCCCTATTTATGGAAGCAGCGATGCTGCCTTCCTCTGAAGAAGGGCGGGTTATAGAAGTTTGGCAGCATAAACCAGGCCTCAGTACAGGCTTTTTGTTGTATGGCTGTGAAACGTAGCCTCTTTGCTCCATTTCTACGACTAGTGTCCTATCATTACATAGTTGAGTGGGAATCGTCATTCGATTACTTTGTTAGATATTTCCGTTTAAGGTGATTACTGGGTGATTGGGCGCAGTAAAGTGCACAAACCTGTCATCGTTTTCACATCGTTGTCCTAGGCTGAACACCCCCAGAATGTGGCGGGTGACGCTATCCGATCGGTCCATAGGAGCACTGGAGGCGGCTATGATTAACGGTACTTCACGGCTAGGTACCCCATCGACCATTGTTTGCAGTTCGTTGTACTATCGTATGAGTTGATTGATCTGGACATCTTCATAAAGCAACGAAGGGATACGGTATAAGTAACATCCATCACTCTCACCCGCGGGAACACTGCGCCTGTAGGGCAACAGAAAAATCGTTGAGGTTGCCCGAACTAACCCGCCATCTTTCCGGATGACATCTCTTTCGCCCAGTCAGCCGAAGCTGGTTCATATTCCCACCGTTGTCGATTTGTAACTAGGGCTTAGCCAACTCCTCTAGACAGACAACACATGGACTGTCGGTCATTCTACAGCGCCGTTTTTGCCCTTTCGTTTTAATGGAGACCGTTGGGGGAAGGTCGTTAATCGAACTTTTTCACCAGAGGCTACATGGTAGCCGGCCTCTTGGAAGCATTTCGTGGAGTGCAGGGTCGACTTGGTTCGTTTCGCAATACACTCACCCATGACCTTTCAGTGTTTCTAGGCGTAGCATGTACTCATATTGCCATTCAGTGGGGTTACCATTGGTTTGTATGCTGAAAGGGCAAATCCCGAACATGGTGAAACATCAACCCTGATTTCATAAGATAGGTTGAGTATGCGGTTACTTCGTCAAGTGGAATCATCCATCTCGTGTTCAGCTTTCGGGGCGGGATGGCTCAGTGGTTAGAGCGCGGATTTACTGACCGGAAGGTCCATGTTCGAACCCGACCTCTTCATCTCGACTTCCCTTATCTAGGCTTGGGCAACCTGGCAGTATCCCAGCCCTCGTGCTTCCTTCTGGTGGCATGGCGACTAGGCACCGAAAGGGTATTACAGCTGAACGATTATCATTTTTTATCAGCTTTCAGTGATGCATCGTGTGAGGAGGCTATATACAGCGGTAATCTGATGAATCTTTTACGACCGACTGACCCTCCTCGTGAGGTTAGACCTTAGCCCAAATCCTCGCGAAGCTACCAACGTGTTCCCAGTTTCAGACAACTCAGACACTGTTCTATTATCTCAACAGGTTTTCCCCGTGGTCCCACTAAGAATTCCCTGGACATGCCACCTCACCGCTGTGATGTTCCTCTTGTTGCTCTCTTTCAGCTCGATTTCTGGTTGGAACTTTTGTAGGTAGCATTGCACCGCTCCGTGGACCGTGAACTAGTGTGTTGAAGGGTGCATCGTTCCTCCTTGTTGACTTTCAGAATAAGCTAAATTGAGAGAGCGTTTTCGGACGCCACGGATACGGTAGCAATTGTATTTCGATTGACCTCAAGTTCAGCTGAAATTTTTTTGTCAGGGCAAGTTGTTCCCGTGTATTTACCATTTGCTATGCTCTGAATGGCATTAGGTAGTTGTCACAACAGTTGAATTGTAATCCAGGCCGCGGAGCGTGTGGGGTAGGATCTGAAGCGCAACATCCAGAACGGCAGTCGACAAACGGGTCTGTATACTGATAAAAACTCAGCACTTTTCCTTAGTAAGTCGAAATTTACCTGAAGCGAACTGGTGACTTTCTCTTGATTGGTTTTCTTGGTCACTACAGAGAAGTTGAGGCTCGTGCGGGTGTTGAAGTGTTAAGCTTCAAATGTACACTATTTGGGCTCCTCTGTTAGCCTTATCGGGCTACAGGTTAGCTTCAAGGAGGGCCGTTGTAGCACTGATGCTTGTGACGTGTACCTGGTAAATTTGTCCGGTATGCGCTGGTCACTGCAGCTTGGTTCGTTTTCCTATCGGAAGACTTTGCGCGATGTTTACGGTTCGCCTCTTTAATCGTTCATATTTTTATGACGAAATGTCGCTTGTTTCAATCGAGTCTCTCTAACACCAAATTAATTTACAAATCTTTACGGCCACTTACGTACCATTTGTTGTTGAGGTACATTACAAGTTTCATGAAAGTCCAGGAACTAGGTCCACCTAATGAGCCTGAACAAGAGCGAAACATTTAGTGGCCTGTTCCACGCTATTCACACTTTTGTTTCGTTTATTTCACTGGGTTATATTTGTGAGTGCTATACTTTGAAATATTATTATCCCGTTTCGTCTTTAAAGTGCGAATGCTTGAAGTTTATCTCGGGACTGTGTATATCGTACGTGTTTTCAGTCAAGTTGGGTCACGAAAGGATTCATGTGTTAACTTCCTGCTTCGTCTTGTAATGCTGTTTGAAATTGTCCACCAGGTTAGGAACTTTACCACTGCATGGGAACACGAAATTAACCCAAAAGCACCAATTGAAGTTACGTTGTAACTCATGGACGCAGGTCAGGTCATTCTTATTAACCAACCATATGATGCTTATCTATGCAAGCTATTGTTGCGAGATCCAGATTCGTTTTACTTCAGAAATTTGAAGACAGACACATGTATCTGAGCAAGCATTCTGTTGGGTACGAAATACAAGAGGAATCTTGTTCAAGGAGTAAATCATTATATTTTTGTCTTAAAGCCTAATTTTCAGTTAAATTGTTCCATATGTGCAATGGGATTTTCCTATGTTGGTCGGTTTTCCTTAGGGACATGTTTTAAGGACAAGGGATCATCGCGCTTCTACGAGATGCTCTTCGACTCCAGAGTGGGAGTCTCGGGATTAGGGCCTACCAATTCCGACTTGAAAGTTTGTAATGTCTGCATTGTAAGGCCGTTCTGTGACAAAACACTAGGTGGAAATGCCATGGTTGAATACATTGTATTTTTCTTTAATGGACCACTATATTTTATGATGAGGGTGAAGAAAACCACCATCCTTCACACTGTTCAAGGGAGGTTCACTGTAACCGAAGCTTTACCCACTGCCGAAGGAGAAAATTCGAAAGTTATTCTAGCAAGCATGTCGTGCACAAAAAGTTGCTGTGGTCATATTTTTATGACAGAGCCCTTCCCTTTCAAATCCAACTGTTTTTAGTGCCTGTTTTGTTTTTGCTTTTTTCTGCCACGGAAACCATTTTTATTCTATTGCGCCATTCGATCTGTTTAGAGTACGATACAATTTTCACTTTGCCTGTGGAGCGGTTTCGTCTAGTTCGGCCGCGACGCTTCTATGCAACACGCTTTAGCCACAAACACTCAGTCCTTAAAGTAATTTTGGTCAGTATTAACTGTGTCTGATCCGAAAGTTTCCCTGCCATTCCCATCTTCCAGCCATTCGATGACCAGCGGGGCTTTGTAGACTTGGCCGAAACTGTTGGTACTTCTGCAGACCACCGGTCGCAGGATACGGTCGATTCAAGTACGTGCTGTTCGCTAACCTTGTTGTTGCTAGTCTGCTCTATCCAAGTCAGTATGGATCTTACATCTTTCCCTTGCCAGAGCTAAATTTAGGTCAGTGCTCTAATTGTTCGGTTTACTCAATCACTCGAAAACTTTTTTCGACTTGGCTTTCGGTCCAGACTGTTCAACTCTGCTACCACTGTATTCGTGCTACATCATTAACTATAGGGAAGTAAGCTTACTCCACTGCTATGCTAATTTGAACATCCCGGGCGGAGTGGTATAATCCTTGGCAAGATTTAGGTAGTCGTATTTGGTCATTTGTTTATAAACCCTAAAGTGCAGAGCATTTAAATGGAGCTATAAGCGCTCTTCCGAGACGGGACTTCTCTAAACCAGGTCAGTTGGCCTCTGAATACTTAAAGTTTGCGACGTAGAGAAGCACGATAAGTTTCATTTTGGCACATTCGCACAGCTACTCGTGACATCGGACATACTTCACGTTCCCCACACCGTATTCCATAGATGCATTCGGCGTGATCAGCCCCTGGTATGGGGTCTGCAGTGTTGTTAAGTCGAAACACTGTGTCTGTTAGATTTCCTGGGATCATGCGTTTCGAATAGGTCTTCTCTAAACGGCATCTTTACAATCGTTCGCATATTCGCATTTGGTTTAGTGCTATTTTAACAGTTTCTGCCTTTCACTATACCACCTGGTGGTCAAAGTACTGGTGCCCATGAAATGTGATGCGAGGGGTTCGAAGCCCAATACAATGGGGAAACTGCGCACACAAATATCTGAACTCAAAAGGCAAGCAAGATTTGTATCCCAGAATGCTACTGAGCTCCACAAACTGGAGAAAGACTCAGTAGTTGCGTTTCGTGCCCTGGCTGAGAGCCAAAACCTACTGCTCGTTCAAGCTCAAATGCTCGATGGAATCCTGCCAGCAATTCCTGTTCAATCCGCATGTGTCGGCCAAATCGGCGGCCCACGACTGTATACTGTGTTAACAGTGCCGAATGACAGTAAAATATATGGCGCTCCCATGCTCAACATAAATTGTGTCCGATAATGAACTTCACTAGTCAGAATAGGGCCTATTGATTTCTCCAATGTGGACACCAGCTGATACTTTTTTCCTGTCCATATAATTTGGTTTTTTTCGCTCCTGATGAGGATCGTCAGTTGCGATTGACACCTTCAGCCCCCAAAGTTATTCTTTTCGAAATACCACACTAACTCATCTGTACACCCTAATCGGTCTTGCTCCTCGCTATAGACCATACTTCGATGCAATATCTCTTACTCATTCACCTGTTTTTATGCCCAAACTACTTACGCTCGGGTCCATCAAACGTGTCACTCTCCAAGCAACAGAAAAAGTGGTAGTTATGATGATCTGATGCTTTTGGAGGTTCACCCGTTAGCTTGACGAAACTGGAAAGTCACACAGATACTGTTCCGTGATATACATGTTATATATATATATATGTATATACATTGAAACACCTTGGTCCTTCGTCTTCTCACCCGAGGTTCCAATTTTCCCGTTTTTATTTTATTGGGACATTTTCTCAATCATTGCTTGGCTTGTGGCCGGAGGTTTTGGCCGCACGATTTACTGCTGATACCAGTGCATTTCGTTTTCGAGCTGTTCGCTTATTACTGCACACGCTTTGCTTCCTTCAGGCTCGGTTTCTGATACAGTCGACTACCTAAAGGACGGTACTGAGCGCTCACGTGGTAATCGTAGGTACGGCAGTGTTGCCGACTTATTCGGCCGCCACATACCCCCATTCTTATCTGGTCGTGCGAACCCCGTGGATTCTTTGTCTCGCACATTTCGGGACTATTTCTATTCGGCCAAGCATTTGGTTTCACGTACGTTCCCCGACACAGGGCTGTTTCGCCGTCGTGCACTGAGCGATAATCTATGCATGCCAAGTGATTCCAGTGTGCTAGATTCGTCGGACGACCCGGGCCACTTTTCTGATGCGCAGGACTATCCTGGCCAAGATAATCAGTTCGCATCAAAACGTAACACAGCTGGCTACTTGCACAGAACTGGCTCTCACAGTGCCCCTGGCCATCAGCTGAATTCATCAAACAACTTCTTAATGCATTCTGCCGTGAATGCACCGACCACCGACCATGATCCTAATACTGGGCAACACGTTTCTGCTGATGGTAGTCCGAATCTCGCCGACATGGTTGTTTCTCCGGATGATCCCGGCTACCTTGAAGATAGTGAAGGCAACGATGACCTACCGCTCCAGTACTCCGATCCAGAATTTCAATGTCGCTTGTCACATGTATCTGGAAGATTAACATCGCACAGACTACGTCGACGTTCTTCTCTGAATCGCGTGAGTCTACGACTTTACTGGTTAATCACAAGAATCGCACCAAATTCCTAAAATCCAACGGGCTGTCCCCTGGACAATGCCACTTGTGTGCTTAGAGATGGAGGTATTCGATGTAGAGAAGTCTTTACATCCAACAGACGTTCATTGTTTTAACTTAAATGGATCGTACATTCCACTAATTCCCAATAGCGGACTCTCATCAGAAGGACAGACTGCTGACAGCTTACTACTCTGTTTTCCCTGATTTGCTGTGATGCATGAGTCTTGTCAACGTGATCAGTTTGTCCACTTTCTCTACTTAGGTGGATTTGCATCCGTGATATACATGTTATATATATATATGTATATATATATATATATAAAGAACACTGCCCCGAGTCACCGTGCGAGGCCAACTACGGCCCAATTACATTTGTCTATCTATCTGGTTGATGGATCACCACTTTAAGTATATCCGAATCCTTTGAAGGATTGTAGTTAGTTCTGATCTTAAACGGCCCGCAACATTATTATAGCGATTATCTTGTAAAACCTACATCATTGATTTATTCAAAGTGCCTATCTGTGGCTGTGGAAAGTTGAACCAATCATTTTTTTCGCTGCATTGTTGTGACAGTAGAAAGGCCAGAATTTTTTTTGTTTTGTTTTTGTTCGGAAACCTCGATATTAAAGATATGGTAACGTGTACGCTAGCCCTGTTTGATGTTTCTGTCTCATTATGTGGGTTGCATATACACTGTTAAAAGATAACGCAAACGAAATCAGGTATATTGAAGTATACCTTGCGCATATCCCACGCGTATTTCTATCTTGACCCTTGCTCTCAATTCAATTGATGGTGTTTCCCTTCTGTGCTTTACTTTGGCTTGTACGATCAATCGACATTCAATAGCGACAGTATTTCGTTTCTTTTACTAGACGGTATGATTCCACCTAGCATAAATGAATTTGTTTGTCGCTCCCCTAACGCTGCTAACACATAGGATAACCGACTGACATCAATCGATTCGTTACTATACAAGTCCATACTGGTTTGAACACAGATCCTTACCTAAATATATATAGTGAATGAATTTAAAACTGTTTGAAATACCCAAAATCCATTTACATGTCTTTCTCGTCACGCTGGGACCATTGCACAGTGAAAACTGTATAATCATAAGTGTTTCTTCAACCGTGTATGACTTTTCATTTCATATGTGCCTGTGCGGTTTCAACTTTCTGTGTGTGAAATCTAGCGAATCATTCGCGGGGAATCACAGTTCTCATCGTGCTTTCGTGGAAGACAACTGTTTGTGGTTTTCACATCTTGCCTCACCGTTTCATCTTTGTTGTCTGTTTGTGCGGCCGACCTGTTGTTTGTCGGGCATCCATTTAATCGTCTTCTGTCTTTGTTTCAGATTCGTTCCAGAAAATTTCGCTGAACTTTGCTCACAGGAACATGCGCCATTCATGACAAATCTCTATTGAGCTCCGTGTATCTATCTATCCTACTACCTCGCACACGATAACTATGTACAAAGGAGTTCATTCATTTCGATTTGTTTGTTCGAAAATTTCGTGATACGCTAGTTTTAGCTTCGTGCTTTATTGTGATTCTTCACCTCCTTTTATGTATGTGATGTAACATTTCGCCCTGATTGCTTTCAACCCGCACAGACCCCAGAACCCTCTTTAGTGAGAGAAAGAGAGAGAGATTTCAAATACAACCGATATTCTATGGAGATCCATCTTGCTTGACATGGCATCATATTCGAACACTTTCAGCAGAATATCTGTAAATTGAAGTGTCCAAATGAAAGGTAGATCACCTCTCTCTGCTGTAGAGTTCGTTGCCGATTGGCACCAGACTTAGGAAAGTTTCTCACTTCCGCCGAATCGGTACCTGACAAGTCTACCTTCAGCATAACAGTAATTTTTAACGATGAGACTATTTCTGCGTCGCGGGAATTTTTTATCACGGCTCAAGACTCCCAATCCATACTGGTCCCGAAGTGTTTGCTCCAATTCCCAAAAGTAAACATGAAGCTTACGTCTTCCGCAATCGGCATAGATCTGCGTGTTGAACGCCACTTGGGACGGCATTCACGAGCAGTGCTGCTTTTACGCAATATCAGCAGGCTCATCTATTGAAAGTCACATGATTTATCCGAAAATTTGCTCCAGGCCGTTTGGATGTCAACAACTCCTGCAATGTGCCAAGGGCAGACGTCCAGGAAGTTGGAAAACATTTCTCGAGTCCCCAGCAGCTGAAACACATTTGTATAGAAATTTTCTGTTGTTTCTGTCGAACTTTGGCTAGGTATCGATCCGTCATATCAGCTGCAAACTTACTTAAGTGTGCCTAGAGTAAAGCAGCCCCACGCAATGCACCTCAGAGCTGCTTGCTAAGGACTATTGCATGTTAAGGAGACCTCAGTAAATCATACCCGAATCGCCCTTGCAAAGTAGTTTTCCTCCAACCAAGTGAATGGTCTCGTCAATTAACAATCTAATACTCCAGACTGGTGCAGTCACACTCGCATTCTGCATAAGATCAGGTGGCCGGCGTAACAGCGGCTGGGAAGAATTATACGGTGCCATGTATACACGTCCATCCCATTGGGTTCTTTTTATGTGTATAACTTTCCTCAGATGTAGTGTGAGGAACGCAAAGATCACATGCAGCTGACTGAATTTCTCGTGTATGATATTCCTTTCCGAACCATGAATCAAGCAAACAAAACCTGTTATGTGATGCTTTGAGAAGACCCCTTAAGACCACATTGGATCGAAATAACGACTACAATACGTAACGCTTGAAACTAGACGTGGTGTTTTCATACAAGTAGTAAATAACCGCTGGATCTCACTATGGCCATTGTCGCTTGTTGGTACAGGAGGTCTTCCTTGAGGACCGCAGCACATCAACTCAAACCTAGCCCGTGTATGCATAGGGGACATGGCGGTGCTAGCGAACCCAGAAGAAAGTAGAGACTACTGCAGCGGTAAGTGTTCAGAAGCTGTCCCATTAAATCCGGAGAACAGGACACCTGCCGTTAGTGAGATGACCAAAGATAGTAATCGAGTTTTCAACTCTTTCTTGAAAGCTAGTCTGGACAACATTTCGGTTGTTGAAAATATATTCCATTCCACCCAGTTAATTCCAGCTATGGTCCGTGGTTTCGCACCCTTCCCTGGTTGATGAAACGCCGTTAGGCTGCCGGGCCAGATGACCCTCTAACAACACTACTTGAGGACGGTAGTGCATAGTTGTTTTACCTTGCCTACAGAGTTTGAACTTATTCTGGAGCAAGAGCGCGTTACAGAGGCCAGTCGATCGCCACGACTCTATTCAGAAGAGGTAATGCAGGCAACTTCTCCAACCAAAGAGGTGTCACCCTGACAACTCATACCGCGTCTATTGATATCAAAAAGAATGCAACGCCTAAACCCGTTCCATGAGACGAATCTGAATGCAGCAAGTGGGCTAGGATGTGCATTGACCAGGCTACGTCACATCAAATACTTGCGCAGTGGTTTTCCCCGGCTTCAAAAGAGCCTCTGATTCTGTAGACAGGTCAGCTCTTTTACATGTACTTGAAGAGAGGGGAGTGCCCTTGGTCGTTGCCTTGGTTGCCCTGTTCTTACTCCTAGTCATGTAAGAGTATACAGAGAACTGACCGAAAGTCTCCCTAGAAGTAGTGTGGTTCAATTGCCATCGATATCACCGTGGAATGTCATCATCGTCATCATCATCAGCTGTAAGAAACCGTGTACTTGTCGTGCAGTGGTTGTAGCTGCCAAGTTTCGTCCGCCGATGATTTGGGGGAGGTGAGGTAGGTAGCTGCGCATTGGAGGCGCGAGCTGCGTAAATGCACCACTGTCAATGGGCTGTTACGTCGGGGAATTGGGAAGGGGCTATGCATTGAAGGCAATAGCTTGGATGCATGAGCGCCACTGAGGGCGCGATTGGGCCATGTCTGACAATGTCTCTAACCATTGATGTGGCCCGTCTTGGGGTCCCCATCCAGGAAGACGGCAGTGACCAGCGCAGCTGAGTTTGCTTGTAATGGCTTTTATACTTCGCTGCCAAGTCATTGTTTGACCGCCTCTGGCTCTCTTCCACCCTTCACGTGGTTGTGCGAAAAGAACCCTTCGAGGAAGTCGGTCGACTGGCATGCGCAGCACGTGGCCAAGCCAGCGCAACCTATGCAGTGTGATCAGTTCATCTATCGAGGGTGAGTTATTTCTTGCGAATACCATTCGACGTACTTCAGCATTGCTGATCCGGTGTTCCCACCAGATTCGGGCAATGCTCCGAAGACATCGGTGGTCAAACACTGAAAGTCGTTTGACGTCCCCGGCACGCCAGGGCCAGGTTCTGATCCGTATAGTAATACGGAGCGCACCGCAGCATTATAAACTCGACCCTTGACGGATAAGCTGATGTCACGCCTACGCCACAGGTGACGCAGGTTTACAAAAGCTGCTCGGGCCTTCCCAATTCGGATGGAAATATCATCTTTCGCGAGACCACCGGGACTAATACAGCTGCCCAGGTAGACAAATTTGTCTACTACCTCAATCGGTTCACCCGCAAGCACTAGGCTAGGGTTCGGGCCCACCCAGTCTTGCACTAGCACTTTACACTTTGCAGGTGTGAAGCGCATGCCGAACCGTGAGGCGGAATTAGTTAGATTATCTAATATTCTTTGCATTACCACGGCGTCAGATCCAAGAAGAGCTATGTCGTCTGCATACTCGATATCTGTGAGCGGACGCCCCGGGAGCACCTTCGACCCCACAGGCAGTAGAGGCTGATAATGAGTCTTCCATGATCGTATCAATGACGAAATTGAAGAGGAAAGGTGAAAGAGGACAGCCCTGTCTGACACCACTTGATGTGGTGAACTCAGGCGAGAGCTTCCTGTAGACCTTCACACGGCCGCGGGAGTTGGCGTACAGCGCCTTAAGAAGGGTCAAGAATTTAAGGGAATGTGCATTACAAAGTATCGAGGACGTGAGTGTCGAAATGTCATGTAGAAAGACTAGTGCAAATAATTCATGCGCACGACACTGCATTGTTATTTGATCACCATTAGTCTGCACTGTATTTTACATAGAATCCGCAAGCACATGACGAACCTCAACTTGATAGTCCAGCTAGGAACCGACGGCATGCTCGCTACCGGGATCGGTTACGTGCCATATTCTGTAAGATCTCCAGCCACGTTGAAAGCGAATCACGTGAGTACCAGCGGAAAAAACGCGGAGATTCCATATCATCCAGTTTGACTACATCCGCTTTCATTTCACACCAGTCCTGTTCTCCGCGAAATTTTCACCAGTGGTAGTTTAGACCAGAAAACAACAACTTGTTTGGTAGACGCCGGCTGAACGTGCCTAGTCTGTCTCAACCACTTTATACCGATAACTTTCTGTTCTGGCCATCCTGATGTTATCAATACTGCCCTTGGGTACTAATTCGTTGCAAACACGCAGCAGTCAGCTACCACGGAGACACCGGTAACCAAGTGCTGAGAAAGAATACAAGCAAACGTCCAAGCCAATGTAGATTTCAGGTGCACTCCTTTACCACCATTAAACGGCGAGCTCCACCTTACGGCACAGCTCCTGGAGGTGATCTTGAACTTACACAAAGGAGACGACTCTGGACTGCTAAATATTTCTGGGATGTTTTTGGAATGATTCCTGGATCACCATATCACTTGCACTAAGTTGAATAGGGACAGGGATTCCAGTGAGAGTGTCTCGAAACAGAGATCGGAACAAGAAAAAAAGCACAAAAATCCCTAGGAGGCCCTATTCAAACCACTAAGTAACCCAGTCAAGTTGCCTTGAATTGACAACCGAAGCTTGTATAAAATTCAGTACGCATTGTGCTCCATACCCGGGAAAATATCCAAAGAATCCTGGATATTCTGTTCACCACTTTCGTGACCTGTTTAGTACACTGACGCCGGACCTCCGACGAGGCCAAGGCCTTCACATTTGCTACCTGATTATTGTATATGCATATTCATAGTATTCTTCTAGAGGTTGGGTGTGACTACATACTCCCTCCCTTACATTTGAAAAACCCCCAGCACTGGACTCCTACTCTTGACTTTCAAGTATTCTAGCTTTGATTCAACACACCCGTCATGATGTAATATTTTCCCGGTGTTTATCAGTGATCCGCATTCTCATTGTTGGACGTTTACTGCAAACAAATAATTCGGTTCGGACCCGCTGTAGGCCTTCAGCGAAATTGTGGTCTACACTGAAAAGCGGTCCCCCTTTCAGAAGGGCTCAATAAATAATCCGAAGTTTTTAACTGGGTAACGTTCGCTTTTGACACAAAAGCTTCATCAGTCCGAGTGAGCAGGTCACCAACTTGTTCAAGTTTTAAGGCAAACGGAGAATTAATCAGTAAGACCTGTTCAGATTGGTACACTAGATCAGTGCTGAATGCCAGTTAAAGGATCTTGTGAGTTAATGCGGTTGCCTAAACCTTACAGTTGACGGACTCAAATTATTTTTGATCGGGTTTGGTTCCTTAATCTTCTGGTTCAAGGTGCTTTAACTGATGATTTACCCTGGGTGACACCGGTGTATACTCAATAAAAGATGCTTGATGTTCAACTTAATCCCCACGCCCTTATTAGTTACGCCACCGGACACGTCACTTGCTTCTGCCCGAATAGCATTCACAACGGCAAAGTTATTCCTCAAAAAGAAAACCTACTTGACTACTGGGTGTTTATGTGATATCCGTAACCACACAGATCGGCTCAACCAAGAACTCCAGACCATGCTCGCTCCCGTAGACTTACAGTTACTCGAAACCAAAGCGACAGAAGTGAAAACCATCCAAGGATAACGCTAGGAAGAGAGACAAACAAGCAAGTTCGAAAAGTTACTTTCTACTATTCATCTTTCTAATGAGCCCATAGCGAAGCATGAGCCACCAACTAGCTATTTAAACTTAGCAAATTTATCAAGTAGACTGCTAAGTGAGGAAGGTTGTCTGCTGGAGGACGTAGATTTTGCAGTAACTAAAAGGGTCATAAGGGCAGAAGAAATAAGTCCTAGGGTTAAACCTGTGCTTCAACAACTTCCTCCAACGGAGCGGAGGATCTACGTGTACAGCTGGCTACAATCCCAGTAGCCAGGAGCTACAAATATTACACCAGCACAGAGAGCGTTAAACACCCTTTAAAAAAAGCTGGACAACATAGTGATTACAAGGGCGGATAAGGGTAAGGCCTGTGTTGTCATGAACAAGAATGATTACCTACAAAAGGTCAAGCAACCCCTAGCTGGGGGTCCTAACCGGCAGATCGATAATGCGAATATTACATCTATAATGAATAGGAGTAAAGCTGAAGTTGGCAGATATTTGCGGTCGTGATAAACCACCTAGGGCAAGGTAATTGGTATCGATTTTACCTCTCAAAAGTACAATTCAACCACGGCTTTACGGCCTACCAAAAATCCATAAACCAGATGTTCGGGTGAGACCGATAGTAGACGGAATAGGTCCCCCATCCTATGAGCTGGCCACATTTTTAGAAGGTATTCTAAAACCCCGCACTGGAAAATTCATGGCTGCCAAAAATATACCGGATCTTACAGTGGAACTAGATGGCATTCTTGTAAGTTTCGACGTCAATTCGTGATGTTCGAATGTGCCGAATGGGGACTCTTAAGAAATAGCCAAACACCTGCAGCTAGCAGACACCACCATTTCAGAACGGACACAGCTTACGGTAGATGAAATAGTGGAAGATATAAAAGCATGCCTGAATTTCACCCACTTCGTTTTTGACACTGTGGTTTACACTTAGCAATGGGATCTCGAGTATTCCCGGCTTTGGCAAATATTTCTATGGAAATTTTGAACAGAACGCTTTAGCCAGATTCCCGTACCCACCCAATATTTTGTGGCGTTATTTAGATGATACTTTCGTCGTGATGAAACGAGACAAGGTTAGTAAGTTTTACAACTATATGAATGACCGGAATCCACACATCAAATTTAGTATGGAGATAGAATCAACTTCGGGGATACTGGTCTTTTTAGAGTGCATGACACCTAAGGTCGAGGGGAAAGTAAAGACCACAGAGTAGGAGAAGCCAACGGACACTGGGGCAGTTTTGAACTACGCGTCTGCCTATCCAAAATCGGTATTCGCTAGTATTGCCTCATCAATGTTTGGACGTGTAAGGGGCGTGTGCACAGAAGTTGACTGGACAGCGGCCCAAATTGAAGTAAAGAACATACTTCGGGGTAGTGAATACCCAGCTAGTTTGATTAGGTGTCAATTGCGAAGGGTGTCGGTACCAGTGGCGAAACCCAGCGGGGAATGAATTGAGACTGCGGTTATAAGCCGAAGTCATTCGAAAGATTATAAACACGTCTAACATAAAAGTAGCGTTCCACAAGGAAAACACTGCGCTCTGCGTTGGTGCAACTGAAGTATCATCTCCCGGCGAACAGAATCAGGGACTGTGTCTACAAAATAAAGCGTAACAACCGCACTAAGGTCTATATAGGTCAGACGGCCAGGGAACTTCACATCAGAATCGGAAATCAAAGGAGATAAACGGGCCGCTGAGAAACCTAGATGAACATCTAGCGTTACTGAAAGAGCCAGTAATGGCGGAGCATGCACCAGACACAGGACAAAAAATAGACTTGGAAATTTTTCATGAAGGAAACTATTCACATGGTTACCGAAAACTTCCACAAATATGTGAGTAGTTTCCTTTATGGAAATACCCAGCGATGACTCCAACATCGTACCAAGTGAAACATGAGACGGCCTTTGTGCAGCACATTCAGTTGAAGAATAGCACGAACAAGAGATTCAGTAGTCTCCTGTGTAAACCCAGTTGACATGCAAATGAGTGTATTTGTCGACATTTAGAAATTGTTGTCATTTTGAGGAGAGGAATACGGGCCACATCACAGAGACTGATGGCCGAGACGGTGGAAATCGGCAAGCATCCCAGTGTAAATAGGAGAGAAGGCGTAGAACTGGCAAGTGTGTGGAGAACGGGTTTAGATGTCGAGTTGACACGAGGTGGTGTGCGACTATCCGAATGAGTCATCAACAGAAGTAGCTTATACCTGAAGTGCAATCAATCTCATCCACCCACCAAGTAAATTGTCGTAGCACCCACAAGCCCACACAGACCAACAAAATTTACCAGTGGCAACCAAGGTGAGTCAGTTGAAACGCACTGAACCAAACCCGATCAAAAACAACTTGACGACCCCTCCAACCTATCAACCGTGAGATTTAGGCAACCACAATAACCGGCAAGATCCTTTAACTGACATTCTACGCTGATCTAGCGTGCCAATCTGAAGAGGTCTTACTGATTGATTCCCCTTTTGCCTTAAAACCTGACCAACTTAGTGACCTCCTCACTTGACCGGATGAAGCTTTTGTTAAAAGTGAAACGTTGCCCAGTTAAAAACTACTGGTTGTTTAGCAAATCCTTCGGAAAAAATGACTCCTTAATCAGTTCCAAAATTTCTCTAACTGATTGAAGACCGATCCCCTTTTCCATTTCATTTCATTCATTTCATCCTACAAGCCTTGGAGAAAGCTACATCACCCAGCCTGTTTGCTTTCCAAGCCAAATAGCTGACTGTTCAGATTCTCATCTTCCATTCATCAGATTTTAATGTAACCTTTGTCCCTCATTTCTTTAAACCGTGGCCTTATTCATTTTCCCCATTTGCGTCCTGTGTCAAAACCCACTCGGCTTTCGTCATATGCTATGGTGATACTCTTCCGCTGATTGAGACAGTGTGTGAAGTGTGTAGCAGTTGTATCATCAAATGGTTTTTCGCATGAAACATCCCGTTTTTCAGATTATATTCTCATATTTTCAAACCAGGAAGGTGATCATCTCCGAGCGGGTATTGAAGAAATTGGGCTGCAGATTTACTAGGGGATACATCCTCGTCCCTCACCATGAGCAGAAAACCTGCCTGTCGATGCGGTTTTAGATCAATTCACCACACATAAGACAGCCTAACGACCGGTCGCACCAATAGGGCCTATACAGTTATTTTTTTTTGGCTTACGCAGTTGATCGCAAATTTTTCCCTTCACTCTCTCCCACGCAGTATGAGGGTGAAGGTGAGGATGGTATCAATAATGAAGGTATTAAATTCACAAAAATATATGGTTAGTATCATTCCGTTTCCACAGAACTCAGTTCTTCTGTCGTCGAATCATTAGTTCTCATATGTTTATTCGTTCCTGTCTTCTTTTGTTTCAACCTGACCAATTTCTCGTCCACACTCATTTCGACTTGTCTCTTGAGAATTGGCCTATGCGTTCCTTTAGCAAGAGATGGGTTTTCCCGCCAACGACCTTCGGGGATGATTCGATCCAAATAGAATAGGGGATGTGGTTCGATCTTGAAGCGTTCTGCACAAAACACAAGGAAAACAATGTAGGCGTATACGTAAGTGATCGTTCTTAAAGATTAGTTCAGATAGCGTGAACTGTTTCCCGAACACTGCTAGTTTCCTCAGTCACTCTTTGGGCCGACTTTTCTTAGGTGTATGTATTATCTGAACAGAGTGGAATGCAACGCATAAACACGGGTCCCTGTTGGGCGGCATGCACTGGATCGTCGTCAAACGATGACTGTAGGGGTCATGACCGATCATCGTAGGATACCCAAATGAAAAGTAGACTGATGAAAATATTAGCGCAATTTCTCTGTATCGCCTGGATGATAACAGTTTTGAAGAGTTTTGTGAGTGTGTAATGGAACGTTTCACCTCACCTGTGATTGAAGAGCTAGATAACAAACAAGCTTGTACTGCCCTGAAGCACACTTTGAAAGCAATTTATAACTGACGAGAATTTTTCACTTACCTAGGACTAGACCACAGGACGAGGTACTTCATCATGAACGTTCGACGTAAAACAACAAACAGGAACGTTCGCGATTACTGGAAATTCGAAGTTATGTTGCGGTACTTCGTTCCGTACACTGGCTCCATTACATTCGACCTGGATTGCAACTGTGACCTGTTTCAAACTACGGCGCTGTGCGGCCAGGCCAGTAGGGTTAGGAGTCCTTTGATTCTGAGGGACAATTTAGCAGCAACCAACCAACAGCAACACCAACCGTTTAACGCAATAGCCCGTTAGTGAATATGGGTTAACGGCACACCGATTTTCATTGGGTGAAAATAAATCATTTGAGGTTGGTTCTGGTGGATCCTAAAAATATTCGCTCTTGAAGAGTGTCCTTCCGTAAAAGGACTGTTGTACCAAAGAAACTTTTGCCTTAGGTGCTAAGGTTTATGAACAGGTGAAAATCACGAAATACACCGGTGCAGTAAGTGAAATCACACGTCACTTCCCCAAGTTAGACAAACGCGCACATCAAATCTTCTTTCTTTCGGATGACTACCTACTGAGACAGGATCAGCGGGCTCCAAATCGCCGTCGTAGTTTAGCGTGGCTTGCAACAGACACCTTATGTCAGTTGTTTAACAAATAGATAATTCTACGGATCGACCGACAGGCTGCACTTATATCCTGGTCAGAAACCAAATCGCATTGGTCAGAAAACCGAAACGAGCGCAAGGTGCAACTGGGTCTTCAACAAAGGATATGTAATTCTGTATGGCAATGGTGAGATACTTCGGTTTCACCAACTTCAGTCTTCACTTCTACCTAGCGAGGCGAGTTCCTCGCACGTTGAGGACGTTGGTAACGAAGCGGCAACCAGCGCTAATGAGTGAACTATTGAGATGTAGTGACCCTAGCAACGCAACAGACTTCATAAGCCAGGATAACGCGTTCCAGTTCAGTGAACTTATTTAGCTATCAAGAGGTTCCCAATGAGTATAAAACAAGCCATTCCGTGACAAACAGCCATGAGTACATAAAACCCAACTCACCTTCGACATGATCGAGTAATACCTTCGAAGTCCTAGCCCTGGCAAAGAAACGCAAAATGGCAAGATTAAATAAAGGACAGACGTACCGTATCGCATGTTCGGACCATAACTTCTGAAAATGCCGAACCAACTCAAATCGGGCAGCTGCAAATTGCAAGGGAACGTCAAAAGGAATCGGTCACGTTTGAATAGAAAACAGAGGATTCCATGCATCCTGCTATCAAGGATCTATACCAGGAGGCTAATGAACATTGTGCAATGTGTTTAATTGAAATGTACAGCTATTCTACCAAAACTGTCAATGCTCTCCAAGGTGTAACTACCGACACAGACGTCGAGCTAACGGTGAATACTTCAAATAGAATAGCGCAAAACAGCTTGAGGGTAGTTCGATAACTCATCTGGCTCAAACCCAAACAAACAGGTAAAAATAGATCAAAAGAATGAACCAGATTCAAGCGAGCTAGAAACCTTAAAACAAAACGTTCACCGAAGATGTGTAAAGTTAGAAAACAACTGTCTGATTACGTGAAACCTATCGAAGTGTATACCGCAATCGCCTCAGTCGTGGTTGGAACCTCCGGTCTAATCGGTTTGGACATGGTTAATGGTTAACCATAACCTGGTAAATCGTAACCTAGTCCTGATGTCAGTATCAAGAAAATAGGCTTAATGGAACTCCCGCTTGCTAGCCCAAAGCGCCTGGTAGATACCACCAGTGGCTTGTCGTCAGTACGGCCAATTTTACTAGCGGCAAACTTACCTTCGCTAGTTTCCCAACTCAGGCTGCCAGGAGGATACTCCGCACCCATCAGAATGAGCGGATAATCTGAACAACATGGATTTAACAAGGAGCATGAAGGATGCAAAATTACCTGCAGCCATTTGATATTGTGGCTTGGCTGGAGTTTTCTCAATATCGAGCAGATCATCGATTAACTTGATTTGGCAAGACATAATGGAAAAGATATTGGGAGACTTACCGACGGAGATTCATATCCGCGCCCGATCGTGACGAGAAGCGCAACAATACACCGAACTTGATGATACAGGAAACCGGATCCCGTGATTGATATTTCACACATTGTAGTAGGGTCACTATAAGAGAGAAAAATGGGAAGTCTTCGCTTGGAATCACGATTATTTTCCAAACCATAGGAAAAGACGTCCTATAATGGTGCTCTTGTATTGGTGATTTCTAGTCTAAAACTATATCTTGATGTCTAAGATGCTATGGTACACATGCTTTCAAGAAAACATGTCCGGGCGCACCAAACAGTGGCTTCTTAGAGAAAATTATATCGTATCCTTTAACTTTTCAGCCATACTGAAGAAAGTAGCGTTGGTGCTTCTGTTCCACATCATGAGTATGAGGAAGGTAACCAGAGGGGTAGCGTATGAACGAATGGTGTCTACCGATATGAGATTGATGAAAACCACTAAATTGTAATTTCACAAACCATGTCTACACGTAACACTTAAGCCCCAAGGATTTGTGTTCCAAGTGAGCCTCACTTTCATCTCTCACCATCCTTTGGACTTGCTAACAGCCGACGGATAAATTCCTGAAACACACACATACACAGTTTCCAATATCCATGGGAAACGGATCTTTGATGAAGCAGTCGGTTTACTCAAATAATGCATCCAGCAGTACAAGCTAAGGTGGTTGGGCTAGGTGTTACGTATGCCGAGTAACCGCCTGTCGAGAAGAGGGTCGTATTCCGTGCCTAATTCGAAGTGACCGAAACCTAGAATTGGATAAAACTTAACATGGTAGGAGAGGAAGAATGGTGCTACGAAAAGTTTGGCCGCTGTTGGTGCTGTTTGCCCTCCATGGGCTCCAAGTGCCCCTGTTGTGCTTGGCTAGAGACGCTAAACGATATAGCGAGTAATCGACTTCAGTGGCTTTCATGCTGTCAGTTGCTAACTTGATTGTTTGACTGAGTGCTGGAAGTGCAGGCACCTCGGATGCTTTTGGTAGGATAGCCTGTTCCATCTTTTCTTCTTTCCATCACAATGCTTTATTAAAATAAATTGACAAGGTTGTGCGACAGTGAAGTACCAGTGTCCCTCCCTGGTGTTGCTGTCAATGAGGGGGTGAAAAACTGTTCAGCTGTAACACCATTTCGATGCCTAGCTGCCATGCCACCCAAGGGAAACACGAGAGCTGGGATACTTCCAGGTTGCCCAAGCCTAGACAGGGGAAGTCGAGAGGCAGAGGTCGAGATCGAACCACGAACCTTACGGTCAATAAATTCGCGCTCTAACCACTTGAGCCATCTCGCCCCCAAGAACGGGTGAAGGATAACAATGAATATTAATGCTAACCGGACTGCCGGATGGTAACCAAATTTTCAGGCAAGTGCATCCGCTGGCGGTTCGCATCAACATGAGCGCTAGCAACAAGATCGTACACGTGTAGACCCTGATTCCAAACATACTACAATGCACTAGCAGCTGTAACATTACAGAAACAAAAGTTATACGAACAACTCTGCCACTCCTACTAGTTCAGTCTCTTCAAGCATGGAAGAACAGGACTTGCGGAGAAATGCGCCGGAATAATAAGTCTTAGCTTATGTCAGCATTCGCGTTAGTAAAAAACAATGGAAGACTTGTAGTATTAACAGCTGACACGAAATATTGTGCTGCCATCTCGAACTCACGGAATCTCACCATGTTGAAAAATGTCACTGCTGTACAAGCCGTGATCATCATCCAGATGCGATTGACAGGAACGTAAAATAACACGTTGTCGGGTAAAGCTCAGGATGGCTCCGTGGCTAAGGCGCGAGCTACAGACCGGAAGGTCTGCGGTTCGAACCCCACTCTGGCTTCCCACTTGCTTCTATCTAGCCTTTAGCACCTGATAGCATGTCAGCCTCCGTGTTATAGAAAGGCCATCAAAGCTAAACACTTATTAGGTTCATCCTGAAAGGACCGGTTAGACAGTATCTTCTCCCACAAATTTCCTGCCTATAGCTTCTCCAGTCAAAATGGAAAGTGTATTTGGCGTGCCAGACAATGGAAAAAAGCGCTCGGTTTCACATCAACTGTGGGATCAGCCAGAAGACAGTGACCGAAAAAGTCAAACGGATGGATAATATACCAGCTGCACATGACTTAAAACTAAGACGGAGTTCCAGTAGTTAGTCCAGTCAGCAAGATTACCATACATAGTTTGGTTCTCCTGCACATCCGAATTCCTAGTCAGGATAGGAAAATATATCTTATCAAAAATACTCACCACATGACCGATGTATCCTCAAGACGCACTAACACACTATCGATACGCCGTACAAACACGGGTAATTCGTGTTCTAAATTTATAGAACAAAAGTTTCGAAAATCATGCGTCCCTTCCAATCTCTTGGCTGCTTCGGCCATCATCTGTGTCAATGAGACAAAACACGCGAACCGTCCGAAATACCGTAATATCCAAACCAGAACAAGGTATAAAATAGGTGTAAGAGCGTTGACAGCAAGTGAACCTTAAACAGTTATAAAAGAAAAACACAGAATACCGAGCACTGAAATCTGCACCAACAGGTGACCAGGCCAAAATACGAATATCCGGTGGCAGTAACTTGTTCAACAGGAAAACATAATCTAACTCAACATCTGGAATGCCTGAGCAAAAGGGGATGAGCAAAAGAGATTGACAAACTGGGACGCTCGTTGATCGCCGTTCCAGAATCATCAACGATACCGAGTCCGGAAACCAGAGCCGATCGTACAACCAACGAGACGACCTAGAAGTGGCCTTTATGGTACAAATAAACTCACCTGACCCAGAGCACTAACACCTTTGTCGGTTCGTCCACAAACAGTAAAATCACATGAAATCCTATACGAGTTACTCACGGGGAAATCGAAATTACTTACCTGTCCTCGATGAGTCTTGCTTTCTCGAAGGCATCCATAAGCTTTTGCATCACAGTAACCCCAAAATTCTGAATGGCCAGACCACTGTAATTCCATCCCAAATAAGCGAATTGAAACGCAACACGTCGTTTCTTGTACCTTAAGACGACCAATTAGGATAAGACAATGCTAACTTCTGGTGATCGAATGGTCGTAACTTCTTTTTCTCTGGAGATGCGTTTTCAGTAAGTTTTGTCAGTTGATTCTCCAGATCAAAGTTCTGCCTCTGCAATCTTGAAGCTCGGTCTAACAGATCCTGATTTCCTTGAAAACCGTAGGCACAAATTACTTCGTGACTCAATTCACGTAGAGAAGCCAGTTCCAATTCAAGTTCCTTGAAACGCCGCATGAGTTTGGAGAAGAGTCGCATACCATAAACTGCAATATAAGTGAGACACATGAATTATGGATCATCATTTGATTGGGGGCGAAAAGTGGGCGAATAATAACAACCACCATATTATATACATAATACCAACCACCAGAGTAATAACAAAGTAAAAACCCATGAAACAATCTCGGAAAGCTCAGTGATGATCGCAACAGTCATGAAGAACAAGTCCGACTGTGGTGAGTATTGACCACGGATACTTGCAGAAATGTGACGACCAAGAAGATTTGAATACACCAAAGTTAGCGGTATGGTAGTACTTAGAGCTCCAGCACTTTGTAATACTCCTTTGAACAATCAATCGTACTATTTTCCTGGAGCGGTCAGGGTGGGATTGTGTGCTCCTAAATTAGTTCTACCACAACGATTAGCGTTTCCTTGGGGTTACATTGTTCATACAGAGATTTTAGTCACTATCACTATGAGACCTGTTTTTTCATTAAGAGTCTACCCCACAACTCAACGGGGATTTTTCCAAGTTGAAATAATCAGAAATAAAAAGAACTTCGTACTCCATGAGTACTGCATCAGCAGCCTGTCTGACGGATGTTTTGAGAAAATCACATGGTCCCGTTTTCCGTTCGCCGTCTCCTTGAAGCAAACTGCCACTATTGTCCGCATGTTAGCCCATCACAGTTAGGGGCGGGGATGTTTCGATGATATACCACTAAGCTATCTATTGTGGTACAGTGGGCACAAATGTGGTGCCCTCATTGATGACAGTGGGTCAGAGGAAATAGAACTAGCATCTATAGCTCATGTCGCTTTTGGTTATGGAAAATACAAACACACTGAGAGAAAATGAGCAAACCGTGTACCTAGGCACATTGGTTCCAGCCCCTACAGTTTCGGTCACCGGAAAACGGTAGAGCCTTGGAGGCTATGACATGTTCAGTTTGTTCAGAAATTGAGTACCTACGCATTGAAGGCGATAGCTTTAATGCAAGGCAGGCGGTCTTCTGGCTTGCGGAGTACATGTGCTAACGAGCGTAACCTATGAAGCGTCAGTAATTCATCAACTGCGGGAGAGTTCCTTCTTCCTAAGACCATCTGGCATACCTCAGCATTACTAATCCGATGTTCCCACCAGACCTGACCAACGATTCAGACACCGATGGTCAAACTTCCGTATGTCCTCTGCGCGCAGGGACCACGTCTCTGACCCACAAAGCAGTATGGATCGCGCCACCGAGGTGTAAACTCTGCCCTTAACAGACAAACTCACGTCACGCCGGCGCCATAGGTGTCGGGGGCTGGCAAAAGCTGCCCTAGTCTTCACGATTCGAGAATGATCTCATCTTCATCCAGTCCACCGGAGCTTACACAACTGCCCAGGTAAACAAATTATCTACCACGTCGATTGGCTCGCATGCAAGCATGAGGTGCGGGTTTGATCCAACCCAGTCTTGTAGCAGCACTTGACACTTTGCAGATGTGAAGTGCATGCCAAACCGTGCGGCAGAGTTATTTAAGTTATTTAGAATCGTCTGCATTTGCGAAGGATTTGAACCAAGGGAGCAATATTGTCCGCATACTCGATGTCTGTGAGCGAACGTCCCAGGAGCATTTCGGCACACGAGGTTTCACAGGCAGGTAACGAATTTTCAAGCAGGACATCAATAACACAGTTGAAGATTAAAGGTGAGAGGGCAATCTAGTCTTGCACCACTGGACGTGTAAACTCGTACGCGTCCACAGGAATTCGGATGTAGTGCCCTCATAAATGAGATAAAATTTTGAAGGGACACCTTTCATCGCCAGACACTGCCAAAGTTGCTGACGATCGACAGAATCAAAAGCAACTTTCAAACGAATCAACGTGGGACGTCTGAAGGAGTGGCGCTGTTCAAGAATTTGTCTCAAGGTGAAGATATGGTCGATGCATCCTCGACCGGGGCGAAACCCAGCTTGATTCTCACGAATCTGCCTCTCGCGATAACCCACCAGCCTGCGCAAAATAATGCCAGAGAGTACCTTAGATGCGATGGGTACCAGACTGATACCACGATGGTTTTCACATGACGTTCTTGCTCCCTTTTTGAAAACTGGGATGACGGTCGAGGAGCTCCATTCGGCTGGTATTCTGTTTTCGTTCCAAATCTTCTGCAGTATGGTTGTCAGACTGTTCACCAGGACCTCGCCACCTTCTTTGAGGAGCGCGGGGTGTAGACCATCCGGACCAGGTGCCTTGTCACGCTTCAGGATTGAAATCTCACGCTGGATTTCGGTTGCTGATGGTGGGTTGGTGTCAATGTTCCATTCGGGCCTGTTGAAGGAGACCAGCTGAACTGTTCTTTGAAGTGCTCAGCCCACCGCTCAAGACGGCGATTGAGGAGTGAATTGCTGTTCCGTCTTTTCGCATATTGTCTCACTGACATCTGCCTTCTTTTGACCCGTTGATCGAATCAGTTGAAACAGGGCGCGGCTGTTGCCTGCAACGAAAGCCTTCTCCACCTCCTGGGCCTTCGAAATCCCGCAGCGTTCTCTGTCATTCTCCAAGCTCCTGATTATCCGGTGTTTGAAGGATCTGCGTGCGCTATCACAGTCGCCGGTCGCTGCTATGGCCTTTCTGGCAGCAATAGGATCCGCTGATTTCGACGATATCCAGGGTTGATTGAGTCGAGTCAGACGGCCTGGACAAACAGTTCTGAAGACCGAGAGCATTGCTTCGTTCACTCGCCTCCATTCATCCTCCAGGCAATCTTCGTCATCCGCGTGACTGTGCGTTTCCAGTAGCTTTCTGGCCAGATTAGCTTGATACTCTTGGGCTACTGAAACTCGTTCAAGTTGATGAACTGAGCTTCTCTCCTTTGGCACGCCTACCGCTGACGGAAAGCAAAGTGGCAACCGGGTTCGCCCAATGGCATAATTAGCGTCAAGTTGCGTACCCCATAAAGGTCAGTAAGCTTTCATTGAGGCTTTTATTGGTGACTGAGAGTCACATAGTTCAACTGAGTCCGTCTCTCTTTCGGTTGGTGGTCTCCACGTAACTCGATGTGAGCGTTTGTGTTGGAAGTTCGTTCTGGCCAAAGAGAGACGATGATCTGCAAACAACTGAAGCAGTCGCTCCATATTATCCGTACGCTCAGCATCCACTTCAAATCCACCACCTAACTGTGCTTCTTCCGAACTTATTCGTCCAATTTGGGCATTCGTATCACGCGCCAGGATTACTATGCCCGTCGTTCTTGCTGACAGTCGTGACGGATATTGATAAAATCAGTCCTTCTCAGCCTCACAACTTCAGTCTATCGCAGATGCGACAAATAGTCATCGTTTACCGCATCCAGCTGCACTGATTTCAATTGACTTGGGCAACTGCACAGCGCAAAGACGACTGTTTACTGGGATTCAGTCCACTTCAACCTTCAACCTTGGGGCTGAGTGCAACTCCCACACCCGAAGAGTTAACATCTGGGCTCGCCCTAAGCGGCTTGAGGAGCATGACCGAAGTGGGTTCTGCGTGTTTCGGAGACACAACATACATCGATAGAGAAGGAAAGTAAGGTTTCAGCAAAGGGATGCCTGTTGCCCAATTTGACATAGAGTACGGACATTAAAGACTGCAACATGGATCAGATCTTTTGAGGTTAGTAAGGTTGTTTTCGTTTATTTTTCTGGGCAAAGTTTAGACACGGATTAGTGGCTAGGTGACTGGCAGATGAGTTGATTGCACTGCATGGTATGATGGGTGAGGAGGGAGTGTGGGAAAAGGCCGGTGAGCGAAGAGCTGCATAGGCAAATGGTACTTCCTGGCTGCCCAAACCGAAGGGGGTTTAGTTGAGATACACCACCTTGAGCCTTAGACTCAGAAGTCTGACCCACAATGCAGTGGAAGGATGTAAGGTTTTGTTCCGGGACTCTGCCCTAGTCTCTGGCTCAAGAGTCTGAACCGCGAGACAGGGGTTAATTAGGGTTTTCTTGGGAGACCCTGCAGGGAACTAATGGCTCGAGTCTGACCCACTTGGTTGCAGGCAGCCGGCCCGGTCCGAAAGCGCTGGGAGTAAGGCATCACTGTCTCACTCTTAGTGCAGCTGCGCACAGCAGGTGTCTTTTGAGTGTGACATATTTGGGCAACATGAGACCCAGGAAATGGCCGATTAATTGACATAATTGACATAAACACCGCAACACGTTTACATCTTTCTAGAAGGCCTCTGGAACTTGTCGATGTTTATGGGAACGGAGATTTTGGTCAGGGTCGAAGCAGCTGGTACAACGATTCGGCTACAACTGAATCCCATGGGGGCGGAGAAAATCTGAGCAAGACGATCAATTTCCGCATTTCAAACGGACGGTTCTTAATTTCTTTCTGAAACAAATCCGTCATATGATCATTTTTAACACCTATATTGCTTTGTGGGACTTCAGAGCACGAACCAGATACAGTGGTTATAACTACTGAGGCTGTGGACGCTGCTTAACGTGTCAAAATTTCGATGAAAATCTCAGATACAGCGAGATTCCACACTGGATTTCGCCCACGCGACATTTGCCAGATGTCTGCCAGTTCTGGATCACCAGTGAGAGCATGTCACATGCCCCAATAGACGAACATTTTTGAGACGTTGCCAAATGTAAACCTGATATAAGCCAGACCTGACGTGTACACTGGGTGGTGGTTCAACAAACCCCAAGCCAGTCATAAGCCTGTTGTTACATCAGAAGGCATAGCAGCCATGGCACAGAAGGGACACAACAAATGGACACACGACTGTTACAGGAATCCGCGAGGTCACACAGGAATACACGTGAAGGGGGAGAAGCGCCTAGCTCAATGCGTGATTCTGATTGGCCCATGTCCGCTTCGCCATAAGTCCGCGGAGTCCATGTGACGTTTGGTCATTTCTAGCAGCTGCCCCGTGTGCCTTCCCACTCCGGGAGGGTGTATCTCATCTGATTGTAACTTTGGCCCAGCTTGTTGGCCCTTCTTCGGGGAGTTAAGCCCTGGTAAAGCGCTGAGAAGACCGCAAGTCCGATGCATAGTCGTTCTGCATAGCTGCATTCATAGCAATTGCTCCCTTCCAGTTTGTCAGCTACTACCAATGTGTGTGAAGCTTTGTACAAATGTGCGGCTTGATTCCCTGCTTTCAGGCGCACAAACTACCTTGCAGCCACACTGCCAGTGGTTCAGTATAAACTTCCAACTTCAAAGTTTCTACATCAGGTATCTTTCGATCAGGCACTTACTAATGAGGGGCTTTCGATTTTCAACTGCCTATGGTAGCATGTAGTAGTTTTTAGCACCCAATTTATACAAATTACTGATGTGGCCTTGGCCCGGCCCTTCATGGTTCAGCGCGAACTTACTAGTGACAAATAAAACAGGTGAAACCTAGGAATTTGTTTCGATGTTGCAAGGGGCGGCCGCGCTGTACATTCGCTTTTGCCCTATCCGATTGCAGCAGTTAGATAGTTATCTCACAAGCGACTGGTGTAACTATTAGTTTCTTGTGACTGATGAAATGGGACGCGGCCAGCCGGTCATATATGCATTTGCCATATGTATATCATATGTCCCCGCATGTTAGCCTTTCAAGAAGTCCTGCGGAATGATGAGCAGTATGTCGGTGATGCAAAAATTTGTGATGGACCGACTAATGAGGCATGTGAGGGTTTTTCTGAATGTACAGAATGCAGTAGGAAGTGTGTGGATCCCCATCTACAACACACGGTTCACAATCTAAGCACAAGCACCAGGGATTGGCCGAAAGTTTCTTCAGTTGGCTCAGTATCCCAGTACTTAAAAGCGGATACCTTATGAAGACAATACGAGCCCTTAGGATGAAGCTAGACATTGGAATGGTTTGAAGCACGGGGCAGAATTTCTTCACACATCTAGGTCGGGGGTGACTATAAATTTCGTAAAACTAGGGGTTTTGTGTTCCATCAGATGGACTCCGTTTCGCAAACGGGGGATCATTGTGGAGAAAGGCAGTAGGTCGGTAAGCAATGGTTGAGAGAGAACTTCCGATATAACGAGTAAGTACTACAGTCAAACTAGGAGCTACTACTCGCCCTGAACAAAAAGTTGAGAATATGTCTCCAGTCAATGTGTCACCGCTGTCAGCTCCAACCATTAAGTGGTGCATTAAGCAATGCCTACAGGGGCTATCTGTGAATGCTAGTATTCAAGAAAATAGGTTTATATCTTATATGTATGTGACAATTTTCAGGGACAAAACGATGGTCGTGCGTTATGTGTTGCTGACGAAGTGTTCCTGATTTGGTGCAACAAAACTAAGCAGTAGCTTTACACGTCGAGGGTAGTCGTGGGCATTGCAAAGTAACTTCTGGCGACCCCATACATTTGGTAAACGAGATGCAACGACAGCACTCCTTCGCCTGTATTCTGTATCATTACCATATAAATTACAACCAGGACAAGTCCATCCTAGCAGCCTGAGCCAGACAAGAGCGATGCTCTATTATGGGTTCCTGAATTAAAACCCAGTCTTAGAACCACCGGTAGTGATCAAAGCACCCTTTCCACGGGAAGGGTGCAGGTTAAACAAATGCATCAAGGCGCAACGCAGTAGCGTGACGCTCCTTGTGGAGAGCACCGCCCCACATACGGTTTCGACCGGTTGTGCATGATAGCAAGTCTGAAACGGCAGCTATGGGAGTAGAATGGGGATGCTCAGGGCGTGTACACTATAGCTTAACGGCGACCGATCGTTGGGGTGAAAAAACAAGCGAGGCAGAGGCGCATTACAGCGTTACGTGAGTATGACTGGACGTGTAGTGAAGCTGAACAAGAATTTCATCCGTTACGCCTCTTCTGCACTACGTGTGATCAAAGAATGTAGTATTGTTCTCAAGAGTGAAGAATAGCTGTGTTTTGTTTTTCGTTGGTTAGAACTTTACAACCGAAGCACCTGGCATTGAACGAAGCTGTCAGAATAACCCAAGCTCGCAACCCGGCCTGAAAGAACGAGGCATAGGTCACCTGGGCACAGAAGCGAAACGCCGAATGTAAGACAAAATAACGGAGTCAGAGAATGTGGGTACTGGGAGAATTGTTATGGCAAGTGCTACACGCTCTCGACAACAAATCCGCACCTCAGGGAGTAGGTGACTGTGCAGTTCCATGCAGCAAATCTTCTGCATAAGAGATAGATAAGGAATCGATTACTCTCCTGGAACACTCGGAAAATGCTTTTCCATGTGTGGGTTTTCACCAAATGGTCCACGCTGATAACCACACATACTAGGACCAAGTAATAAGAGAGATAAGGAAAGGGCTTGGATTAGAATGTCTTAGAGCCTTCTCAGAAACAAAACTTAATGTAATCTGTCGCCCCAAAAGAAGCTCAACTCCCTCAACAGAGAGGTAAGAACCAAAGATTATTTGAAAGCCATGCAAGCTATAGTACGAATATTGGGGATTAGCTCGATCAGTAGTTTAGAATACAAGCAAAGGAAAACATTTTGTCTAAAGACAGTTAAAATGATCGACAACGGGAGCGGATATTACGGAGAACGCGAAAAAAACTCAGGTGAAAAAACAGTTATGTGAGCACCCTGTAGATCAGATGACGCAGAAGGTCTAGATTTAACCTGTGCCTAGGCCACATAGGATACAGCCCAATTGACGAATTGCAAGGACCGTATGGTAGTGCAGAAGATGTCAGAAACAAAAATTAGTACGTGAACTCCGCACATTTCCCACGATGGTCCGGCGGGCCCGTGGCTATTTTGTAGCAACTTTAGAACTAGATTAAAGAAAGAGTCTTAAAATCTGCTTAAAGATGGCAATTAAACATAGTTTACCGTGAAGTAGGCGGTAAATGAAGGCGCAGAGCTTCAGCCACTTTGTGCCACGCATGTTGGGAAAAGCTAAAGGCGCAGAGGCACCCTGATCTTTACTGCGGGGATAGTAGGAATCGACAGTCAATTAGGAGTAAGCATCTCAGGACGAATCTTAAATCGAATTGAGGGAGTTTTGTTTTTTAGAACGGCGAAAGCCCGGCGTTAGAGGACCAGAGGGATGAACAATCCACATCGGACTAAATGATAGGTAAAGCGAATGCAGTCACTCCTGGAATATGTATGTTATCTTAATATTGTCCGCAGCTGAAAAAGGATATCCGTGTGTGTTCGAATCAGTAAAAGTCTTGACGTCCAGCAAGAAGAGTAAAGAGCTGAATAAGCAACCACGAATAACTCCACTGGTGCTGGGAATTGGCGATCAGGGAAGCCCCCCCATTTAAGTGGCCTGGGTTCTCTCAGTGAGTTGGAAAGAGAACTAGCACAAAAGTGGGCCAACCAATGCCTGTAGATCTGAATGTACTGACGACGAGACCGTGGGGAACTTGGTTAAACTCCTCACAAATACTAAGTTGGATAACAGATGCAGAGTCGTGCATAGTAAACAGACGAGTTATGGCTGAAGGAATCTACCTAGCATGTGTTAACTTCTTGCCGGGCCATAAACACATACTATCGAGTGTTAGGGGCCTTGGAAGTGAGCAGTTAATATATTAGGGCGCTCTGGGGTGCAAAAATTCAGGCAAGTATGATGAATCCCATACTAGCTACCTGGGGCAGTTTGTATGCCCGACTTACGGCGTGGGACGGTGATGGACTGCTTCCACCGACTTGAAACTGTACCAGTGATATGGAGGTAGCTCAGTTGGGGCGTAAGCAGACACAATAAACAAGGTGCGATGGACCTCACTTCCTCTAGATTCTCTCACAGATGTTGCTAAACGAACCGCACAGAGGCGACTATCAACGGGTATCCAATCAAGCTGAGACGCTTCCGCTCGTTCACTCAGTACAATACCTACCCCAGCATATCCAGCTGCAGTGGCCTCTGCATCACCAGAGTTGCGCAGCCGGAACCTGGAAGGGAGCGAGGGGGGCAGTCAGTTCGATCACGGTACTTGTGTCCTGCGTCCTTGTTTCTGACAGACAACATGCATCAATGCTGAGGGAATCCAGCGTACGAGCAAGAGCCACCTGTTGACCTGCTTGCTTCAGTGAACGAACATTAAAGGTGGCTAAGTAGACAGGCTTTCGGGGTTTGAAAACAGACTTCGAAGTGTTTAGGGATGTAACGGAACTCGGACGTACACAATCTGCGGCTAAGTGTGATGTAGGGCGGACAAACCGATCAGTCCTAGAGCTGGGACCTGCGGAGAAAGTATTAAAATTGGGGCGGGGGAGGGTGGAAGACGGAAAACGTGAAAGTGTAAGAAGGGAGGCGTCAGCAGTAGCATGTTTTCGCTTACCCGCCCTGCTGTATGCAGCAAGTAAGGCGACCCGGCTGACGGAACCACGCGACGGCCGATGTGGCATGAGGGTGCGGTTGTTTATGGATGTCATGGATGTACCAAGTGCCAAGGCATAGGGCCAAACAATCGCGGTATATGAAATTGAACTTGTGGAAGAGGCAAACCAAAATTGCAGCAGAAAGCCCGGTTGGTTGAATCCGAACGAAAGGTTCGTCAGGTTGGAATGAATTCGTCCCAGAAGCGGTTGGGGCCTTTTTAAAAATTGCTCGTAGTCGCAATTACAGGCTTGGTTGGCCGAGCTCTTTGCGGTCGAGATTCTGAAGGGACTATTCTGCGCGGTTGCCATCACACTGGGTATGGCAGTGCCGTGCCACTATTGCACTGATATACTTCGGTTTATGAACAGTCCGTAACAGTCGTCAAGGCTGCGTCATTTTGTAAGGGGATACGCATTTTCGTGGGCGCCCGGGTCTAGGTTAGACGAGGAGACTGATATAGACAGATTCGGGCCGATGCAAAGTCACGGATACTTTCCATTCATTTGGAGGACCATGTGAGTGCAGACCGGGGACCAGCCAGATTTAAGGTATAGCTGTTGTACGGGTCGTTTGCGCAACTACAGCCTAATTTTGAAGCTCGGGAAAAGGGGGAACGAGGAAGGAACTTGGCAAGAGCCTTGGAGCCTGGTGAGTGCCAGGAGGCAGAAGCTACAGCGGTGTCAATAGAAAAATCTAAAAGGGGATGACAGCAAGCTAAATGAACCCAGGAGAGGGTGGATTTGTTTGCTGACCCAGAAACGAAGTTGGGGCAGAGAAGGTGTCTAATTTTGGGAAGGTAAGGACTTCGCCGCTGAGATAGCTAGCAGGGAGGCCAGCCGTCGGACCAGTTGGAACGGGCGATTACATAGTGAGATTACATGGCAGTAGATTGTAGCTCAGCAAAAGATCCAATCATAAGGTTGCAGTTGTACGTAAGTGGCGTTAATGTAAACAGGGACAGTAGACAAATAATAAGCGGCCGGGCCACAGCTTCAGAGATACTGAATAAGAACCGTAAGTTAACTAGAGTTTACTACGTCAACTCAACAGGAAGGTAGGAGTATGGGTCGCCATTCCCCGAGTCACTGCTGTCAGCTCCAAGAAACGAATGGTGCATGGCAAAAAAACAGACATTCGGTGCTAGCTGTGACTGCTGGTAGTCAGGAAATAATGAGGAATTTTTGTTTTATGTGTATGCGATTGCTTCAGAGAACAAGAGGAAAAAACGTGTGTGTTATGTCCGGATGGTGGAGTGGACTTGGGGTGGAGCAACCCAACTGGGACGAAGGTCACAACCCCTTGTCGATGCTAGCTGTGAGCCCCACATAGTACCTTCAGGCTACCCCATGTATAAATATGTCTTTTCAAACGAATGAAAGAAATGCTGTCATTCGCTTGTATTCCTTAGTTTTGCCAGACAAGTGACAACCGGGACGAGACCAATCCAGCTACAGACAAACAACGACGGTGCTCTTTTATGGTCTTTTTCGACGGTTTGTCGACAGATTAGGTTACCGCGCATAATCAATGCTTCATAAGCACTGCCGCACATGGACACGGGCCCAGTAGGTACGGCAAGTAGCCAAGTTAGGCGACATCGAGTACAGTTATGCGAATGACAGGCGAGATGGATCAGTGTTTAGAGTGCGAATTTACTGACCGAAAGGTCCGTGATTTGAACCCGACCTCTGCCTCTCGACTTCCCCTCTCTAGGCTTGGAAAACCTGACAATATCGCAGCCCTCGTGCTTCCTTCTGACTGCACGGCAGCTAGGCACCAAAAAGTGCTACAGCTGAACGTTTTTATTACAGGCCGTCAGTTAGGCTATCACGCAAAACTGAGGCCTTATTTCACCGGCCCGCATAGATACTGGCGTGGTGTTCACTATAGGTTGCAAAGGTAAGCGACATCGCGTACAGCTGAGTATGTGGCAGGCCTTGGTCGTTGGATTAGGTTACTGTGCTTAGGTGAGGCCTCATAAGCTGCGTCGCACATAGACACGGGCCCATCAGTTACGACAAGTAGTCAAGGTGAGTGGCAGGGGCTACGGTTATCATAACGACCTTTTATGACGTATTCCACCTATACTGAGTCATATTCCTAATAGAAATGATACCATTATGTTGGTTATTTACCTAAGGTTACCTCCTGAAGCTGCATTGTTCACAGGCTAGTTATGCATAGCTGGGAAAAGCAATTGTCCACAGAGATGGCTGTCGCATCTCCACTGCACAACTGATGCTGTTTTCTGACAATGTTGTACTCACTGGAAGCTGAGCCCTGTAGAAAAAGTGTTGTGACGGAGTTCGCTGAACAAACTTATCTCGTTTGTTAAATCTGGGGAGTATAAAGCTAACAAACGTCAGTGATCGCTTCCACTGGGTGGAATTTGCGTTGGATATTCTGTATATGTTATTCCCATTCTTAAGGGACGCCAAAGTATGGTAAAGTGCTAGTTTGTGCCTTATCTCTGGTAAACCGGTAACGAAATGCGAATCGGTGATGATATGTGAAGTTGAAATTTCGCTCACCTAAACAAAGTGCTATGAGCAACATATCGCCTTCAAGTGCAAATGGATTAGACTAGCTCCCGTAAAAGCCACAACTTCGAAAACCTTATAGTTTCGGCTGAACTAATTTGGGCTTGCTTACAGTGGGCGGCTGCTTAGACTGCGTGGCTTTGGAAGGCTGGGTTTATGGCCATGGTCACAAAAATTCCAAGTGCGGATGACCAGGAATTCACAACGGAATAGACAGTTGGAGTGTCGCGCGAAACTAGAATCTTGTGGTCAGATGTTGGAAAGCCTTTTTAAATTCCATTGCCACGCCAGCCGTTCCCCCTTACAGTTTTTTATTTGATAAAGCTTTCTTGACGCCTAAGGTTGCCAACATCAGTCCCACGAGGCCTTTTTCGTGAAATATACTGCCCACTCCTACTTTCGTTTCCCTCTCTCTTCTGGATAGCCATACCCCGTAGCTCACAAGAAAAAAAGTTTTAAGTTCTTACCATAAATAAAAACCGCCCCATTTTCAAACAGCTTAGTACCCTTGCGTATGCTAGGGGCCTCTTCTCAGGCACCAAACGCCTGCTCTCATACTCACGTTTGAAAACGGGACGTGTTGTGATCTCCAGTATGCAATCCAAATCTCAAGTTCGTGTGAGCTCGATACGTTTAGGCCCGCCCCTTCGACTTATTTTGTCTAATGTATCATACGGTCTTGTACCTTGTCTAGCTCATCTTTTTCGTTATCGTATTGCCACCGACCTCCACGTCCACAAATTGTTGGATCATATAGGCGATCAAGACTGGAGCCAGGATGCTCCTCATACGGTCTAGCTGAAAACTGTAAGGTGTTCCTTCATACTGCTTCACTAAAATATCCTACAACAAACATAAAAGCAAAAGATGCCACCATTCCTGTCTCTTTTCTCTAACCGGTTGTAAGATCCTGAATCCCCATTTGTCCCCACCTCCTGTCCATAAGAGCGTCTCGCAGTCAAGGAACCCTGTTCTCAAACCCATTGCCCTTCCCAGCCGGTACACAGAGCGCTCCAAGTAACTTCAGAATGTTCGGAAGTACAAACGGACATGTCATTTCAAAGTAACACAGACCCAGCAAATCCCAGAGCCCGCGTGTGTAGGATGGAATGTAGGATAGCTTCCTTCCAACGTATGCAGCAAATTCAGTTTCTTTTTATTCCTGATGCGACAATCGATTCGTCAAACCTTGAAATACCATCGATGCTTATTGACAGTTCCTCTGAGATCATCTCAGCGCGTGGAGAGCCTTCAGCATCTTTTAATATGTAACGCCCTGTACGTACTGCGCGTGAGCTATCCAAACCTGCTATCTTGAGGGTATACAACATACTTGTGTAGTGGTTTGCTACCCAATAAGTTACTTCACCAGGAGTGTGTGGCAAAGAAATAAAAATAATAACGCTAGGTTGGGTATACAATAATAAAGAGGTCAGATGGAACAGACTCACTAATAATTGTTCTCTTTAAAATAGTTCGTCGTTGGCCCAGGTCAGTGAATAAACAATAATCCAATTATGGTGTTCCAGGGGTCTTCTTCTGAACAGTTCCCACATATAATAGATTCCGAAGATGGTCTGAAATGTTTTGATACCAGAGTTAGCACATGAGACTCGCAAATGACCGCTGCAAGCGCGAGCGAAATCAGAAGAGAAGAGTCGAAGCACGTGACCACGTTTGTATTGCGTAAAATTGTACAAGTGCGCGTTTTCGTAGTTTTTTGTATTCAAACAAAAAGCGATTATGCAATTGATGAAATACGTAGTGTTATAATGAAAGCAAAATAAAGGTACAAAACGCCACACTTGATACCACTCGCACAGCTCGACGGTTCCGAAGGTCAAATTTACCCTCGAGTTGCTTAACAATAATGGGGTTCGGGGAGGAAAACGATGCTGTGCGATCACTGACAACCCAGGCCCTCTTCTCGTTTACCGATAAATTTTAAGTCATGAAAGTCGATAATGCTCGCACTCGACGGTAAAGGCAGTTTGCTAGAAATGCACCAGCTGCATCTCTAAAGTCGATATCTGAAAGTTAACAAGCGGACCTCTCTTCCCCTAACCCACATCCGCCAAAAACAGTACGTCACAATACCTTATTCTCACGCCTTTCTAACTTGTTTGAAGACGCCCACCAATTGGAAAGCTTTTGAACCCCTGCCCTTAATCCATTCCAACTAGACCTGCCTGGGCATACACACTTTTTACTACCCACTACCTCCTCTGATCCCGCTTCTAATAATTATGAAGTGCTAATCAGCACCCGCTCTTTGCCTTAATTGAATCACATCACAACTACCTACACTGTAGCTCGTCCATCCTCCACATTCCCCACCAAAAAGTAGCTTTCTCCTAGCACACTCGAGATCCACATCTCGGGAATGAGTCAGTTTGAGGGTGGATTTATTCTGCCAGTGAGACTTCTTGCTTGTAAATCAAAGACCTCGGGCTTTTCCAAGTCGTATCCATTTAGTTTCCTGCAGCATGGCACTGCCATACCAAGTCTGATGACATTTCCGCAACAATTTTCTTTTTAACATCAACCTTCACGTCTCGCTCAACTGAACCTAAAATTACAACTACAAAAAAGTTTTTCAACTAGTCCCAACCGTCTCTGGTTCGAGATCTTCCTACCCCATTGAACCTTTCGTTTGCATTTATGCGATCTGATTTTCCGTTGCAATTTCAGTTTGCTTCTTCCACAAGTTCGACGATTTAATTTACAGTGTTCGTCATGCAGTAGCACGATCTCCCCATCAAAATAATCTTTAGAGGTGACTTCCCTATAACAGCGACACCAGTGTGTTTACTTAATTTCAGTGTAAACCATGTTTTTGGAAGGAAACTTGCCATTAATCTCCACTTTGATTACTTTCACCGCCATCTCCATTTCTGCTTTTTTTGACCCTGCCCATTTACTCAAGCGCCCAAGGCAACTCGTGGCAAGCAACCATTTTTCAGCTTTAGTTTAAGTCAAACTGTTTCATCATTGAGCTAGTCGCACATCATGACCCATTGTATCAGTTTTTTGGTTTTCACAACTACGGTGAATTTTCACGTAATAGAGTGTCTCTGGTTTTATTTACCTACTCGTTGTGTTGATTTTGCCGAGTTCAGGTTGTAAGGTCCCATTGATGCCTCGAATTGCATGTTCCCTAGGTTGGAAAATAACCCCGTCATAATTATTTAGTGAACGCGCGGACAATCGCCGTCGAACCTGCCCTATGAAAGTAGTGTGGTAAACTGTGGACTACTCGAAAGATTTGCTCTTGTCTCATTGCAGTGGTTTGCAGTTATATATCTGCTACTTTACCCGACGTCTGCATCAAGTTTCGTTAGAATTAATTTTAAGCATGTAAACAAATAACAAATGGCTTAATGGAAACATTTAGCGTATCCTCCGTTTGGTCTGGCTGCTAAATGTTATTCACCTTTTACAATTGCACTTTGAAAGATGTGTATTCGGCGAGGATAGCCTGCAGGTCCACTGCAGCACGCAAGCCCAGATACTATACCAGATGCAACGACGTTGGACGAGTGTCCCTCAAAGTGTTTTAGGAAGCCTCCCCGCCTTTCGACATCAGTGGAAGTCGCCGTTATTGCGAGAGTAGAATGCAAGATTGCCTGCACCTAGCCAGATTTAAACTTACAAATGTATTCGCTGTGAAGTTGTGCAGAATAATTTAGCCTCAACTAACATACGGTAATACTCGATAAAGCTGCTATGCGTCGCAAACTCGCGCACAAGCAATCTGCTGTACCCGGATCCTTCTGGATGGCAGGCAACAGGATATCCACTTGTTGCACACGCCGTTCCCAAGGTCTGAACTCGTGGCTAATGGGCACGTCTCCAAAATAACATACTCCATGGCCCTCGTGAGAGGCCGCATTGCGAAACGTGTATCGCGATTAGACATCCAGATGCTGAACCAATCAGGCTGCTGTTATCGTGCGCAAACAATTGGAAAAGTTTATAACCAATTGAGAAGACATCGATAGAGAACAGCATGCCAAACAACCAGTAGTTTTCAATTAGGCAGCGTTCCACTTTTTGACACAAACGCTTCATCAGGTCACCAAATTGGCTAAGTTATAAGGCAGACGGAGGACCAATCACTAAGTCTTTTTCAGTTTATCACATTAGATCAGTGTTGCTTGTCAATTAATGGCTCTTGTCGGCTAGTGTGGTTGCCAAAACCTGGAATTGATGGGTTGGAGGAGTTTCAAATCAATTTCGATCGACTCTTGTTCCCTAATCTTTCACTTCGAGGTGCTTCAATTGATGGCCACCTCGGGTGCCATTGGTGGATTTTTCTTGGTCTTCGTGGACTTGCGAGCGTCGCGACAATTTAGTGGAGGTGGGCAAGGCTAAGTTGAATCCTGGAGGTGGTTACTCTTCCTTTCGATAACCACACACCAACACGTATTAGCTCGACCTATCCAAGACCGTTCTCCACAAGCTTCCCAGCCCCATGCCCTCTATTCTTTTAACACTGGAATTCTTGGTAATTTCTACGCCCGACTATCAGTCTCTGTGACGTGGGACCGTAGTCTTCGCCTCAAAACCTCAAAATATTCTAAATTTATCTTTCTAACCCATCAAATGAAGCACACGAAAATGAAGATTAGGGAACAAAAGTCGATCGGAACCCATTTGAAACTCCTCCAACCCATAGGTCCAAGGTTTTGGCAACCACACTAGCCGACAAGAGCCGTTAATCGACACTCAACGCTGATCCTATGTGATTATCTGAAGAGAACTTGCTGGTTAGTCCTCCGTCTGTCTCACAACCTGGCCAGCTTGTAAGCTGCCAACTTCTTTGTTTCAAAAGCGAAACGGGACATAAAACAGAGCTAGAAAATGTTGGGGTTTTGAGGCGAGGACTACGGTCCACGTCACAGAGACTGATAGTCGGGGCGTAGAAATCACCAAGAATTCCAGTGTTAACAGAATAGAGGGCATGGAGCTGGGAAGCGTGTGGAGAACGGTCTTGGATAGGTCGAGCTAATACGTGTTGGTGTGTGGTTACCGAAAGGAAGATAATCTGATAATCTGTGATAATCTGAAAAAGACTTAGTGATTGGTCCTCCGTCTGCCTTATAACTTGGCCAATTTGGTGACCTGTCCACTTAGCCTGGTGAAGCGTTTGTGTCAAAAGTGGAACGCTGCCTAATTGAAAACTACTGGTTGTTTGGCATGCTGTTCTCTATCGATGTCTTCTCAATTGGTTATAAACTTTTCCAATTGTTTGCGCACGATAACAGCAGCCTGATTGGTTCAGCATCTGGATGTCTAATCGCGATACACGTTTCGCAATGCGGCCTCTCACGAGGGCCATGGAGTATGTTATTTTGGAGACGTGCCCATTAGCCACGAGTTCAGACCTTGGGAACGGCGTGTGCAACAAGTGGATAGTCTACTTATGCTGTAACGTTAAATCATATGGGGCTTGTGTACCTATTTCCCATGCGCGCACACGCTTGCTTGCGCGTTAAAACTTTACTTTTGTTGCTGGGAGATGGATAATTTGATAATGACGCCTGAACACATCTGCTGGCACATTACAAAAAAATCAAAACACGCAAATTTTCAAGGTGCAACAAACCTTCTGTAATGACATGGTGTTCGCCACATGAAGTAGCACTGCGTTTTATCCCCCTATGAGTAACCGTTCGGTGCAATTGCTGTCACAGTCAGCAGGCAATTTTCCATGTTCTGATTTCGAAATTTACACCATCAGGACAGGTTACAGCATGGTTTCTTCCATGGGCAATAGCTCGTGCCTTCTGATATCTTTGTTGGTACAATTGTTATTCAAGCTAGGTACACCAAAAACCGACGAGCCCACAAGGTTTCCAAAACCCCAACCTGTTGAGTTATCCCAAACCTCGCTTGAGAAGCGGAGCTACTTTAATTTCTCAAGAGCAGATGGCTTCATTATCTATACAGAATGGTTGAGATAAAGTTGCCCCATTGCGTGCGGAACAAATATAAAATGACAAGAATGCGGTGAATAGTAGCCTAACGAGCAAAGGCGTTGTCCCTGGGGTGAAACATGTTCACTGCATGGGCTAGTATTCCATGAGAATGGTATAATGCGATTGATTAACGTTGCAAAAAATCCGAATGCTTGCTGACCATTCAACTTTTCCATTCAACTTTTCTCTGCTCACAACAAGCAGATAAAATATAAGAATCAGCTGCACTTGAACATAATGGAGTGGAGTGTATTGTAACGAAGGAGCTGCTTCGTGAAAATTTCAGTGGTTGCGCCACCCTACTTTATGTAGTCGGGACATTGCATCAAAACTGGAGATTACTGTACGTTGACACCCTTGACCGCGTTAGCCTCCTCCTGAAATTCCTCATTACCTTCCGCCACAGACAACATCGGACCAAAAAATTAACTTGATTGAGGAACGCGAGAGCGCTGATTTCATGTCGAATCTTCCGGCCCACGGAAATCAGTAGGAATGCGGTCAAACAAAACCGCATATCAGAAATACTTTTGAAACTCTGTGAAGTTAAAGATCGCGCCTCATGTCCCCTTCGACATACCGCCCTAACTTTCACGAGACTGCCACGTAATCTCATAAAACACACAGTTCAATTTCACTGGTTACAACTGGACACAGTCAACTGAACCCAATCCTAAAATAGTGAGTCATTAAAAACATACCACGCTTTCTTTACTCGCACGTGAACCTACGTGAAGATACAATGAACACGTGTCCTTCTCTGACCGGCGCTGCAAAATTTATTTTGGGTGCGGCAATACTTAATGGGTCCATTGCATAATTGAGCCAACCCTCACTACAGTAGACGGTTACCCCATTTTTGTTTCAGAGTTTTCGGGAGAATCCGGCGGATTTGTTGCTGGAAAACGCTTCGCTTTTAGCAAAGAATGCATCATCGGGCCAAGCTCAGATCATTGCGGTCAGATGGGCGGCACTCGGTTGTAAAATAAAACCAATTTAAGCACCGCTAACATATTCACCCGGACTTAATGCGGTAGGCTTATATTATTCTGGTCTGGTAGCATGCAAAAGGCATTGAATTATCACGCACTGGCACAACATTCGGCTGCAAATGATGCTACAACCTCCTCAGAGGTGCCGCAATAAGATAAATCTTCCCCAATGTGTAGATAGAAACATTTGTACTGTGACTGAGTCGACTTCTGATCCTGGGGAGTCAAATGGAGCTTTAATTGGGCAACTAATATGTAACTTTTGTATCGCGAAGTGCTTCCAACGCCCATTATGCTGATCCCATTGCCAGAATCGCTCCTGTAAAGAACATTGGAACCAGGTATAAGAAAAAGGGGTTATTTATCGATACAAGTTGCAATGCTGTTTGCGTATCCATCCACCGCTCAGTCTCTCGGCGGTACACGAATTATATTGTCAGAGTTCATTCACCCTTTGTAGGTCCTTATAAAAAGGACAGGTATATTAACATGGACATATTTTGATCACAGAACAGGTTTACACAATGTTGAAATATCTGCTGAATTTAAGTGTCTGCTGCAAACTGGCAGTCATGATCATTCGACGACGAACCAATCAGAATGCTCAGATCTCGGTCGCCCCCACTCCCGCTTCTTCATTTGCGCCCGTTGCTGACAGCGCGTATTCAATTTTCGGGCATTGTTCGTATGTTGCTGGGCCTCACTATTCGCACAATGGAATTGAAATTCCTAAACCTACGACTTGTCCCTGATGGACTAAAACAGACGAGTAGTTGAGCTCAGAATACCAGTCCAAACGTTTGAGCCCAATCTAGGCATCCCGGAGTCACAGTGATGCTAAGAAAGTATTCCACGTGAATTTTTCCGCTAAAGGTATGATTGCTTCAGCGGACAATAAAGCTTGATGAGCTGTTAAAGTATGAACGTAGATTATGGTGGTTCTTGTTTGAGCACACACGCAACAAAATGCAACATGTTGGCGTAAAAAGTCTCATTCCACTCACCAAATTCCTGCAGCTGAGAGCATTGTGCCGCCAATAAGTCCCGTTTCGTTCGTTCACAAGCATTTTTGATTCTGTGGACACTTTCTGATGCCAGATTCCATAAGGAGCGCGCGGATTTGATACCCTCCACTGCTCTTGGTTCCCTTGCTTCATGAAGCAATCTGCAGATTATCCTTGACAAATGCGCCCTGCCTCTTTGGAGACGCACTGCGGTAAGTCCGGGGGGGGGGGGGGTTAGTGAATGTTGGGATAAGTTCGACACGTCTCACCCTAGGATAGTTTTTCAATAATCAAGAGCTCATTGGTTCTCTGCAGTGAAGGTCATGGAGCGAGAGTATGATGTGATCCAAATAATATGGTCACTGGACAAGTCCACCGCCGCCACCAGGCTGTTTTACGTTCTCAAGAGATCTCCGAATCAGATGGCGCCATATAATTTCAGAGTCCTGTTCTCCCATATGCACTTTTCTCGTATATATTCCAGGTCTATAGGTGCTCCCGAAGCAGCGGATAAACATGCAACAAGGCCTCCTGGGTGGAGGAGGCTCTGGAGCTCCAGCGCGTTGGGTCTAGTGGACATTTTGCAGCAACGCTAACCAAAGCCGTTCAACAGAGTGTTTGGACTCAACATTTTGCATTCACCAGATACCGTGCAGGCCAACTGCCATCTCTCCTGGATTTGGTCATCACCAACGAAAGACAATTCGTTGATCAGGTGATAATTAACGCTCCACTAGGACATAGCGACCACTGTGTGCTGACCTTTGATTTCAGCTGTTATTGGGCCAGGAATCCAAAACCTCAAACGTGGATTCGAAACTTCTGCCGTGCAGACTACTCATGAACACGCATCTTTCTTGAACAAGTTAAACTAGGACCAGCTTCAGTGGAAGACTTATGTAGGACCATTGTTCAGAAGGTCCACGAGGCTGACGCGATGGTCGTCCCAAAAAACCAGCACGCAGTCGGATGAGCCGCAAGCTACCTAAAAGGATTAGGCGTCTTCTGGAAGAGGTCGCAACTATTTTTCAAAAAGTTGACTACAGGAGACAGAAGATGAGCTGGCATTTCGTAAAATGCGGAAGCGCTGTAAGTCAGAATTCCGCCAATGGAACATACGAAAACAAGCCGCCATTCTGGACCTCACCCGGAAAAGCGGAAATATGCTGTTCAAACACAAGGGATATCGCCACAGAAACAAGCCATCCGCGTTCTCCTTTAGGGACAGGAACGGGGGACCCACGAATGACCCAACAGTGGTATCTGAGGTGTACAGAGAACACTATGCAGGTCTATATTCAATCCCAGCGTCCTCGTCGCATCCAATCTGGCCAAGGCGGAACTACGAACGACCTCTAACCGACTTGGTGTTCACGGTGGAGGACATTCGTCGACTCTTTCACAAGATCAACCCATTCTGCGCGTTGGGGCCCGACGAAATCCATGTAAGGATCCTGAAGGGAACGTCGTTTACACTGGCAACTCATTTCTACCTGGTGTTCCGTCAGTCGCTTGACGAAAGCCGCCATCCCTCTGCTTGGAAAGAAGCGATTGTCACGCCAATCTACAAAGCTGGTGACCGACTCTCGCCCAGCAGCTACAGGTCTACCAGCCTCGCTGGCGTACCGTGCAAGGTGATGGAACGCATTCTGAAGCGCGCCATCCTATATCACCTCACTACCAACAACTTGATATCCTTAGTTCAATACGGATTCGTCCCAAACCGTTCTTGCTTGACGGACATGCTCGTATTTATGGACAGCCTAACCCAAGCTGTACTCATGTCATATTTTTCTTCTCAAAAGCATTCGATGGGGTCCCACACGTTCCGCTGCTCCACAAACTCGAGTCTTACGGGATTCAAGGGGACATTCTACGCTGGATTAGTGCGTTCCTATCAGACAGAACATTTCGAGTGAAAATAGACTCAACCTACTCTCCGGCGCCGGTCTCCATTGGATTTCTTCAAGGCTCCATTTTGGGACCACTGTTGTTTCTGATCTACGTCAACGATCCTCCAGATGTCCTTTCAAGTCCATGTCTACGTTTTGAGGATAACTTGAAGTCCTGAAGTCCGAACATCAGTGCTCTCAAAATGGAGGTAGACGCTGCAAAGCAGTGGTCCTTGGACTGGCACCTTCTGAATGACGGAAAGACGTCCATGTGTCATTCGGAGGGCACCCAGCGAATGACTTTGTCGTATCTAGTGAGAGTGGACCAGAAGACATCATGAGGATAGATGTCAAAAAGGATTTGGGTATCTGGCTCTCTTCAAAAATGTTCTCACCACCATGAGAAATCGACTCAAAAGGCATTCACCGTTCTACGGATAATTAGGCACACCTTCTCCCGTATTACTGGCATGAACTTTCTATGGGGACCTACTTCAGACCGCTTCTTGAATATGCGAACCAAGTTGTCTACTCAGGACACAAGAACGACGTTACCCTCATTGAGCGTGTCCAACTAGCTGCTACGAAAATGGTTGACGAACTTAAATCCACGGACTATGAAGTGCATCTCGTGGTGCTTGACCTCTGCCCCCTGGAGTATCGTCGCTTCTAAGGAGACCTAATACTTACTTATGCCCTGTTTGAACGAAGTTTGGCCAACAGGTTTTCCACCGTTGACCCAGCTAACACAGCGGGGACATGGTAAGAAGACTTTCAAGCTCAGAGCGCTCTTTTTCATTAGGCAAGGTAGTTGCTGTGTGAAATAATTTTCCTCCGACGGTTATCGACAGTTCAAAGCACTATTAGACGCTTTTTGTGCGGGTTTTCGCGCTGGCAGGCTTACTATCGCACGGTCAGGATTTAAAGAGCAGTGCTATACCCTTTTTTCGCTTGTGCCTTTCAGGCGAACGGCAGCCGCTGAACGACAAGAACAAAACCGACCCGGAAACTTGGACGGAAGCCTCGATCTTGTGTATCAATCCGTGAACCCATGAACAATCGTTCAGCTGTAACCATTCTCAGTGTCTAGCTGCCATACTGGGGGGAGGGAGTGGTTCAGTGGTTAAGGCGCGAATTCACCCACCGGAAGGTCCGTGGTTCGAATCCAACCTCCGTATCCTCACTGATCCTCTCTAGGCTTGGGCAAACTGGCAGTATCCCAGCCCTTGTGTTTCCTTCGAGTTGCATGGCAGCTGGGCACCCAGAGAGTATTACAGCTGAACCGTTTCCTTCTTTTCGCCGTGCCATCCGAGAGAAGCATGGGGGCTGAGGTGCCCAAGTCCAAACAGCGGCATCTGAGGTGATGTGGTAGTAAGGTGATCCGGAAAATGCATCCAGTGAAACCGGGCTTCAGAAAATTCACACATTTCCAGATGCGTACCGGCGTAGGTGAGGGGATTCAAATTACTGCAGGTGTATCCTATGAAATAAATCTGGTGCTGACTCCATGTGGATTTCACCAGTATTGACTCCTGGGCATGGGACCACATTTGGAAACGGTTCATACAATGAAGGTAGGGTTGTCCCGTCCACTTGGGTAGTGGACGAATGGAGTAACCGAAAATGAGGAACTTTTCAAACGACCACAACAGCTAGGGGGCTACTGTAGAACTTTGCGGTTCACCTCCGCCTTAGGCTGATTAGTTTCCTTTGGTGATCCGGCATTAAGGGTGGTAAGCTGGTAAGGTCTGTACCAAATGTTTCCAGACTCAATAAATTCAGTGGATTCAAGTCGGCGGGGAAACTTTTTTGACTTTTATATTGACGCGTCTAACGTTGCAAGACGAGATCAGTAATCTGTAACTTGCCTCAGATGGTTGCTTATATGGCCGTTATTTTTTCACCGAGCTTGACAACTAACTTACAAACGTTTCGTGAATAATCGGGGGGACATCATCAGTGTGCGGTTGACCGAAGTTGTCCTCTTACCACAGAGACGAGATCATACTTGAACCAGTTGATGTACTGACGAGAGGGAATGTGTTATGAATGGAGTATCGATCCTAATTGAGCGCGAGAATAAGACTGAATAGCGTAAAATGAATTACGCTTAACATGTCTATGAGCAGACGTACCTAAGCTGAAAGTGAAGGCAAAAGCATGGTTAATACGAAACTACAGTATGAACACAAAGGATAGCCGTTGGATTGTTTGTAGAGATGGTAACTCGGACACAGGGACTGGACGAATAGTTGGAAAAATCTACTAAGGGCTAATGATAAGTGTGGTCAGGCTTCTCGGTTTCTTAACATGTCGGGTCGCGTACGTTGCTGGAGCCTGCCTAAATCAGAGATGCCAGGATCACAGGTATTTGGAGTTGCAGGTGCATTGCCCGGGCACGGGGGTGAGACTGAATTATGATGGGTATTATCTTCAATGTTATTGAGCGGAGGCACGTGCAAGTCAGATCTAGGGGGTGTATGGACACCATTGCCTTCACTGGATGAGGTACGCGTAAACTCGTTTATACCACAAGGAGCGAGGTGGAGGACGGATACAGTATCTTCTTTTCCGCCGGGAAAACGAACATAGACGTAATGTGGATTGCAATTTATAAGTTCGATTTCCTCAACGACTGGCTCACACTTTGAGGCACGGTCAAATCGTTTCAGTAAAACAAGTCCTGGAGTAGTTAGCCAAGTTGGTATAGACAAACCACAGGATGAACGACGTTCAAACCGAAACATTCGTTCATGTGGGGTGGCATTCGTGAAGACGCAGAGAGGGGACCGTATAGAGTGGAGGGCATCTGATAGAGCCGATTCCCAGTGACAGATTTAAGGGCCTTTCGTCTTGAGTCTAAGCTGGATTGCATTCCAGAGCGTCCCGTTGAAGCGTCCGATCTGACCGTTCTCCTGGGGATTATAAGCAGTTCTTTTTTTTTTATAAGCAGTTCTTCGGCTGGTGGAAACTCCTCTGTATCATAGGAATGTTTGCAGTTCGTCAGATATGAATGAGGAGCCACTATCCGAATGTAACAGGCATACCAAACAAAGAGAATAATTCACACAGAGATTTAGTAACGGTAGATGCACATGTATCTGCGTAGGGAAAGACAAATGGAAAACGGAAAAAAACTCGTCAACGATAGTAAGATATCGGTTTCGAGTTACAGAAGGCAGAGGTCCTTTAAAATCGCTGCTAATTCGTTCGAATGGTTGAGTCGCTTTGATGAGCATAGCGGGGGGTGGTTTGTAAAACTGCGGTTTGATGGCGGCACAAACCGTGTCACTTATCGGTAGCAACGGCCGTAAAACCGCACTTTTTTGCCAACAATTTTCGTTCCTGGAGAGGTAGCCTTAAAGTCTGTCCGATCCCCTGTTTGCAAGTACGCAGCAAATGCCGAGCGTTAATACGTTTTCCCGTCTGATGTGAAGAGGTACAAGCTATGAACTGGTAACACCATATATACGTTGTATTTGGCGACGTATTCACATATATCCGAAATAACCAGATTCACCACGAGCTGAAATTTGTCTCCATCTGGCGCACTGAGTGGAGCAAGATAATTCTTGCACGTGAAATACCAGTGGTCCCGTTGTTTTCTAGCAGTAGCGTTCAGGCTGCAACCCTTTGTCCATCAGAGGATTAGATTATCCTACACTGGAGTATTACGGGGTCCCATATAGGATCCCAATGGGTGGGTCGGAGGAGAAAAAAAAATCGTTCAGCTGTAGCACCTTCCGAAAAGGGACGGTGTAATAGCTAAAATACGGAAAAGAAGTTTTAACCTTGCGTCAGTCACTGCCTCCCTATTTTCCAAGATCATCCCCTCTGGAATATCCAGAGGGTAGGGGCAAGATAGCTCAGTGGTTAGAGCGCGAATTTACTGACCGGAAGGTTCGTTGTTCGAACCCAACCTCTGCATCTCGACTTTCCCTGTCTAGACTTGGGCAACATGGCAGTATCTCAGCCCTCGTGCTTTCTTCGGTGACATGACAGCTAGGCACCGAAAGGGTGGTACAGCTGAACGATTATTATTATTATTTCATTATCCATAGCCGCTCTATGATTCGAACCCGTTTTTCGTGCAATATCGTCGACTTTTTCAGGACTCGTCTTATCCCGGGAAGATTTTACTAGGTAAGATGGAAGATGAGCTGTGAAATAACTCCACGAGATCAACAGAGGAATCAATGAAAGGACATTACTGAAAGCCGTACACACACAGGCGAATTCGCTTCATTGATCACTGTATCGCTGAGGGTGGTTGATGCATGAAATGTTTTTGCTATCAGAATATTGAATATTCCCCGCAGGTAACGTGGCAAACAGAATTGACGGTCTGTTGCTTACCATCATTATCGCAGCATAACGTCATTGTCCAACACGGATGTTTCGCTTCCGTATTGCTGCTTATTCCTGAAACGCGTGCTTATAAACTCTGTTAGATGAAGATGATGAGCAGATGAAGGGGGGATTGAAGAGCTCTTTTCATACTACTCTACTCTGATTTCCAGCGACCTGTTAGGCAGTGTACAAGTGGTTATTCCACGCAGGTCATATGCTTTCGAATTCGGTGAGCTTTCGACATACGTGTCCACAGACTTCCAACGGTCCTCTAAAGAAGTCTTTCTGAAGGTAGCGATCTGTGTACGACTGAGTTTTCTTATTTGACTTAAGTCTGCGTTCATCCCCCTTGTGCAATGGTTTCGTTAGCTGGGCTTTCGGGGTTTTAATGGACTTTTGATTGCTCTGTTAAAACCGGCATTTTTATTGAAGCCAACATGAAGCCAACTTCGTTTTCGCCGAACCAGTATTTTTCCGGCCTGATTTTTCTCACGCTCCATTGTTGCTCCACTTATCCTTACGAGGTTGATTTCAAGAGGTCTCTAGCTACGAACTCCGGCACCTGCTTCATTGTTGCTCCACTTATCCTTACAAGGTTGATTTTAAGAGGTCTCTAGCTACGAACTCCGGCACCTTCGATAATCTGGGCCTTCGTTTTCCTCTGTCCGACTTCACTAATGGTTTTTGTTCCATAATTTTCCCTTAACTTTTACGCGCTTTGGCTTGTACCGAAGGATGATCTGCGTCTCCATCAACACCACATAATGGCACTTAGGAGGACCTCTTTGAGTTCCCTCAATTGTATGATTGCATAGGCATTAAAGTGTCAATCTCCCCTTTCTAGGTTAACCCATATGTCGACGGTCTTTTGGATTTAAACCGTGCATTAGTAGTTGGAACTCCAGCACTGCACTTGTAAGTACAAGTATTTGACCACTACTAGTTAGCAGTTACTCCGAAGCGTCCCACTATTTGCTTCCGAGTTTGCTAGGCTTAACCAACCCTAACTTTAGTTTTTCCTGGAGGAGAGGCTGTCACAGGCAGTGGTTGATTAAGTGACTTTCGACAGTTAAGCATAGTCAGTCACTCAGTAAGTCGCCAGTCCATCCATTCTCTCTTCCGTCATCCATCGTTCGTACTTCCTGTTAGGACGGTCAGGTTCTAACGAATAATTCTACCTTTTTTACTATTTCACTCAGATTTCATTTTCTCTCTGTTGTAGCCAACTGAGCCGCAGCGCTCTTTCTTCCATTGTTTCATCTGCAATATAGCCAATCTTCATCCGGTGCCCTTTGTCTTTTTCCCTGAAGTTTTACCACCAAAGCATTAGACTACCAAACGTAATAGAATAAATTCCATCAAGTTCCTAAATCACCCAGTTAGCACACAGCCACAACACTGGCGACGGAGATGGGATAGCCCTCCTTCCTCCTTCGCTAGTGTTGTAGCTGTATGCTAGCTGGGTGATTCAGGAGCTTGATGGAACTTATTCTGTCACGTCTGATAGCCTAGTACTTGAGTGGGATAACCTCAAGAAAGAAGACAAAGGACACCGGATGAAGATCGGCTATGACCTTTCGGTCAGTACGCTCGCGCTCTAACCTCTGAGCTTTCTCGCATATACGTAGATGCAGTGTGTTTTTGGAGATATGATACTTTTCATCAAACCCGTCTCCTGGTCACATTACGAACCCGGCCTCTGCATCTCGACTTCTCCTGTGTAGGCTTGGGCAACATGGTTTGGTATGGTAGTATCCCAGTCCTCGTGCTTCTTTCGGGTGGCATGGCAGCTAGCCACCGAAAGGGTGTTACAGCTGAACGATTTTTCATTTTTTATTGCGAATTCATTGGTTCCAGCTACTTCCGCTATAATCTTTAGGCATCGCCGGTTACATACCTGAATATGTCTCAGGTCCTCCGCCCAAAGTTGTCAAGTATGACAGCCGTATGACAACACAGTATGGTACCCAGTTAAAGGCCTTTTTGATGCCACGAGTGGCGCGAATTGGCAAGCGTACCTCTGGCCTTCGAGATTCGTGCATTCACTTCTGTTACACTGCCTTCCGAGCTAATGCAATTTCCAAGACAGGTATAGGCTTTCACAACTCCCAGCGTCACTCCTTGAATTCATTGAGGCTTGTTCAAAGACCGTAAGTCCTGCAGCATGACTCTCTACTTTGTAGGTGCGAAGCACATATAGAAGAACTGGATGACCTGTTTCAGCTTTTCTAGTTATGCTTGCGCGTCCTGCTCCTCTTAAAAACGAGATCAATGTCACCCGCATATCCCAGGTCGACAAGGTTCTCGCTCAGAGAGGTTGAACACTGGGATTTTCCAGACCTTTTAGTTTTCGCCTCCTTATCTCACCGCTAAAGAAGTTAAACAAAAAAGGAGAGAATAGGCATTTATTGGGGGAAGACCTTTTGGAGAGCTCCCCATACTCTCACGTGCCCGCATGCATGTGAATACAAACAGTGCATAATGCATACGATATTGTATTGTATTGAGATCCGATGTTGAATGCCTACGTCTTTGGAATCAGTATACAATGAATAGCTCATGAAGTCCTTCTACAGGTATTCCCGCATGGGTGTTTGCTATCCAACCCATCTAAGAATCCACGCGACTTTACGCAGGCGGTAGTCAGATTGGATACGAGGATCGGTAATGTCTGATCGCTTATGCAAGGTTGTTGGTGCTATATGGGCAGTTGTATTAGTCCTGGTGGTCTCGCGAAAGATGATATTTCCATCCGAATTGGGAAGGCCCGAGCAGCCTTTGTGAACCCTCGTCACCTGTGGCGTAGGCGTGACATCAGCTTATCAATCAAGGGTCGAGTTTACAATCCTGCGGTGCGCTCCGTATTACTATACGGATCAGAAACCTGGCCGCTGCGCGCCGAGGACGTGAAAAGACTTTCAGTGTTTGACCACCGATGTCTCCGGAGCATTGCCCGAATCTGGTGGGAACACCGGATCAGCAATGCTGAAGTACGTCGAATGGTATTCGGGAGAAACAACTCACCCTCGATAGATGAACTGATCACACTGCATAGGCTGCGCTGGCTTGGCCACGTGCTACGCATGCCAGTCGACCGACTTCCTCGAAGGGTTCTTTTCGCACAACCACGTGAAGGGTGGAAACGAGCCAGAGGCGGTCAAACAATAACTTGGCAGCGAAGTGTAAAAGCCACTACCAGCAAACTCAGCTGCGCTGGTCACTGCCGTCTTCCTGGATGGGGACCCCGAGACGGGCCACATCAATGGTTAGAGACATTGTCAGACATGGCCCAGTCGCGCCCTCAATGGCGCGCATCCATTCAAGCTATTGCCTTCAATGCATAACTCCCTTCCCAATCCCCCACTTAACAGTCCATTGACAGTCCTGTATTTACGCACCAATTTATCAGCTCCCGCCTCCAATGCGCTGCTGCCTACCCGAACTCCCCAAATCATCAGTGAACGCAACTGTGGCAGCTACAACCATTGTACGACAAGTACGCGGTTCTTACAGCTGATGATGATGATGATCGCTTATGCCTAGACATGGTCGGTCGGGATTTCGAAGATGGAGTTGAACGACCACCTGTCTCCTGTTTATGATATCAAACATAGAACACTACTTATTGTTGTTGTTTGTTGTGCATTATGCTACCTCCGTGAGACGGGCATTATGAGTTTCTATGGTCAAGTAATAAGTCATAACCGTAAGGGAACCTGTTACCTGGCCTGAAAAGGATTTTATACGACCAATTCGACGCTTTTGTCAGCGAAACTAGTTGTTTTGCCAATTATTCCATGGGATTTCTCGGTTTCCATCGTTCGTGATTGATTATTTCACCTATTTTCAGCATCGTTGCAAATATCCGGTTTTGGATCCCACTGAGTTTAATTAATCATCTGCATCTGTATGACACGACTAGACCTCGGTCCCTCTCTACTCATCGTAGCGGTCATAGTCACACTAACTGAGGAGAGTTGTTTCCCAAAAGTAAGTCATTCTACTAGTTCATATCTTCTACTTTCGAAGAACCAAGGCCACATCGGAGATGTTCACGCGGATATTGAATATGTTAATCACTTGAACAACTACGAAATCCTCCCACGCCTCCAAAGCATTGTTAACCGCGATTATTTCCATTACTTTGAGGTAAGTTTCGAACACCTAGTGCCTATAGATTTACCGATTTGTTTTCCTTCGATATCATTTCGCAGTTTACTAATTTTTTTTGGAAATTACATAGTGAGAATATTCCGTAGTTGCTTGGTGCATTCCCCTGTTTGACAACCTATGTTTTCCGATGTTTTGCATACCCACGTTTTCTAGACCCCTTCCCAGACTATCTCCCACGTATGGAAACGGCTCACCACCTCAGTCCTGTGCCGTCAAATAGTCTTAGAAACTGATACCTTTCGATAAACCATCCTCAACTCCCAACAACGATCAATCTAGGCTTCTCCTTTGAACCAGAGATGGTTCGATGGTTAGAGCGCGAATTTACTGACCGAAAGGTCCCTGGTTCCATCATGACTTTTTCATCTCGGCTTCCCCTGTCTAGGCCTGGGCAACCTGGCAGTATCCCAGCCTTCATGCTTCCTTCGGGTGGCTATTTAGCTAAGTAGCAGATAGGCTATAGGTAGAAGTAAGTTAGGTTACTGTTACTGCTTTCAATGTTTTACATATAGAATCCAGGAGATAGCTCTTCTGTCGCTTCCCGAACTTCTAGGATCATAAAAGATCAATGCAGAATTCTGTTTATCGTTTATAATCTGCCAGCATCAATCTTCGTGACAAGGATCAAATGAAACTTAACATAGCCTTGTAGGGATCCCATAAACAGCGGCACATTTACTACGAGATCTTACTATGAATTGACGTACGTCGAACACAGCAAGAACGATCTTGGTATCCACCATCACGATCGACTATGGAATGATGCTGGACGAAAACCTAACGTGCAAACCATCGATCAGGTGAACAGTCTGATATTGTGTGGTAAGCTGAACTTCTGATATACGGTAAGGTAGACGATCTATCGGGCTACACTTCCTCCTCGGTTCAGGCCCAAGTATATATATGGATCCTCCTTTTCCATCTCAACGGTTTCTCTTCTGCTAACTTTTTGTCCTTAAGAACTCAGTTGCTTGTAGCGGTATCAACAAACCTAGTCTGTGTAGAGTGGTGATGACTGTGCGACTACGTACGTAAAAATTTTCTAAGCGTTTAGTTCCAGAACTTCCTGCTTCATCCGTGCGTAAATTGTGCAAGTGTGGTCCGAATATAGCGAAAACAGCTTTCGCTAAACGTGCACAAATTTTGACCATTTGTTTGCAGCGTGTATAGAATTCTACTGACTGGCCCAAAAGAAAGTGAAGACCTTCTGGCAGTATCAACACATATCCTGATTCCACACATACCACCTAGATAGTATGTAGACAGGAAAAGTAGAAAAACCGTGATAAAATTAATGAGGACTACTTGGAACGTGGTTGGAATACTATGTGAATTGGATCAACAGACAATATCTCAGTGGATTATTTTCTTTACTCTTGAAACTCCCACTGGACTTATGAGACTTCCATTCCATCCATTACGTGAACCTAGTACCAGTTGGCTCAATTCAAAGGCAATAGTTTTTTAACGATGTTGTCTTCTTCCAATTCTCCGCCTCTAAATGCACCATCCTACTCCTTTGATGGAGTCATATTTCTGTGGGATAATCTTCACTGGCTATAACAGTGACACAATTGGGCTCACATGTTCTCTGTCTAGAAGTACTATAGGTCAGGTTGAATCGTTTCAGGCAAACTTATAATCCTATGGATGGCTAATCCGGATGGTGTAGGTCTGTTTGGATGTCATGCAACACGGACACCACCACTGGTTTGTGTTAACTGGTGCGCGTATCCTCTCTCTGGTTGCAGATTAATTTGGCGCGAGGCTGTCCATTTTTCTCCGAACCAGCTGGTTGTCGCACGTCAGATTGTCATGTGAGCAACTGTCGTGTGGAGGAGGTGCCTGTTGGATTGCGAACGGAATCGATGCTCCATCCTTCGAATGCGTACCACAAGGTATGACGCATTTGCTTCACTAAATTGTCATGACACTCTGTAGTATGATAAGGCGTACAATACAGGCGAATCTGCAGCCCATGATGATGTTGACTGCGAACTGGGCAAATTGGACAGCTCTCTGAGGTACGTATCGCTTATGCTAGTCAACTAATTTTGGTATTGAAATCTAACTTTTATTCTAATTACCAATTAAATAAGAGCAGTCGTGTAGCTGTCTTAACCGGCACCACTTTTTCTGATGCTGATGCTGATTGAGACTCATACTGAACAGCTAAGAAAGCTCAGCCAAACGTGACCCCCTACCCTAACTGAGACTTACCAGTTAAACCTACGATCATCAGTCATGTGGCTCCTTAGTCATCAGTTACACTTGACTTGGGCGCAACGTGTCGACGTCGAGGGACGTGCTCATTACCTGTGTTGATCCGCTTGTGTGCACTTTCGACGACTATGCCTTTCGCATTCGAAATTTTGCGCAGCTGGCATGGAGGTTGTATTTTTTTTACCTGACCTTTTGGCCAGGATGCTATCATGTAGATTCCCGCCAATAGATTTTACACCATGTGAACGGGCAGAGATCCATATCGATAAGAGAGGGGAAGCGAACGATTACTGGGAAGAATACCGCAACATATGACTTTTGACATATTCTGAAAACTCATGACAAGTGCTTTCGAATGATGTGCATAACAATCCTTACTAACATTTGCCAAATTAATGACTAAAAGTAAACTACCTTGTTAAAAAGTCTGACAAGTGTTGTATATCCCTTGCATATAAATGGCAACTAACAACGAAATTTATACGTAGATGGGATGGGCGTGTTCATCCGAAAAATTACCCGTTTTATCACCTTTTACACTTCCTTAAAAAAATGGACCTTCACTATAGACTGCCGGTTTTGTCCTACTATCACCTGACCTCTGTGGTGTGTCAACCAAAACAATAAAGTGCATGTGTTCAATCAATTGGAGGAAATTTAAAACCGATCAGGAAATCATATTTTCGGAAACGTTCGGTGGATTAACGGCTTTAATTTGACACATTAACCTCGTCAGGTCACGTGAATTAGCTTTCAGGTTGGTTGAGTTGTGAGGCGGATAAAGAACCAAGTAAACGACGTTTCTTTCAACCAGCAGAATAATTCCAAAAAATCAGTTGCAGTTAGACCCGAAGAGAACGATTCCCAGTTGCAACATCTTTTATGCACAGCCAATTCAATCACATCTGACTGCTTACTTCTCCCGTACTAAGCTGAACGGTCATATAAAAGCGGACGTATTCGCAAACCTACACAAGGTTATGTTGCGTATGAGTTAGCATGAATAGCCAGGTCAGGTGGTAAAGCTAAAGCAGAGAACGTATTGACTATCGGTGAAAAGTTCTATTGTTTGGCACGCGTGGCTAAATCTTACGGCTAATAGACTTCCAGCGGAATGAATACTTTTCGGTTTTGTACATTTCGGTCAGCTAAACCCTTGTTCCAGACGAACAACGGTGAGAACATAGATCAGCTCTGGTGGATTGTGGACTAGATTACCTCCAGAATCCAATGGCCATGGTGGTGTTGCTGATCACCTCTTCACCGCGTGTTTCTTGCTGTCTTGTAGGTTGCGCTTCGTTGTGCAATAGCTAGAGGTGAACCTCATTAAAGCCGGGTGGCACTTTGGGCAGTTCTAAAATGCAACGACATTCGCTTGCAAACCTAGCGACTGGAGTGACCAGAAAGCAAACCGGGTCCCTTAGTGTAAAAAAGCTCTTCACTAGTTGTTGGATTGTCTTTGCCTCACATGAGACCCTTAGTCAAGGCATCTGCATGCGCAGTCTTTACGACTATCTACCAAGTACCTTTCGAAGACCCGGTCACCTAGCTCCGGTACATGACGAATCCAGGTTCCTCGATCGGAAGCCCCTCAGTGGCTCTATCACAGCAGACCGACGGACAACTCGGACACCCAGGCTGTTGCGATAGCCGTAAGTAGCCGTGTTAACAACACACTTATCGCTTGGAATCCAGTATCCCCAAGATTAGCAGTGGCTCGTTTCAAAGAGACTTTTCTGAACTTGCCTGTGATAGTTGTTTACGCTATCACCTCTTTTTCAAACCCAACTCTAGAGGACGAATTCTACGAATAATTGCAGCAGATGGTTAACAAGACAAGAAGAGGCTGCTTCATGTTCATAACTGACTGAATCGGTCGAGTTTGTGGATGAGATGACAACACGTCGCACATTTGAGTTCGGATTGGGTCGGTTCTGTAAGCTCGGTTGCAAACTCAAACTTCGCTTCTGCTAATCAGCTGGTTGTTACCAGTACCCTTTTTCAGTAACACACTTAGTGACATGCTGTCTTCCAAATAGACTATATTTTGGTGTGTGCAGGATGAGCCTCATAGGTTGAAGATTATGCATCTTATAGAGATGCGGATTACTTAGACGCAGGTAGTATAGATCACACGCTCGTGCAAATCACGACTGAACTCCATCTCACTGCTAGACAAAGGACGTACCGTGCAAAGCGCATCAGCACAGCACCGCCAGGAGAACCAACCAATTGCCGCACCATAACCGTCAGATTTAACGCTAACTGCTCTAGCCTGAGTATCTGGTTCAGACAAACGACCAGTGGACAGCTTTGAAATCCCCTGTAAAACAAGCCCCTGTAGACCAGCTAGCTATTACAAGGACCGGATATCTGAGGAGACGGTTTCTTCATCCATAAAGGCAATGGTAGTGTCACCAAATCGGCTGATTTTTGCACGCTCCGGTGAAAAGCATGGAGAGATTAAATCTCATACTGGTCGGACCTTGTATCGTACATGGAATCTGCCTCGGTAAACTTTTTCACCTCATATGCTTCGGGTTCAGGAAACTGTCGGCCTCAAAGTTATTTGGTGCGCGGAGCAAATGGAGAGGTTCTGAACAACTATGGCGAGCTGATGATTCGATAGGTGGAGTATTTCAAAGTTTTAAATCTTCAGCCAAAAACGCTAAAGTACGCTGATACTATCGTTCTGTTAGGTGATGACCTGGAAGAACTCCAACGTGTGCTAAATAACAAGCAACACTCTTAGAATTGAAAATTGACACGTGCGTGGACGTACCTGCCCAGCCTCTAAACATGAGAGGTGAAACAATCCGAAAAGTTGGTGACTTTATACATCTTGCTTCCACCGTTTTACCCAACGGACAGGCTAAACAGGAAATTCAATGGCGTTCTGATAGCCCCGGTCAAGGTTACACAGGAAAGTCAGTGCAGCCGCCTGGTCCATGCTGATTTATGCCTTCGAAAAAGGGCCTTCTACGAGCAGACCTATTTAAAAGCTCGAAGCATTTTACTACTGGTGTCTCCGACATACGGTGAGACTTCGTTATGTCGAGAAAGTAGCCAGTGACAGGATCCGAAAGCGATGCTTTGATCCACCATGTCTATTTAAACTTTATCGACGGTATCTGCAATGGTCTGAACATCTGTTGCGCAGGGAAGATGCCGGAATCACCAAACTAACCTAAGCCCCTACACCCTGTCAAGGATAGCTTTTTCACCTCGGATGACGACTGAAAGCCCGCTTCAGTACGTTCAAGAGCAACATGGGGCAATTCGGTCACCATGTGGTCCACGGTGTCCGTCAACGGAGCCGACACAGGGTCGGGATTTGTGTACACCTGGTAGCCGATTGCAGTTCCTGAGCGGTGTGTATCTGACTAATTTTGTCTCGGAAGATAGTTGTCCGAAATTTAAAAAGCGGATACCTCAGTTTGTGACACGCCTTGAATATCGTTTGCAAATTTTGTGACAATATGACAATATGATTTGAGCTTTGAGTAGAGTATGCGGATTTTGGTCGATTTGGATCGCTTGGCGATTTCTACCGCTTTGAACATCAGTTACTGTGGTGTGAATCTCGACCCCCGCATTGAAAATTCCCCATTTTTCATGTCTATACTGCACCTAGTGTCTAGTGTTGATAGATTACTCACTTGACGTGATGAAGCTTTTTATCAAAAGTGAAACATTGCCCAGCAGTGAATCTATCGATTGTTTACACAACTTTACGGATAACAGGATGTAGATTTTCTATATAAATCCTGCCATGCGTTAGATGGTTTTTTCTATTTCCAGAAAGAGAGGACTGTTTTCCTATACATAGCTGTGGTTGTGATTTTGCATCTTTTGAAATAACCAACTTATTTTTCTCCGACTGAATTAACTTTATACGCCTTTGAAGATTTTTTGAGACTCCGTTTAGACTCTGTGTAATCCCCTCAGGCGTGTACCTCGAGTTTCACTCGCACACCTGGCGTCACAGTGGGATCCATGGGTTTTTTATTAGAATTTGGTTAGTCTCATGTAGCAGACTTCGACTCAATGTTCCCGACAGTTACCACGTTTTGGTATGGAGACCAGCAGAGAGAGAGTATTGTTGTCGAAACTGGTCCTCGTTGACCTGTCTTTAAAACTTTTACCATCCTTCCATTCCCGTCTCTGACTATAGGGCGACTGATTTTTCCACTCTCCACCAACGTGCCACTGCCGATATGTTTATTCATGTTTCAAAGCTGTTTGGCCGCAGCTGTATTGGGTCTGTTTACCCACAATTAATGGTTTCTTTTGTTTCAGCGAGGAACGACGAACAATCCTGGGCAACTGGACCCTACACGATGCGATGAATGAATACAACTTTTGCGACATGGACGGTAAGCAGCCGCATTTTCACTCGTCCATTGGCTTAGTGGTTAGAGCGCGAATTTGCTGATCGGAAGGTCCGTGGTTCGAGCCCGACCTCTGCCTCTCGACTGCCCCTGTCTCTAGGCTTGGGCAGCCTTGCAGTATCCCAGCCCTCGTGCTTCTTCGGGTGGCATGGCAGCTAGGCACCGAAAGGGTGCTACAGCTGAACGTTTATTATATTACACCGTCTCATCATCGTACGTTTTTGATATGTGGTAATTGGTGCTGTGGCACCAAGCGATAGCAGCGTCGAGCGTATTACGAGTTCACGCGTTGGTCAAAGACGAAATCACTCCTTCACTTTTCCACTTTTCCTTACGACACTACGGCATCAATGTCCATCTGGCTATCAGTTTCAAACTCTAACGAATGCTAGCTTCTGCTACGATAAAGAATAATCTCGACAATCTATTTATTGAACCGAACACAGTTGTATTTAGGAATAATCCATTATCGATGTTCGTTTTTTTTGGTACATTAATATAGGTCATATATATATATATCAAACCGTAGGTCGCTTTTAGCCCGAATTCGTAGTATACCACTGATTGGTGTCGGCATGGCCTATTCCGGAAAATGGATCCGCTTATTTTTCTTGTGGCCCCCTCCCCAAATAACCAAACAGCCGACACTAGCGTCTCAAGTTCTCCGTTCACGTTGGCGTGGTAGTTTCTATTCTCCAAATGTGTATTACTTGATGGCTGCATTAGTCGGCGGCCTCATTATACCTGAGTTTTTATGAACGATTGATAACCGTCCAACTGCCATGAAAAGACAAATTGTTTTTTAAAGCTGGGTGAACAAGTCCAGCAACGTGACTGGGATTATCCTATGTTCGCTTGTGAAAGCTGTGCAAGTCTCATGAGAATTTAAAGGGTGAGACACAAGGAATAGGCTCGAGCTGCCTAACTGAGGGTTCATTGGAGTTCAGGACCAACAAACGACCGACTGTACACGCAAAGCTCGAGAAGGCTCAGTGGCTAAGGCGCAGACTTACCAACCGGAAGGTCCTTGGTTCGAACCCACTCTCGGCATCTTGACCTGTCTGTGCTTCCTTTGAGTGACATATCAGCTAGGCGCTAAAATGATGTTACAGCTGAGCGATTATTTGATTATTATTACGGTATTTTCGAAGTCTTATCAAAAGGGGAATGGAAACGGCAATACTCGACCAATAACCTGATTCAGGGCACTGAAGATTCTAACTGCATTGCTAAAACCGTTGTCAGTTGCCGTTAGTTGGGTTCTGTTATGATCGCACCAATGATTTGCGGTACCTCCCGGTGTGGAATGTCCCAGTAAACCATGAGCATGTGTCCACCTACTGACCGACCTGTCTACTCTGTTTATTCTCATTTGAGGTGTCGTCCTGCGAGTGAAGTCAATCTAAACTGAAAAGCCGACAAGCATCGTATAACTGTTTTACCTTTATTGTGAATTGTCAGCAGTTCGCGCCCCACGAAAGCCAGTGGTTTTCCAAACTGTGACCTCCCTTGTGGTATTTTGAACACTTGACCGTCCTAACCTAAAACGGCTACACGACATTTCGCAGGTCGTTCTGTGTGATGGCGGCTATTGTGTATGGAATTGGAGTATTTAGGTGTCGCATTTTCGATTAACCTGTGCTGTTTTTAGGTGATTTACTTTAGAAACGTGATCCTACTGGTTTGACAAAGTGTTCCTCTCATTGACCGGTGAAACGGTACTAAAGCAATGAAGCGTGTCGTTTATTTCGTTACAATTCAGTACGTGTGTGAATGTTGTGAAGCGAATGTTCTTGTGAGCAGTTTTCTGTATCATTTTCTCACTACGTTTTTATTTTTTTAACTTCAGGCGTGATTTTCCCAATATAGGTTGATTCCTCATTCACCTGTTTATAGCGATTCTGTTGCGCGATCGACTCGCTGCGTAAAAGGCTAGAACAATTTTGGAAACTTCCGCATTATCTTTGGTTTCAGCGCCATTGGTCCACGGTCCTGGAAGGAACGAAATCGTTGATCTAGTTAACCGCCCTCTCTTTGCATCCAGGTGCTCACAGTTTCGGATACCACTGAGTAATTGAGGATTCAGGGGGTATATATGTCCATAGACTACACTACTCATAAGGTTGCTGAAAATTCTTCGTTACCTGGTGACGGAGGATCTAAGAAACTGATGATCTGTCCATCACACAGTGTTGAGTATGTGCAGTACGGCAGCGAAGGATCAGTGTTAAGCGTCGATGTCACACTGTCGATAATGACATGTTCCTGGATGTTCCGGTTTAGTGACACTCTACACTTCATACCAATAAGGTACTAGCATTAGGATTTGTTGTAGAGGAAGTTTGTATAAATCGTTAAAGAGTCTTCGGAGTCGGCAAATCCCATGGGAAAAGAATCGTTTAGTTGTAGCACCCTTTAGGTGCCTAACTACCATGCCACCAGAGGGAAGCATGAGGGCTGGGATACTGCCAGCCCTAGCCCAAGCCTAGACAGGGGAAGTAGAGATGCAGAGGTCGGGCTCGAACCACGGACCTTCCGTTCAGCAAATTCGCGCTCTAACCACTGAGCCATCTCGCTACAGGGGCACAACATATCCGGAAAAAAGCCAACATCATGGATAGTGATAACCTTACATGGTACACAGGACCGCTGACAGTGCGTTTTAGTTCAGTCATAGTTTTCTCACTTGAGAAGATCGTCTTAGATTAAATCCACCTGGGAGTCAACTGATGTTCGTTGGTCGTAGTAGTGTCTAAAGATTGAAATGTCCGGTGGAATTAACATCACTGGGCCAGAGCTGAAATGTCTTCTACGATTACCAGCTCACCACTTCACTTACTCGAGACAAAGCATGAAGGGTACGGTACAGTTTACCCTCTCAGTTAGCACGGCTCGTGACCTGACGTTATTATTCCGACATCACGTACATCTCCGTGAAAGTGGGATGCTCTACAGACATGGATGTATCAGTCTGTGACGCGGCGCATCAATTCGCAGTTTTGTGGCGGACGTCGCTGACCGAACGTCGTGAGAATGGTCAGTTCGCCGCGTGACTGGTTTCTAGTGAGGTTATTCACTGTGATGCCGAGTTAAACATACACTAAATTCACTTCCCAAGGTACCATAACCTCCGTAGAATCTAGCATCCCATTTCTGTTTGACTTTAGATCCAACCTCGGAAAACATGATTTGGGTTGATTTGTTGAAAAATCCGGAACAGTTTACCGGTTACAAAGGAGTGTCTTCAGCCCGGATCTGGCATATGATTTACGCCGAGAATTGCTTCAAGTAGGTGCTACCTGCTCATCCATCGATGCTAATAAATTTTTTCTAATCTAGTGAGGATTCTTCTGGACTTCGCACGCTCGGTCCAAGTCCCGGTAGGTTTCCTAAATGTCATTATTGTGATTGATCTTACCATTGTTTTTCAACTACAGTGAATGACCTCTTGTATTTTTCAGATACCACTCACTTGCTTTAAGGAGCAAATGGAATGGAAGCATTGGGACTAATATCTCATACCGCTGTGTGTCACACTACATAATACTAGTGCTAATGGCGAAGACAGTCAACCAGTGAGAGACGAGACGAAGGTCATGATAAGAAAAAGTATAGCAACCAAAGGCTGTTTCCAGTGGCCGGTCCTGAACTGCCAAGATAGGTTGATCTTGTTGCTCGAAAACCCTGTGAACACAGACCGAGCTAGACGGAGTAAGTTCGTGTCACGTAACACGACACTGAGTGAATCCAGCAGTTTAGATGACGACTCGTTTGGATCTCGCGTGTTTTAATCGATACAGGCGGAAAGCTTGTTAGTTAATTGGGTTTTAAACCGAATCTTGTGGTAAGTTTTCACTGATTCGGGAAACACAGTACGCTAGCACAGCTAACAACCTGTTTTGCCTTCGGGACTGTCACCAGACACGATTGAATCTCTATGCAACATAGTACTATGTCGATGAGTCTCGGTCCTATCAGCCCGATTCCGAGTTTTCAGCAGAAGACAATCTGGCTGCCGGAAACCAGGTGACTCTCAGTTTCCGTCACCACCCAAAACTTAGGTTTCGTGTTAGCTGTCAGTTTGAAAATTTCTTGTTGGAAACTGCTTTTCAACCGGTCAACAGCCACTTATGCATGGCTGTAAAAATCAGGTTGTGATCCAACAATCCCATTTTGTAGAGCTTAAAAGATTTGAGCAGCTGACCGCATAGAGGAGAAAGAAGAGTTTTTAACCAAGGTCTAACTAGCTAATGGCTATCCATAAAAAAGTTCTGAGTCCACAGTCGTCATTTCCGGTTGACATAGGGCGAAACTGACAGGTGTCAAGAAATCACTACAATATTCCCCCCACAATGTGCACATCCTCGGGACCGGCTAAAATCGCACTCTTTGGAAGCGCACTCCCCGTAAGCTGCACAAGATTTCTTCCTGCAGCGAAAAATTGTGGTTTTGATTATCCGCTTGAAATACTACGTGATGTAAATTGCAGCGGAATGATAAGTTATCTCTTCCTTTTTGCATTAACGGTTACCGCCCTGGCAGCTGGCAATACTTACATTCGACAACGCATTTCACGGGATATCTGATGGACGAACAAGTGGAAACATCTAAATACACGCAGTTGGGATGAGCCGTCGCTTTGTTTGTTCCGGTTCTTTCTGATGCTGAAAACTCCCGGGTTTCATTGTTAAAATATATGCGGACGCTGACAAAAACCTGAATTTCATTGATACCAAAACTACCGGCCAAATGCCTAATCGTTTGTCTTCTTTGATGCGATCACTTCAAGCAGTCCCTTTATAGACAGAAACCATTTTCGTTTCCTCTGAGCCACAACACTCTCTGGACCGGGTCCAGATGGAGTAAAAGCGCACCAGGCTGTACCGCGTGTGGTTCTGAGAGTCAGCGAGCCAGATGGTCAATGACTGTGGCATGTGCTCATTTGGACCGAAATGTCCTACCATCTCCCCTGCTACTTCGGAGCACACTACCGCCATTCAACACGGTCACGTTTAAGTACGTTGGACAGGCGTACGAAAACGTGGTCGGAGCTGATCAGATGCTTTCAATACTCAGGGAGACATTGCACGAATTCAATGACGGATGCGTTCAATATCCAATAGAGTAACAGCCAGGTCCAATCGCTTACTCGTTAGCAAGTACCCTGAACACAAATTCCGTTCTTCTATGTCAAATGTTGGCAGATGCGTAGCGACTGCTTTCCTTCCGGGAATAGCATGCCGTTCTGTGCATCTCGACTGCTATCCAGGCCTGGGCAACCTGGCAGTATTTCGGGCCCTGTACTCCCTTCTGGTAGCATAGCCGCTAGGTGCCGAAAGGGAGGGTGCTAAAGCTGAACCGTTATTTTTTGTTATTCTTTCTGGGGAAGAAGGCACCTTATCTCCTCTGGTGCAAATAACTTTGGGACTGGGCCACTTTGCTCTGTTTCGGGAAACTCCGGCGAACGGCACTCTAGTGACAATTACCTGACGTATTCAAAGGTCACCTTACAGAGCCGGCAGCCACATTGTTTAGTCCACTGTTGACGACTTTGAGAACCGTGCTGATAGAGCCAACATGTAGGTCAACAGACTGCTGTCTCAGCTGCGATGGTAGCCATGCAAACAGGACAGAAGGTTGTTTGCGTGAAAATTTTCCGAAGTCAGCGAGACAGCATATCGTTGTGGTCGCTCTACAACCCAAACAACCGCCGTACTTGTCATTTTCGTCTGTCGCCAGTCACGTGGTTCGAACGCGTCACAAACTCAGATTTTGTGTATTCATTTTGAGTCCGCGAGACTAACTTCATTCGTCCAATCATCTGTAAGGTATTGAGGATCAATCGGTTACAGTCTGGTTTACAAGCTTTGGAGTCACGGCATCGAATTGCGTTAACATTTCGGAGCTGATTTGGCGTTCTCTTTTTAGCATACATCTCGTCTCTAACGCGTCGATTGTTTTCACGGCAGTCACTTTTGAACTCATCTTGACCGTGTAGTTAATAGCTGTTGAGAAGACTTTTCGGAATGCCTAGGTTCCGTTGTTTTTACCGAGTGGATCAAGAAACCTTACTATTTCAATCGTTTCAGTGTGACTACCCTGATGGGGGCTTGATAGCCTACTAACGAAGGAAGGCCGTTGTTCTGATTGTTGAAATGGCTTCACCTTCTGGAATTACTCTACCTTCCCCGTCTTACCTTGAATAACTCATGCACCTAGTTTTCATGGTCCGTTCTCACAAGATTGGTCACCATGTTACTCGAACTACGTCTGTTTCGTTTGCAATTCGACTTGTGCGTCTTCGGTGCACACATTCATTTTCCTTATTAAAAACGGCTTGGATTGAGATGTTTTGTGCGGTAATTTTGTGTGAACGTCTGGGAACATCTGGTCATGCATTCTGAGCTCTTATTGATCTCTATTCCAGCGTTTAGCTGGTTGGCGGAAATATCCATGAAAGCCTGTCAGCACACATCGATATATTATCATCTGATCAAGTCGGTGTCGATACTGATCGTTCACAGTCACACAAACACGGTCTGAATTCGTACATACCTTAATGCTTCGACTTTTACGCTCATCTTCGTTGTGGACATTGGGATGTGTGCAAGACATCTACCTTACTTGTCGGCTGTGTCGCGCCTGTTGGATGGGTCAGTGGCTCAAGGTAAATACTAACGTAGGCACTTGGTCACAACCCAGACCAAACGTATACGGAATAACCGAGTGGAAAATAGTAAAAAAAAAACATACGTTTCGTGCTAGGAGTCTTTGACATTCATGAGGTGTCAGTTGTTCAAGGCTAGTGAACCCCTATGAGATGCCATCATTCTTTTTTGGTAGAGGAGGGATGGAACAAAGCCCAACTGGTCATCATTTCAAGCATTAAACGGTTGTGCAAGCACGATGGCTTGCAGTGCTCATGTTGTACGGACTCTCTTATTGCACTGCGAAGTCACTTCGCTAAATCAGAATGTGTAATGGAACATGTGTCACCACTGTAGTCGCACGCGCCACGTTCACTCAGTTCAAAGACGGCTATAGCCGACTCGAAAGAAAACGGACGCAAGTAAGACGAGTAGATGGCGTGATGGACGCATAGCTACGTAGAAATCTATGCATGACGGACCCCCTTTTTATTGATCTTTCCAGTCAAACCAGATGCAGCTGCCCCGTTACTTTTGGGCCATCAATCGGGTAAGTTACGGTAATTCAAACCGGCTTTGCGTTTGAACGGGTTTAGGTTCCCTAAGAATCGACTGGCTAACGCTACCCTGTGTGGGATTTGCCATTTTCCTTGTGTATGCGCAATCGGGTGTTCGAACTTTCCGCTTCTATTCTCATCGCTAGCCCACATATTTCTCCGTAGACTGGCTCCCCGTATTTCTACTCTTTTTTTTCCTCCGTCACTTTGTCTTTTTCTTAGACACTGCACTTGATACCATCGACGATAATCACAGCGCATTAGAAGACCATTCGAGTCCACTTGGCTACACCCTCTACTTAGGTGTGGAATCAAATACAGATACAGTCCCACCAGGATTGTATCAGTTTACTGGCCGAGTGCACACCTAATAGTCCTAGTAGACCATTTCCAAGATCTGAATGTTATAGAAGCGTAACATAAAACCGGAAAATCCTATGTGGTCGCACATACACCACCTCCATTTTATTAGCCTCATGAAGTGTTTCTAATTCCTCATGCTACAGTTTAGTTTCCTTTCTTCAGCTGTAAAGCCATCATCATCGACAGCGTAACATCAGTATTCAACAATGATGCTTCGCTGCTCTGCAGCTGTAATTTCTTTGAAAGCCTTATTGTGGAGAAAAGAATAAACTGGACGGAGAAGGGACTTAGTGCTAGCCTACCACAATCATTCCGAAATGCCTACAAATTCAGCTTCTCATTCAGACATTGGATAGAACCTGACAACAGGAACGCCACTGACATCGATTAGCATTCATATCCTGCAGTTTCTCCAATCAGGTCACACGAACACCACCCTGGAAGGCCATTCGCACGAACAGCACTCAAACTTTTGACAATCCACCCATACCCTTCTGTCAAGTACCCTTCTGACCACCTCTCTGCTTGCGCTGCCTTGAAATGGGCACGGAAGACAACACTGTTCGGCAAACGATGTATCGTCATGCTCAATATCACAGATTCTGCTGCTGGACATATTCCTCGATTGAAATTCCCGTTGAACAAAGCCCCGAACACTCGTTTTCTAATTGTCTTGTTGCAGGTTTGCCAACACCGGTCTACATGAGCCTCAGGTACGCTGAGTCCGCCCACTTGCACATTCAGATTGCCGGTAGCCACAACGATATTTGAGCTTCTAGCCCACTCGTAGCTTCACACAAGTTGTCTTTGACGGCGCCAGGAATACAGTCGGTTACGACGGAAGAATTCACTACAAACGGACAACGATGAACTCGCTTGTGAGAATCCATCACTAACGTGCCCGACGTGCCACACCAAAATTGCTTGGCTACCCTAGAAGACGAATTGGAAATGTACGTGTTGTCGGATCGTTCCCGACACCGATGATCGCCCGGAACGAAGTTACACGAGCTGCTTCCAAACAGAAACAAAAGGGTGCTCAGAAACCTGCGGAAGAGTAGAAGTTACTTTAGTTTTACTAGCGGATAATGAGTGCATGTCAGCGACACTGAACAAACCAGATCACTTTGAAATGGTCAAGCAGATACTTGCTGTTACGGCGACACCGCCCATATTACCACGATCCTATTTCATAGTTGTTCAATGAGACCGACACTCAGAAAATTACAAGTGACAATTAGGAGAGAACATGGTAGTGGGCGACATCAACGTTACATATTCGACTGCCAAATGTTGAAGCTTTAATCGGACATTTATTATCCTGAGCACATTTTTGTTATCGCAGGCCTCACCATCCAAGTCAACAAGAAGAAATGAATGTATGGTATTGTTTGCATTGCACAGGCTTCCACCAGCGGTTACCTTGGTGCACTCAGCTTCCTTTGTGTGTCCACATCATATTCGAGTTTTCAGACCACTCATCGCCTGACTACTACAAATCATGTGTTAGGAGAGTTTTAAGGGAGAAAAACAAGAGAGGTAGCCGGATGATGACTACTGAAGGGAAGATCTTCAAAATAAAAGCATTCCGAGACTTTCTGAGCACTGGAAGTGGTTATTTGAAGAGCCAATCATAGTTTAAACCCATCGCCCGGTCAACAGAACGTAGAAATACGTTAGTGTAACACTACTTAACCACTACACTCTGACAGACCGTTACACCATTGCGAACCGTTGATCTCATCTCACTTGGTGACGAAATGTTTGCAGTGTTTGTTTCTGATGATAGTCCAGTCCAACTTCAACTTCTCTAATATCCAGCTAAGATGACTATCGGTGTGCACCACTGCCTGATTGTTGTTGCCTACAATTGCACCTCTATCCACGTAAGATACATCGCCCATGCTTCACCTCTGTTGAATCTGTTTGAGAGACTACTTTTGCATCGGACCAATCTTCATATTGTGAGTGACCTACATAATAGGAATTCTTATCTCTCTGGTGCCCTCTGTTGTTTTGATCCTGCGTGAGATTGCTAAAGATGTTTGTCTGCAGTTTAATGACTGCACAAATGCCTCTGGAAGCAGGAATATAGGTCTGTTATCGCAACTGCTTGCTGGCGCAGGCGAGGTTTTCCCTAACTACCTACAGTTCACATCCCGACGGACACCTTTGTTCTCCAGAACGCTATTTTCTCTCGTTTTCGGTTCATAAGGGATACACTTACCCTTGATTCCTTCATTCTACAGAACCGCTGCAATATCGCGGTGATTTTTCAGAAGGGTTTAGAAAACAGTTCACAGATTTATTGTTAGACGTCGTCTGGCACAGCAGCTAAGACATTTTTCCCTGTTACTCCCCTTAAGCGTCACCGAGACTTTTTACTGGTCTCCCATTAAGTACTGCTGTTAATGTCACCTGCCTAGAACATCTCTTGTGAAACGTCCGGGTGTGATCTTACCAGGCCACCCCAGTTGGTTCTGCTACATCCATGCTACTTTTTGCGCTGTTCAGCGCTGAACTTTTTTCTGTCTGTCCATTCCTACCAGTGTTATTTGTCTGTTATTGCCTGCAGCCTCCTCCCTTACTGAGTTTACCGTTCCCATGTTCTCTCCAGGAGGCACTTTGGAGGAGATAAGCAACTTAATTCCTGGAGCCTATATTTACCATCCGCTGGTGTGATACAGTCCGAAAGAATCCCCTGATAAAAGTTTCAGTAAGCGAACACCTTAAGTCTCATTTCAAACACCAGTTGCTTACTAGGTTACCTCCACTGCACGAACCCGTTCGAAATGCAAACGGTAATGTGCCACAACTTCTACTTGTCGAAATTGTGTGCTCCCTCGCTTTTGTATCGGTCTCAATTCATTGCGTGCTAGCTTTAAGTCACACCTTTTTATGCAAAAAGATGAGAATATCAGTGTGATGAATGGTTAGCAGTGAGGAGCATGTCGGTGACCAATGTCCTTTAACTGGTTGTCGGTTTGTTCACCGATCTGAGCAGTTTCTTTTGAACTTTTTCGCTCCAAGTAATTACGACTCTCATGCATTTTTGAGATATCATTGTAAATTTTTTGTGAAATTTGATATCAGGCCGCACAGCGCTTCACTTTACTGGGTTTGAATTGTTAACACTCATTGGTTTGTCTTGTCCGGAAGTGAAGCATCAGTGTCAACACTGATGTTGCTGTCTTTGATGATGATGATGTCTAGTCCCGAGTTCTCCACCCAACCAATGGGTTGCTAAGTATTCAGCAGACCCTTATCCATAACAGACCATTTCCGTCCACTGCTGCACTCCAACGAGTGTTTTTCGACATGGTTGTTAGTCAACTTCCTGCTCATTTTCAAGACATTCGAGTCCAAGTTTCCAAAACATGTAGTTCAGCCTCACTTAGCGCCATAAAAACTTATAGGTGCATTTAATGGTAAGGCGTATTGACTGTCGAAAACCCCAACCTGGAGGTATCGTTTCCACAATTCCATCGAATTTCTTCCTTCGTGGTTGTTCTGTGTGAACCACGCTTTAAATCTTCTATGTGAAAGATATCACGATTATAGTGCCCAAATTTCCTCGACTATTAGTCTGATTATACAGAATGCAGACGATAAATTTCCCGGGATAGGAACCTCATTTGTTTCCTTTTCCCTTCCCTTGCTTCCTTCCCTCCCCCTACGGGATGACGGTCGTGGCGATTGATTCGCAACGAACCTTCTTTTCTCATACGTGTACTTTAAATTGAATCTCGTCTACACCATCCGTTCTTGAACTTCAACCCCGTTCCTTCCGGTAGCTACAGTTTTATGAGCTACCGTTTAATGATCGAATGCCATGAGTCTTGATTGAACTTTGGTATAGAATGAAGCCGATGTAATGGTGCTGTTCACAAAGTTTATCGTGCCATCATCAGTCTTTGGTTTTTCTCTATACCTGTGAGTGTCATGTGCGTAGAAAGAGATGAACCATTATTAGGGACCTGAATACAAAGTGTAGGTGGATAAAACATAAGAGAATGACGGACTGTTGAATTCTGTTAAGGACCAATCTCCATTGAGCAGGTTTCGAACAAAGTGCTATTCTGGGTGTTCGAGTAACAGGTCGGTACTCCTCCAAGTCAGGCGGAGGCACGTTCTAAGACAGTTGCGTAAGCTGTGGTTACGTGAAGGCGAATTGGAGGTGCTCATTTCCATCCTGAGTGTAGTCTCAGGCTTTATGTTTGGGATTAGATACGGTGTTCTGTTTGGATTATCTGAAACATTCAGTAACATTCGATAACTAGTCACCGATGTGTTCCGACTTCTACCACCACTGGGCTTTCGGACAAAATGAGCGGGACACTAAACCTAATGTATTCACCTCTTGGGTTGGCCATTTTTTCTTCGCACTCATCCCATTTCACATTATAAAATCGATCCAAAGTCACTGATTATCCCCTATTGTTATTTCCTCGATAATTCTAGGCACATTCCTCATCTACTGCTCTTTCCTGAGGATTGTGACCAGTGAGCACTGTTGGTCGGTTGTCGGCGCCATATTTTTTGCTTGCTGCATCACCGAGTAGATTTGGCCTTTTTGTTTCCCCTCACTTTCATTCTTTGATTTACACGGCTTCATCCTCATTTCTGTTTGATGATTTTTTGTATCCTTGAAGTGACTTCTAGGTGCGTTGGCGCAATCTATTTTTCTCTCAGTTTGAGCGGATTGAATCCTATTATTTTTTGACGGCTTACCTGACAGGCTTGAGTGGGGTGCATTTTTCGAAGACATGATATTGATCTACTTCGACCATGAGACATCTAAAAACAACTAACCAGGTACGATGAGATCTGGAAAATCAGTCTTTGTTTACAGAATAATCTGCTTATTCAGATGTTCATGTTATGTTCAGTTTTGCTGTACTGACTCAGTCTGACGCCTATCACTTTGTTTTCTGGTTTATATCAATCTCTTTCCTAGAAGCCCTACGTTGTCTTGAAAAGCGCGTATTCTACCGTATGATTTCTGGCCTCCACACTAGTATCACCGTCCACCTGTGCGCTAAATCCCCTCGCTCCGGTAAGTTCACTTGAATTTTCTTCAGTTTACCGCAATTTGGTGCACACATACGCTTACTGCTTTTTGTTTCCTGTAGTTTTCAGTCCAACACAACCTGGTCAGCCGTTGTCCACCCTAGCAACAACTACTTGGGGTCCGAAACCAGAGGAGTTTTATCGGCGTTTCCATCCGGAGGTTGTGCCTGAGGGTCTTGATCGACTGCGTAGTCTTTATTTCGCCTACCTGGTAGAACTGCGAGCGCTTGCCAAGGTCGCGCCCTACTTGCGCACTTTGACCTTTTACACAGGCAATCCTGAAGCCGACGCGGACACCCAGCGGGCCATCAATGATCTGCTCAAGGTTGTGGAGTAAGTCTGGAAATTTTGGCTTGCGCTGTCCGTAACACAGAGTACTATCGTTCACATCTTCATTACGGAACTAACGATGTTAGACTTCCAAGAATGAAGCCGGCTAACAATCCTCCATATGGATCCAAACCAGATTCGTGCAGTTTCAGGTCCTGTCAGTAGGGCTACCGCCTCGCCATATTCCAGAATGGGAAGCTTTACAAACTTCAGGCTACCAGAATGTAGGGACGAACTTCCGTTTTGAACCCAGGTGTTTGTCCTTACCCTTTGTATCTCGTCTGGTGGGCTTGAATCCGTTTCCGGATTTATTTGTCTCATGAACTACGCCGATCCATGCCGATATGTAATGATATGCGCACACATGGCTAGTAAAGGATATCCAATAATCGGTGTGATCAATGCAATGATGATCGCAGCTAGTCAGTTCCCGCTCCGCCTGACACTTCGAAACTTACGTAGTTACAGTAGATACACCAAACTGTGATATAATACAATGCGACACATTACAATGCAACTTGATTAGATACATGACAATACGACACAGATGTACTAGGATACAGAAGAAAGAGACGAGCCGGCAATGTATATCAAGTGCTCCCAATGACCAACCACATATGGATTTTGTAGGTTTGGGCAATGACGCCTCTCTGTGTGATAGCAAGGGTGTCTACCATCATAAAATGCCATTGTGTGTCACTGTCGACGTACTGTTAGGTGTTCAGTTCCAAGATCCCCCTAGCACTGAAACACATCAGAAAATCTATTTAGCAGGAATCCTTGTGAATGTCGGACGATGCACTTGGATCGATCTGGACCTGCGATGGTGTTTCCGTTGGTAATATACTAACGCGTACAAACGCTGTGGTGTTACGATCAATGTAACTAGGAAGGGCTTCATCGGCGGTTACTCTTAATAATTGTGCATTATATCATCGTCTAAGTTGAAAACATTACATGGCAGAGGTTGGGAGATGTTAGGGCGCATTGAGTATGTTTACGCAGCATCCGTAAATATTTTTGGACAGTCCAACTTGTGGGTACCTTACACTTTGTACGGTTCTTATTATTACTCGAGAATCTCACTTTACAAATAGTGATTGGCTGCCCTGATGACCGTGCTCGCCATAACCATTTTCCCTTTGTACAACGATACATTTTTACGCACCAATTCGTTCCCAAAATTAAAGTTACGCACAGACCTGTGGCTCCGTGATTGAACTCTCTCTTTCTGGCCATATATATATATATATATATATAATACGACCATTCCTGACAAAACAGTTTGGCTTGCCTTAATAGATTTGGAACGGAATTTCTGATCATCAGCTGTAAGAACCGCGTACTTGTCGTACGGTGGTTGTAGCTGTCACAATTCGTTCACCGATGATTTGGGGAGGTGGGGTAGGTAGCTGTGCATTGGATGTGGGAACTGATAAATTGGTGCGTAAATACAGGACTGCCAGTGGACTGTTAAGCGGGGGGTTGGGAAGGGATCTATGCGTTGCCTGAAGACTCACAACAGCGGGACTTCGACTGTCCCAACTGCCCTCACTTACCAATCGACCGTAAATGAGCTTCCTCGGGATGCTATTATCATGACCTGTCCAGCACAGCTGGTCGTGCCTCAAGACTCGTTTGAGAGTTTCGATGTTCGGGCTTCAATGTAACCCTTTAATTCTTAGTATCTTGCGCAAGTATTTTAAGTGAAATTTGTCAAGTGTTCCAATATGCCGTCGGTACAGTGTCCACGTTTCACCGCAGACAGCTCGATACCCTGCAACCTTCGTGTCCATGCATAGATGTTTGCTGCAAACGCATTTATACGGGCGGTCGAAGGCAACGCGAGCATGTAGGTTAGTATCGATTGCCAAGTGTGTGGACAGGGAGCCGCCAAGGTAGCGGAACTCTTCACAATCTGAACATACGGTGGAGTAGGGTGAGTAGCAGTCGAGTTGTGTGTCAGAATTTTGCGCGCAATACAAATAAAACGCACTTCTCGATAGTTGTCCGTTTTTTTGTCAGCTTCCATTTCCCTTGAACAGTTGTACAATGGTAGAGTTCATGAACTATTTTTGGACATTTGCAGTCTCCCAGATTGTAAAAATTATCGATTATGTCCAACAATCAGGTGGGCTATGTTGAGTTGCGTGTAAAACCTCGAAAGTCAGATCGTCCAAAGCAATACAATGATATGATAAAATGGCACAAACCTCGAATCGTGGGGCCGTAGCTGTTTCTATGTGCCGAGTCAAGTAACGCTCATTCATGATGCGATCCTGTACGAATAAAGTAAGTGGGGAGCAATACACCTACTCAGCATTCACACAGTCAACACAAAGTGGCCAGTTCGGTGGACATTCCACCTTATCCAGCGCCCAAGTTACCAATATTCCAACACACTACCAACAAACAGTGTTTCCGTTTTATGGTTCAGTTATGGTCCTTCAAATTTCGATTTCCGTAGATGGGTTCGAATGGTATGGTTTCACAAGGGCTTGAGGTAAAGTGCTCCAAACCTAGTTTATGTGAAATGCTATTGTTGCGTAATTTGCCTTTCAACTACCCAGTCTTCCTTCAGACTTACTGAGTGTTCAATCCGTTCGGGTGTCCTTATTGCGTTTGGCGTATGTAGATTGCTGCATTTGGCCGTTTGATGGTCCCAGTCCAGAACTCATCGGGCCACCAAAAAGGATTTTTACTTAAAAGTCCCATGATTCTACCCAATGGATCGTTTCTCGTATCCCACTGAAACTCTGGCGAGTAACTTTCGTATCCTTTTTTTCTTTTTCCGTCTACTCAATTCAGAGCAAAAGGCAATTTATTTGACGAGCGCCAACTGTTTGCTGGTCAGACTGAGGAGGCCAAGACACTGAAACATCAAATGCGAGAGCACTTTTACAACATCTCACGGATTATGGACTGTGTTGGCTGTGACAAATGTCGTCTGTGGGGAAAACTACAGGTATCTGCCATCATTCGAATTTGTATGGTTGTTTTATTTCGAAAGATAATCACCCATTTGCTCATTTACGCGTTGCACCCCTTCTATTCCGGTATTCGCTGCATTTGGAACCTAGGTGTCTGTGCTGGTTGGTATTCCCTCTAATGTCACAAAATTTAATGTAATCAGAATTGGCGTCACTCCTGGCTTCAAGAAGGAATCTCATTGAGCTTCAAAGGATGCATGTATCAGACTACAGCATGGGCTGTATTGTTGTACGGCTACGAGGCTAGGTGACTTCGGGCGGAGGATCTGAGACATCTTCAGATCTTCAGCCAGCAATGTTCAAGAACTATAGCTGCAATCTGATGGAACCAGCGATCTCGGAATAAGGTGATAAAGAGACGGGTTTTTGTTAAAGCAGGCGGTACTTCACTCAAAGAATACATCCAGCACTGCAACCTAGGGTGGTTGAGCCATGTGCTATCTATGCCGAGTCACTGTCTACCGAGACGAGCGCTGTTTTCTATGCCTAATTCGGAGCGGTAAAAACCTAGAGGTTGACAGAATTTGACACGGCAGAATAGAATGAAGAATGTTACAAAAGGTTTGGGTGCTATTGGTTCTGTTCGCCTTCCAGGATAGGGTCCAGGTGACCCTCCCTGTGGTTGGCTGGAGACACCGAACGATATGGCGGCTAGTCGGTGTCAGTTTCTATCCAGATTGTCTAAGTGAGTGCTGGGGGGTTTAAGCATCTCGGATGTTTGCGGTAAACTAGTCCCTCTCTCTGCCCCATTTCTTTCAATTATAAATTGACATGGCTCAACAGTGGATAAAAGAATGAATGAACCTTTTGACTGTGGATTTCGTTATCAAGCCAGTTTAGCAAATTTGTCACTTGTGGCATCAGAAAGGCATATCTTTGGGTGGGTTGATGACCGGTGGAAATCGTCAAGCATCCCGCTGTGAATGGGATAAAACGGTTCTAGATTAGTAGGGCTGTATGCCGTTATCAGTCAAGAGGAGTCATTGATAGAAGTAGCTTAGTTCTAAAGTACCTAGCCTAAACCGGTCAAAGGCAAATTGTCTTAGCACGTACGAACCCACACAGAGCAACCAAATTCACCAATGGCCCCTAAGAGGAATCACCAACTGAAGTGCACTGAACGAGAAAATCACTGACAGACCCGATCACAATGAGTTTAATTTTTCCTAATCCATCGACCCTCAGTTACCTAACCAACAAGACCTTTCAACCGACATTCAACAGTGGCCTATTGTACTAGTCGAAAGAAATCTTGCTAATTGGATCTCCGTCCAACCTCGAACCCGGCCAATCTCATTTGATCTGACGGAGCTTTTGTTTAAACAACGAACCACTGCGCAGCTATAAATTCACCGAGTGTTTTCCAAACCATTCTGAAAATTTGTTTGCAGTACTTTGTTGACTGATTTCCTGCACCTCACCTGGAATTGGGGAAGAATCAGTAGAGCTAATTAGGAACTCGTTTGGTGACAGTTTGCAACAGCTTCCATGCCGCAATAAAGGAGTCATTCTCAACAGTTTCCGACCAAAGGCTTGTATTTGTTGTCCTTCACCATAGAGGATAGCAAATTTGCGAGTTGCAAATAACGAGATAGCGTGGGACATCCACATCGAAACTGATAACATTTTCCAATGGAGTGCGGTTGTCTTGCAGTTCCGGTCACCTGAAACATGTACCGCTTACCGAATTTATATTACCAAAATAGACTGGATACTTTTGGAGAAATGGAGCTTAGAATATCATCTGGATTTCAACAGGTTTTGTGGCTTCATCCCGCCTGCAGTGTTCATTTGTCTTGCCTGTCCGTAAATCCTCACTTAATTGCAGCCACAATATCCTCAGTTGATCTATCGAATTGAATTCGGTCAGAACACATGGAAATGGTATACAGCTGTTGAATTCCCATCGATCAGGTTGTACGGATACCATACAACCGTAAGAAAGCCCGATGACCACGGTCCTGTCAAATTGACCAACCCTAAATAGGGGCGGTACATCCAAATCGTAAGAGTTCAGACTTATGCTGAGGTGGCATATTTTTATCGAGCAGATATTCCAAGGTTTTACTAGCCGAGTCCTTTTTCTGTCTCTGGACAGAAATTCATAGCATTGCACCTTTCCTGGACAGATAGGCTATCGCCTCATCGATGGAATCATTGCCTTCTTCGTTTTCCAAGAATCAAGCGCGGCAGCGGATTGATTAGCTGCGACGCATGTTTTCACACACACACTGTGTCGACAAAGATCTTCAGAATCACGATAACTGTGTGTAATACACGTGTTGGTCGTCAGAAATGAATTGGCATTTGTATTCGTAGGTTTCCCAACATCTGTGTATCCTTTCTGTGCCTCTGTTTAAGAGCATATGTGGCCCCTCTTTATCAAGGTTTACAGAAGCTCTGTAGTCGTCGATTTAATGCTCTAATTTATTTGAATTGAATCGCCTTTATACAGTTCATCACTCAGATTACTTCCGAAGAAGCTCAGACACAGATCCTTCCAACCTAGATAGCGCTTCAAAAAGTACCGTTCGCTTCAGTAAGCGCTTTCTGAAGTAAAGGATTGTGAAGAATTGTGTTCTGGCTTTGGTGGCTTAATGGAGATCGCTGGATTACTAATTTGTTACTAATTTATCATCTTTTGCGACTTCTTTAATCCTTTGACCTTTTTAGACCCTGGGAATGGGGACAGCACTGAAGATTCTCTTTTCCACCCCGAGTGAAACGTTCTTTGATCCAATCGCCTTCAACCCCGACTTTCAGTTGAGTCGACGGGAAATCGTTGCATTGTTCAATGCTTTTAGCCGGTACGTTGCTTCTATGCTCCTTTCGTGATGTTCATGATATACGTACTATGGTATGGTGTCTTGCATTATTATTATTATTATATCACATGGCATTACACTGTATGTTGCATTATTGTCATATTATATATTATCAAATTGTATATGTACATTTATCTATGCCACATCCCCTCTGGTTAGGGTGCGAACTTACTGACCGGAAGGTCCGTGATTCTAATCCAACCTCAACAACTCAACTGCTCCTGTGTATGCTTGGGCAACCTGGCAGTATCTTAGCCTTCTTGTTTCCTTCGGGTGGCATGGCGAATAGGCACCAAAAGGGTGTTACTGCTGAATGTCTATTTATTTCCCCCCCCCTCCTCGGGGCTGACAACATATATGCGCACATCTTCCAAGTGAACGCTGTTATTTTACCACAAATGCCAATTCCATCTGTATCTCGGTCGTGATCAGTGGGTCGTTTTTCCAATACGTAGTTCTTTTATGGGCAGACGATTTGTATGCTGCGGTAGTTTGGTCCATGTAGCTGAAACATGGCGGGCAACGTATTTAGTGGGTTTTGGAAAGGAATTTTTTTCATTTGCGTCCGTATATGTCCATCGTTTGGTCGTTTTTGCTCAGCTGTTGGATTCTAATAGTGAAGTACACGATCTATCCAACGCACTTTAGCTAGGCTAATCAGATCATCCGCCGAACTTGTGTCCAGAAGTTCTAGCCCACGTTATGACCTGAAACAATAGCAGTCCATGCTTCATAGTGCGCCAGGTTGTGCGCAAAATAGTGTGACAGTTCCATCTTCGAACATCGGCACCAGCCCGCCGTCAACAACAGAAATCCAGCGGGAGATGCCAATCCTCAAGCGTGACAAGGCAGCTGGCACGGATGGTCTTCAAAGACTCACTCACCCGCACTCTTCAAAGAAGGTATCGGGGTCCTGTTAAATAGTCTGATAACCACACTGCGGAAGATTTGGAGTGAAAACAGAATATCAGTTGAATGGTGCTCCTCCACCGTCATTCCAGTGTTCAAAAAGGGAGCAAGGACATCATGCGGAAATCGTCGTGACAGCCGAGTATCCGTCGCATCTAAGGTGCCCTTTGGCATTATTTTGCACAGGTTGATGGTTTATCGAGAGGGACAGATTCTTGAGAATCAAGCTGCGTTTCGCCCTGATCGAGGATGCATCGACCATATCTTTACCTTGAGACAGATTCATAAACAGCGCCACTCCTTTAGATGTCCCACGCTGGACCAAACCCAAACCTTATGCTTGCAGGTGAGTCAATCGACGTGGTAGATAAATTTGTTTGCCTGGGCACTTGTGTAGGTTCCGATGGACTGGCTGGAGATGAGATTACTTCTCGAATCAAGAAGACCAGGGCAGTTTTTGCCAACCTATACCTATGGCGCCGACTTGACGTGAGTTTGTCTGTAAAGGGTAGAGTTCACACTGCGATGGTGCGATCCATACTGCTTTACGGATCAGAGACGTGGCCTCTGCGCGCAGAAGACATACGAAAGATTGACCATCGGTGTCTCTGAATTGTTGGTCACCTCTGGTGGGAAGATCGGATTAATAATGCTGAGGTATGCCAGATGGTCTTAGGAAGAAGGAACTCTCCCGCAGTCGATGAATTACTCACGCTTCATAGGTTACGCTCGTTAGGATATGTACTCCGCATGTCAGAAGACCGTCTGTCTCGCAGAGCTCTTTTCACCCAGCCCTGTGCTGAACGGAAGCGACCGAGAGGTGAACAGTGCATGACCTGGCAACGAGGATTAAAAACACTAACCAGTAAACTTAGTCGGGTGAGCAACTGCGGTCTCCCTGGATGGGGACCCTGGGTCTCAGCCCACTAATAGTTAATGACACTGGTAGAAATGGCCCAATCGCGCAGTCAGTGGCGCTCGTGCATCAAAGCTATCGCCTCCAATGCGTAGCTACTCAATTTCCAAACAAACTAAACATACCTTCGCCTCCAAGGCTCTGCCGTATCTCCCACACTCTCCCGTTTTCCGGTGATCGGAACTAGCAGGTGGAACGAATGTGACCATGGTACACGGTTTGTAGTTGATAAATTGCTTGTTTGATTGTTTCCATTTTGTGAGCCTAGACATTATCGCTGTTTGTGAAACCTATTCCCATGTTTCCATTGGTCGACAGCATTTACTCCATTCACATGTCGATGCTCTACACCCCATGCACCCAATCATCTTTCTGCCTGCGATCGCGACCGATGTTGAAAAGTGACTTTTCTTAATTCTTAAGAAAATCAGCTTTATTAACCCACGACACCAAATAATAAAACGATGGTTGTTGCTTCTTTTCGCATGATGCCTTGGGTTGTGAGGAAAAAGGTCGTTCAGCTATAACACCCTTTCGGCGTCCAACTGCCATGCCACCTGAAGGTTGTACGAGGGCTGGGATATTGCCAGGTTGCCCAAGCCTAGACAGGGGAAGTCGAGAGGCAGAGCTCGGGTTCGAACTACAGACCTTCCGATCAGTAAATTCGCGCTCTAACCACCTTGGCCATCTCGACTCAAGGGACAAAAATAAGCCCACTTGGGTGACAATATCCACCAACTACCGGGTTGTATATAGTTTTCTAGATGATTTGAAATGCTCACCACCAGTAATCAACCTTGCCTGTCAGCTGTCTCCAGACTAGTGTCCCAGTTTCATGTTTGTTAGCTTTAACCTCACCATCTCACCAAACGCCTTACAAGTGAGTCTGTCGCAGATTTTCGATTGTTTATATCGAGCGTTTGTCAATACGACTTTTGTGTGGCAATATGCGACACGAATGCATATTTTTTTATTTCTTCACCTACCGACAGACCTGTTCATTAGGTCCTTTTAGCAAGCTAGGTCGTTTGCGCCGTCGGTCGGAATGTGTGACCGATAAGACAGAAGCTTGATTATTGTGATTAGAATATCTTTCGCAAAAGATTGAATTCTGACTGTAAACTGTTGTTAAGTAGCTTGATAGTATGTAGCGGGAGACCTGGAAGAATGCTCGCTTTGTGTGCTCGAAAGGCTTATGGCGGTGACAAATGGTGTTTCGTGCCATCGACCTTGCCGTTCATTCCCAAGAACCACCATTTTTGCATACGACCTCGTTTTGACTGGACACTGAAGTCCCGCTACAACGACACCCAACTGTATATTGTAGTGCCTTTTTTCTACTCCAAGACTTGATATTGCCGTGTCATTACCGTGATGTCTGTTACCTCGTCTCACTGGAGATGTAGCCGAGGTCCACTAAACCACGTTTTCATGTTTACCAAGAGTGTGATGTCTTTCTGTGTGCTTTGCACGGTGGCTTTACATCATGCGAGACCTGATGGGCGACGCCAATCCTCACAATTCATACAGCCAGCTACTTCCAAATAGTGGTTATTAGTCTCGACCAGCGACCTTCACACGTTCCCGAAGGCCAATCAGCGAAACCCCTGTTCTGATGTGGTGACTCTCTGTGTAACAACCCTCTAACACGTCCTTATAACAGTGAATTGCACACACTAGAGCTAGGCTGTTCTATTATCAGTTCAACCGACCACCATTAGCTTAGCTTGTCCAAGTTATTTTGTGATGAAAGTACTGTACAACTAACGCACACGCAAATCGAGTTGTTTCTCGGTTGAAGCTTTCTAATTAGGTTACCATGTGCTATGGTCATTGTTGTGGTTATTGGATTAGACCGTTGGCTAATCACTAAAAGACCTTCGTGGAAATCCTTGCTTACTTAATGCTTTGTAGGTAAGCAATGCTCTAGTTCTCACCTGAAAATACTCTTCTTTTCACCAATTTTGCCCACACAGTCTTTCAAACAGTATCGGATCCCTACGTGACCTGTGTGTACCGGAGTCGCTTTGGAGCACCACTTAGTATTTGTATGCATGCACATCAACTACACCCCCGCACCGGTCATCACTTCTTCCTTGTGCTAAGCGTTGTGTTACATTCTGTCATCTATCCCCCCGTGCTGACTTTCACCCACATTCCTTGTTTTTTGCTGTCACTGCAGCCCTTGTTTTCTTATGTTGATGTGACAGTCTTTATGATACCTGTGATACATTTGTTTCCTGTTCGTGCTATGTACAGTTAAATCGAGCTTAACCAAGTTTGGATAGAAGCAGATTTGCCCTGGCAACATCTTTCTGCAGTCGTCTGGCCAGCCTGTCAGGGCGTGGGTCACTCTGATAAAGCTAACATTGTGAAACATGGATCCCCACTAACAAGTTCGGAACTTGCTTGAAGAACGACACACTGGCGGAGACGTTGCATTGTACCAGTCATTGTTATAATATCTGACATGAAAGACCGTGTACGTGTGGGAACGCACAATTCAGGTTGAGCAAAGCGACAAATGTCCGTGCGCATTGCGGAACATCATACGCATGTACTTTTCACGTCAACCGCTAAAACTACCAGACTGCCAAGCCCCGAACGAACCAAATCCCTTTCAGGCGATCGGAACACCGCCTGATTCCAGTACTGATCAAATGCGGTGGCACTAAGATAGACGAAGCCAAGTCGATATCTAGAGCGAATTGATGTTACTATAGTCTCTGGTGTGGCAGTATATAAAGACAGACAGTCTCCTATTTATTACTCCTGTGAACCCATCAATCCATACAGTGACCCAGAACCTGCTTTTTCACCCGTAGAGATCATGATGATTTTTCACACCACATGCAGCTTCACGCCCTCCTGTAGACGTTTACGCTATTTATAAGGTGGACTGTTTTTTAGTGAAGCTTTTAGGATAGTTGCTGGAACCTAGTCAGTTTATTCTGAGTTCAGGTTAGACAAAGTGTACCGTCCAGTCTAGGTAGATTTCCGATGGTCTAACTATGATACTCCTTATCCGAATTTCGGATTAAAACGTTTAGGAACAGCAGCTGGTTACTCAGTTTATTTTTGACTAACGTTTAGGATAATCTGACTCTGTGAATATCGCGTACTATCCGTGCTCATCCATGTGCAGCCACCTCTGAACAAGGGAACGGACGAATTGGGGGCCAAGCTGGTTGGCGTCCAATTTGACGGTATACACGGTGACAACGGCAACACAGGTTTTAAAGCAAATCTTCGAACTTCTCTTGTAGAACTGCTTTCTCTGGTTCCCCTGATGTTCAATTTTAAGCTTTTGCTTGGTTGCTGAGTAGATTGTGGGAACCGAATTACCTGGAGATAAGTACCATCTCTCTATCGGCACCTCTTAAGGCATGTGTCACCGAACATTCGGAAGACTTCAGTTTCATATGCGTTGAATTTTGGGGCCGAGTCTGCAGGCGTATTGCTGCATTTGATCCAGTACTGCTTCGGTTTTCATCTAGCAAAATTATGTCATCTAAAATCCAATCCATCGCGATTTTCACGCCTCTGTAACCCCGGGAATACCAGCTATCCAGTCTATGATGTGGTAAAATAAGATTTGAGTTAAGAGCGTCCCCGCCGTACTCCTATGAGGAGACCATAGTCGAATGGCGCTTGGTATACTCGCGCTTGAACCCTGCATAAAGAGTAGGAACAATGTGTCCACCGACAAGCTTAGGTAGAGCTCCATGAAGTAGCTTGATGTCCCACAGAGTATTGCAGTCAGTGAAGTTGAAAGCAGCACACAAGTTTGGAACTCACAGCATTATATTGTGACGTGGCCTAAAAGTCTGAACAATACAACTCCTCTCTGGATGGTAGTCTTCATGAGTCGATCGGGTGTGTGTGTATCTGGCAATGAAAATATGGCTGAACAGAAGTGTGAATATTTTGTCTACTGTGTCGATAAGGCGTATGCTCCGGTAATTACCACAGACCGATTTGTTTCCTTGCAATCGGAACATGCGGCCGCCCATGGTAAATTGCGGTGGTATTTTGAGTAAGAGGACTTATCTAGCCTTTTGCTGCGTTTGTATTGAAGGTGAATCCTTTGGTGAGAGCGACTACGAATGACGATTTGGGGCCCATGAGATGACGGCATCGTTGGCAGTTTCGCTTCGAAGTGAAGAAGATCCCACGTTGGCCATTATCCTATGGCTCACTTTGGTAAAGCCGATAGGTGTTCGTTCCAGGGATGTTGCTTGTTTTTCCCTTGGTCGACTAGGCGAATCTTGGAGAGGCAAGTTGTTGACGCAGTAGTCGTGCATGATGATCATTATCAAGCAGAGTTCTGACACTCCGACAGCTCGCGAGCTGCCAATGCCGGATGTCCGTCGCTTACATGGGATTACAGCCTCCGTCTTTATAAGAAGAAGGAGGTGTATCCTTGTTCATTAAGAGTTGCGGAAGTTAGATACAGACTAATTCCCGATTAAAACTTGCTATTTGTTCGGTTGTACGGGTTTAGCCTTCAAAACAGCACAGAAAACGAGTGAACAGCTATATTGTGGCCGTCGGATTTCACAGGTGATTCCGCCTATCCGTCAGAACTGACTAATGCTTTTGTCGCTGGTTTGAAATCAGGGTTAATTCAACTTCCCGAGACAGACAATCAACGTACTGACGATGGTGCCATAGCGCCTGGCGTCATTGTCGATTTCACTTTTCAAACCTCCGCCACCAGAAAGCAGTGAACAGAGCCACCCCAGTACAGGATACATGGCAACTAGAATTTAGGAGCATTTCTCGAGGTACACAAGACGACTATACCCATTTTCCAGAGCATATGCTCGAACACACTGTGGCCTCTAGGGGCCGATCATCAGCTGCATATTAATTTGATGCATGCAGAAGTTGGGCCAGAGCGGGCTAAGAACCGAAAGCAAGTTTTCAGCCTGCAGGCGGTCTGCTGTGGAAACCTTCGAATTTCAACACAGGTGGCCTTTTAATACCTTTACTTTACCATGACATACCGCCCAACTCCCCAGTGAAATAGCCTGGTGGTTGTTTTACTGGATGTCCGGAGCTTCTGTCGTCCCTTTGCACGGGTTAGGCAGTATCTAATACTTAGTGCAAGGGACTTTCAAAAGATGTTCCGTGGTTTGATTTTTTATATCCTAATTAGTCTCACTACCGCTGTGCTTGCTCGTCTACTCAACAAATCTCCATCTGAAGGAGTAGAAGCGGAGAAAAGTAGTTAGGAAATCTTCGTTGTTCAAAACTGCAGACAAATGATCAGTGGTATTTTCGAGTGGTAACGATAGAACCATGGTTTTCCCAGGATTTTCCTCAAGGATAGACATTTGTTGATCTGTTTTTGGAACCGTTAAAATAGAGTTCAGGTACTGTACTCCTAAACTATGACGTAAACTTATACTGTGAGGCTTGACAGAACTCCAACGACCTGTCGCTGTGTCCGTTTGCGAAAGTTCAACATTCTGACGTCTGTGGGAATTAACTGGAGAGATTCCCTTTTGTACGCAGATCCTTACGTTAACCGAATCATTGGGATACAACGAAAATGGGACGAAGCACAGAGAATCTATTATGAGCCAGCAAGGCAGCTCAAAGATAAATGAAGTGGAAAATGAGCGGTTTCTTGTTTTGCTCCTCTTCGAAGCTAGTAGGAATTGGCCATACAAAAGATGAAAATCGGGGTTCACGGATTGACTTACTTAAGCTACTAACACCGTGCATAGGAATCCGGCAAAACCACACAATTACCTTCTCATGTCATATACTTAATTGGTTACACGTTCTCGCTCATTGCTACTCTCAAATATGCCTTAGGTTCCAGTCTACTCATTAGCAGTAATTGCCCGTTTGCACTAACACTGAATTCACCGTTACGATATTCATGAACATGTATAAGGACGGCTTACCAAGCAGTCGATATTCACTCCCTAGTCGCTAAGTGACAAACAAGTCGATGGGACGATCCCTTCTAACAGTTCAGCAAACATCACCCAACTCGCGAAATACTCAGTTTTACATTCACTTTCGTAACGCACTAATAAGCACAAAACATGACTCAGTGAGGATGTGACTCGCCACAAATATAACTGTCGAGCATCAGTTTGCCGGAGCAATCTTGTTGGGGTATCAATAGCTTGTATACAAAACAAGTCTATCGGTTGATCGCGATGAAGATGTAAGTTGTGGAGTTCCAAAAGGCAAAAATGCGATCAGCTGAGCCCCATCCCAATGGTTTGTGAACTAAATAAACCTTGTCGGTTCACAAATGCCATCATGTGGCAACGGTGATAGTGGGCGCAGATTCTCTTGGCTCATTGTAGCAGTTAATTCAGACACTCCATTTTACCTGGTGAAGCGACTTCCTAGTCCATCTGAATGTACCATTTAAATTGTGAAGATCATTGCTTTAGTACGCGGCTTTTTTGACGTTTCTAGCCTCCAGCCTACTTCTTTTCCTATCCGTGCAATTATGGATCATCCTGGTGGAATTCTCTATCGGTACGACGTCTCGATTTCTGTTGGTAAACGAGAAACGCAGAAATGCTTCGGTGTCAATAAGGCTGGTTATTTCGCACTAGGACTTAAGCCTAATAAGACACTCCATATTAATTTTCGCTCTCCTCTTTTCTACTACTGATTCACAAGCTGAACTCGGAGACTTTATCCTGAAGTGTGATAGAACGACTGTCGGTATGTGAACCTCACCTGTAAAGCTCGAGATAACTGGAGAATCCGTTTTCATGAATTGCATGCCGTCATACGGTCTTCGCAAGGCTGCAGCTAAGGCGCTTGGAGGAATGTGCTCTAGCGGAACGATTGAAATGTTTGAGTCGTCGAAATGGGGAATATTAATTATCATTCCGCTGGAAGCTAATGGTGAGTCACCGAATATCTGTGGCGACTACCATCTTACGCTGTGCCTAAACAAGTCGAGGGACCATGGTGTTTTACTGGGCTTTAAGAACACCTCACAAATACCTCTTTGGAGTTAGTCTTGCAGTCCAAACGGATTCCGAATGACTAGTATTCATTTACAATCTCAGAGAGTCTGTGACAAGTTCCTCTGCAGCTATGATCCAACGCCATACCATTTCACTGTAAACACATGATTACGCTATTCAACATCGAGCCGCTAAGCAAACTGGGCATATCCACCGCATATTCCGTCACCACCTTTCATCTTATGAGCCTGATAACGATGCGAATGACCGTCTTTTTATTCTAACTTCACCTTCCTTTACTGGTCGCCATCTCAGTCCTACGCTGAATACCCTCAAGAAAGATTGGAATCCAAGGGCAAAGTGAGGATTCATGAGATAGTTCGCTTAACGCATTAAACTCTCCTTCACCTGGGATGGAATGCTGTGCCTTAACGACACAATGGTGATTTTTAGTACATTGTGCAATGCTGTTTTAGCATGTCTACACTGTGGTCAACTTGGAATGGAGATGTGACTAGCAATACGCAATTGCTGGTGGTCTACAGTATCTGTTATATGTCGCAAGGCAATGCAGTGTGATCAGTGTCAGGGTAAATACAAAAACGTGCCCTCAAAAAGGATTCTTTCTCGTCAGTTATAGTGGAAGCTTTACAAACTCTTCATGCAAGCTATTGAGACCCGTTACACAAAAGTCTCAGTGTGTTTCCTCAGGAAGGTTTTCAGCCGTCAATGAGTATCGACGTTTCCTGTGGCGGATAATGGGTAACATTTCAGTGGTGATGAGTGGCTCTGTGGCATTTGAAGCAAATATCTTTACACTGCACCTTGCTCTCCCTACCCCATGGAACAAGCTAAGTACTTTGCAAAAAATCATTAAAAGTGTTTTTTTTCTGTTGTCAGATCTCCATAATTTAACAGCTGCAAAGAATTGATGATAATTTTGTGTTGCAGTACAGGAATTCTTATGACTGTGCAACGGATGAAAGCCGTTCGACATTCTGCAAATGAGGTTACTTGTGTTCTAAAGTGCAGCGACTGGACTGCGCAGAAGTGGCCCATTACCGAGATAATAATCTGAGACCACAGACCAGTACTGATCGAAAAGATACCTGCCTTGTATGCATAATGGACATGAATAACTTATCGTTTCACCTGCATTACACTGATCAGGTAGATTTTGAGGACACGAGCCAACGTTCCAATTGTTTTCATTGCATTAAGTCGAGACCGCTGTCGACAACGGATAACTTGAGGTCAATTCAACCAGTGATACTTTGTATAGTTTATATTAGATGTGATGTGCCACATGTACTCCTTGATGTACTTTATGTAGTCAAGCAGAACTTATTGTTTTTTTTCAAAATGTTCTAAGCGATAGACTGTTTTCTTCACGCTATTTTCAATGAAGGTTCCATGTCATACGGCCCTATTAATTCCGAGAGATCACTAGCTGTAATAATTGAAGAAGGAAGAATTTTTTCTCACAAACCTTTTGTACAATACTGTCCAGAAAATGTTTTATTCATACTATACAACTCGTTAGTCCATCTCAATCATAGTAACCAACTTTGTGTCCTGTCAAATTCCGCTTTTTTCCAATCGCTTGCTTCATGCCTCTCGCCCTGGAAACACATCATGAATCTAACATGCCGTGACCAGCAGCTACCTCAAACCAATTGGCCTCATTCGAACAGCCTGCCATCTAACAAAAGTGCAAGCCGTTTTCCGGGCTTCGTCGCTCACAGTTGTCTGCGTACATACTGGCCAATCAAGGCGTGAATGGTGGCACTTACATCGATCGGCTGAGTCATTGTTTTTTACACGAGGAATCAATTGCATACCCACTTCTTGTATCGCTCATGGGGCCGAGTGTAGGAGTCCACAAGTGTAACTGCGCTCACAAATTTCAAGTCTAAAAAAAACTCGAAAACAAAAAATCTTACATAAGTTCTGCTATGTAATCACACGCCAGCGCGCCTTTCTTGTTTCGGTCCGGTTGAGTCTCAATTACCGCCGGACAACACTGGCCTGATCCTTATGGTATCTGTCTGAATCGTGTTCTAGAGAGGCTCCTTTTCATTTTTTTTTATTGAGTACACTATTGCACCAGATTTCATTCGCCTAAAAGTTCACAGTTCGGATTGAATAAAAGAAAGATGTGACTTCAAATATCTAACTCCCAGGCAACTCAGTATACCGTCTGGTAGGATTTTCATCTTTGTGACACTGCTAATTGTCTCTCGTTGCAGATCTGCCAGATGTCCGTGTTCCTTTTGAAAAGTTTTGTGTGATGAAATTCGAAAATATCCCTTCAATTATGTGGTTAGTGTTAGTGAAATCGAGGGGTGTTTCACATTATTAGGAATACCCACCCTGATGAATACTTCTAATCGGAGCACTTGCACGGCTCAATGGTATCCTTCATAAGTTCAAATCCTCTGAATGGATATATGGACTAGTACGTGCCTATTGCCCTAGTCTCATCAGTTTCTTTCAGGTTTCCAGGTTTTTCTCCCACAAGTGGAGGTGAGCACTCATTTTCAAAGAAACTATCAGTATTAGCCCCTTTATGCTATTCTGGAACCTAATGTGGTGTGCGAAGCCGTTGATATTAAAGTACTTAGAAAGTTATACACTACTCATAAGGTTGCTGAATATTCTTCGACAGCCCACTTCTATACATGTATCACGATATCTCGAATATCTGAAACATGAGGCGCCCGGGTGCAGTTGGTTAAAAACATCATAAACGAGTGATTCAGCTGCGTTCCAGGTGAGTCTCCTTCAAAATCAAATTTGTTTGCAAATGAGTGTATTTCGCTACTTAGAAAGTTCTCTTTCTTGTGTATGTAAGATTACTTCATTTTGGCGTATGCTGAGCTAGTTATCCCGAAAGAGCAGCTACAACGAAGAAAGAAGTCATTTAGTCGTTTCTGGGATTGGTTTCTTTTCAGGAGGGGACATACCAGTGATTTGCTGCGTTGTTTCAAGTCATACTTGATTATCCCAGGAGCCTCCAAGATTTTTCTTTACGTGTCAAGCATTGTTCACCTGAGTCATTCTCGAACACTTTGCCAAGCCTTAATTGTAAAGAATAAGCCGAAATCTCTTAAGTTAAGAACGGATAAAAGTTTTGTCATCGTTTGTAAACCATCAAAACACATTTTCAGGTAATGTATCTAGTGTTTGGTGTTTTTTTTCCAAAACCCAACTCCTAATTCATGAAGATTCTTATGTCCAGAAAATTACAGGCCTGTTTTTCTTAAAAGAATTCGATTCCCTCTGTGTACCAATCTCGGGGATGAGCAGATTCATCTGCCTCCAAAAGGAAATCGCTTTTGTAGGATTGTGTTGGTAGCCGGTTTAATTTCTCGGGTAGGGTCTTATAATTCTGCACTCGATTATTGCGGAACAAGCAGTACTCGGTATCGGCGACCGAGTTACCGCAATCTCACTACTGGTAGATTAGCTTCGGGCTGTTTAGGCTACATCGCCATGGGATATATACTGGTGGGATATGCAGCGGTCACTTCCTTGTCCTCCAACCAACTTCGCTTAATTTACTAGTACATTGGAGCTCACTAGATCACGCGACGCCTTAGTTCCTCAAACACACAAATCACGTGACAAACCCTGTCCCGCTCGCAACCTTGAACGACAACAAGTCAGTTCCCGTCTTGTACTCATCGGAAGCACTCCATGTATTATACACACGTCACACCTTCCTATATGTAACTTCATACATATGCACGCAGGAGACAGGGCGTCAACTAAACACTTCAAGTCCACGGACAGTACGGAACACGTTTAGCAGCTATACTGCGGAGAAAGCACGTTCCCGCCGTCAGATTCTGGAAGCATTCAGAATCGAATAACAGGCAACACCGGAATAGTTGAACTCATTATCTCATCAAAACAACAAGAAGACAATACAAAATAGGTTATACAGTCAGCTATGATCCCGCTTACTTCAGAAACTGTTAACTCGTTTGAATCGATCATCTCAACCGCGCTTGCGATGATCTCCCATCTTTAGGGAGGTCGGGATTTGCCTCCACCGTTGAACATCTCAGTTGTTCAGGTGGATCTAATTAGTGTTGTGACGTGACATCTAATCCTCTCATTCTCGTACCTTGGCAACTTACGGCATACTTTCGAGCTATTTTATTAATATACTGACCTGCTCCTTAACTTGAGCCGTGCTATGGAAACAGACATGGCTACCTTCTGTTTAAGGTGCAAAGATACCTCCAACGGCTGTACACAAAAGGTATGGTCACAGGATAGTTTTTTACGGATTACATGTGCATGCTGGATGAGAAACTGTCCGCAGGCTTAAGTGGGTAGGAGAAGTCACAAAAAACTTCATATTGGTAGTACATAAAATATTTTCTCCACCAAAGTTATTTTGTACTCTCTGACCGCTGCGCTGTAAACTCGTGAACTGATGAGCCGGAGCTTCTCCATAACAATGCGCAGTAAGGATCAATTTTTTACTTGGAAGCTGTGGTTTGCCTGGTGTCGCGCTTTCTAGATGTTTCCGATGAAGGTGACGGCGAAAAAGTGATCTGTATTCTCTTTTGAAGTTGATCAACAGTACGAGACCGCTATCTGACGACATAAACTGAATTCTCGTCCTCATCGGTACTTTGATTTCCCATTCAAAAGCTCCCACTAGAAAGTGTCAACTTGTACCGGAAGTAACTATGGGCTTCATCACACCACAAAAACGACAAATCACCCATTAGCATAGACGTCAAATGAAACATGCTACTTAGCTGACAGAGTCTCATTCAAAAATAATTGAGGGTTTATCTTCTTGACAGACTAAGGTGGCTAAAAACCTCGACAGTGGTTTACCAGATTCGTCTTCCTCGGGGCTGATTAAGTGGCTGTGGTCCCCCAGTTTCTGTCTTGTCTGTTGTCCCGCACATTAAAGCGAAAAATTAAGGGATGTAGTCGCGTTATCTATCGTCGGATGGTTCACTGTCGGATAACGAAGAGTTAATCAGCTCGGTGGGGCGGAAGTACATGTTCTCATCCTGGATTTCAAGGTTGTCAGCAGTTCTTATAATAAGTTCAATGGTGAGGTCTTCTGGAAGTTCCTCCAGTCATCATGTTCCATAGTGGCAATCAGTATTGAACCCTGATATTGTGCTCTCAATGATGACGATAGTTGTAACTAAGGAGTTTAACCAAGACAGGACAAAAAAGGGATTCCCAGACCTCCATGCCAAATTCCCTCGTAAGAGCACATAACGTTTAATCTGTCCGATTGACCTTCACACGCCGTAGGCAGTTGGGGTGAAAATGACTTGGAAAAACATTTAGGATATAAAAACTACGTACATCCAAACGTTCCAGTAATCGCCTAAGAGAATATCAAAAATGAAAATAATGGGCATCAGACTACTAATGAAGAGCGCATTTGTCAGTATTGGGAACAAAGTTCCATATTTTAAAGCAAAATCAAAGAGCAGTGTATCATTAACATAAGGTAATTCGTCATTTTTGTTAGAAAACACAACACTGTCATTTTCGCTCAGATGATTCTCCACTTGTCTGCAAATAAACAAAGCTTTCAATGAGGAAATACCCATAGAGTGTACTAAATCACCTCATGGACAGATGCTTTATTCTCGTGAAAGAACGGACAAGTATAAATCATCCCCTGTGTCTTTTGTACCTATGTGGCAAAAAGTTTGCTGTGTTTGAGTGTTTTTCACGTTAGATGGTCGGGTGTGTGTGATGATAGTAGTTACTTCCGTTGCAAAGTGCTCCAGAAAATTCAATAAACTTGAGCGCATCGAACTGAGACATGCTGTTGCATCAACAAGTGATTATTATTGTTACTGGTTATTATTGCTAGTTCAATAAACAGCGAGCACTTACGTGTTGCTTTGCCCCATTTTCTAGCTTCGGTGCTTTTAATACCGACGTACCGCACCCGCGTTACATATCCAACTTTCCTAAAGTGTTAAACAAGTGATCAAGTCAAACCGACTATTGTCCACATCGGCTTGTGATGCAGTTGTGTAGCACAGTAGTTTAAGAGACATTGGATGAATTTAGTGCCTGTCAACTTGTTAACCCAGGTGACTTGTAAAAAGGTTCCACTCATCATCCCAAATAGATATCCAGCAGAGGCTACTGTGACCAGGTCACGCGTGCGGTCCCTATTCATCATCATCATCATCATCATCATCATCATCATCATCATCATCATCATCATCAGCAGCAGCAGCAGCAGCAGCAGCAGCAACACCAGCAGCAGCATCACCATCGTCATCATCATCATCAGTACTAAGTGTATCAGTTTCTTGTGGGCGGGATGGCTCAGTTGTACGTCCCACAGCATGACTTTGAACTTTGTAGGCACGAAGCACATGCCGAAGGACTGGATGGATGCAAATGCTTGCAGTAGTTCCTGTTTTTAAAAATGAGGACAACCTCGTCGGCGTATTCCAAGTCGACAATTTTCTCATTCGGAGATATCCCGATACTAGGATTTTAGTGACCCTCCGGTGCTCGCCTGATTATCTCATCAGTGATAAAAGTACACAAAAATAAAGAGAGCAGGCATTATCTTTGAACAACAATGCTTGAAGAAAGGCTTTTGGACGTAGCTTCTTTTGGCTTTTGCACTCATATGAATACGAAGAACGTCAAGTAGCGACGAAAATCTGGGGCATACCCCGTTGCACAAGGATGTTTGGAAGAAAGAATCAGCCGAAAGAGTTACATGAACCCCTAAATTAAAAGAAAATCCAGGTTTTCGGGATCCCATAAGCATGCTGTTGTTCTAACACTTTAGAAAGCGTAAAAATGTGGTCTAATATACCCATCCTGACCGAGCTTCTGCAAGCTGTTCTCGGGCCAGGTCTTTGCATTGCATTACTTTCGGTTCCATGGTGTTTTGTTTCTTCCCATGTACCTAGAAACTCGACTAATCTCTACGATCGTTTCGATGACCAGGTGATGGAATAAGATTATACGAAATTATACGAGGTCCAATAATCCTACCAGGATGTCGATTGTTTTTCGTGCTTCTTTAAAGCTTGCCAGGGGATATCAAAGTCCCCCAGTATTCATAAAGCAGATAGTGAACACCTCAAAATTTGCGGTTCAATCAAATATTCATTGACAGATGCGACTACGTGCTTTCACACCTTCGTGCGCTTTCGAAGACAACGCAAAATAACCGATGCAGAGTATAGTTGTCAGCCAACTTCTTCGTGATTGTCATACTCAGTGCGCGGACCCATTCTGAAAATGGGGACTTCTATCAGTTCATCACAATTGGCTTGGACGGTCGCTTTCACCCAACTGGAAACAGGTGAGTTAGGCAAGCTCCATCTTTACACAGAGTGGTCGGATTAAGAGAAAAACTTTATAACCCATTGATTTTGCCGGATTCAGTTGTCTCCCATTAAATCAACTTATTTTACTAGCAACAAGGTAATAGGCATTTCACGAACTGCGTGCATTTTGGTTTCAAGCAGAGTATGCGGTTCAAGGAAATTGGGGTGCTGTGCCTACACGATGAGGCCGAAACAGGTCGCGAACTGTCAAATTGTTCTCAAAAACCTTGTGTAGTGTTCCGTCAAAGAATACAAATGTGTTACTGACTGAAAACGAAGAGGCCTTTGTGTTGCACATTCAACTGAAGAAAATAAAAAAAAACGGAGATTCAGCTGGATTCAACTGAGTCTCTCAATAAACCCAAAAAGTATGCAGATGAGTGTATTTTGCAAGAATGTGTAAGGGTTATTCCGACCAGCAGCCTGATAGCTTTTGCGGTGTAAAAGTTGTTCACCTATTTCCAAAGACGTCGGAGGTTCCAGACCAACTATTCTGGGATCCTTTGTGAGTCGGAAGTCCGATTTAGCAACAGCAAATTATCAGCTGGATTGTTGTTAAACCTGTTCAACCCAACGATCAGGGCGTTCTCATTTTGTGGAACTGAGCAAGCCATTTTTCCGTTGTTTGGTCCGCCCACTGAAGGCCTGTTATGCATAGTGTTTGGGATAGTTCCCCTTCCCTAACGCTTTATATATATATATATATATATAAAAGCTCATCGAACTGTCACATTTTGACACCCTCAAATTACTACTTATCGAGCAGTACAATCTGTTTTTATCTTTTGGCTTGAAACAGAAATAAAACTATTCATGTTTTGTCCGCTGACTGTAAATCGTGTCTCGTGATATCCTCCGGTGCACTTCGTCAGCCGGTCTGTGAACTTGACGTGCAACAACCCAAGCATGAAAATCGATCGCTAGTGTGCCTTCGAATGGCGCCTATCGTTTCAAGCTTGGAAGCACGTGCGCAATGCTTGTTGTGGCACGTGATATAGACCTTACAAGTGCTTTGTCGTCAATGCCTTATCGCTCCGTCTTTGTCAGCTGCGCTTATCACGTTTTGCGTGCTGCAGTAAACAGAATGGACGAACTTCTGTGCTGTTTACTGGAGCAAGTCTCCAGTGAGTAGTATTCACCCGGGAAGTGTAACAAGTCATCTCTGGTGTAATCCCATCGAACACATTTGAACAAAGTACGATATGGTGAAGTTGTGAATAACTAAGTTCACACGTGTTTTAAAGTGGATAAACTTAAAATGATGTCCGAAGCACCTAATATTACCAGAAGGGGGGGCAACTGTTATTTGATAATCTCCATTTCAACGGTACATGCTAGGTAGAAAATCATCATTTCAGTAGTTGCTGTCTTGAGGACTAACCTTCACCGTACCGTGTCGGTTGATGGACAACAACAGTTGAAGAATCAAATTACTGTGGCCTGGTCGGAGTTTGAATGTTCTGATAATATGCAGACGGGAATGCCTACAAATAACAAAATTCCTACTGGGACTGCAGCGGTAAGGATTTATGGGTCAATGGGTTACTTACGTGGTAGTATCAAATAGGTAATTGAAGGACTTTTCGTCAGACGACAGTGTTCGTCAAAGACCAGTCCCAACTGACACATCAACCTCCTTTATGAAAAGGCAACTCGGGATGATACTGACGTCACTGAGAGGCGAGTTTTTGTTGTTCATGGCTTGAGGTTTGCTGAACCAGATCCGAACAGCTGAAACCACAGTTTCCCCAAAAGAATCTTCTGAAGGAAAACCAGTCTCTGGATAGAATAAGTTAGCGTGCCTAGCCAGCTGCAAGTTACTACGAAATCGCCGCAAAGTAATTAATCACCAGAAGAGGCTGAAAATACTTTCCCAGGAGGTATTCGTTCCTCTCCACACGAAGAGACTGGACCTTACCGTGGTGTGACGGTTTGCGCACCTCAGCGACCCATTGAGCTAAACTGAGGGGTGTCCCCGCGACACTCACAGAGTCTCTCATACCAGGTCGGTCAATGGTTAGAGGTCAGACAAACATAGTCTCCTGGCCCTCCAGGTTGGGGGTTGGAACATGTGGCGACTTGTTCTGTAGAAATGGTAATGCATATGCATTTCCCGCCAAACACCACTGCCTTGCTGTCGGGCTTTTGAGCCAAAGGCTTTGATTGAGTACCCTAATCGTCTTCCTGTCTAGATGTGGGTAGCCTGACAGTATCCCAGCCCAGGTACAACCATGAACTGCACAAAAGAAATTCATGGTTGTACAGCAGTGAAGCATCGGCAGCTGAACACTGATGTCATGCTGTCAATGATGATGATGATGATTCGGCCTTCACAAATGGAAGAACTACCTTAATCCTGAATGGTACCTATTTCGTCCACAGGAAACTAAAAAAAACTCAACGGGTACCACAGTCATCTGCAGTGCTTTGTTCGACATATGTTTTTGGCCATTATTTATTTATTTATTTTGCCAACCCATATGTTCTGCTATGATGTGACGGTTTGGCTATCCCCGTTAACTTTGTGGTCGATGATAGATTGCCGTACTGATCCTCAGGAGCCTATCATGCCAGATAGTTTAGTAGGACACGGTGGGATTATTCAGTGATGCCTAGCTAAAACTAACACCAATTAAAGCTCCAAGAATCACTCGGTTTTCACAGAAGGTAGCCCCTGGTAGTTTGATGGAAATTCTGACCCACAGGAGGTGAGTGGAAGCATGTAGACTTCGACTTCCGAAAGATGAGCCGATATCTGTCCATTTTTCATTTGTAACAGGAGTCAGTGTATCTGCACTTCCGTCAGTAAGCTTGAGGCTTCTTGGGGACCTCGACTGAAATCTGCGGATAATTTGAAGCCAACATGTTTTCGGACTGTTCTTGGACACCATAGGATGGCTCGCTAGGTATCGGAGTCTGATATTTGCTCTCACCGTTCGTATAAGTGATTACGCCTCTGACAGTGACATTACGAACCAAAAAGCTTGACGAAAAGTCTGACCGTGTTTACCAAATTTCAAGAAAGCGCTTTTAGAGAGGTTAACAAGTACCCGGTACAAATGGTTTACTAAGACTAACTACTGAACGTCCTGAAACATTCTGAAAAATGAAAATCACTATGATTGTCCCGGGAAGACCACGATATTTCGTGTATGGATCTTTGGATATTTTCCGGGAGCCTGGGCCTACAAATACCAGAAACCATAGCTTGACTAGGCCCTATGGTAATCGGCTCTAAACAGCACCGTTAGAATTAAGAATTTTACACTCCTGCCGGATATGCGTCTTTCAGTTTTCAAAAAGTCGAAAGTTTGCGTCAATAAATCTGGTTGGCTCTCGCAAAAATTCTTGACACTGTTGCACCCTGGGCTCAATCAGTGTATCTAAAGATCCGAGGAAGATCCAAAGAGACACACTTATCATTTTAACAGAGCAAGCCTCCATATAAATCGGTTCGAAATCCGACAAAAGTACCTCACAAATGCTGTATGAAATCTGTACCATGCAGCCCCACTTTCAGCGGCATCATCAGAAGCTCATTTTCAGTGGCCGCTCCAGAAGGACAAGTGACTGAGTGGTACACTGAACGTTTATACACGAAGTACCGAAGATGTTGATATACTGCTCCATCTATGTGTTTTTCAAATGAAATACGGCTTCCAACAAAGAGGTCCTGCAAACTAGTGTGCCTGAACCAACCATAATCAGCTGCAGATGGTGATACAATATGAAGCACGGACGCTCATTTTGAGACGGCTACATGATTTATGAACCCGCCGTTTTTCATTTCTATCTCCTGGTGTGCTCTGCGCAGGCAGCATCCATCAGTAATCACTGCAAAGTGGCCGTGCACTGGCCAGAACCATTCTGTTACAGGTCATATCATGAAAGAAACAGCCGGATGTTGGCTACATTCAAAATGATCGCGAATCTGATGTCCGGCTACTCCTCGGTTGGACCCGGATGGAAGTTCAGAGAGTCATTGTTCAGACACCATTGTCTTTGATTTGATATCATCCCCGTGTACTGTCTTTCATCAGGCTAACACACTTCTGCTCCCCGAAATTCATTATTAACATTCGACCATTTCTGGATAATCCAATTTGTTCATCTCCATTCGGTGTTGGGTCCTTAAAAGGGATTATAGAATGAAAATATCGTGGACGCAAAAACCTTAGTTCAAAAATTCTATACCGTGTTTTCTTTGGAGTTCATGTATGCTAAATACAAACACCCATTGCTTGTGTAAATATTGAAATCTCCCAAACACTATGTCACTCTGCACACTAGCCTTGCTCAGCCCACATAGTTGTTTAGTGAATGTGCAAACATGGAATTGATTTGATGGAGTACATTCATTTGCAAATTACTTTGGTGGTGCGGGGAAACTGGAAAGAATCTCGCTCATTTCAGCTGATATCCAGATGAGTTAACTATAGGATAATTATTTAATGTAATGCTAGCCTGTTATACCATAATTCAGACGGAACGACGCAATTCCCCAGTCTGCCCTAGGGAAAAACATGTTCCGAATAAAGACTATTTCATGCCGAAAGCCGTGACCAGCCAATCGGATAGTCACGATAGCACTGCCTTCGGGGTGTGCATGATTCTGACAGTATGTCGCGTCTGGATGCGTGACAAAAGAGCTGGACCAATCAGAAAACGCCACATTGCACAGCGTCACGTGTCAGTTTCGCGGATGAAACAACGGGTCACGGAGAGCGAATTGAAGGAAAATGGCGGAAGCCATTACACATCATTTGCATTCCATGAAAATGGGTAGATAACTGGACTAGGTGTTTACAGAATTCGTTGGGAATTTTTTGTTGAATGGAAACAGTTTGTCGTTAAGCGAAATTGTTGTAACCCTGGTTGTGCAAATGGTGACAGTGTATAGATGGAGAAGGGGTCGGTTGTGAGCGGTCAACTGGAATACTACTGAATGCTTAACCATTGTTTGACCGGTAAGAGCGAAAACCACATCAAATAGTCATCTTGCACACGGGGTTCTTCTCTCACGCAGTCCTTCATATGAATGCGATCATCAAATAGTGATGACATTTTAGCTTAGCATTAAACAATAGCTTAAATTTTAATTTATGTAGATGAGTAGTGTCACACTACTAAGCTGGGTGTATGCTCTTGCTTTAGTCGCGCATGAACTGGTGTGAGAGAATTGCTGTTCAGCCTGGTCAAAGCTAGGCGATCTAGCACGTGTCACACGTGCTGTCAGGCTGTGTATCCTAGTCCGATTACAGATCAGGTTGCACAATCATAGTGTGGTTAGTGTACAGTGTAGTAGATGCACTATGAGCACAGTGTACCACACACCGAAAAGACAGAAAAAACGACTATGATGCCGAAGTTCGTCCAAGACGTTAAACTCCTCCGTAGGCGCGTATACCTTTGAAATCGTGTTGAGTTTTGTTCGGCTCAGTATCCACAGTAGATTTTAAAGTATGATTACTTAAACACACTTTCTAATACAAACCACTCTGGTGGTGGAAACCGTCACCAGCAGTTTTGCGAGTCACAAAAAACTTATGCTTATCAGGGTTTGCAGCACACCAATAGTTGGGGAGTGCAGTTATGCAACGTTTGCCCAGTCCCTTCTGCCCTTGGCAGAAACATCAATCTTGAAAATCCGACAACCCAAAATCGGTTTCGTCGTGTTTGAAGCCTATCTTGTTGACACATTCTGTGAACTTTAGTCGCCCTTGGACTGATTTTGAATGATTCACTAAAAGTCCGTATGAATCTATTGTTAACACCAATTGAGTCATTAGTCCTCTTTATCTGAGATCACGCAGCAAAGATCAGACAATGGAAAGGAAAAGAACATGTCTGTGCTCATGCTAGACGACTTCGTCATTTGCTTACTCTTACTTTCCAGCTTTTCTATGCAGGAACAACGCAACCCGGTTGTTTTTATCAGCAGCTGTAGGTAGAAGACAGCTGGTTGATGGAGGAAACAGGAAATAATTACCAGCTGGACATTTGGAGACACATTTTGTTTTGGCCCTGAAAGGATGTTGAAAGCAGCTGATCTTTCATACGACCCACGTGGTTCCCCAGAACAAAGAGTAGTGCCCTTGTTAATCCCATGACAGCCAGCTATTTATCCATGTGTATACAAGCCGAACCTAGGAGGTAATGGACTTAGACGTAACACACTACTCATAAGGTTGTTTAAAACTCTTTGAATGAATCTGTTTCAAAAACGACTGAATCCAGTTTTGCCACATGATCACACATCATTACCTCACTCACAGCGTACGCTGATTTCACCTTACTATCTTATCCTGTCTTCATTTTCAGTGCCTGGAACTTCCGTTTTTTTCAGGTTATTTTGGACAAATTACCAAACTTGGGACACTGGGTCTTTTTATCCAATTCGTTTAAATATATTGTGCGCATATGTCGCGGGATGTTAACGACTACTCTTCTCTCCTCATATGTGGGAGGTAAAAAAGAAGCTGGAAAGAAATCGATCTATCTATTCTTACTGTTCAAAGGTGATTCTATAATGCTGCAAATTTACTCTTGTTTCAAAGTACCAGAAGAATGGTTACATGACAGGAAAAAACTAGTTTCTCTTATTTGTCTGTCGCCCACGTATTCTTTCCGTTACTTCAGTCTGAGAGATAGGACATTAGAACGGATCGATAACTACCAGGCCAAGCTGTTATACATATACACTGCGATACCTCCCTACAGAAGTAGAGCAGATGAACCCCACACATGACCCAGCACTTACAGTCGCCGGGCACCTGCTGCAAACATAGCACCGGAACGCCCCGCTTCTGTGGCTGTGAGAAAGGCACTTTAATCTTCTGTCATCGGAACTAACCAGCCAGCATTGTAAGCACAAGAAATTTTGAAGCAAAGCATCTGACATGTCGGCTACCAAGGTATGGGACACCATTCTGATTCAACATTTCTGCTAAATTACTTACAATGCACACTACTGTACCAAATACCTACCAGAAGAAACAGTCTGATTGTCCAAAAATGGGGAAGAGTACAGAACAGCGTTGTGAGCCCGAACTAAACGCCGGAATTGAAATCTGTCCGAATCTGACCATCACAAAAGTCACAAAGTTTGTACGCAGTTTCAGGGTAAGTGTCTCTAGAAGCTCTATGATTTCATCGAAACAACCAGAATACATAAGTTGCCAGCTGAGTGCTCAAGCTTCATATAGGTAATGCACTACTCATAAGGCTGCTGAAAATTCTTCGAAAGCCCACGACCGGTTTCTCCCTTCTTGCGGCTCATTAGGTAGGCGCAGTCCCCGAGTTTCCGTCAACCTTATGTTCTACCTGAACCCAAATTGGACTGGTTTCGATAAATACACTCATTTGCAAATCAGTTTGGTCTTTACGAGAGACTCATCTGGAACCCAGCTGAATCTCTCGTTTGTGATGTATCCAAGCAATTGAATGTGCTGCACCAGGGCGCCTCATGTTCAAGCTTCAGTTATAGAAGTCAAACATACAACGTTTATGGATAACAGACAGCATTTTATATTTAAGAAAGGGTCTGACTGGGTTTAGTTCTCCTGCAATCGGTGAGCTTGAATCAGTAGATTTTGTGAACACAATTTGCGTTGTTGTGTGTCGTCAATATCGGAATTTCAGGTCTCGATTACGTGGCGGTGACGTGGAAGTACGAAATGCATTAGAGGTGTGTTTACTGACCAGTGACCAGTGTACAAACAGCTCTAGCCTTTCCACTGTAAACTGTCAAAGAAAGGCTGCCAAAATGAGACTACCGGCCATTTCACATAGCCTTATCAGGGACAGTACGCAGCTATCAATCCGGGTGCCCGGTAACCAGCATGTCAAGGAAATCCAAATTCGGAACACCTATAAATTGGAGTAATATTATTTAGAGTATCGAGAAGTAAGTTAGAGTTATTGCCAGGGGTAAAAACATGTTGGTCTTGAAGAAATGTGCTCAAAAGGAAAACCGACTACCTAATACCTTTACTTCCAGGACAACGCTAAAGATATCCTGTAACAGATAACAAACAGTTTGAACTGTGATTTATACTCTTAAGAACGGTGTCTCGCGTCAACTCATGATTTTCGCACTTTACTAAAACTAGTTTCGTGAACTCCCAAAATGCTGTGCCATTGAACCTAGTGACTCCCATGGCTAGCTGCTGGCTGGCTCAAACACTGACTTATAAAATGCATGGATTCAAGCACCAAACCTTACAAAATGATTAACATTCCTCTTAGCTACGACGTTCCGCGGGTGAGAGCTGTGAGCACTACTATTAGTTGTTGCCCATGATCGCCAAATAAATTTCCAAAGCCTGTCAAGCGCGGTCACATTTAAATGGAACGTCAGACAGACAAACCACACCTTGACAATGTTATTGATAGACCATATGCTAAGTAACAGTTAACTCTAATACCAGTGGCCCGAGCAGAGTATGTTAACGGCTGGCACGGTAGCCGGCCTGATGCCAACACATTTCGGTTGAAAGCTTGTGAAGACCGGTATGCATGATCGCTGTGTGCCATCAGAAGGACGCATTAGGCAATCATGATCATTGCTGGAGATAGTCCACTTATTTTACAGCGTCTAAGCGGGCTTCATATCATAATTCCCGTATCATAGTAGCCTAACATCGTCCCCCACTTTCGATTCGGTTTTCAGTCCTAAAACTAAATTCAGCCATCTTTACAGTGTGTTTCCAATTGTGAGGCTTAAGATGGGTGATGAAATTTGGGCGAGTATCCAGAAGGACACCTACGAATCCCGTACTCTCGTAAACACGACGGCCACAATCAATAAGTCGCCTATTTACTCAGACCATGTTGTGCAATATCTGTTCTGCACGATCAAATGTTTACCAAAACATCATAGGTCTTTGGCTGTCTTAGATATCGAGACACAGTTAAGTCCAACAGTATACTTCATTAGCGTTTCGGTTACCGAACTATGCTTGATTGCAGTTCGTTTCAAAAGACTTGCATCTGCTTGCTTCCCTATTGACTTTACATCTTTCTGTCCATCAGAGTTGTTTTTCCAAATGAAACGCCGCTGATCGGTCTTCTCACTCAATCCTGAAAAACAGAAAAAAATTGGTTATTCCACTAGAACTTACATCACTGAGAGAAAGTTCGATCTGTTACATATCCGAGTGTTATCGTTAATTTTGATGTAATTTGCACATTTTGCTATTTATTAAAAACCTTCCCCTTTGTTGTCCTCACATAGCATAAATTCAGTCATCCTGTATGAATTCAACAATGCACCAGAATGAATTGCTTTCTAGGAGTGTTGACTAACTTTATAGTTCGTAGCAAATTTAAGTGGCACAGTACCTTCTCATCGACATTGTCTTCCATCCTATCCAATAGATACCCAGGAAGTCTGTAGAACCTTGCGTCTGAAGGACCAAATCAAACCCTGGTCAATCAGCTGTATGCTGGAAGTGCAATTTGCAGGACGATGTACCAACTGGATGTCGGGAATATATCTTGTATCCTTCATAAAAGCGCGCTGTCACTAAATACGGGTATTCTTTTCTGATTAATCGTCTTTCTGATTACACTCGATAATCATGTCATGAACAACGAAGTTGTCATCCAAGCACAATGTGAATGCTAACCGACAATCGTTCCTTACCTCAAATCCGCACTCTAGTTGCACTAACATCCTCATTGCATGCGAAGACAGTTAACAAGAGTAGGTTTATCGAAACCGGGCGACAAAACATTTCGTCCCGTCGTTTTTTCCTCAAGCCAGACAGTTGTCCCTTCAGGCCTTTAATTGATCCTAATTCAACCAAAATGCCCGAAGCTATCCGAATCGTCCACTAATTAAGCCATTCAACTCGTCTACAATGGTCCGTGGATCTCTTGCAGGCGCGTTCACCTAAAGGTGTGTGCCACACTCAGGATTGCTCTAAGTGCCGTCCTGGCCGACTGGTTTCTTACCGGCATGTACCCTCAGAAAGAGTGATCATTGTGCTGAAGACAGTAATCCCAAGTGCATGTGTCCACTATTTGATCGCCGAAGTGCAGTCACCTTTGGGCTTGGTTTTAGGAGGCCAAAATTTCGGTCATTTTTAGCTGTAAACATGAAGAAACACGTGCCCAGTTGTTCGAGCGGAATTCAGGGGGCATTTAGCAGTCTGTCTGCTTGTTTTTCCAACTTTCATTTGTTCACAAAATCGGTGCAAGAGAAACACCACTGCTGTCGGTGGCGCTCGCCGAAAAACTGAGGTCAGGTTGTGTGAAATCTGCAAACAGGTTATAAAGATAGAGGAGACGAAATCCAATCAATCCTTTGCGGTAGTTAAGGTAGCCGGGAAAATTTTGGATGAAAGCAACTGACATTGTTGAGAACTTGTTCAGGCTAAGTCTTTTGCACCTCAAGATGCCAAAGGGTCGTTCGGCAAGTGGATTCGGACAGACCCGCGGAGAACACTACTGAATTTTCCCAAAACTGTCCTTAAAAGTCTGTGGTTGGTTATTCTCATACTCATTAAATCCTTTTGGTATATTTGAAAAAGATGGTTGTACAATGGGACCGACCAAGAAGTCATTGGTTCGAAAGATTTCGTGGACAATCTGTGAATTTTTGGCGAGATAAACTTTCTCTTTTGACATAAGAGCCTTACCAGACCTAGTAGATAGGTCATTAACTTGAGCAAGTTTTAAGACATGACGAAATTTTCAGGAAGATCTCCTTCGAGTAATACATTAATCAGTGTGGAGTGTCGGTTCGAATTTCTATTTAGTCGGTTTATACAGCCATATTTGATGACCAGTGATGTCAGACGGGTGCTCCGTCACGACAGTGCTCGTACATTCCTGAAATCATAAGTCGGTTTTTGGACAAGACGTAAAACGTAGCTCCTAGCCTATCAGACCCCACTGATCAACACCCTTTCAGTAAGTTTAAGGAAATGATCCTATTAGAATAAAAGCGCGGCATCCAACGGAGTCATTCTAGAGGTAAGCTATTTTTTGGTATTCACGTGAAACGTGCATGAACCTTAAGTATCAACGTAAGCCTCATTTGCATTCAACGTGTGTAGGTTGGGCATGCTAGTGGTGCTTACCAAGAGGTGGCCATGATGTCCATCTAAATACAATGAGGGAACAACGTCTGAACAGTATTTCGGTGTAATCAAATACCATACTCGCCCTGGTTCGTTAGTAGTGGATGAAGAGCTAAATGGAAGTGAAGCGCTCAGTTGTAGGTTGACACACAAGTAAGGATACACGGACCTACTGGAAATTTGTCACGTTTTTACCTAGTTTGGATTTATTGGCTGCCACTCATTGACAAGTCCATCAACCGAAAGGAACTGGACTAAAGCCTTTCCTTATACTGCTTGAACTATGTATTCTGGATCGGATCTGAAACTTTCGCCTTAATACAGAGTTATTCGTTCATCTTAAATTGAATTAATTCGGTTCTGGTTCCCACGGTGATAAATTTCCCACAGTAAGTGGTTCGAGACCAGCGTCGTCCACAAGAACCCTTCTACATGAGCTACTATGACATTTGGACGCATCGTAAGGTCCCGTTCATATACAATTAGTGGAACGTTGAATTTCCATAGACCAATGGTCGAATTCCGCCTAGCCTTTGACTCACTTAATGCCGATGCGCTGTGCAAAACAATGACAAACTACGGAGGACCAGCTAAGCTGGTAAGCGCGATAGGGTCGCAGTGTTCTGCATTCAAAGCTTGAGTAGAAGTGCATGCTGCACCAAGACGATGATGCCCTTGTTCCCTAGTCATTTTCGACTACACCATCGAGTGAGTGATGGAACAAGACTTTTACAGTCTTCATGGAATGTAGATGTATCATAACCCATGGATATCTAAGCTCGAAACAATCCCGTTAGGTGACGACCTTCACATAGCTGAATCTGCACCCAGTGCACCGGTTTTTATCTGTCAGAAGACGTAAGATCACTAAACAAAGTCACTTTAAACCACATCAACCGTCACAAGGACATTGGTTGTTCTTGGGCGCAAAACTTCTGAGTCCCCCAGTCTACATAACATTCAGTCCGAGGGCGAAGCTAGAATGTAGATGATGGAAAAGCCCTTATTCAACTAAAGAGTGGTCTTTGAGACAGAAGATAAAGCGACACTGGACTCGAGGTTCGGATCTAGCAAGCTTCTGTGAATAGCCGGATCAAGACGAGTTAGCTTAGCGCACGAACCGTATAACAAGCTGTCGGTGCATAAAACTACATAAAACTACATAAAACTACCGAAGAATCGCAAAGCACAGAAAGAGTTCAGTTATCTTCTCTGTATCTATTTCGTCTATCAGCGTGCCGACCAACGGTCAAAATTTCATGCGAAGATTTCGTTATTTGTCGCACTGATGTATGACTGTGTCTTGAAGTGCGATCTAGAATGGATGTAGCTATGCATTTCATCATGTTTGTGTATTAAAAAGCACAGGTAAGCCTCGGACACAGGAAAACAACTTCCAGATTTAATTCCTTTGGCTTTCAGATAATGATTTCAGTAAAAATGGCCATGTCCATGAAAACAACAAACCACTGAAATGAAACTCCTTTTAAGAAGCAAATAGGATGCACAGATTTTGTACCTTCGAATCTTGGAGAACAAAGGGTCTCCAAGGTCTGGTGACTTTGCCTGTTACTGATTATTACCGTCCTTAGTGTTGACCCCTGAAAAATCTTAGATCTCAGCTAAACTATGGGTTCTTATCTTCTGATCGAACTCTGTAAAGTTCTACACCCTACAAGGTGGAGAAAGTTGCCGACAATTAACACTACAAGAAAGATTTTTCTTAGTGTGGATGTGTAGGTTTGGCTTCTACCTCTCCAGCGACGGTATTTATTTGGAATAAACAAGGATTCAGCCTCTGCAGCAGTCTTAACTACGATTACGTATCTCTCAAACAGACACGCAGTGTAGATTAGAAAATCTGTTCCATATTTCACTTTGTTAGTTCACAGACCAGTATTATCCTTGTTGAGGGTCAAAATGTCCAAAGAATACCTTTACTGAGTATTCGCTAAACTACAGACAAGGACTCTCACGGCCTGACCGCTTCATTCAAGGGGAAATATTTTTGGGCCGAATGGTCACCCAAACTTCATCTCACCTGAAAATGTCAAGGACTAACTGAATTTCTCAGCATTTTCGCGATTTGCTTCCCCAGATGCTTCTGTGGCTATACTACTTAAGATGGGACCATCAATTGATCACAACCTTCCACACCATTCTTCATGATTTTCAAGCCGTTTTTTGACTGAATAGATCCGGCTGACTAGCAAGTGACTTGTACCATCCCATCGAGTGTGTGCTAGTGAGTTCACGCGAGAATAAGGCAAGAAGGCCTGCTGTCTTCACAGTTTTAGAAGTGATGAAAAGCGACTATCTTTCAAAGCGTGCAACCTGACCATAAAGAGGTAGTTGAGACCGAACAAATTTATTTGTTGCGGTAGCTTACGTACCCCTTCTTTGTAAGCCAATTTAAAGATGGCGTATTCTAAATGGCAGCTGAAATGCTGAAAGGGGGAAGAAACCTAACAATCCGCCGGTAGAGTTAGGAAAAGTGCTAATTTGCGCCTCTGTATGGATACATCGCGCAAGTTCTGCCATTTCTATGATTGGTACTATGTTTTCGGTCCTTAAGATGCCTTGTCAGCTAGACCATTCAGTTATCAAAATAAAAGTAACTGAAGCTTGATATTCCAGTTAACAGTTTACGTGACTTTTATTCATTTGTGTTCTTGAGCGCAACTTCCAGCTTGACGGCTTTCTTGTGGGGTCGTACTGCCATCAAGCACATTTCCTGGGATTAGCACGATTTTGATGTTGGTTGATATGTTAGCTCCTTAATTTGCGGAAAGCATTTGTTCGAGGGCTGATTTGCGTATGACATTATATATATATATAATATAGTATAAGTGTCCCTGTTACGAAACGTTTAAAGTCAAAACACAGCGTAGTGGAATAATATGTTAGAATTCTTGATAAAAGGCTGTCCAGGGTAAACGAAACGGTTTGCGCAGCGGGTGGCTATGAACAGTGCTATGCAGACGAGAGGGTCAAATGTTTTTCACTTCTCCAGTTGAGATCTTACAATGGGACACACAGGTTTGCCAAATTTGCCTTCACTGATGTATGTACTATCAACAGCCTGGATGTTACTCACAACAGTTTTCCGCAGAATAGGAATGTGAACCATTATAGACAGTGACAGGAGGAAGGAAGACGAACTCACAGTTCACAAAGAACACTGTTCATAATCTGTGAAAACCACCCATAAACAAGGAGTAATTTTACATTTCTTCGGTATTGAGCTTTGTACAAGAAAACGAGTGTAGTTCTTTTCGACATAGGCACTATTCTTTGCCCTTCAGGTTTTCCACGACGGAAACTATTAGATTATAACTTCCCTTCCGAAAAACAGGTTTCCGAGAGATGTGCAATACTATACAATTGATGCTGGCGCAGACGGAATACAAACTTTCCGTCGTCGGGGTTAAACACTGGAAACATATATGCGTTGTTATACCGCAAACGAATGTTACCAGTACCTTGCACTGTTTTGTAAACCAATGCTAGACATAAGTAGAAAAAGTCAATACATGAAACCAATATATGTATAAGGATATTGACTGCAACATGAGGTAATGCAGTAAAGCTCGAAAAAACATTTCTCGGCTACATTCCTGCAAAATTGCAGCAATCCAGTTCGATACAACAACTATCGATATAAGGCAGTAATGATTAACGTCCTCAGTATAGCAGCCTCAGCCTGGCCTCAATCGGAGGAACAAAAACCTCACTGATGACGGTTACAGTGAATCCAAACATACTTCGCAATAAATAAAGTTGCAAGCTATCAGCAACCACCACTTGACTTTTGTGACCTCAATGAGTTAGTGCTGGAGAACAAAAATGTGTGTCGGTGGGTTTCGCTCACCAATCAACGGGTAAATAATACAGGGTATCACAGAAGGGGCTTCGCCTGGGACCACTTCAATCTACGGTTGTGACTAGTGCGCGGGGGCACAACTTGGTCAAGAACAAGAGTACGACTAAATACAGGAAGGAAAAGAATGGACTGACTGTGTGAGCATGTGAGAGACCGGGGTTTCCCGAGGTAGCACACCACATGTTAGTCGAAATGGGCAGTGATCTGTGGATCGGAAGAAAAATAAAGCAAATTATAAGATTGGCACCAAGCAGACCAATGGCAATGATGCACAGTGCGAATGCACAGTTCGAATTCAATGACTGCGCAACTCAAGGAAAAAGGTATCCTTGGGAACGTCACTGGGTGTGTTATGTACAGATAATTATGAAATTACACAGGAACGATTGCTCGTAGCATGGATAAAAGTTATAAAACGTTGCTGAACGAAGAACGTGAGAAAAGTGATTTATCGATTGATGAGGGTGCAGTCACCACCGGGGGCTTGGTTGAAGGGCGGTATCTTTGTGCATGTGCATAAATTCGGTGTGAATATGTATGTTAGAGGAGGTCAGCACTCCCAGGAGTTTCCTGAGGTTCTTTACTATCCGTCGTCTGATTGTCTGAAAGATCAGAAAAACCGAAGCCAAGTCCCAACAAGTCTGCTACTTCAGTTCCTTGTGGTTGCGCGACTTGTTCTTCAGCTACGGGGGTCTGAACATGTGATGGTTCTTCAATTTCCTGTTCTACTGGCGACTCCTGGTCATCAAGCATACTCTTCAGGGGAGGTTCTTTACGTTCACCAAGATGATAATCAATGTCCACAGTGTATTTGTACTTGGATGTGTACTTGACGAATTTCTCCGCAACCCCCGTATGTTCCACACTGATTGAACGTACTGTAGCCCCAGAAACGGTGCTCGAGGGCATTGTGTATTCCACCTGACACTCCGGAATCAAAGTGTCCCATTCAGGCACGGTGTCATGTTGAGCCAGAGTCAGCTTGCAGGTCAGCAAATGTGGCCGGAGAGAGGCTAAGTTGGAGAGAATTCAGATAATGAGAAGAAAAAATCGAAAAAGAACCGGAAACGTGGGCTAAAAACACAGTATAACCCATTACCTTGTACAATAACAAGAATTTTCACACGAAAGAAATCATTTGCTTTAAAGTTCTGTTGTTTATTTGGGAATTACAACTAGCGTTACCTCGCAGTGTCTGATTTCACCGGAGTCGTCAAGAAAAATGATGAGATTCGTGGTTTATTTCGCTACTTAGGAACACAGTAGGCCAAAAGCGCCCCAGACATTAGGATAAGTGGGATATAGCACGCAACAGTTTCAGCACGGATAAGACTTGAGTTGATGGGGAATTACAACCGAGTCAAACAGAGCTGATTCGCCCTTAGTCGAACTGAACAGATGTGCGTCATAAATCATCCGCAAAACGAATTGCTTCCCTCAAACTATTTTCTTCAACACTGGCATCTACCCTAACCTAATTAATTGCGTTACCCACCCGAAGAAACCTTAGAGGAGTAACATGAAACTGACTTGAAGCCGCGATCAGTTTGAACGTGTTCCGTCATACCCACGATCTGTTACGAACGATCTGCTATGTGTAAAGTCGACGTGGTATGGAAATTTCGAGCACAGAACTACGGTAACCGGATTGGCTAAAACTATGAAAGTGTCATTTACACAAAAAAAACATTCAGTTGTAGCACCCTTTCGGTGTCTAGCTGCCATGCCACCAGAAGCAGGCACAAGGGCTGGGATACTGCCAGGTTGTCCAAGCCTAGACAGGGGAAGTCGAGAGGGTTCGAACCAAGGACCTTGCAGTCGGTAACTTCGCGCTCTAACCACTGAGCCATCTCGCGCCTCGTGTACACAACTATAAAACGAATCCACAGAAGCATGGTAGCAGCCGTACAAAAGGCTTGAAAATTGTTCAAGAAAATTACAAACCGGTCAAAAATAATCCTGTTCCCAAATGTTGATCCATTTACACCAGGTTCACCAGCATCTGCTAGCACACCTCAAAGGAACACTGTACGTGAAGTCTGTTGACTAATGTCCTTGATGACTTTACGTCCACTTCCTTCATCATTTTTTATCACTGTTATTATTATTATCATCGATAAAATTACAAGAGTTATGAATACCCTTCAACCAAGGACGCAGATTGTCTTGGTAAGTAGTAGAACAAATGAGGTAAGCTCTCCTTTCCAGAAGAGAACCATCAAAAGACTTGAATCATCAACATACCACGCTCCACCACCGTAAAGGAAGTGTCCTGCTAAAGAGTGAAAACAACGAAAAGAGAGGAGCCTCCCGTTTCTGAACAAAAACGGTCAGAAGAGTTAAAGAAGTCCACACCTTTGAGCGGTTTCATAAAACACTTCAGAACATCACGCTGGAATAAGTTGCTATCCTGTTGATGGACGGCCATCAACCAAAACGGATCTAATATATAACGCGACTTTAGCTATTAAGTGGGATTATGTGGTGGCACTGTGAGCACCATGACCTTAGTAAGTCACACTGATTTCTATCTTTTCGCATTCCAATAGACCTACAGAATGCACTATCTGTGTCCTTCAAGAATGTGGTGACCTACTTTAGTGATAAAATCGATCACGCGAGCAATCGTGACGCCCAATGACTCGCTTCTGGTCATCGGCCAGTACATTTTTGAGTTGCCACTATAGATTCACGTGAGTTGATGGTATATTTTGAGGGAAGGATAGCAAAGAAAAGGAAATTCTTGTGAAAGACCAGGAGATACGTACACAACACAACAGGTTAGGAACCAGAAGGATGGCTGATTCGGTTCGCCCGCCAGAGAGAGGTTATGACCGGATTCCTGGTCACTCGATGCGGCGAAATTTCGCTGAGATAGACCACAACTCCTTTTGGGATTTTCTTGGACAATTCAGACGTCATTGTGCGTTCCGTAACTTGCATATTTGTGTGACAGGTTATGCTCATTGCAGACATTGGTTGGATGAACTAAGTGAATTTATGTAATTTACCTTTGATCAGTGTTCATGGTAGCTCAGATAGCTTTTCGTTACATTCCACCGATCTCCCTTGTTTGACTGCATTAGCAGCTTTATCAAATGCTGAGTACAAGCACCCTAACAATTCTGTAAATTGTCTTGGACTATGTTCTACGATGGGAACTGAGCCTTAGTGTACGCTCAGTATTTTGTCCAAAGCGGCCAGTACGGCATAGTTCCACTGAGGCAGTAGGTGCAGAAATCAATTTACTGGAATTCGTTGATGTTATTATTCCAGTGAGCTACTGAAGACATCGGGAAAGCTAACGGTAATTTGCGTAGTTTTTAGCTTCTCGACCTGATTGAATTACACATTACAGATGCACTGCTATTATATATTGAGCTTAACAGAGGAAAGATGCCTTTGAAAATCGATCTTTCTGATACAAACTAATAGGCAGTGGTTGAGCAGCATTCCACAGAACTACTCACGATCAATTCACACCAAGGTCTTTACTGTTACACTCGTTACGCACACCTAAGGGATATTTGCTGCGGTACACACTTGCGGCACACTTGTTCCAACTACGCCCATAAATTGAGATTACGATACCCAGTGCCACATACCCTGACTTTGGTATCCACGGCCTCGGCTGCTGGGCAGACCCAAACATAAAAGCCAGCAACCATACCACACTCAAGAGCATAGTCTCCTTGTAATTCTTTCAATTAACTGATTAACTAATTAACTAATTAACTAATTATATATCACTACAATTGCCTTATGCAGACGTGTGTGATCGATAATCGTTCAGCTGTAACATCCTTTCGGTGCCTAACTGCCATGCAACCCGAAGGAAGCACGAGGGCTGGGATATTGCCAGGTTGCCCACGCCTAGACAGGGGAAGTCGAGAGGCAGAGTTGCGGGTTCGAACCACGGACCTTGCGGTCAGTAAATTCGCGCTCTAACCACATGGTCTACGAAATGTAGCTTTGGCTGAAGAATCAATATTTTGTTGGGCATTTCATTATATGAAAGCCTCTGATGACACTGAGCGAATAGCAACATCAGTTCTCTCCCTCTCTCTCTGAGTCGCTGCTACTGCTGCTGACGAGCCGTTGTATCATCTTCGGATGGGTATTAAAAGATAGTGATGCACATTTCGTGTGCGCTGAAATGGCGGAAAATAATTGTAGTCAGGTCGAGAAAGAGGGACCAACCTCCGTGTTTGCTCTTTATGAATTTTAAGAGATGTTACATGGTCGGAAATGCACGCTGTGCACGGTCCATAGAACTTTGTTATCGATTTCTGGCATCAAATCGCCACTACCTTCTCAGAATGCACTTCAGAACATCATCTATTGGTCGTGCTGGTGCATAGTCCAGGCTGATTGCTGACCACACGTCCAAAATACCAAATGGAGACAGTGTTGTATGCACCGGTACAACAGACTCTGTGTTTAGTCAAGTATTTAAAAAATCCGGGCACATACTCCCAGTTGTAGCAGGTGCAATTCGACTGGAAATAGCAGCATATCACTACTGGGTTAATACTGGCTGGCCAAGACAACATTAGACACAAACAATGAGTAGTTTCTGAAACGGAAGTATGCCTTGATGATGGTTGATTATCGTTCTTTGGTTCGGCTGATATCTCTAAAACTCTACAGAAAAATTCGCAGTCAGTTCCACGAAGGACATTCAGGAATCGTCCGTAAGAGGTGCATAGCTCACATCTATTCTTACTGGCCATTCGCGGATGAGGATATTGCGAATGTTGTCCGTTCCTGCTACAGTTGTGCTATGGTAGCAAAACTATTTGTTTCATGTGAATTCCAGTGTTCGCCAAGCCCAAGTGGATCACGGTCTCGCATCTTACTGGTTTTGCTGGACTTCTTCAAAGGCTCCATTAACTTGCAATTGCTGCTGCTTGCTCCAAGTAATCCGGAATGTTTTTCGAATGAAACAAGCAACCACTTCCAGAGTTTCTCTACGTCTACGCCATACACTATCAGCATTTTGTGTGCCAGAAGCAGTTTTTTCTTGCAAACGCTTCCCAATTCACCTCTCAAGACTTTGCTTTTCCAGGCTCTGTGGTATCGAACATACGCACACATCAGCGTGCCATCCGCACAGACGGGCTCAACCTTTTTCGTAGCTACATTTAGGTGTGCAGTGATTAAGCTGCATGGAGAGGGCAATACCCAAGAGATAATGGGTAATTTTGGCAGGCTCACTGGACGACGCCAGGCGCACCAATATCTAAGACCTTGTGTCCGTAATAAGCAATTCTAGGTAGACGAGTTGGTACTTCTTTTGGCCCTTGAAATCATCACCGTATAAAGGGCAACTTAATACGCAGACAAGCCCAGCCTTTAAACACCACCGTGATGATCGTCCGCTGGATCTCGTGGCTAGTGATACTGTACATTTGAAAGACAGTTAAGTTGGATTCTCGGTCGTGATGTTGAACGAAACTCATACGTTATCTGTAGAATACGGTTTGACCTTCGTATGGACACCAAACTGGTCCCAAGGTAGAGTCTGCTCCCGAACTAAAAACTACGATAAATGACCGGGAATGCACCGTGAGTGGTAGAGCGCCTGTGCAGAATCGTGAAATGTAATGACAAATTTGAAGTGCTGTTCGGTTTAGAGGTTGGCAACTTTAGAAAGAACCGCAAATAAACATTCACCTGCAGTGTTTACTCAGCGTGTGTCCAAATACAACTCATGTGCACGCTTTAGGCTCGCTCATCGATCGGCCAGCCAATAGGCGTGCTGTAGTTTTCCATGACCGGACATGTCGCTTCGGCAGATGAGGTTCCTGCTTCTCAAGATTGGTGGGCTTTTTTTCACCGCTTGTATCGCGCCTCACATGTCTCAGTTGTACAAAGCTGGGTTTCCCCCCAACTGGTGCATTTCGGCTCCGCGTTGAGGGCACTGTATTCAACGGTAGGAAGCGCCACAACAGACAGCCTCATAAGGCTTGACTCTCCATCTAGGTCACCTTAATTATGGAGTTCCCTACTACGGCCATTGTCTGTCGGTAAAAGGCGCGACAATGGTGACACTCATCTGACCGCGCTCTGCACCTATACCTGACAGGTTAGCCTGATTTCAAAGAAGTAAATGGCATGGTGAGTCTAGAAGGAGAACCAGCTCCGAAAGCAACTGAACTACACAACTGCCAATGGAATAACCGTTTTCGTTAAGACATATTTCATTGGTTGTTGTTCACTTCCCTTGGCAGATGAGTGCTATTTTTAATATCATTTTTGGCTCGCCTGGAACTTTATAAACAGCCCGTTTTCGGCTGCCCATGACACGCCCTCAGGCGTCAGAGTTCAACCGATCAGCTGATTCGCACGTTCATTGGCTTTCTGGTTTGGCTAAGCTCATGAGGCTATGAAGCGGCTATCCAGACTCGGGTTAACGATAGTAAAAAGGCATTAGGAACACTGTGCTCCACAAGAGAATCAATCCCCGATGTTCTAATCTTGCTACATATCTTCCAGCTTATTTCGACCTGAAATTCATACTTCCTCCTTATCAGTGTACGCGTTCTCAGTAAAGAAATGTGATATCTATCGAAACACTAAATTAGTCACTGGATTCACCTAAATCCTCGTACAGCCGTCCTCTACCGGTACAATCTTACTCGTAAACAGGCACAAAACAACCTGTTCTCCACTCTTGATAACAAAGCGTTAAAAAGCGACTGTCGGAATTTGTACTTGCTGATCGATCTTAGAACCTTCACTTATTCTCAAGAAAACTGACTGAGGTGTGACGATCTAAAATGGAAGATAACTCCAGTTGGCAACTTCGAAATGGAGGTGATCCATTTAAATGTCCGGTAGCCAACATAAGATTCACATACAACGGATTAAAATGTGAGTCCTTATTGAACAGTTTACAGAATAACAGACTTATTATTTTTAGTACGTACAAGGATTGTGCAAAAATTTAATTCACACACGAACGTTCTTCTATTGCTAGATGAATTGTTGATTAGTACTGTCATTTCTAGCAGGACATCACTTTTGCTTCTTTGTTCCATTTCCTCGGGTAGCTGGTGACATAAACCAGTTGTTGATACGTCTCCGGCCTCCTTAGAGTAGTCATGAGTCTAAGCCCCGAAAATGGGACTGTCTTCTTTTAAAGGAAGTTGTAATCACAACCTCTGATGGAATGATCTTCTTCGAAGCGTTAAGTAAAGATCTACCAAGGATAATTTCGTGACCGAAACAAAATGTATTACGTTCTAAAAAGCATTTCCTTGCCTTCACAATAATTAAACAAGCAGCCTCATTGGAAAAAGTTCGTCAACAGATCACTCTCAAAACCAAACGCTCACTGGTTGTCATCTGTGCAGTTACCTAGGGATGGATGGAGTGAGCAGAATCTCAAGAGTCACCGTTTGCCCATCTCTTCGGTTTCACCCGAACTCGGTTTTCCGATGAGATACACTTGGCATATTGTCAACCTCAAGAGAGTAGTTAGTGCGCCCACGCGGCTGTGCATGTGTTGTGTACATTACGCCGTTGTCACCCTTAAATTAATGGGTCTAGTACATGTGTTGGTAGTTTGTTACGGCGTGGCACCATGCTTTGCAAAACCTTTTATTGACGTTCAGGTTAATAGATACAGATTATCATCTAACACCGTCTTTGTAGCAAATAGCAAATCAATAGACAAGGGGTTCAAATAAGCGGTCGAAGTGACTAAACTGTTCCGACAGCCAATAAACCAGCGTCAGTTCCAATATCAAGCATCAAAACTGGTACGCCAGCGATGGAAATGAGGTCATTTCATCTCGTAATTTAGAGTTCGTCCTGCAAGTGAAGCCAATCTAGGCTGAACGGCCCAGAAGTATTGTACAGCTGTCCCATCTTCATCGAGGTGCGTACCGTAGATATCTCTCAAAAAGAGTGAAACCGTTTTACAGTGCTTCTCGGCCTTTCAGCATAAAAGACAAAACCTTAATTGAATTTTCCGAAATCTCATCAAACTACTAACATTCGATCGCTGTTTGAAGACAAGGTGATCCTAAACACTAAATGCACTCGACAGAGGTGGAAATTCCGTGATGGACCAGTACATGACCGTGAGGAAACAACACAAAATAGAACTGATATGGTGCGACTTCCCGCCTCCGGTTGAAATAGACTCTGAACACAGCCAAGAGTACTGTTCTTCCTGGAGACACTCCTCATAACTAAAATTATTCGGTTTTGCAATTTCGTACGAATCGAAAAACGCCAAGTTGGATTTCAGCCTTATCAAACTCCAGAATGTGTCCGTAATGACCGGAACATTGGATAAGGAGTGGCCGTCTTATAAAAGCACCAAGAATCCGTGATTTTGGATTGGTGGTACTGACTATCGTCCAGAGAACCTTAATTGTGTATAACTTCTGTAAAATGTTGCAATCATATTCGTACACACATGCTAAAAGGTAGTCACATATCAAATCAACGTCGTGTCAGGAACTCACCTTCGTGCTTTTCTGGTATACGCGGTATACGCCATACAATAGCCTTATACAGATGTTCATATTTGGCCAGACCAATGCTAGCTTCGAGAATGCTTGGTGGAAGTAGGCTCTGTGCCATTTGGGTAATCCTTTCTAGTCCCTTGATTCGTCCGGGTTTACGCAGCGTTGAGTGAACCGATCCGTACTTGTGATGTTTCTCCACTCGAAAATGATAAATCCAATCCTCAGGGACTGGGATGTGAATTTCAACGTTTTCACAAGCAACCGCCCCCTTTCGGTTGCTTGCACTGAAAAATCCTGGGACCAGAAGTTCACAGCGCATTGACACACGGCGGCCATCGATCCCATAAGTTGTTCTAACTTGCATGGGGAGCTCCTTATTCCCTCGAAGACTAACTCGGAATCGAAGCAGTTCAAAACGACATCCGTCGAGCGGAAAGAATTTAAGCATGTGATCAACCTCGTAGGCATCCAGTTCCACACAGGAGTGAAACTCAGGACAGCGTATGCTGATCCATTCATCATGCATCACCGGAAGTATGTCTGATCGTCGAACTACTTCTCTACCATAACGCCACTTATCGTTCAAACCAAGGACAATATGGGGACCACCGTTCACAAATGCAGTGCACAGAATTCTGGTACGAGCCTTCTGTTCTTTGATGATTCCTTCAGCAGATACATGGGCTTGGTATTCATCTACCACGTAGCAGCACACCTCCTCACGGTTATATGTCAGTGAGGTGTCTTTGTGTGCGGGAATTTGCATCAGTGCATCTTCGAATACGCACATGAGTTCACGTATTTTCTTCTGATCAAGAGAACCGAATTTGAGAATTTCCGTGTAGACTGGTAAGTGATCCACAGCTACGTTTTGTTTTGGTTTATGGGTAACCAAATTTTGCAGACTTTTTATGGAAAACTTCTCAGGTCGTATACCGACCATTTCGCGATAAGTAACATGGTTCAGTTTGAACACGTGCAGTTTTCCATACTTGTCATATTGTTGTAATTTTTCGCGCGATAATTGCATATACGGTTCAATACGAATGGATCGATAAGGCTCAGAGGCAATTACGTCAGACTTATCGTCAATTTCATGTAGATCAATAACTTTCCGCCCATGCTCCATACGAAAACAGATGGCGATCTCCCGCCAATAACGATCAGTCGTGTATTTACTCACTTGCTTTATTCTCGTCTTTTTCTCTGGATAGCGTAACCAGAGTCGATAAAATGCACCATCTTTTGCCGTAGGATAGAATGGTATGTCCAACTCCGGATCTGGGGTATCTGGGCGTGGAGGTTCCGGTTCGGTTCTTTGGGGTGGCATGACCGGGGCAGACCAGTCTACCTCAAAAGTCAGCTCAGCGGGAACTAGTTGCTTGTCTGTTTCATCCAGGATCTCTGCCGATTCCGAATTGAAATTCACCCACCCGACAGGGGTCGGATGTCTTGCCACAGGCTCGTCTGTCGCCTCCGCATTCACTGAAATCAATTCCGGTTCGACTTGTTTCGACTCAACTGCAACTGGCTGTGGGCGTGGAGGAGCTGTAAGAGTAGGTACTTCAGGGGAGCTTCTAGTTTGGTCTTCGTTCAAAACTTCAGGCTTATCTTTGATTGTAATCGAAATAGCCTGATTTTCTGTTTGAGTTTGTTCTTCTGAAGCTACAGACTCATTATCGCTTTCCGGATAGATAGTTTGTAGTGGGTCGAAACCGTGCGTTGGCACCTTAGCGTTTTCAATATGATCAACGTCGTCAGTAAGGCACTCTTCTGCACTTTCACCCGCGGCTTGCAATCTCTGTTCATTTACTAAGTTGTCATCAACAACTGAACTACCAGAACTCTCAAAACTGTCACGGTGCTTTCTGACTGGATGTTGAAGACCTATTAATCCGATTGAAGCTGCCGCTCTTATCAGTTCATCGTCCGGTTCGTTATCTTCACTGGTTCGCTTCCTGAACGGGTTATTTCCGGAAAGTGTTTCTTGTCTAACCGGTTTGGCACGTGGACGAATCGCGTCTTTACTTGGCTGCTCGTACAGATTCGCCTCCTTTCTGGATCCAGGCTGTGCACCGTTTCCAGAGTTCACAACAGCAGACCCAAAATCATCAAATCCAAAAGGGTCGGGCTCCGATCCTACATGGCCATTAGGCTCCACATGAATCTCGCCAAATCCACCCCAGAGTACATCATCAACTGCGGTAGAATCTTCTACATCGCTGCGGTCCATATCTTCTTGGTAAGGGAGTTCAATTGCCTGTTTTTTAGAAGAGGTGTCTTCATACTGGGTCTCATGTTCGTTCAACTCAGCATCATCACTGAGTTGATTCGTATCAGACTGCTGAAGTTGGTTTGGTCCTGAAGAATCGAGGGACTCTGCTGGACTGTGTTCACTCCCCTGCTGTACATCAGAACTGAAATCAGCAAGAGCGAGATCTCTCGGGTCGTTGACAACGTCGGTGGCCATGCCAGCACTGGGACTCAAATCAAGCCCTAGCTCTTCCAAAGGATCCACTTCGTTTTTTGGCTTAAGGCACTCTAGTACTTGCAGTGGGTCAGAACTGAGGGGTTCTTGATAATCTGGTTCGTTTGCTGCTTCAATTCCTAGGAATGTGTCGATATCCTTTGTTAGCCCAGTTGCTGTGTCTTCTGAAACGACCTCAGTACCCAGATCGCGCTCTAGATCAGTGAGGCTTTGGTGTTCCTCTTCGTTTAGACCAGAATGTTCCGGTTCATCAGCTATTTGAACCAGCGTGTCTGTCATATCACCATCATGCAGCACAGCCTCTGTCCCTTCTGGCTCTAAATCGAATTCCTCACTGACTTCTGAAGGTTTGATTTTATCTTCCCAAGGATTGAACGTTTGCACGGCAGCTGGCTCTGTTTCTGAACCGAAAGCGCTGTCGAAATGAGCCCAGTCCTCTCCCTGGTCCTCCTCTTCCTCGTCGTCTACTTCAAGCGGATGGGGTTTAGATGGAAGTAGAACCCTAACTTTCGAGGCGCTTTCTTGAACTGTATGTTCAATTTGAGCAGTTAGTTCTTGGAAAAATTCCCAGTCTTTGGAATGTGCGTCGACTGGCTTAACGTCTGCGTTAGCTTTGCTCTTGAGAAGACGATTGAGCTCGTCTTGTTCCTTCCTCTGCCTACGTTCAGCTTTGGTCTCCCCTCGAATGATACGTTGGATTGCCTTTTTGGGGTTGGGGACGATACTTTTCTCAAGATGCTTCCGAAAAGGAAAATTGGGATCCGGATCAGATGGAAGAGGCCCTAGATTAAAAGAAAGAGAACTTTTTACGGATTTGTATACGTTTTGGTGATGTTATTTTGCACAGCGACACAGAACAACTCATCTGGTAGAAGAACGGCACGCTCACGCTAACAGAGGGGAAATCCTTTATTCGAGACAGTTCACTTTGAATCCACGAGGCCTTTTGTAAGGTCATGGAAGATGACCACTTATGTGAATAACATGGGACTTATACTTTTAAGCCGACCTCTTCATAAACAAAGACAATTAATTATTCAGGTAACGCCTAGCCTCGAGAACTCATCTATTAATGGAAGTGTGATGTCTTCATCACCGGGTGTGAAGGACAAATTCGGTACATGACTAAATCAGTCCAGGTGCAGGCTCACTGGTCCGATTTAGGTAAATCATCTAAGCATGCTACGGCACACCTAGTAGGCTGGCTGCTAGTTTGAACTTGTAAAACTAGCCCGAATGTTTGAATGGAAGCCCAGTTTCCTCTCTCTACCTCCAGCTACATGGTGCCATCTTTTTAGTGAAGTCTCTTGATACTATCAAGTTGTACACGGATTGAAAAACTCCACACTAAAGAACAGTCTTGGAAAACACGATAAAGTGTATAAAATCTTGGTACTGACCAGTTGTGGGTGTTTTGAAAATCAAATAGGTGAACGACTAAGATAATGATAGCCTTTTCAGCCTTCCCACCAATGACCTTATAACCTACTGAAGGGAAAGGTCAAAAGCCGTGAAATGTCCTGGCATCTGTCAGTTTTCCTCTGCAATGATCAGAGCACTAACGTATCGGACCATTTCAGACCGCTTAGTGAGAGTTGTCCTCCGTGTAATATTGATCACAATGATGGCCACAATGATTGTGACAACAATTTGTTCCTGAAGAGCCAGCCGCACTTTTGCATACAATTGAATTTCTTTAATAAAAATCTACCATTTTGTCTTTTTGGTTTGAACTCAAGCTCCTTTCGCCAGCGTTATATAAAAGTGGTCATGATAAGCTTGGGTGCATATAATCAAAAATGATCTTGATTGGTATTCTGCACTTTGGAAACTGTTCATGGGGTTCAGCGAAGAGTACCTAAAAAACACGGCTCTTTGGAACCAGTGTTAGGGAACAAAGTGGTGGGAACAACCTTGTGTGTTTTGAATTCACTTTTGGTTATTGTATCAATAAATTTAGGAAAACGATGGCTTTTTCGATTGTGTTTTGATAGACTGGTGTTGCTAATCATGGTACGTTTGGACAAGTTCACTAACGAACAAACGGCTTATGGGCGTAGTTTCTTTTCTAACCAGCAATCAAAACGGCTTTTCCTCAAACCTATTCCTAGCTCGGAGATATTTCTCTGTAAACACAGTCGCTGCAACGCCTACCCGTAGAGAGTGGTTCAGTTACTATCGATTTTTCGTGGTCGTCCTGTTGTGCAAATTTGCTGTGGGTGATTCGAGCTCTTTTCGTGCTAGTCAAACGCTACCGTGACCAAAGTTAGAGAATATTGAGACAAAAATGATGTCTAACTGGTTAACTTAGCTCTATATGTGACCTATAGACAACTGTACGCAGTTTCTTTACCACAACAACAACACAAAGCCTTGAGGTCTTTCTTGACACCATCGATCAGTCGAGCAAAGTAGTTTATTGACATAGTATCCATTTGAAGGCTGCAGGTGTATCTTTTCACTGAAACAAGAGCTAAGAATTTAAGTTGACCCTCTTATGAGATGAGTTTTCACCGGAAAAGAAACATGTCTTAATGGACCAAGCGTGCTCAGGTATACCGCAAGCTAGTACAGGTAGGCTTGTTAGAGAAAATATCAAATGCAATACATCAACCATAGAAAATATGAAACAGTTTGCTAACATATGATTCTTTGGTACCAGTTTTGCTCGTATAGATTTATTCTGGTTTCAAGTGGGCCAAGTCTCGAATTTTTGAGCAGACCTATCAGGTTTATATTAACTGTGACAACTATTTCAATCCATACAAATGTATCGTACTCCCTCGTCGTATTAACTTTTGGGGACCTGACATTGTCGACTCAATGACTACGGTGTTCGGTATTTTGCCAACATCAGGGACTTGGTCGAACAACCCATCTGATCTAAATGTTTCGTCAGTGGAAGCGGTATCGCACACACCAATTTATTCATCTGTTCTTGGTAAAAAAAAATGGATGGCTTCGCATTTATGGCTTGTAGCTGTTTCAGTCGAACCTGTTATATTCATTACTGAACCAGTCTCCAGAAAACGATATAACGAAGCTGCCGCACCCACGGTACAGTTTTATTACTTTTGTTGGAAAACGGAAGACAGCGAATTAAGTTTTTGACAGTGCTGGGTTTACTGGTGTTGAATCCTGTGTAACTAGCTGCATCGATTGACCGAGTGCATGCTGTTAACCGATTATCGGAACAACTTTCCCCTTTCAGGCTCACAAAGATATTGATTACAGACAGTCCGCCGTTCAGTTAGCTACTCAGCACTAAAATGAATCCACTTGAATTCTACACCCGGAAAAATTTCAGCCGGACTTTAGAGGCTAGGCCATTCATAGTAAAACAACTGAGAGGCAATGCTTGATCGACTGAGGCAAGTGGATACCGTTATCTGAAGGGAATCCATTCAGCATCTTTCGATTTGATATCGCTACCACACTGGTTAACAGTGCTACGGCTGATCTTGTGGCAGAGTACACAGGTGAGTTTAGTCTTGGGACAACAGCCAAATCGATGCTATTTTTCGTGCCTTGGAGGAAACAAACACAACTAAAATCCGTTAGAACGCTGTTTAGCCGCCATAGGTGTGCCTCATAGGATGTAGGCTTATAGACTCAGATACGGAAAGATCACTTACGAACTCCATTGGTAAACTCAACATTTATATGGTGAGAAAGTCATAGGCTGGTGGAGTTTGGAAAATACTATCTGTAGACATGACGTGCGAAAGCACGTTTGTCCTGCCTTAGTTCGTCCTCCAGAACCGATATCGCTTTGTTGGGTTGGCACAGTTTTGTAATGTTTTTTTGCTACTGAACCCACACCAGTAGTGCAAAACATTCAGCAAATAAAACGGAGGACTTGAGTTGCCCTGTGGGAAGGTTACGCATATCATGGCATATTTTTGAGTGTTTCTCTTGCAAGGATGAGTGGGAATAGAAGTTAATCATCCAGCAATTGATAGATGTAACGGCCTCATAAATGGGCGTCTTGGTAGGTAATTCCATTCGACTTATTTCTTAGAATTCCACCACACCTTATGCACGGTGAACCGATGTGACCGGATGGAATCGAATGTCTTATTCTGACAGCCACCATTGGTATTTATTGTCTACAGACAAAGAGTTAAACGGTATTTTAGGGACGATATGGGATCAAGGCTGCTTAATATAATCGCTTGATGCTGCTTCCTTAATGAAGGCACACATTGTATAGGCGATAGAGTAAAAAATTGAGGGGACTGAGGGGGGAGAATTATTGTAGAAAGATATTCTCTATAGGACACACATCTGTAATTCGCCGTTCCTAATCTTCAAAAAAATATTGCACCTTAAGTATGAGGAAGAGAAGATCGAAAAATATAATGAACAAACCAAGAGCACTAGATTCGGTAGAACCAGAAAGCAGTTAGCCCGAAGATCGCTGTACTGTGCACTTCGCCTTGATTTGGACCTGGGACCTGGATGTAACAGGATGAGTCATGTGCTACTTTGGAGGCCAGATTTACCGCGGAGTTCTCTTAAATAATCCGAGTTTCTAAAATGTTCTTCGCAGTGTCTGAAGCAGAAGATAACTACGCCTCCGTTCTTTCCAACCTTAGTATACAGTGCGCTTCATCTTTTTTTGTTAACAGTGTAGATGAGGTGCAAAAGTTTCGGAGCGAGATAAAAGTACGAGGGTTTAGGACGATGATTGTTAGTCTCCACTATGCACCAGTAACATAAAACAGTTGGTGTGCTGACTCGCTGTAGAAAGAAGACGCCTAGTTCATGGCAGGTATGGTGGAAGTTTAACCCCGTTGTTATACAGACATACTGTACAGCAAATTTATTAAAACCACCAGCTTTTCATTTTCCCACGCACAAGTGTCCTTTTCCGGCCGAGTTCTAAACAATTCTCACATCCTTCTTCTGTTTGTTAGCTGAGTAATGGCAATGGAAACTTTTTAGAACCCTGGTAGTGTGTATCTGTGAGCAGACAAACTTTTCTGTAGTACAGATTGTTGATAGTATAAACATACTTGAAAATTTCAATCGAGATTTCCGTCCTATAATTGAAGCCAACCTTCGGCAAAAGTGGAGAAACTCCGTATAGCTGTTGCATCCTTGTCGAAACCAAACAGCAGTGCAACTCTAGAATATTACTTTGAAAATGAGCTCGACGGAATTATTGAGACAAATACTACCGCCGTCAGGTCTGGAGGGATTTTGTGGATTTTTTCCTGGCCATCTATCCACAAAACCCTCATAAAACTTCGAGATGGATTTTTACCAAGTGTGACATTTTGACTGGCGCTTCTTAACTGCTGGTTCAAGGTAGCCACCAACTCAGTCTTGGCGTCATAGACGTTTACGTCTGGTATGAACTTTGGGTTTTCAGTCTGTTGGAGACAAGGCTAACAGACTGATCAACGGAGGACAGAAACCAGTTATTTGCATGAAAAGCGTATGACGATTTGCTACTCCATACAAATGTTCCATAGTTGCATCTCCATAATGTGACTATTGATAAAATTAGGAGCTGCACTAACTGGATATATGCATCACGATCCTAGTAACCATCCAATGTATGTGATATGAATGTGTTATGAATGTGACATTTCTGGTCTGCTTCATAGATATGTTGGCGGCAATGTTGTGGAATATAGGTAGCTCGGGTGCGCTGAGTGGGTCCCACTCAACCCCGCACTGATGATGTCACCTCGATTGGTGATGAAACGTTTGCAATCCAACTGCCAAGCTCGGCGAACAGACCAACAATCAATCAGATATGTTGGCGTTTGGTAACTGATTTTGATACGGATCGGTCCCCAACTTAAGGTGATTGGGGTAGCTTGATACTTAGGTTTTTTTTGTTAACTGTACACAAGTTGACTGATAACAGACAATTCAGCGACAACGCAACCATGACGAAATTAGAAATTCCCAGCAGGACGCATTTGATGTACCAAACAGCTTGACATCTTATTTACCGAGAACTTTTTATCCGGAACGACGACCGCTTTTCTTCGAAATCCACGAATTCACTTCCAGGACTAAACACTGATGCGTCCGACTTGTTTTTGTTTTTTGTGATCAACGCGAAACCAGCTGGATCGCACATTCTATCATTCTGCTAAAATAGAGAAGCATCCACCGTGGTCTCTACAACTGGTGTCAACCCCTGCCAAAATCAAATTGGCAATTCCTGTTATGTCAAAACTAAGTGCAGAATTTATTCGGGTCTCTGGTAAGCAAAATTTGCATTTTGGAAATGTTCAGGTTCTAGCATTTTCCCCTGACCTTACTACAAAGCAAATTAGATTTTAGTTGGTTTATAAAGAATAAAGCTCACACAGTGTATGGCAGTTGAGTACAATTTTACCTAATAGATATGTGCTACAAAAGGAACTATTTTTTCGTACTGTCTTGAGCCTATTCTTGAAAGAATCAATTTGTCACGTTTTTCAATCGCTGTCGTTTAGTTAGGATGGGCTTTTTTTACCCATCAACTAAATTTGTCTTCTGGGTTACGAAATCTGATAGGACAATACATTACCTCCGCTTTATTGTAGATTGCACATATAAACAGCTACTAGCTGTGGTCTTTCTATACCTGTCTGATTTATTGTGACCGTTCACACCGTTGAGAAGCTTCGTAGCTGTTCGAAAAATAGTTGACTGTGTGGACCGTAGAAGCCATGTTGGGGTTACGTAGTAGGTATGATTTGTTGTAAACAACACACGGCGCTTTAGATAATATATCGCTATTTAATAATTCTTTATCGAGGATGTTCAGGGTAAGGCTGCTACCACAGAAAAAATGAACTAAAATGTACCTAGGTTACGTATTATTGTCCATGAGTATCCGCGCCGTCATGGTTGTACGGCAGCGAAGCATCGGTGTTCAACACTGATGTCATGCTGTCGATGATGATGATGATGATGATGATGCGCCGTCCACACCGAACTCATGTTACGTCTGTCTTCTATACCCAACTTAGTTGAAGAGGACAGAAGAGAGGGTGAAATTCCTTGTCGTTACTATCTCATATGAGGCTCACGCGGTTTTCAGTGCCAACCAGATCTATGTCACGTGTTTCTTGTTGCAATGAAATACACGGGCACTCTCCCATTTTATTACAACTGTGCCCTAATAACATGACTATGAATGATAAAAGATAAAAATATAATAAGATGAATAAAAATATGAATGATTGGAATTCGAGTCAGGTATGCGGGTCAACAATGGCCAAGCCAGTGAATTCCTGCGCATTGTAGGAAGCAACAGACCCGAAGAAACAAGATGGACGTGGAGAGGCAGCTCGCAAGCCATCATCTGGTCTAAATATTATTTTTATATAGAAAGTAAATAATAACAATAATTGTGAAGCCTAGCTGCTATGTCATCCACAGGAAGCACTAGGGCTGAGGTACTCCCAGGTTGTCCAAGTCTGGACAGAAGCAATTGAGATGCTGAGGGTGGTTTCAAACCATGGACATCCTGGTTAGCAAGTTTGCTCTTTAACCACTGAGCTGGCTCGAGGTCCAGCAAAATCATATGGGTTAAAGCGGGCAAATAGAGCGACCTGATGTGCCTAGAAATGCCTCAGTTGATAACCTTTAGAGACGAGCAAACTGATAGATCAGTGCCAAGCCAACTGAAGTCCATTCTTCGCTGCCTTTTTTTCTAACAAAATGCGGTATAACAGTAAATTAGGCAAATCAGCTTTCTGGGTTATCTGCTTAGGTTTTGAATTCTCCCTATGAGTCAACAAATATGTCGCAAGGACTGAAGGGCAGTTATTTACCATATTTTATACAGGGTCATTCGGAAGGAAGCAGTATTACCTAGTCAAAGACTTCTGTCCAACACAACTTTTCCTTACCTGGTTGGTTGCAGCAAATGCAAAGAACTTAGATAGTTTCCGGAAAAGTTTGGTAACAATTGTCATAAACTGACGACTGACTAGAGGCGCTATGCTACAACATTTCGATGAATAGCGCAGCGGAATCGAACGTGGTACTTGTCAGTTGTCCTTCAGCGATCGGGAGAACAAACAAACCCGCATTACAAATGAATTACAAACTTATGTCAAGTTGGTGATTCACTGGTTCGCGAGATGCTCATTGCCAGTGTTTCCGAATAAGAATGAAGCAACCCTGCAGTAATCATAAGCTGGTTTTGGAAATATAAATCACCTTAGAATCGCCCATCTGTGCGAATACCTAATATTGTTTCATAAGCGTTTATTCACGGTGAATAGCTTAGACGCAACACTTTTTAAAAAGCAACGATATATTTCCTTTGATCGTGGTGCTAAGTGGCTTGTTGAATTACTTTTCTACCGTAATTCCAACTGAATAGTGGTGCTTTTGCTCCTTTTCCAGAACGAGACGAAATTTAGAAAGAACCACCTCTGTAGGGCGACTTCTAAAAAATCCGGCGTACAAATAAGAGACTCTAAGGACAAATGTACTAACAAACTCACTGTAGGATCAAGCCTCTGATAGGTTTTGTCTAGCTCGAATGACCGTATAGTATGTCCACAGATAAAACCATTCTTCCTGCACGTGATGCGTAATCTACGGTAGCCATGGCGGTCTGCTTGGAAGCAGGAACGTTGTTACGCTGAGCGAGAGTAAACTTATTTGAATACAACGATCAATGGAATCCCACAACATATCAGTGAAAGATGAAGGTGTGGATAGACGTTCGCGGGGGTGGATCCCTAAACCAGTGAGGTTTGTCTATCCTTAATCGCGATTGGTGCGTTCTGAGTAGATGATTCGGTCGACGGAGCGGAAGTCAACGCCTGCCAGTTTTAGTGGGAGTATACCCAAGCCTGTCCGTACATCCCATTGTATGCCACAATCAATGGCGAAGCCAGTGAATCGATTGTTTCTCCTTCGCAAGCAAAATGCTGCTACTGTTCGCAGCTACCCTTGGCAATTTACATGCAAGCAGGTTGACAACTATGGCTTATCTTGCAAGGATTTCAATGCTATCCCCATTTCGTACGCCCATGGTAGTCAATGGAATGTGTGATCAGTTCTGACGCCACTCTAACATGGGTGACACCTATCAAGGAAACTTTAGAGGGCATAACTTCTCTATCCCATGTGGAGCTAAGAAGGGGGTAGAAGATGAGGCAGCTTTGCAGCTTTTGTCAATTCACCAAGCCAGGCTAAAAGTATGAAAAAGAAAATTGGTACGCAAACAACTTCTGGACTGGGTGTGGTCATAACTGATGCTAGACGATGTGAATATATGGTTCAAGTTTTTTTCAACAATAAAATCCATGCACAACGTAGTGAGATTGTTCACCTCATCAACTGGTCAATAAGGCTGAGCGTCGAAATAATAAAAAAATGTCTGTTCCCCATTGTGTTGCGTGCATGGAAGCGTTGAGGATCGATAAAATTCAGATTATTTTATACACCGACTTGATGAAGCGCGGGCAACAAATAACATCTTTTCGTCGCCGTTCTGAAGAACAGGTTATTTTTTAGGGGTTCGGACTATAAAGTAGGCGTAGATATAACTTAGAAGCCCTCCCTTATATTGTGATTCATTGCTCGAGAAATGGGATATTATAGACAAATTATATGTGGATGAACAGGAGTGGCGTAAATTGCGCTTACACTGATAGTGTCATTGTCAAGTCATCAAATAGCCGCGAATTTCACAATACGTTTGCCAAGAAGCTAAAGGTTTTCTTTACACATAATACTCAAAAGTGCAGAAAACAGTAACAAACTGGTGCCTGCAATGCTTGGACTTGTCGCTAGGCACTAGTGAAAGCGCGCTAAAGAAGCGCTGGACAAATAAGGTATTCGCTTGAGTCAGTATAAAAATAATGTAAAGAGCAATGCTTGTTCTCCGCGCCTAACCATTTTAGATAGAAAGACACCAATATACATGAGGCCGGCCTGAAATCGCGTGCACGATTAGGTATATCCACGGGTAAATATGGGAAGCGAAGTGGAATGGTGCAAACAGAAATTCGTTCATAAACGAGAGATTCACCTGGGCTTTGGGTGAGTCTCCCGCAAAACCAAATTAGTTTGCAAAAGAATGTATCTCGCTCACTTCATGCAATTTTGGTTCAAGTAGAACATGGGGTTGACGAAAACTCAGGGGCTGTGCCTAAATGATGAGCCAAAAAAGAACGAAACCGGTCGTGGGTTGTCGAAGAATTTTCAGCAACATTATGAGTAGTGTACTGTCTCCAAAAATTAGGTCAGTTAATCCAGCCCGCTCTGTTCAAAAGTATTTGACCTTCAACTGGCCTAGTTTGGCATTCTAGTTTGACAGCGACCTAGTCAGTCTTATTCAATCAAACAGTGACCCGGGTAACCCCTTTCGTCCCGATCACACACATGATTTCAGACTAGTATCATATAAGTTTGCTGTTTATCACTCACGATAATCAAGCCGAAATGTCCAACTTCGAGAAACAAGAAATGTACGTAGAGAGATGTTTTGAAGAAATGAAAGTTGTTATTAAACTATTAGATTAAAACGTGTAGCAAGCAGCCACATGGCCATGGAAGACAAGTGATCGACCATCAAGCCCTTCCAACAAAGCAACTGTTATCCCCCAATCACGACTATATTAAGTAAACAATAGTGAAGTAGCGTCTGTATTTTACCAAAAAAGGCCGGAGAAGCTTAATTCAGACTGTTCCGATCCAGGTCTCCGATCAACTAATCAGAGTTTTGCACTAAAGAACAGGAAGTCAGGATCATCAATATTATGACATGATTTAGTCTCGGGCGCAGTTCACAAACGAGCTTCTTTTCAATTTCAGCAAATTGACTAAAACATATGTAAAACGTTCGGAAGTGATTTTCCGTAATTCGCACAGGTAAGGACAACTAGCTGTCAGTTGAGTTTACATGTTTTGACGGTACCGACCACTGTGCTGCAATAAGATGGTGGCATTACGGCGATTATGTCAATAATTGTTGCATTTTTACAATTACTCAGTGAACAGAGGGAAAAGAACAGTGTCTGTTATAGACAGAAACTGGAATACAAATTGATTTGAGTTGTCTTGTGTTCCGAAGCCGTTCGCTTTTGTCTATCCCCTACCTTCCAAAAGAAGAGACCACAGAGGAACGAGCTTAAAACATTTTCTAAGTGCAGTCCTTTCTTGGGAGGTGCAAGTCAGGCCAAATGTTGTCCAATGTGGAACGACACTCCAGACTCTGCAGTGACACTTTGACTTCCCCTCGAGATTCTTCACTGGAAAGTATTTTATCATCAAATACGACACTTCCACAACAAGATGATGGTAAATGGGCTGCACAATATTCATACAAGCCCATGATTTCATAAACGTTTGAAAACAATTAAATCGAAATGAATATTCTCATACGGCGTGATATAATCCGTCGTACGATTTATAAAACCCCAGTGGATTGCAGATGAACGGTAGACATTTCCATCCATCTTTCCTGAGAGATTTATTGTGCCGTTTGGTTACTCCGACCATAGAAATATCTTATCACGTGGCCGTCGGTTACCAATCATTTCGCTACGTAGCGGTCAATAGAAAGTTAATCTTTCACTAGTGAAGACAACCTTTGCTGTCAAACAAAATAGGAGTTTACTGTCCTATTGGGAACATAAATTTGTTCGACCTACTTTATATCCTCAGTCGGGAGACGGCCAAGTCAAAAGTGTGTTGCTTCAAGCGTAGAAGGAACAAGCAGCTCACCTAAAATTCTCAATTTACTGTGGATAAAGGATTTTCACCCACGCATGAACTATTTCAATGGAACCTCCAAATGACGTTATCATTTTACTTATGTTTTTTTCCTCAGACTGGGAAACTGTGTACTTTTTTCCCCATAAACGATTGCGCATGTATGTTGGCTTATAATTCAGCTAATCAAGTCTCCTTTCGGTATTGAGAAATCCATTAGATTTTTATATTGCGAGTAAAAAACAAAATTAATCAGTTCCATTATGGTATTTAGTTACTTGTTAACAGAGTTCTGGCTAAATTGTGTTCTCTACACTAATCAAAATTACATGTTTAAAAATATTATTAGGCTCAAGTCTCTCAACTACTACTCACGAGTTACAGGCACTGACTGAAAAAGTGTCAGTAAAAAAACAAGGGTAAGTGGTAGATTTAGGAAGATGCCGACTAGAGCACTGTTGGTAAAAAAACGCTGCTTCCTGCTCCACAGAACTCAGTTAGGCGGAGAACTTTTGTTTCTTACACACTAATCTCCGTCCCCAATATTTCCGGTGTTCCAAACTTTACGTAAAATGTACAGGTAAGACAAACAGTCATATCAAATGTAATGGATTCCTCAGTACCGAGGGGAGACTTTATCAACTGAACTGTAAGCCAACATGCATACACAAAGGCTCACAGTTTCCCAGTCCGAGGAAAAAACATGGGTAAAATGAAAACGTTTTTTTAATATTGTGAGTCCGTCACGAAGAGAGTGGACCTTACCGTGGTGTGGCGCCTTGTATACCTCGGCGACCCATTGAGCTATACTGGGAGGTATCCGCGCGACACTCACAGAGTCTCTCATACCAGATTGGTCAATGAACACAGTTTCATGGTCCTCCAGGAACATGTGTTGTGGCGTGTTCCGTAAAAATCGTAAGTACTTGCACTTCCAGCCCAACACCACCGCCTTGTAGTCGGACTTTTGAGCCAAAGGCTTTGGTTGAAACTCTAAACGTACTTCTGTCTAGGTGTGGGCGCCCTGGCAGTAACCCAGCCCTCGTACAACTGTGGCATTTACAGCTGACAATACTTTCATGCGACATCGGCCGTCGCGGGGTGTCATCAGCCGAGTCGCCTTACTTGCTGCATACAGCAGGGCAGGTAAGCTAAAAACAGGCTACTGCTGACGCCTCCCTTCTAGCACTTTCATGTCTTCCGTCTTCCACCCTCCCCCATCCAAATTTGAATACTTTCTCCGTAGATCCCAGCTCTAGGATTGACCGTTTCGCTCGCCTTGCTGCAGCTTCTGTACGCCCGAGTTCAGTCACAAACATTAACATTTCGAAGTCTGTTTTCAATCCCCGAAAGCCTGTCTACCTAGCCACCTTTAATGTTCGTTCACTCAAGCAAGCAGGTCAACAGGTGGCTCTTGATCGTTCGCTGGATCCCATCTGCATTGATGTATGTTGTCTGTCAGAAACAAGGACGCAGGACGCAAGCACCGTGATCGAACTGACTGCCCCCTCGCTCTCTTCCAGGTTCCGGCTGCGCACCTGGTGATGCAGAGGCCACTGCAGCTGGATATGCTGGGGTGGGTATTGTACTGAGTGAACGAGCGGAAGCGTCTCTGCTTGATTGGATACCCGTTGATAGTCGCCTCTGTGCGGTTCGTTTGGCAACATCTGTGAGAGAATCTAGAGGAAGTGAGGTCCATCGCACCTTGTTTATTGTGTGTCTGCTTACGCCCCAACTGACTGTAGCTCTGAATCTGCCAAGGACAGTTTCTATGACGCTCTAGGTGCCCTTCTACAGCAGGTTAAAACCTCAGATATCGTTGTGGTTGCTGGTGATATGAACGCCCAGGTAGGTAGACTGAGCGCTGCTGAGGCCCGATTGGGTGGTCGTCTTGGTTTGGACACGAGACGCACGGACAACGGAGACCACTTACTTCAGATGTGTGCCGATCACAGACTGTTCCTTTGCAGTACGAATTTCCGGAACAGCGGAAATCGCTTGACAACGTGGTGCCCACCAACAAACCAGCGACGAACCCAAATAGACCACATCGCCGTGAGTTATCGGTGGCGAGGGTCGATCACCGCTTGCCGCTCCTTCTGGAACACCAGCGTGGACTCCGACCATGCACTTGTACGCTGCTGCTTTTCATTGCGCTTTTCAGGTGTACGCAAAACGCGCACACCTCGCTTAGCCATTGAGAAGCTAGTGGATCCAGAAGTCAAACGAAACTATCAAAACCAGCTCGTCGAATGCCTGCCGGACGGTACGGTGTCGGATATAAACGGCCACTGGGAAAAGATATCCAAAGCGCTACTCAAGGTTGGAACGTCTGTTTGCGGTACAACCCAGCCAACCTCTTTCAAACACTGGATCTCTGATAGGACCGTGTCTTTGCTGGAGACCCGGCGACAGATTCCCCCTGGCCGCCACCACAACTCCACCCGACGCATCATCCGACGCCAAGTGAAACTGAGTGTCCGTGCAGACCGAGAAGCTTGGTGGACCCGAAAGGCCGAAGAAATGGAAGATGCAAAGAATGCTGGAAATGTGCGCAGGCTGTTCCATTTGATTCGTTCGACTGGTCCTCGAAAACCTCTTGTCAGCGAAATAATCAGAGACCAAAATGGCTCCCTGATATGCAATAAAGCAGAACGTCTGGACCGCTGGGCACAGTACTTTGAACAGCAATTCAGCTGGCCACCTGCTACCTCCAATCCAGAATCCTGGCCTTCAACAGAAAGCTGGACCGTAAATATGGAGTCGCCTTCGGTCTCAGAAGTGTCCGAGTGTATTTCTCTACTCAAGCGTCATCGTGCTGCTGGTCCTGACGACCTTCCACCTGCTCTTTTCAAGGATGGCGGTGGGCTCCTCAGCCAGTGCCTGTCTAGCTATTTGGGTCTATCTGGGAGAAAGAGACCGTCCCAGACAACTGGGGTGAATCGATAGTAGTGCCCATTTTCAAAAGGGTACTCGCAGTGAATGTAGCAACCACAGAGGTGTTAGTTTGACTCCTGTTGTGACAAGGCTTCTGGCGTCATGATTCTTCGTCGTCTTACGATGGCACGCGAAACCTTGACTCGTGAGAATCAAGCGGGATTTCGACCGGGTAGAGCTGCATTGACCACATCTTCACACTCCGTCAGGTGTTAGAGCAACGCCACATGTACAGACGACCCACAATCTTGGTGTTCCTTGACTTCAAGGGTGCGTTTGATTCTGTCGATCGGTCAGTGCTGTTAAATATACTTGCTCAACAGGGTATGCCCCAGAAGTTTGTAAACATAATCCGATCCCTATATTCACATACTTCTGGGCGGGTGAGTGTATGGCGAGCTCTCCAAAAGCTTCCCTACAAAAGTGGTGTCAGACAAGGATGTCCACTCTCTCCATTCTTGTTCAACTTCGTCATTGATGAAATAATGAGGCGAACGCTGGAAGGTCTTCAAAAACCCGGTGTTCAAATCGTTGCTGGTGAGAGCCTTGTCGATCTGGAGTACGCAGATGATATCGCCCTCATCTTTGAAGACGAAGTGAAGCACAAGCCCTGTTGAACAGACTGACCACCATCATACCATCTTTTGGCATGCGCCTTGCACCTTCAAAGTGCAAAGTCATGCTTCAGAACGTGCAGTCTCCGGACATATCCCTTAAAATTCAAGGAGAATCACTGGAGATTGTGGAAAACTTTACATACGGAAGTGTGTCTGATGAAGTCAGTGCAAGAATCTCAAAGGCTCGAATCACGTTTGCTAATTTGCGTCACTTGTGGCGTCAAAAAGGCATCTCACTAGATCTTAAGGGTCGTGTGTACCAGGCTACAGTAAGGGCTGTATTGTTGTATGGGTGCGAGACATGGCCTCTACGGACAGATGATGTGAGGCGTCTCCAGGTTTTCGACCACCGATGCCTCAGAAGCGTGGCTGGTTTTGGATGGCGTCAGCGTGTTAGTCACGAGGTGATTAGAAAACGGGTATTTGGTTGTGCTGCAGGTACATCAATTGGGGAAATCATCCAGCACCACCGACTACGATGGCTCGGTCATGTGCTACGCATGCCGAAACACCGTCTACCGAGGCGAGTGTTGTTCTTCGTGCCTCCTTCAGACTGGCGCAAACCGCGAGGTGGACAGCGCATGACTTGGCAGAAAGGCGTGAAAGAGATCACGAAGAGTTTGGGTGTTGTTGGTGTTGTACGCCTTCCAGATGGGGTCCCCGTGACCCCATCTGTGCTTCGCTGGATACATGGCAAGAAATGGTGGCTAATCGATGTCATTGGCATCCGTGCTGTCAGTTTCTTTCCAGATTGTCTGATTGAGAGCTTGGAGGTGTAGGCACCTCAGAATGCTTGGCATAGACCGGCACTATTTCCCCTCCCTGATCCACTCTTTTTCTCTTCTTTCCACTCTGGGCTTTAAATATAATTAGAACTTTGTGGTTGTACGGCAGTGAAGCATCAGTGTCAACATTGATGTTGCCCTCTCTCTGACGATAATGATGATGATGATGATGATGATAATGGTATATTGTGAGTTATCTCCGCCCCTTTCCTGTTGAGAAGACTTTATGATAAAAATCTGGACCGTGACTTCAGAATAATTAGAAATCACGTTTAAAGGATTCCGTCCCAGGCGTCTCCCAGGGTTAACATGGTGTGCTATCGACCAAGATCCTCTATGGTGTCTTTGATCATAAAGTAACTGTTAGAAAATCTCGAAAATACTGTAGGCTTCCCCTCTCGTCACCAATCATAAAAACGCTGTGTCCACAAGTGATCAGGAGATGTCGTGCTGCAATGGTCACTTTTTCCACTGCAGTCTTGCTGACTGAAGTAAACCCGCGCTCAGAAGCCATTTGACCGAATGCACATCAACCCTGTATCACACGATCAGGTGATTTCTCCCAGGTTTCTAATAAGTTATGTATAGGTTATGTTCCACACCGGTAACTGACCAAACTGCATAAAATTTCAGCCCCGCAATCTCGCAATAGTTGATAGATTAGCTGAGGTAAACCAGGGTTTCGTGCATCAAATTTGGACAATAAAACGAAGATTTTTATAACCTTGTTGTTTTTCAACCCTGGTGTCCTTATATCAACATGATAAGCCAGGACTAGGATTTATCTAATGAAATCTTCGCAGCCTCAAAAAAGTCGAATCCCTATATACTTCAAAGCTAGAATCCTAAAGTTTAATGAGACTACCTACCAACTGAGGGTGAAGGTTTAAACGTTTTGGGTGTGGCAGGAGATAAATGAACCTTTTCCAACATGTTATCGACTGGGGAACTGTAACGTAACGGGTTTGCACGCAGTAACCATGACAAAGATGCCAGAGTTGCTGACCAAGTTGCCCATGGTGATAGCATCGTCTTCACCAGTGGATTGAATTAAATAGATAATTCCTCAAACATACGGGTGTAATTACTGGTTTTCCACACACAAACTGCTCTTTAAAATAGAGGTATATGATTAATTGGGCATTCGATGACCTACAAATCAACTATCTAGATGAATCCTGGATACACTATGAGAAATGAAGCTAATCACAACAGGTCTTACCTATGAAAATTCGGTATACCGTGATGGCTGAGGTTGGGATTTGCTTGTTTTGAAATCTACTGCGATACCCGCGATTAAGTGAATGTCATTTTGGAATCGTTTACTGCGTGGCCACTAAATGACAAAGACTTGTTGGATCATCTTTCGGAGCAACCGATAAAATAGTCACCTCACTTAGGCAAACTTGCTAAACCGGGTGAATCTTCACTGGGGTCATTAATAGTGCATTCGCTTCTCACCCAATATCCTTCATTGCGTAAACTTTAACCCTTAGTCAGCTTTCAAAGATTTTGATTTTTTTTTGTTACCCAAAAAAAGTTTTGAGTTTTATTGAAGACTTAATTTCTCCCTCAGTCAAACACGCACGTTTAGGGACAGCTCGGTTCAAACAATTCCACCTTACCCCCACCTAGAACGGGGACAGCATATAATATTTCCCTATCCGGTTAAGGAGAATGTTAAAATGACAAAGTTGGACCTCCTTCCGGCTAATTACTTGTGATAACCTCTAAATGACTCAGCGAAATCCAATAAAATTAACCTAACCATGGACACGTGACTGGAAAGCGAACCGGTTAGTTCATTTTATTACGAAAGCCGTCAGTTCACTTGCTAGTCACTGAATAGGTTACGGTGTATCTCATAACCCAGTGAAAGACAACCGAACAATCACACGCATCCGAGGTTTCCCTTCGCTCTTGCCAGACATGTTGGACGCATAGTGAAGGAACCTAGACTAGTTGAAGCGCTTATCCGTCCATACGAAGTAATTCCAGGCCTTTGATTACAGATCATTGGTGAGCTCAACATCCGTTGTCTAAAGTGATGCGAACAGAGTCAAATTTCTTTGACCAAATAGCGAGTTAGTCATATGTGTCACGGTTGTCAAAACGAGTTACCTTGGAGAAAATCCGAAACTTCAGGAATGACACGGCCGAATGGAAACTTGGTCTACACATTTTTGTATTCCGCGAACCACCAACGAGTGTCAATTCGCGAGGTTTCGTTTCGTCAAAATAGTCAGTTTTACTTAGAAATTTGAATAACACAGTGAAATTGTGAACAGTGGTAAACGAAAACATTTCGTCTTACCTTGTCAACACAAAAGTTAATAACCAAGAAAACGGGCTTCATCACACCGACGAAACAGATTCAGTCATGTGACTGCAGATCAGATTGGTCAGGCGACTATACAGAAAGTATGCTCGTTTACGTCACTAGGTTCAGGGCTGCTTAAACATCGCAATAAACTGCTTCAAAACAAATTATGAGGGTTTTACTGCAGCGGTCTCAGAAAAATTCAGGAGCCATGACACTGATTCAGTCACTTCATAAAAAGATCGCGGCTGAGCTATTCTGAAAAGATCTGCGATGTGGTCGTGTGGTGTGTGTTCACCTGGGACGTTTGTTAGACTACCCCAGCTTTCCCCGGTACAGAATTTTGCACATGAAAATCACTCACGGCAGCACTTAGTGTTCTGGGCCACTCTTGATTCGAGTGCAAGCGAAGCAAGATATGTAGACATGAATGAAACGTTTGCCCGGTGGCTTGCCCTGGATAGTGGGCACCATCCGAATGTGTAATTAATTGAGACACTGAAGGAATCTTGAGCAAACTACAATGCCGTACTCCAAAGGTGTGCCGTATGATAGAAAACGCTCCAAGGAAGTGGAGCACATTGACTTTCTTTGGCTTCATTTCCGTTATGCTAGATGCGCCACATTCCAAGAGCGGTGCTTAGGAGAAGACGAAGATCTGATCAGTGAACCCAGTAGATAGCTTCTGGAAGATTCAAAATTTATGAAAAATAGATATTTGATGTCACCTAAAAGCTTGATCTCTTGTGCACGGTGCTGTGTCTGCGAGTACATAGAAAAGGATGGAAAGCACCTTACAAATCAGTCGGCCCTATCTGCATCATTCCATAACACAACTCATCACTGTCCTACCGAGGTGCCAAATGAATTTGGGAACTAGGTCTAAAGTATTAAAGAAGTCGCACTCGTTGCAAAGGGGTCAGTGGCCCGTTTGTTCGCAAACCACGATTTGGAAGCTTACCGAACTACCGCAAGAGAAGATATAGGCCGAAAGCAATTCCACACCAGTAAATGGAAGTAAAGACCCCTTGGAGCGAATCATGACATGGGACAATTAGCCATACGATGCTGTTTCTCATAAAACCCTCCACATCTTAAAGACCCAGACGATAGTGATAAGTTTTTCGACTTACAGAGTCAGCTACTTCCCTTTGGTAGGAACCACATAGAAACGGCACCTCAAAAGTAAGGAGGTATGCGGGCTAGGTTTTGCACAAAGATGAACTGTCCATCTTATCGGAAGTCTTCCAGTAATCGAGCTTAAAAAGCCCATCCCAATGAGTAAACACGAACAGAAAGAGAAAACAACCAATGCATGCCTGGTTGAGAGTTTACTCTGAAAATCTGACATAGCTGCGCTCACCACATAAAGCAAAATGGCTTTAAAATGATGCAGAGTGCAAAGAGTTGCCATCAGTATGCGGAGTAAAGTAGGTCACATATGTGTAATGAGGGTGCTTGCTCTGATATGTACTCAAAGGAATTCTTTCCCGGGCATATCAGGGTCGGAAAAGAGTACAACTAAACCCTCCAAGCTTTCCAAGCTCGGTGAAGAGACCACCAACCAAGCAGCGCACCTAAGCTACACATAGGCTGCAGCGTTACGAAGCTATATGACATTGGTTTGGATGTCATGGTTGACCAGTTATAAGTAGCAGTTGTTGGTGGTAGCTTTCTTCAGTCAAAGTCAAGAACAAAAACTCCGAACTATACCGCTCATATCCAATGATGCAATTCAACTCTTGTCGATGCATACCATACTACTGAATTTTCTCACAGTTGGTGTAAATTGTTGTCTCGAGTGTGATTCCTCTACACAAGTGATGCTATTCCAGGTTGGAAAGCTTAGAAACATCACACAGATGTTTCGTCCTTGTTGATAACCATCTTGATTGCGCGCCTCACTAATGCTGCACTATTCTACGGATGTCCAGATTGTGACAGGTTAGAAGTGCGCATTACTGATTATTCCCAACAAGGATGAAATAACTACACGGCATTTCTCTGTTGTTCAGCATAGATAGGTTTCAGTCGTAGAATAGTATCCTGGTTGGTGACTCAAATTATTTCGACCGCATAAGACCAGTGTTTGTGGATAGATTTCTGAGGACAGGGCCAGTCGTTTTAAGTTGCTGTCGACAAAAGGGGCTTTTCTGGAATCGTACCAATCTCAACAAGGTGTTTAATCTGGCCAAGTTCTTAAAGACGGTACAAGTAACTCCATACACGTTCGGTCCGAATTCAGTAGACGCACAGCACCTGTCCACTTCACCACAACAAACGCACAAACATTGAGAAATAGTGCCAAATAATTGTTGACATTCCGAGATGCTCTGTATGTCTCCGAAGGTACCCCGCACTTCAAAGATGAGTCACAATCCTGATCTCAAAGTTAACGGTAAACTTATCCCTATCTCCATTGACTTGTCATCACTGGAAGAATTGCTGATATATAATCGATGCGCTTCAAATCAGAACCGGCTAGATGTCCTTATCATGCACTAATATTGAAAGACTGTTTAGCTCAGGAGGATGTTCCGTATGCCTACCTTGTTAGCATTATATCGGGCTAATACATCATATGTTGTGCAGAAGAAAGGGTTTCCATTGGTAATAACTGTAGGGTAAAAGGTTTAATGAGATTGGGAACTCCCAGCTACTTTGGAAATTCGAGTTGATTTAAACGAAGGTCGACTTTTAGAACGCACAAAACAAAACTCATGAATCCCACAATATACTTACCCACATCAACCACACCAAACAACTTCCTCTTCTTCCCTGTTTCACCTGTATGGCCGTGGGTTGGACTACCCGGCGGTCTGGGAGGTGGCCCCGTAGGGGGTGGAGGTGGACGTTGAGGGGGTGCGACTGCAGGTGGAGGTGGTCGTTCAGGGGGTTCAGACTCTGCCTGTTGATTCAAACTTAGTGACGACGCAGAGGTGACAATGATTGATGGCACTGATAATTCAACACCAGCGAAAGCAGCCGCTGCACCATTATCCCAACTTCGTTCGGTAGCAGCCAGTTCTACTTCATGAAACGGGTCTTGAGCTGGATCATGAGTAACTTCAAACTGAGGTTCCATATAATCAACTTCACCATTCTCCTCGTGTACACTAGGCGTATCTTCGTCACAAGACCCACTTTCTTCGTGTTGTGGATGTGAACCATTCTGGTAGTCCAAGTCTGTTTCTATTTGTTCAAGGTTACTTGGTTCCTCCGGACTGGTTTTGTGTATTTCAAATTCCTCTTCCATCACAGACTCCAATTTTATCTCCGGGTTTTCAATTTCTTCTTGAGACAGCTGAACTGTCAAAGATGGAATTGCTTCTCTTTCTTGACTATCCTCCTCTTCTTGTTCATGAGAAGATTGTTCACTTGATGAAATATGAAAATCTGACCTTTCATCCTCTTCACTTGAGGAAGATTTTTCCTTTTCTTTCTCGTCAGTAACTACCCACTCGTCTCCGAGTTGGCTACCGTGGGCTGAGATTGTACTATCACTGTCGCGTTCACACACGGGATACTCCGTTTCGTACTCCACAGACAGTTTGGTGACACTCTGTTCGTCATCATATACTGCAGTATCAGGTGTATCTATGCATGTGTCTTCATCCTCATCCTCACTTTTTTCATATTTTGTTGATTCATCAATGCTTTTTTCTTCATCGAAATCTTGAGACTCAGTTCTTTCTATGACAGACTGAATGTCTGTTTCGGACCGCGAGGAATCATCTACCTGTTCACTGTCATCCTCTGTTGACCGCTCTGGCAGACTCTCTTGGGCATTATGTTGACGCATTCTGGCACTGACTTCTTCAACCTCTGGATCCGAAACATCGGTCAACTCAAAGCAATCACTTTGAGCGAGGGGTGCTGGAGATTTGCTCCCATCGTCAGCCGCCTGAGTTTCTTGTGTATGTGCTGGTTGATTTGATTCGAAAACCAAAGGACTACTTCTTCCAGGTGGGACCGATTCAGCTCGTGCTGTAGAGTCCACGTTTTTCGTGTCGTTCGGTCGGCGAGGACTACGAGTTCGACGAAAACTGCTGAAGACACGAAAATACGGCCGCGGTGATGTTCGCCGGGGTGATGTTCCCGAGGTTCGAGCTAGTTTGGTTGTGATGTGTGGCTCAATTGCGGTTTCTTGCTGTCCCAGTCCATTATTTTGTCCGGGTGGTGATCCACTCGTGGTTCCAGGTTTAGTGCGGGTTTTCGATTTAGACCTTGAGCGTCGCCTTGTGAGAAACGCCACAGGGTTAAAACGCAAACTCATGTTCCCGGGTATACCGTAATATTTGTTGCCTCACACAGATGAGCTCACAATTCACCAACGAAGGCTGTTTTCTTCCTATTTAGGCATGGTTTGATACTCCAACAGCCGAGGGTAAACTACACGTGGCAACGCAATGTCATTTCGCTATTGTAGTCGCCTAGCCAGATGACGATACAGCAGGACTCACAAGACTGTCTGTCCGCGTTCCGGACCGAGGAAAATGGATACACACCCAAACATACACACACGCTCATTTGGACGTAATGGTGCACACGCGCGATGCGAGATGGGCTGTGGATCAGGATCGATAAAAGTGGGAAAAATCGGTCTGATAGTCGTTGGTTTGTTTTGTGAGCTGGGCGGCCAACTTGTCTCCCCCATTTTCCGGATTTACAATGGACACTGAAAACGAAGCGTTGCCAACATGCAACCACAAGCGACAATGAGACGTGCGAGAAACTGAGTTTTTACGGAGTTGTTTGTTTTTCTACATGACCAATTTGAATGAGTTATGGTTGTGAAATTTCACGCAAATTGTTTAGAGTTGCACAATATTTCTAGTTTTCACTTTGTGGTTTGTTTTTGCTTCTAGGTTAAGAGGGGAAAATTCGCTAAATAAAAAAAAACGACAATACTTTATTATCGGTCTCACGTATCGCTTCACGCATCTACGTAAACTGGAAAATTAGTTTGGAGTGACCAGTGAAAAGCTTTCCCAGCCAGAGTCTGTATCACACCGTCACTGTACATGACATGCACAGCATCATTCATCACTGACGTGATCCGCGGCTCTTCTGTTACCAATACTCCTAGCGGCATATTACGCGCAAATCCTTCCGACGCCTCATATCATATGCTTTCGGAAGACACACTTTGCGCGGTGGAACTTACGCTGTGGGATAGACCGATTGACTGGGATTCTGTGGTAAACATAGAATACGATTACTGCTGAAAAGCCTTGTATTGTGTGTTTCGTTCCGACTTTAACCATGGCCGGCTTTGCACACCAATTTTCAGGTTTGCAGGCCAATTCAACTTAACCCATGAGCAACATAAGTAATTATCTCAATAAAAATTATTTGAAAAACGGTTAAATGGTCAAAAAGTGGGCATGTATGCCTGGTAAACTAAGAGTTGTTCGCTTAAAACTTCAAGTGTTTGCTCGACATGGAAGTAGGCCTTGGTAACTCATACTGTGGGGTACAGCATGTAATGAAGTCCGATAAAATGCCGTAAAATATTGGTTAAATGATGGACTTGGTAGGGACAGCTTATGCCACAGTCTCCCAAAAGGTTTCCAAACTGAATCGGAAAGTCCACCTTTCAGGGATATATGCTGTAAGTAGTAGAGGGTGACAGTGTAGCAGGTGGTCGGATCCTTTCCCATTTGGCTTCGCACTGAATGAAGTACAGATATTCAAAGAGGCAAACTGTTTTCAGTAATGCAGCAGTGTTTAAGCATCAGGCCGTCGAACCGTTTGGAATAGGTTTGTTCATTCTTGGAATTACCCTTCCCGTTTTTTTCAGAGAATCAAACTACTAGTTTAAACAGACGACGGTTAGTCAACTGGAGATGCCACAGCGCTCCAAGTAGAAAGGACAATAGGAGTCAGCGAAAAATCAAACGACCACCTGCGCTAACTGAGCTACCAACATTTTCCTTTATACACTCATTTTCATACCAAGTTGGTTTTGACGGGATACTCACCTGGAATCAAGCTGAATTGGTCGTTCATATTTTGAAAAACATCATAAACGAGAGATCCACCTGGGTTCCAACTGAGTTTCCCGTCAAAACCAAACTGGTATGCAAATGAGTGTAGTTCTCTGGTTCCGTGCAATCTAAATTCAAGTGAAACATGAGGTTGACGGAAACTCGGGAACCACTCCTATCTCATGAGCCCCAAGAAGGGCGAAACTGGTCGTGGGCTGTCGAGGAATTTTCAGAAACCTTAGGAGTAGTGTATTACATCCATACAACATGAATTACTTATTCGTCATTGTCGGCAGATTTCCCGATGAGCATTTCAACGGATGTGTAAAAAAAGCACAAAAACCTACAATTATGTATACAAAATTTTATCAGCTTTCGACTGCATCGTATGGCTCTTAATGAATAGAACCAAAAATCCTAAAAATCTTATGTCTGAAAGACAAAGGTCCTAACGGACGTCTTGAACTGAACCAACCACGGGGTTCCTCACAAGTGTTTCTTAAGGACTTTTCGAAAGAAAGTTTCGCAGTTTAGAATGTAGAGGCTGTAAAAAGTCATGAAGGATCACGTCTAAATTAGCTGAACAAGTTTTGCTGTGTCGATCGACCAATGTTTTAATGACGGAAATTGGAGTGCATATTGCCGAAGGAGGGCGGCATGTGATCCAGCGGAAGGTCAGCGCAGTATTTTGGGTACAGCAGTGTAGAGAACGAAAAACTGGACGCCAGAACTTGAAATGCATAGAATACAGAACCTCTTAATAAACATTTCGGTCACTAAGTCTACAGAACTACGTCTGTTACGTGATCGTCCTAGGGTAGATCAAAGGGTAACTTAAATCTAGAGCATTTAATGCCCCTGAGTAAGACGATAAAAACACTGGTACAGGCAAATAGAAAATCGTTCAAATGAGTTCGCTTTCGTACCAGATATTTGTAAAACAAAAGATGTTTGTTTTGTGCTGTATTTGAACTGGCTGGAATTGGCAGAACACTGTAATTGATTCACTGCTTCCTCCAATGCGTTGCGATAAGCAGTCGGACAAGATCTAAACCTGAAAGTGAATAGATCTGCATTTTTCACTGCATGATCAGATTCCGATCTCTGCCATGCAATAAAGCACCCTCCGTCTAGCAATACTCTCTAAACTTACACGGGTCGCAATAGGATCTTGCATCATTTCATACATTTCAATCTACAAAACTTTTTACCTGTATGGAGCCATGATCAATTGATTGATTGATCAATTTACTAACTAAATGATTGATTGGATAGCTGGATGATGCAGGCACTCGGGTGACTAATCCTTGAGATTGATAAATCTATGGAAAGGAATTCAACTCCAGTGAAACAGAGGATATAATATACCCTGTGTACTCACACTGCCGTTACAGTATTTAACTAGGTTGCTCAGCCGATGGGTTATTAGTGACTTTTGGAGCACCGGACGTCCTAAGTCCGACCTCAAGCTGTCGTTGACCACGGTAACCTAACGGGAGAATCAAAGTTTGCTTTGGCGCGCAGTACCAAGTTCACCAGGTTTGCTTGGTTTCAGACACACTGTGTGACACTGGCCGTAAGATATAGGAAGCGACCATCTGTTTTGTAGGACGCAGTCCCTACTGGACAAGCTCATCTAAGCAGGATCAGATTTTTCCCCCTGATTGGTGGTAATCCAAGTGAGTGGCTCATCTAATCAGGATCAGATTTGTCCCCCTGATTGGTGGTAATCCAAGTGAGTGCGCCATACGAACTCTCTTTTTCGAAGACATTAGGGCTTTTAGGAGGTTTCTTGCTGCCACTGAATTGATTTCTTCTAATTAAGAACTTTCTCTACCGCCAATTACATCTATCAAGCAGATGTTTTCCTACATAAACACTTTATTGTTTACTGTAATCTTATGGAGAAGGTAACTATATTCGGTTGATAAATGAGGTCTACACATCAAAACATGTATTTTAACAGCTTGAAGTTCATTCATCCATGAACGTTGTTTGTGTATTGATAGACTGCAACTAGAACATAAATTTGCTTATTGGCAACCCTGTTATACGGTTAGCAGTTACTGGGGGCAACTTTACTTTAATCACAGTATATCGGAGTATTGCAGTGAATCGCTACCTTCAAGCAAAGTCACATAGGCCTACACAAATGGTCCTCCTCCCCACGGAGTTTGTAGGTTCGTGCTTCTCGTGTATGTTTGATGTAACGAAAAATTCTCATTTGCCAACCGCTGAAATTGCCGCATGCCTTACCCAAACACAAAAAAGCGGTTTGAACTTTGATGAGTTAGTCCGAATGACCACAAGCTGAAGTAAAGGCATTGCATTAACTCAAACAAAGTGATGTAGTTTGCCACTAACAAGCGAATTTCACAGTCAAGTGTTTACTCGAGAGTATCCAAGATTATCCACCCCAACTTCAAAGCTATCGTCAATTCCCAACAAATTTTTAAAGCATCCTCGAACGAGTACGAGGATACGTCAGGTTTTATCGTGCCTAAGTAAACATGAGTGATGAAAACAGGATATCTACACATGAGGATATGTGGGAATTGCGAATCAGGATGCTAGCCTGGAAATGAAGCGCAACCATACTGAGAAGCTGAGACTTAACATACGGGTAAGTATTGGCCGTAAGTAGCTCATGTATCACTAGGAACATACGAACACCCGCTCTTTCGGAGAGGAACCTGAATATTACTATGTAACAGTCCGTGGTTGGTCGGCAGCGTGATTATAACAATTTGACATTACGTCCTGTGTAAACGATTATCATCCATCCAAAGAGTGAAATGATCAGACTCTCATTCGGAAGATTTCTGCTTGGATCTCCCTAGGCATGCGTTATATTTCTAGTAGAAATAAAACTGAATCGCCATTGTTCTAGACTTTCCAACTTAAATTGATTTCACCTAGTTGCACCATAAACTCTCAGTCTATTCGGTAGGAGTCATGTGATCAAGGTTTGCCAGTTAGTCTAAAGAATAAGAACTGATTTAGTCTACTACTGGCACGTGTATAAAACTGATTGCGGGTGAGATGACTCAGTGGTTAGAGCACGAATTTACTGACCGGAAGGTCCGTGGTTCGAACCCGACCTCTGCATCTCCTGTCGAGGCTTGGGCAACCTGGCATTATCCCAGCCCTCGTGCTCCCTCCGTGTGGCATGACATCTACGCACCAAAAGGGTGTTGCAGCTGAACGATTATTTTGTTTATTTTATTATGAATCTGATTATTCCTTTCAAAAGGATTTGACACAAATATCCCCTTCTACGCTGAATTATGTTCGGCATTCTCCCAATACTTAGGTTATGATATGGAACTTCCAGATCAGAACAGTTGGCGCCACATGACCCAACTTTTGTCAAAAGTATAGATTACGCACCCCTTCAAGACTAGCTCAAAAAGTACGTACAAGATTTGTTTATCACGCTACAAGCCACAAGTAATTCGGTGTGGTCACGTGGCCTTTGCATTGAGCACTGTTTTACGAAAGTTGTTTTCCTTCATCACCAGAAGGAAAGCTGTGCATACAATGAGGCAGACACGGCTAGCGGTATTTGCCATGGTAACATGTGAATAAATCATTTGCTCAACAAAGTCCCAAACATTGGCGAAACTGTGTAGAAGAAACAGAGTTGACAAGATAGTTTGTTTAGCACTCTTTAACAAAATCAGTGAGGTAAGTGAATATGGGATAAAATTTAATCTTTCTAAGGAGATTTAACAGCCCGTTCCTTGAGCCGATAGAACATAATCCCACCACCACCATAATAACATCAACAGACATGTATCGGATTGCAGCTGAGGCGCAATAAGTTTGTTCAAGGAGAGTCTGATTCAGGCGAGAGACAAATCAGGAGGATGGGTTTTTAGGAGGTAAGGAGTTACACCCTTTTGAAAATGGACTGCAACATGTTTTGTACTGTACACCCATGTTCTTGTCATTATTCATTGGCCACACTTCAGCCGACACATCTCAGGAAAAAAATCGGACTGGAAAGCCTTCAGTTCTTCATATGTTTTGATAACGTGATCATTGACTTCTCTAAAATCAAAATTAACTTCTTCTTAAAAGCAGAAACACTCTGTTGAGCCTTCAGCAAGTAATGGCATCAGAAAATCAATATTTTTGTGATCCTGGAAGCTTCTGGATACAAGACAGATGGACGATCATTGGTGTGCCGCTTGGTTCTTGTTTACTTCAGTGACTTTATCTTGTTCTGCACACCTTCCCATGCACAGTTTCGTCCATCCCGTAGTTTGTGTCACTGAAACTGATATTCGAAGAACGGGAACCTGTAAACATGAAGAAGATAGGAGTTTCACCTTTCTGGTTGGTGGCGAGGAGGCTATGTAGCACAATATGTAAATTGCACGCACTAGGTCAGTACAAGTACCATACAGGAATCCCAGTGAACATAAGGTATCTATTCATATCTATATTGCTGCGAACAAGAACATGACGGACATCGACAGGACTTCCGGATGTACGTGCGCGGAAAGTATTCATCGAGAGAGTGTAAAACTCTGGAAATAGCTTTGTTCAACTTCTCTAGTGAATTAATGTATTCTTAACAATGTTTATAACTGGACATTACTTATATAGAATAGATAGCGTATTCGTCCCAACTGTAAATGCTAAAACCACACGAAATATCGACTCATCTTGTCAACCTAAAGGAATAAATTGTCGACAAAAAGTTTAATATGAAGCATGCTAACTATGCTTCTCATATGGCCAGGGTGCTTCCTCTAGAACCTTATTTGGTAGTGCCAAATACACTCAAAGAACTTTGCAACGCGCCCCTACAGAGGTTGATCCTACATAGCGACTGCTGTCGTTCTGCATCAACAGCTTTACTTCGTCCTTCCATAACGCATGTTCCCACATTTTCAAGTTCGTCACCAGTTACAACCAGTCACCAAAACTAAAGACCGTGCTTGAAAGGTACAGATAGATTCATGGATATCCATAGGGTTACGAAACACTCCAAGACGTCCATCTGGTTGTGAGAAACCTTTAACTCCGGTACCATCTACGAGATCTGAAGAGATTTTATTGCAGAAAATATTTTACATGAGTCCACCACACCATTCAGAGCGAACAATTTCGAACGAATTGAGGTGTTTTCGGCTGAATCACTTACCTCGCTTTATTTGATTGTGCATTCCATTCGATTCTCTCTGCCGTAGAAACTGTGATGTTTTTCACCCTAATTTTTTCTTCAGGAAGGAATGTGATATGAATAAAAACGGTCAGACGCATTCCATATTTCATTCGAGCTGACTAATTGCTGATAACCTAAGGCAGGAAAATTCAGCGTACGAACCGCAGACGCAGACCAGTCACCTGTAAGCAAGACAAACTTGTGCTACTTAAACAGGCACAAGTAGTAACGCCTAAGCAGTGCAAACATCTTACATCTGTCACATCGACCGCTGTCCTACTGTACTAATTTAGATAATGATGCTCCTTTGAAGCCTTTCAGCAGGACAAATGACGGTAGTTGAGTTATCATCGAATACGACAAAAAAACTCAAAGGTAGCTGAGAACACCCCCCAGAATAAGTTGTGTCCAGCACCTCCTTATCTATTCAAGGATACAAGGCACAGTTGCGACACCACTACAACAGCGCAAAAATACTTATTCATTTTTCTACCGAAAGACCAAAGCAGAAGCCTGCAAGAAAGAAAAATGAGTAGACCCACCAGTTTACTAGGCTATTAAAAGACGAACAAATAGGCAACCACACGACGCTGTCCTATTGTTCATCCGCAGAAACCCAAATATTCCCACGATCCTAAGAAACCGGACTTATGGGGTGGGAAAACGTGTGTATACGGAAATAAGCATAGTATAAACAGTTAGAAATAACGGTGTATGAAACTCCTAGGAATCGGGCAAAACTAAACTCATAAAAGACCAGAACGAATTAGTTTAGGGTTTTGATGGTTGCGGGATTTTTTAGTTCACGCCAAACCGAATGCACCCAGGCTACAGTCGAGAACCTGCAACTTTATCAACAATGACTCGATTAAATTCAGCCATAAGAACAAGTTTTCTCTGACACACCGAGACAAAGTGAAACTTTTACCTTTGTGAGGAAATCATCCGGAAGTTCGAGAAGTAATAAACAGCCCCCACATACGTGTTCGGTAAAATCGATTATCACAAAGCTTGATTACGTCTATAGGTTGCCGGTAACTCTTCGGCAGCCACAGGTAGTGTATAATATGGAATTTCTCGAAGTCAAAACATGGTGCAGTGGAATAAGACGCCATAATCCGACGTTTCGGTTGTCGTGGGCAGCCTTTTTTTATGGATTTCTACAATCTACAGCTGCTTCCTCCTTACTGGGAATCATCAGCAGTGTGAATCTCCCAACCTCCGGCTAGTAGCTTGAACACTTAACTGTTTCGTCACGAAAAAGCTGATCAGCAGCGTGATTTACTCGCACTTAGGCAAGATATAGCGCCATTTTTCCTTTAATCATGTGATTAGCTTTTGACTTGCTCCTCAGGTGTCGAGTTCTCGTGTCGAGTTTCACTTGTCCTGTGAATTATTGTTCTTTTATCCTACTTATAGATTGTTAGTGGTCTGAGGACATTTTAGGAATTTTCAGTTGGGATTTCGTCCTGTAAGAATGAAACAGCCGTACACTGCCTCTGGGCTTTCATCATAGATTAGCTTCACTTACACGATGAAATATCAGCTGAAAATTCCGAAAATCTCCTCAAATACGAAATTCGAATAACCACCCAGGAGGATGGTGAACCGCACACGAACTCCGTTATTTGGAACAATGAAATGCCGGTGACAATTTTGTTGGCCTTCCGTTTTTCGTAGTTTGTCTGGTAGTCTTCCACAAACACTTCCACTGTGGCCATTGTGTGTGACGAGACTGTATCCGCAGTCCATTATGATTTCAGGTTTTGGTGCGCTCTGTACGAGATGGTACATGATTGTCTTTAAGTTTATAGCCCCTGGGCGGTTGCACGTTGAGGGTGAGGGAGCTGACTAATGGAAATTAGGGGAATCATTATTTCCATAGGACAGAAGGGCGAACGTGGATTTATTCCATCCCCCTTACTGTCTCCACTCTTCACGCCTCTCCATTTTCCATTCCTTCCTTCCTTCATTCATTCCTTCATTCAATCATTCATTTATCAATTCGTTCACGCATTCATCCTTCCATTCATTCATTCATTCATTCATTCATTCATTCATTCATTCATTCATTCATTCATTCGTTCATTCATTAGTGCAAGGCTTTTTGCTTCTGGGTCGCCTACCAACCAGACACACGTCGATTGTTTACGTGACTATCAAGGATGACCTCCACGTCACACCGTGATCGTTTACAACGAATATCAGGCGACACATTACACGCACCAACTGTTCCCTGCACGCATAAGATTGATTGAGTCACAGTTTCAGTTTCGTATCTAGCTTAAATAAATATTTGTTAGTGTTTTGACTTGAATGTTGTGTCCAAGTTTGTCCTTGACATTCACCGTGAAATCCGGTTGAATGCCGTAAATACGCAATTGTATTTGGAGCAGAATTTGTGAAACCCGTTCCCCTCATCTATTCCAAACTCTGATAAGTGGTATAAGCAGTGAGGAGATCTTAGTTTCATTCGTGTATTTTGACCTGTAAGACAAAGCTATCATGCGCTGATTAGCAGCTGCTAATTAGCATATGCAAACTTCTGTTCAGCTGCCGGTGGCTAACAAGCAGTGTTGGTAGCTTTCACCTAGACTGGATCAATTACGATTGTTACCGTAGCCATGTAGATTCGGCCTAAACGAACCGGTGGTAAAAGAGCCCTCAGGCGACAACTTCTCAGACGGAAGCCCATTTAGCCACGATATCTTCGTCGACTAAGGACAATATAACTTATGCTGAAGGTTTTCGGCTTTTTAATAGTTTTTCGCAAATTGACGCTCACAAAATTCAAGCCGAGGGAGTTAGTCATTTCAAAGGTTTCTTTGGAGAAAAGTCTTCTGAATAATCAGCAATAAGCTGATTTAATCCCTCAAACCATTCATCAGTATGAGGAATTACGTTAATAAAACCGAATGGCCTCACGCAAATCAGCCGCCATCATCACTTTGTACGTTGAATTCATGGTTTTCAAAGTGTGGAAGATGTCACAGTGGAATGACGCCCCCAAATAAGCTATCTGACATGCATAGCCAGAGGAAATTATTGACATACTTTGTTGGCTTCACCTTTTACTCAATTTCCCAGTAATACGAATCAGAGAGGGTCCTCAAATCTGGCCACAGCGTCAAAGCCCACGATGCACATAAAGCGTGCCAAACCATCTCTTTCAAGATAGTGGCTTAGACATCACTCACTTTTCTTTTTCAGATTTCTTGTAGGAGACACCAGAGAAAACCAAAGTTCGAAAAAAATTCTCAGTCAAACTTGTTTTCTCTGACCGATTCACTTGGTCACGGTAAATAATGGGGATATACACTGGTCACTGGATCTTAGAGTCAACCAAATGATGTCAACCTTACACCGGTTTACGGAACTGAATCGTTCATAGGTTCGCTGAAATTTAAAGGTCGCATAAACCTTTTTTGATGAAGGATTACCGGTCAAGCAGTCAGATTCCTGTTATCATTCTGATCGGTACTAGTCATGATGGTATCATTCGTGGTCGGTCCAAAGGTACCCGGTACATGATATTGAAGTCCAGTCCTTTGTCCATGACATGACTGGTTTCAGCCAGACATGACCGAGTGAAATTTGAACAGGATTTCTTTTAAGCACGACTCAGTAACACACGATCCCGTCCATGTATTCGGTTCGAAAGGATACCTTTTCTTGAGGCCAATGTATGATGCTCGGTACCAACATAAGGCTGAATGCACAAAAAATCTGGTGGTAGGGCTCGAAAATTTTCCTCCAAAGTCAATTGGAACTGATAGTCGTGCACGGATTACCGGCCATGCAAATCGTATTGGCGGAATGTCTAAGCCTTCTAGTAGCCAGATCAGCAGCTGGGTCGCATTTGAACGGGATTTTCAAGGAAATAGGTTTTTTTCTAAATAAACATTGTTTAGTTCTTTGTCTTAGAGAGTGCAGTGCACAGTCTTGATGAAGATTAGAACGAAAGAAATGGACTCTGTGTATTTGGTCAGATCAGGTTACCATGCAAATTCGTCACCTTTGCCTCAGAAGGTACCCCCCGGTTATTACTCCTTCACCAGTAAATCTAGAAGTCACCTAACTCGTTCAAAGTAAACGTTACTGGAGGTGCATCGATTTTCGCTTAAATTAGGCGACGCGTCGACCGACTATCCCTATTAACAAGTTAGGCGGTCGATTCATATCTGCTTGTTTGAGCATATCCGTTAGAACAGATGGCTCGACCACAAGTCACAACTGTGATGTAGATGTGAGAAATCAAATTTCAGCATGGTTTATGGGTCAGAAAGAGCATGCATGAAGGCCAGGATCATCGTTGCATGAGTATCATCCGGAAGATGATTATAGCTACGCCAATGAGAATCAGATGCTGTTCAGAATATTGGTGGCCACGGTAGCCTAGATGGTCTTCAGGTTGTTCGCTGAGCTAGACAACCTGATTGCAAACGTTTCGCCGCCGACCGAGATGATACCATCAAAGAGCTGTTGGAGATTCATTCCCGACCAACCACTGGCATTTCGACATAATGGTCGGGCTTGAGTGTTGTAATGAACCCACAAAGTAGCTGGAACTCCGTTACCGGGTACCGGAAACGACCCCAACTGCATTTACAATATGCACTATCACCAGGGTTGAGACAAGTATGTCTTACTACTTGCGATCTTGGGTTAGATCCGTACCCATAGCGGAGCGGGCCAGACCATTGAGTCACTGGGTCTGAACAGAGTCCTTCAAAAAACTCCAACACCTGTTGCCTAGCCGACCATACTGATTCAGGGCAAGGTCTTGGAACAATACCCTAACTTCTACCAATGCTCTGTGGGTCAGGCGTTTGAGTCTGAGCAAATTAAAAGTAACACCTTTCCACGCGGCTTTCATTTTCCTCAATTTATCAGGTCAAAAACTCTAATTACCACCCACGCGAAAACGACCCCGTAGGTTTGCAACTCTATAAATTCAGCACCTATTCCTAGAACTCTCACCAGCTAAATGAAATCAAAACATGCGCTACCAACATCAGTGATTCTGCTCAGTGTGGCAGTATTTAAAGGCCGCACTCGTCGTCAGATAGGTCAACATATCTCACGTATTCGCACACTTTCCTCTTTAGAAATCGGTGTATGGCGTGTCTCCGAAACACAAGCAAGACCGTACTATGTGAATGCATCTGAGCACGGTTCAAGACAGCTCATTCTGTTCTCACTTTATTGTTTGGGTGACGGGTGATCCAGAGGAAGCTCTCAAAGATGTGGATTTTGCGTTGTGAAGCTTGGCCACTGCGCGCTGAAGACAATGGAGAATCGAAGCATTGGACATATGTCATGGAAGCATAGGCGAAGCAATATTGAAGTGCGATTAATGGATTTTGGCAACAATTATCTGTCTGTCTTAGTTATAAGTTGAGCCAAACGCTGGCTAAGCACTATAGTCCGTATGTCGGCTGATCGACTACACCATCGCACCCCGTTTACTGAGGTTCCAACTTAATATAATAGAATGTATACAGTGTATAATATGGAGACAGAACATGGAAAACACAACAAATGGTTTGTTGAATTGGACCCAGTCTACGTATCTCTACCAGTAAGAGATCATGAACTGAACTGAATGACGCAAGCACGGTCGAGCATCACACAAACGGATCAGATGATAGGACCGACCGCAAGAACACTCCAGTAAAGAGAACAGGGTACACATTAGGCAGATCAAGTTCGAAGGTCAGCTGGACTTCGGTAACTACATCACGAGCCAAAGACTCTATCGATAGTCACCAGTACAACCAATAATAGTCCGTCATTCTACTGGAAAATGTTTGGGACCGATTGCGTAGTCATCGTTTCAGAGAGGTTTGGTAAACAATCGGTGGATTCATTGCTGGGTAACGTTTCGCTTTTGACACAAAAGCCTGACGAAGCTTTTGTGTCATAAACGAGAGATTCACTCGAGTCGCCCGTGAAAACCGAATTGATTTGCAAATGAGTGTATTTGTCGCAAATCCACCGATTGTTTACCAAACCTCTCTGATTCGGTCATTCTCTTTAGAACTATGTACACAAACTCGCCCATATCACTACAGAACGGGCAACCACCAAACCACAGTCCTGTTCCACTTCAAAACAACGCACTGATGATGTCAACTCGATCGACGACCAAACGAAGTTGCCACGCTCAACAAAAAACTCGATCACCAAGCAATGAGAGATAGTCTTGCTTGCACCAATGCGTGCTATCTACGAGTGCATGGTATCAGAAACACATCACAACAATGGTTGCAAGTGCTCATCGAAATGACGATGCCATCTGAACAGTGGTGCTGTTGTATTTATTCTCTTGTTCTTAGTCACTGACCCGCCGTTCTTTTCGTTTTTCACTTGTTTTTTTGTACACCTCTATGCAACATAATCTGCTCCCATAAACTACAGCGATCTAAAGCATCGAACATACACTCTTCACGGTTTTCTAACACAACTAAAATTAGAGATATAGATGGAATTTCTTAATCTGCTGATTACCAAATGCGTCGGTTCAACTCACAGTTGCTTGTTCGACCATGTCTGCTGTAACATGGCCAGTGCATTCATGGAAGTGCTAAATGCTGTTCCAGCTAGAGACGGACAAGCCCCCATTACTTTGCTGATCGGTTAGCAACTGCTTACTGGTTCGACCGCTACTTGATCCCGATTAATCGTACGATGCTCGCTGATGAAGCTCATTTGTTCGACACTATTGACGGGAAGGACGCCTACACACAACCATAATCAAATTAGGGTTATTGCATATCACCGTAATATTAGTTGTGGCTTTGCGTACGCTTATTAGTGTTCTCGTGAATCAAGGCCGATTAGAGCGATGATGCAATTCATCGGAAAAATATTGAACCGGTACACGCACCTACTCTCTTTGAACTCCCAGTATTGATTCCCAAACAGCATCCGCTCGAGGCCCGTTCGAAACCTCAGTTAATCAATTGACTGAGCATCTAAATGAGTTATATAAGTCAATCCTCGCCTATCAGATTTGTGATTTCGTTGTGTCTTTGCGTTACAAACGGGTCAGAAATACAACCCGACTGAATGTGCACTATATGCTGGCAATGTACATGGATCAAAGTTTCAACCGAACAAGACCTGAAGAAGCAAGCTAATGAATGAAGACACCTTTGCTTAAAAAAGCGTGGACATTATAGAGAAACTACATTCGATCCGTTCTAATTGTGTGTGTGTAAAAACTCCTGTGGCTAATAGAGACAAAAGTATCGGTAAATGAGGATTATAGCTGATTTGTTCACCGATTTTCTGTTCCATTAGAAGACCACCATTATTATGGAAAGATTAATGTGACACGTTTTTTTCGGCCTTCATATGTGACAGCAAATCGATAAGTCAGTACACACTGAATTGTGGAATGCATATGGCTGGTCATTAGAGCGACTGAGTGACCCTCAACCCGTAAGCTGAACAAGCTAGAGCAGATCTGAAGTTCACTCTCAGATCGATAAAAATTCTAACTGGCTTTGAGGAGGCCCAGATAGCTGTCACAGAAGGTCAAGAATATTTCCCAAGGTCCCACTTTTTAAAATCAACTAAAGAAAACCACTCCAGTTCCAAACAATAACTGATTGCAAAACTTAGGTACGAAAAACTTCTCTCTCTTTGAAATCTAATGTTCATTCATAAACGTCCAAGGTAATCCACGGGGAAAACGAAACCAACCCAAATGTGTGTGATGGTCTGCATCAGAGTTTTCTAAGTCAAAATATCATACCACAAACAACAAAACCTGTCAGACCCTATTTTTTCTCCATGAATTGGTCGTTGAAAATCTCGTCCTGGACTGGGACAGAAGTATTGATCATCAGAAGCTTGTAATGTAATTGGCGATGGGTAGGTAAGCTAGTAGGCTAGAGGTTCTTTTCGAAAACTTCACTGACATGACCTTAACACTAGGGTGCTCGGGAGTTTTTCTTTCCGAATCGCTAAATACCGTAGTACTTCTTACTAAAGAGACTTTCGAAAAGGAACACCACTTGACTAGCACCAAAGCACTATGATCCCGCGAGAGTCTTTTATCAATAGAATACCCCGAAACTTCCAACGAAGTACTCGCCGAACGATTAAGGAATTATTTCTGTGTTATTGCCTTATCATTTAGGTATGACAGTGTGAACTGTTTCGCCTCCAATGAAATTCGGGGAGGCAAAACGAATTTTGACCTCTCACAAAATAACAGCAAGTAAACAAGTAGACAGAACGTCATATTAACTCGCTTCCCTAGGGATCGCATTTCAAAGTACGACATTGTTTAGCACACAGATCGACTGAAGAGCACGTTTTCAAGCACATGAGTAAGTGGAAGTCCTGCGCGGTATTTACGACCAACTTTCTATTGTACGAATGCCTACAGGAATAATGTGAAACAGAATCGCAGTCACTGGAGTCGTAAAGCTAAATGAATTGATTGAGCAGAACTGCACAGCAGAGAATCGTAACCTCTTCTGACTACCCGGGTGGGTTAGAGAGGGTCTGATATCCGGTAACACAATGATGGGGCTCGCAAAGGCACAATTAACTTCACACTCATCTGGGAAAGTGTTGGACCCTGGTGTACTGAGCCCGTGTATACGTACACCCTGGGTACGAGAAATCCGTATTTAAACCACTTCGATAAAACACTGCAGCCAAATGTTGCACGGTCGTCCGTCCTTCGCTACTACTTACCTAACCGTAAACCGAGTTCCTCTTAGCGAAGGATGAATACGCTCTAAGAATATACTCAACAGTATCTACAAGCGAAACAGGATAAGTAATAAGTTTTGGTCACACGAGTATACAGTTTGTCTCACATCGCTTGATACCCCAAGCCACACAGGAACCTATAGCCCTCAAGCTGTTTCATAAGAAACACGCACAAGTTGGATAAGTTGGACAACTTTTTAGAAATAATAAGGACGAATGACGTAATGATTTCGACTCCAACATGGGTATGTGAGCCCCTCCCAAGTGAGGGGAGAATTTTTTCTTTGCAGTACCAGTGATTTTTGTGAATTCCTTTAAAGGAGCTTTATCCTTAGGTCGCATTTTGATCACTTCATTATCTGAAGTTGGGAATTGTGTGTTGCTACTTGATCCAACCATGGGAACCTGTACAGTTTGGCTTGAGTGGTCTTTGTCACTCAAAACGAACCCACTGACATATTGAATGACATTTTACCAGGTGTACACATTTCACCTGAACACACGGTACAACCAAGCAATCACAACCGTTAGAACAGGAAAGCGAACGAACGTGGTCCTCTACATCAATAATGTGTCTGAACTAACACCAAGATTACCACAACCACTTTAAATCTCAGTAGCCCACACATCAAGTGCCACTTGGTTACGATTATTTTTAAGATTGAAGGACAAACTAAAACAAGGTAAATAAGGTATTAAATATCAAAGTAATTACAAGGACTACAAAAATACTATGTGGGACACACTGTGAAGTAACTCTCTACAGATCACCGAGTACAAGACGGCCAAAAGACGTGACACAATTTCTTCAGTTTCCATACATGAATGCCGCGAAGGTCATCAGTTCGATTTGGAAAAGTGAAAATACAAAGAAGACTAAGGAAATTTTGGAAGAATGCTTCCTTCATAACAAATCCAATTAACTGCCACGCCGAACCCGATGCAAGCTATGCAAACCCACGAGCAATGGAGCACCAAATTAATTCGATAATTTTGACGGAACCGATAATCAGACCAGCGGTAGGAACAACCGTGTGAGCAACTGGAAACGCACACAGGGTTGGAAGGGACGCACACCCAAGCGTCGACAAATTAGGACACGGGCCGAAGACTCAGCCGGTAGGCTTGTTCGGCCAAGCAACCAATCTTAATCAAATTTAACCCTCACTTGAATGAACGCATATAGACCCATGCAGACCGCCGATCGACACACCAGATCACATCACACCATCACCACAACATATTAGTCCACATCACATTGCTAAGATCCGCAAATATCCCGATTAAAGGATACATAAATGAGTCAGCGACAAATAAGTAATTTCCTGGTGGATACAACCCCCCCCCCTAAAAAAAGTGAATAAATACGTGAAAGCTAGATCCGGAACTCCAACAGGGATAAAAGTCTGCTCATATTTAATGTAGAAATGTCAACCTTTGACCGATGAATTGGAGCGAAATGGAGCAGATGATCGCTGACAGTCATTATCATCTCATTTTTTGCCATGTCCAGCAGTGGCGCCGAATTAATTGAAGAATAACAGGTCTGATAGTATCGCCCAAATAGCTCAGGCTTCGTGGGTTTGATACAGTGCAGTGCCAATGTCAAACCAGTGGCTTCTGCGAACAACCACTCAAATTCTGTCGACTGTATGGCTTTCCTAATTGGTCAAGGTTACCCTGGAGGTTGGAGGTCATCATCATCATTGACAGTGATATGCTGACAATAGATAATGAGTCATTTCTTTCCTAGTCAAAATCTGAAGCGCTTTGCTTTTCACGGGAAAAAATAGCGACAAGCACAAAAACTTGCCACTAACAGGAATTATTCAGAGCGACTCTGGGCTCATAAAAGTAGGGAAAACAGAAAATGCGCTTTATTGTGAAAAGTCGGGGAGTTGTGGCATTAGAAAGGGCCCACACAGCGGATAGTCGAGCTAAGGATACCATCCCGAAGGATAGTTTGTGATCATTTGGAAACGTGCCGAATAGTGTGCAAGTTACAGGCCATCAAAAAAGTAGCAATACAAGCTGCTAACAGTCAGAAGTTAGAATTCTGGACACTTTGAAAGGTTATGACGGCTTTTCTCATGTGCCAGGCAGGAAAATCTCACAGGTTTCGACGAAGACGGTAGTCACGAACTAAGAGCTAAGGAAAGAAGAATAATTACGATCGTCACATAAAATTCAACTAGGTTCTCGCTGAAAGAAACCTCTTTCATGACAGAGCTACTAGAATTGATTTGAACGAAAAATTAAAAAAAACGCCTACCCATCAGTGAGAGCAATAGTATTTCAGAGCGAAGAATTTTTCAAACGAGCTTTGTTCCTTTCAGTGAAGCCAATCTATGCCGAAAAGAGGAGAGGCACTGTACAGCTGTTTCATCCTTATTGGGAATCATCAGGAGTGTGCATCCCACGAAGCTCAGGAAACTTCGAACCCGTGACCTTTAGACGATGGTTGAACACTTAACGGTTCGGCCAGAAGCCTCTGGATAGCGATGTGATTAGCTCTCCTTTTTTCAGGCCATTCAGTTTCAAGCTCAGTACAGTAGCACTATATCGAGTATGAGGAAACCAAAGGCGAAACGAAAGGATATTACCGATCAGCCAAATACGAAAAAGTTCACAATGTAATAAGAAACTTGTGCAGACTGCTGGTGACAATGAGCTTAGGGTAAGTTGTCCTTGCTGACACAAATATGCATTCTAGAAGCCAGTGGGAACGACTTCCTTCGTGTTTGATACCCTTCGTTTGATATTTCTGAATGTGCGCGCTGGGATACTCGGTATAGAACCAGACGTTCAAGAATACTTACCTTGACCTTTTTCCCTTTTTCTAGATTACGTTATTTCTGCATAACAAATAGGTTCAAGACATTCCCAAATGAACAACATAAACGACAGTTTCGACTCACCTGACCAAATGTGTACATAATTTCTCTGACCCAGAATGAGAATGAGATCATGCAAATGAACAGAAGATGATTGGTCAACTAGAGAGGTTAACTCCATTTAGGAATCTTATGGTACAAACTCAACATTCGCAGCACACCACAGACTTGAAGTTGGAACAGTTAATTTCGATTCTGGTGACAGCATTATAACAGTATCATTTACCACATTCGATCATTTGACTACTTCGTCAAGAAAACAGAAATGCTCTCCGAACGTTGATCAACAATATAACCATAATGATATCCGGACCCAATAAATAAGTGGGCCCAGGGATAACCAGATTTCCAGCTCTTATCAAGTATCAATGTAGAAATTGTTATGATTGAACGGCAATCGACATGTTGTTTGAAATACATTACATCTCCAGTCTAGAGTTTGATACCCCAGGGCTTATAGGTACAAGTATTCTGAGAATGTACGTGTTAGCCCCGATTCACACACCTGAGTATCCACTGCGTGTGATTTTAACCATGTTTTGATCTCTCAATTGCATGGGGGGATAGCTAAACCCGTGGAATCCAATCACACAAAATTAGTCCAATATGGTCTAGGTCACACGCTTCCGATTCCTGAACTAAGCAAGGACCTCAAGGTCTCATAGGAAAACACCCTCTTGATTGATGCATGTTCGCCCTTCACTTACCCGTCCCTAACTGAAACCGTTAACTTCCCTCTTGGTTACTGAGTTGAACGAAATCGGGAATGTCCGCCTTCGATTCAATTCCTAGGAGAACGTCTGTTCCAATGACGGTGACTTGTGCAGACAGACTTGCAGTCCCACTGCCAAGTCTGACGAACAGACCTACAGACAAGGTGTTATTCATTAAAGTCCCATTTGAATGGAACCGCTTGAGATAGTTACAGATCACTTACCTACTACTGTTCACAAGAAGCCTAACGCGGTCAAGCTAAAAGTCACATTCAACAACCGACCGGAGATATTCAAACTTCAAAGACAAGTTGTCTCTTGTAATCATAAGTATGTGCACTTAGCAATTCCAGACAACTAGAAAGAGAGTATCTGCTGAAGCGGTATTCAGAAGAGAACAGGTCAATAGCATGATTCTCGAACACGTGACTGCTTCTTATCACTGTATGAAACTGAGGTAAGCTTGTTGTTACTCTGGTCCAACCACAACCAGGAGACAGAAAACGTTTCCAGTTTAACGGCCGACGGCATAAATTTGTCAAAGTGATTTGGTCGACAGAAACTGGTCAGAGTAACACCCTTTCGGTGCCTAGCTGCCATGCCACCAGAAGGAAGCACGAGGGCTGGCATACTGCCAGGTTGCCCAAGCCTAGACAGGGGAAGTCGAGAGACAGAAGTGGGGTTCGAACCACGGACATTCCCGTTAGTAAATTCGTGCTCCAACCACTGAGCCATTTCGCACCAGTGTCGTAGTGACCCTCCGGGAACACATACTGGTGGGGGGCGAGTTGTTATGTTCAATGGTAAGGTGAGCAGTTAGGTGATAACAAACCGTTTGTTCAGCCATACGGTAGATAATAACAATAACCCTACTACGTTCGTGGTAAACTGAGAGCCTCTTTCGGAGACGCTGCCTCGACGAACTTCTAAAAACAATAGTTACCAGGAGCAAGTGGAAAGATCAAATCCATGTAGTGATCTGTGGCCGGAAATCTTCCAGCAACGACTGGGGTTTTTTGTGATGAGCCAAATATATACGGTTTTTATGTGGATAAATAGGAGAATGTGTTTCTCTGTTTAGGCATTAAGAGACCCGTGCGTTCCGCTTACATGATTTGCTGCATTTTTTGTGAACTAGAAGCACCGTGGGTGCTTACGAACACAATAGTCACAAGTTACCGGGAACCTTTGAGACGGATAGACTGCGTAGCGTCATTCATCCTTTTCATCATTGAGGCCACGTGTTTGGTTGTTGTAGAAGTTATTTGATATATGGTATGAACGGGGACGCGAGTCTCCATGAACCGCAGTCGAAGTTGAAGCCACACAAAAAATTCAAACAAAAGCATCATCATCTGATGTGGCTCAGTCGAAGCTCACCCATCCATTCGTTCAAGGTGTTTTGGATATTATTTCCTTCCCAACAAGCACATAGAATTGTTTGACTGGGACATTTAAAAGTGCAACATGTATCAAGCATTGTAAAGAGTTGTCACAGGCATAACAAATTTTACCATTCTATGTACCATTCTGGATTGCTGAGAAATTGATTGACTGCAGTGACGACACTAGAATTGATCGCGAAAGCATGAAGTATGGTTTATCCTACTGTAGCTGAGAATACTTTCGAAAAAGTGGGATTCACATTGCGGATTGATTGTTGATCTGGTCGCCGAACTTGTCCAACGGTTTGCAAACATCGTCACTGCGCGTCCCGGTGAACTTCACTCGACATGCAAATCAATTGCCAGCTTGGTGATCGGATCAATACTCGTCCGATCAAAAATCAAGTCAACTGTTGAGGGAAAAATAGGACAAATGCCGGTATCAGCACGATATGTCCGGACCGGAGGTCGTACTGCTAGCCTGCACTTCTAAACAGAATGATGGCGTTGTCCTCAGATTCAATGGGAATATTTACCTTTCAATCGTTTTCTTGTTTGCCAGCACTTCCGTTGCCACATAATGTCTTCTTGAAACGTAGCCTTGGCTATTCACCCAAGGATAAATCAGATAGACAGTGATGCAACAGCGACTACCGACTTTCCGTTGCAGATTTTGGTAGTGCTAAATGAGCCAAGATAAATTTCTCATGAAAAGAGGACAAGATTAGAGTTCAACACACCTTGGGTGTCATAAAAAGGTTCATCTAAAACGAAAGCCTACAAGACGTCAGGCAAAGTAGTGGAACCGCAAAACAGGACGCATCCAAGCGGTTCGACTGTTTAAGCATTCGCGCCTTTGAGGATGCACCATGACAGACTGGAAAATATTCGGTGTGCGATATATACAGTACTGCCGTTTCTGGAAACCATGTTCACCCAAAAGAGATTTACGCGAGGCAAAACGGTCACGAGTCTTCCTTTTCAAGAACCAACTCTCAGAAAAAACATCAAACTAGAGCGACCGTGCCCCTATCCACCAGATACCTCCCTTTCGAAATCTCATGTTATCCCACTAGAATCGAAATTTCCCCGTTGGAAACATTCATAGATGCAACTGGATACCAAGTCACCTTGGCCAGACCACCTTTCACAGTTACCGGTCAGTCACGAACGCTGGTTCCTTTGACCCCTCTTTTGCAGCTGTCATAACTTTCAGGTAACCAGGCCGAAAGGACCAACCGACCGCCCTGTGAATCGATTGCGCTAGCCTACCTTGAATAGCAAGAAATTTAAGTATTGAGTCATGAATTTTGCGACGTTTAACCGAACGGACACTAACTGAATGAAGCATAATATACTTAAGATCACAGTACGAAGACGCAGAACGCGTACCGTTTTCAATTCAGCAGAACTGATGGTGTTAAGAAGATTCGACGATACCATAAACCATTTGACTGAGCTCATCGAAACTTGTTCTCCCCTACCGACAGAAAACGAATTGGCTGAAGGAATAAAATGATCCAATGCAGCAGGGGTACGACAAACACACAACCAGAACGACTTGAAATCAAGGCAAGAGACGCGAAAAAAACCGTGCGGCTAGAGTGGATGCCTACATGGTTTGGACGTTGCATTGCAGAAATATGAAACCCTCCTAACCACTGAGAGCGGGTAAGGCCGATAAGTGCCCATCACAATCCCTGGGCGGCTTGCAAATTAATTACTTAGCGATCCTCCCCTCTCGGATGAAACGCAACCAATCCTGAGGCCAGCAGTATTCCCGATAGCTGTGGGTACACTGCTCTGCTGTGTACAGTACTGCACAGCTCCTTCATTGTCATGACCTACAGTCAAGCACTGTATGTTCAATGGTAAGTGAAGTCGTATTTCGTACAAAAATAAACTCAGTACTTTCGTGAATTCTACACAAGCTCCATCTCCTCATATATGTAACGTGCCAATGCAAACAAACACTGCGTGAATAAATTAGGGCTTAAAATAGCAGAAAGTCCTTGGGGTAGGCATCTGGATATCACGGATTACAGTCTTTAGCAGGAGGTTTCGGGACGTATTCAACCAGTCGTAAGGTTTGGATGCACCACACCGTTTGGACTATTAGTTCAGAAGACAAACCTGATTCTTTCTGAAATTTGATAATTACATTAAGCTAACTGCTGAAAATAAACGCCACTCTTCACCCCCACTCTTCCTCATAAGTCCCTCAACCAAGTCTTTCTGATTCATTCACATGTCAATCACCTAACCGTTGTATTATATCTAAAGTCCTACTCAGGAAAGTAAATCTAAACAAATTCTTAATGCAGTAAAATATCTGTTTCCACAACGCTGCTTTCCGCGTCGAGATGGGCAAGAGCTATTTCTCACTGATGTTCCCTTTCGACTGATGTGTTGTGTCTCCGAAACACGTACACAAGACCCTCAAAATGAACCTGGGTTTCCCACACTTTATACTTCTTGTGTCTGGTGATCCTGATACAATGGTTCATGGTATTTAAGGCGTGGGAATTGTGCTTAACCCGGGGAATGAATGCGATTTACTGGACTGAATTTCAACAAATGTTCGTCTGAGCCATTCGGTTAACTGGCTCAATAAGGACTAATGTATTTCGACGTGGTAGATGGTGCTTCTTGTATCGGCATATGTTCTGGCAGACGGCAGCTCAGGGATAACATCCATCGCACAGACAAGGAAGAGCGACTTCCTCAGTTGTGTGCTGAACATCACTCGATTCTAACCAACACAAATATTCAGCACAGGTGCCGTATTACCTGGAGGCGACCAACTGTGAACCAGCGAACTCAGCTGGACCGTGTCAATCAGTTCATTCACGAGCATGCACCTGAACTCTGACCAAGACATCGTGCAGGCAAATGGATCTATTCGCCTCCTCTCCGGTTGATGCTAAATCATTCCGTTCATCACCTGAAAAGCATCTCTGTAGCCAAACGGTATCGATTTGAGTTGGCTGAGAAGCTTCCAGAGCTCAAGGGTCACGACATTAATACTGATGATACTCACAGAGGTCGCTTACATACTCCAGTGAACACTAGATCTCGCTACATGCATCTCTCCTTGATGCCAGAAAAACTATACCAGCAACAAACGACTGTGATAGCGCGCCCATATCTCACAAACGTCAAATAATGAAGAGTCTAAGGAACGACATAGAGCACCCATGGAACGGAGAATGTTTTTGCAACAGGAAGCAATCACATCCCGTTCCAGCCAACCCGACCGGTTGGTCCCAGGGGGGTGAGCGTTAGTGAAACGATCTCCGAACAATGGGGCTTCAGTTCACTCACAGAAATTTATCTTAGACGATGAGCTGAACACAGTTAAGTTGGGTCCCGTCAACCAACCGTGAGGAAGGAATAAATGAACCCGAATGGAAGGTCGACATCAGTCGACCACCGACAATGGAGTTCCAGTGTGAAACTTCATGCTTCAGCGCAACAAAGCACCTGGTCCAGATGTTCACGTACCAAGATTTAGAGGCAAAACTAGGCCGAAGTTCACTAGGCTTCGAACGCTCGAACCACTCGGTTACCATACAGTAGATTGCAACACAGTGCAGCCGCCTGACAGAGTGCATAGATATTCGTGACCACATAGGTGACAGATGGTCCATATCAGGTATCCGGTCAAATAAGAATGCATGCAGGCGTGTATGCAAACATACAAAACCATTTAGACCCGGTGCTTCACTGAGTGAAGTTTAACAAACCTACAGTAAACATACCTGGAGCTTATGTGGATTTGAACTGTCATCTGTAAACAGGATGCGCGCGTGACTTGGAGGCGGAAACATACAGATGGACAGCGGCAAACACTAAGAATGCGCGTAGAGCCCTCTTCGTTTTTAATTTTTTTAAAAGAACTTTGTGGAAAAAAACACTTTACTCACGCTGTAAGATAGCCACTTGATTAGAGACAAACAAGATATGGTGCACAGTACAAGTAAACTGGGATCGAGGATAATAGAGGTGGGACGAATGCTCCTGTCTCTCGTTGAATCAAGGAGGCGTACTCAAAAAGAAGCAAGACAAAGTGTGACCGGGTTCCGAAGGAGTGGATTCAAACACGTACATCGTCCGAGGGTCTACAGGGCCTTTACAATTCGTCATGCTCGGCCAATAACTCGCCGTAGTTTGTCACCGCACTGCCAATCAACGTCTCATGACAACCAATCAGTTCCTGCTCTGATAATTTTCCATCCTGTGTGGAGAGGAAGACATGTATGAGAGCAGGCGAAACCAAAACACCGATGGAAAGACGACAAAACAATAAACAAGACGTAGACTCAGTGACTATGCGCAGAATACCACAAAACGAGAAGTGGAGGGAAAAAATGAGGTGAAGGCGGTAAAGTCGAGCTACTGTTACGTACGGGAAGGACGTAACTGGATGGACAGCAACTCTGGCAGATGAGGCCGTCTTTACAGGATAGTTCTTCTGGCTTTGGTTTCCGCCAGGAACTGCTATCATCTGTGGCTCCATATAGATGTTTGTGTGCGAGGGTGGACGCACCACCTAAACAGGTAGGCTGAACCATGGAGGGTGATTGGGGATCCAAGACTCTTTTGCCTTGCAGATTTTACTTGGTCGTGTAAATCTAAATTTTCTCCAATAGAAGACGGTTGGAACTGGAGGCTTAGTGAATAATTCTTCAGAGATTGACAGCTGATAGTCTGTCAGTTGTCTTTTACACGCTGCGTCCCTGATAAACCACGCGCTGGCATTTTAGAAATCTGAAAGCCCAGATAAGGCGGCTGTGAAATTCAAGCACCCAATAAAGATAACTGGCACAGCTTTACCACGTTGCACTGCTTGATAGTCCTCACGATCAAAGTTCGTGTACCAAATGCCATTTAAGGTCACCAAATCAAGAGCTGCAGCGGAAAGATTCCAATTTTTTCGTCTGATATCGCTGTTGTACTGGGTTTCAAAGATATATATAAATATAAATGCTACGGCTAGCAGGTGCCAGTAGTAGAACATGGAGGCGTGACTTGCGTCTGAGTCTTGGACGTCCCATACAATTCAAAAGCAAAAGCGTCTCTGTAACAACAATTTCGCCAGATTTAACACGATGCGCGTCACAAAGGTGCACTTCTGGAATCTTAAGACACGCTTGTTCACTCCACGTTCACATCCTCATACAACTCAGCAGAGTTTATTTGGAGAGCTCTCATCCCTACAGAGAATTCGGACTACAGCTCAGGTGCCCATCAACACAACGCGAGAAAGACTCGCCCTTCAAAGAAGTAAGAGAATACCTGCCTCAACTGCCCGAAGAGAAGCCAATTTTTTCTGACAAGATCGGTGATAGTCCGATGACAAAACTCACAGTCTAACCACCATTATTTAGTGTGTTCCTATGGGCCACCTGAAAACTACATCACACCTTCACGTAGAACTGAAGTTCAGCGTGAATCTTGTATTTTAAGTGTTTTCTAAACAGAGTGAAGATAGAAGACAAACGACATAAAAAGCTCGTCGCTGGAGAATTGATAAATTACATACTTTCATCATGACCAAAATGCGACTGAAAAAAGCTTGGAAGCACACCCGGGGCTGAGATGAGATCAATAAGACCCCGCTGCAGAAGCGTGCACCTTGTTTAAAAAGTTGGACAAATACAGAAACTGCTGACAGACTATCGTAGAAACAGGCCAGGAACAGGGGATTCATCCAGCAGTTCGATTAAAAAATTGTTAACAGGTTTGACAAGAGACTCCATCACAGTTACAATTACTAATAACACAAGGACTGACGCCATTCCGGTATTTTAAAACTTTTACGGTTTTTGTAAAGCTATAATGATTTGAAATGGTCGAAAAATTGGCATGCAGCCAAAGGAGATGTAGAAACAATGCCACCGCGTTGTAATCGGGAAAGGTTTCGAAGCCCTAATTCCATATGGACTCAGAAAAAAAAATAAAAAAATCGTTCAGCTGTAGCACCCTTTCGGTGCCTAGCTGCCATGCCACCCGAAGGAAGCACGAGGGCTGGGATACTGCCAGGTTGCCCAAGCCTAGACAGGGGAAGTCGAGAGGCAGAGGCAGGGTTCGAACCACGGACCTTCCGGTCAGTACGCTCGCGCTCTAACCGCTGAGCTATCTCGCCCCCCCCCCTCTGATATGGACTCAGAGGTTGTACAACAATTCATAGAGGAGAAAGTATACACTGGGAAAAGACTTACTCCATCTTTATCACAACTGTTAAGTAAGTGTGATACTTCGGACTCAACGTGATCGTCACCGGGAGGGAAAATCCACGCTTTGACCTCCTCTTTATCCAATTTCCCGTCGTGATCCTTGTCACGCTCGTCGTCGAAGTGTTTTCGTTCGTCTTTGATCCAGTCCGGTTCTTCTTCAGAAGGATTCGAGGGGACCCAGAGATCGTCTGTGAACGAAAAGAGGTAAGACAACGTTTTCACTGGATACGATTCATGAAGAATGTAACTACAGACTGCAGTTATTCCCCAGAAGAGAAGCCACTACTGGGAAAGGATAATTCGAACACTTGGGATGGTAGACTCTCTTCGCGGACTCTGCTCAGATTTCAATGTATGCGATTCTTGAGAATTGTAAGACAAATTGTAGGACCTTGTACTAGTGTTATTTGACAAACGATTCCACGCTCTTTGACTACCTCTGTCTCCCAATATTAGTATGGTGCAAATCGTGCTGAAGTGCTCTAACCATTAAAAGTTACGGTTCTTGACCCAAAGAGAACGTCTTAGTTACTTGAGGAATTGGATAGCTTGCTTGTAGTTAGCACTCCAAACAAACAGGAATCTCTATCCGTCCACAAATTTGTCTGTATCCAGGCGGTGTCTAAGCGAAATATCAACGCGTGATACTAACCACAAGGTCTGGTGCAATTATCTTTGAAACTACCTTAAAAATAATAGCTACTCAAGTGTCTACTGTGACCATAGGTCTACGTAGTACCCAGATCACGTTTCCGACAATTCCAACAATTCCTTAAAATAGTAGTAAAAGGCATACGAACATGCTGTAATAAGCAGCTATTTCAAGGGGAACGATTCCTAAGTGCTTGAAACAGGTTTCCGTTTTAACAGAAGACTCAACCGAATCCAGTTGAATGTCTCGTTTATGATGGTCCACTGTCGAAGAATATTCAGCAACCTTATGAGTAGTGTGTTACGTTTAGACGGTGCTACAGTGCTGGGAAGGGAACCTCGATGGTGTTCACTGCCATGTGAGACAAAACTCAATAGTTGTCGAGAAGTAACACGATCTTCCTGGGTTTGAATTCGAAACAATTCTACAGCTAGTTAAATAGGGTTAAACAGGATTTGGACAGTTTGAAAGCTTTGTACGCGTTGCATTGCGTCCACAGCTCAGGCCGTTCAAAGTTCCTATGAGGGTTCTTCTTGTATTCTCTTATAGGTGGTCAAAAAACGAAACCGTGGATTATCCAGAGTGGTGGAAAATGGCGTCTTCAGAGGCATAACCCTTAGAAATCAGGTGATGGTTGTTTGCTGTGGACTTATCCGAGGAACTGCCTCTCTTCATAAATCCCTCTTGGTAGATACAGAATACTACAAAGCTGTGAACGTCATTGCGAGCGGTAGAAGCCTGAAGTTAGAAAAGGGTCAAACAGAAGAACAATTAGTTTGGATACAACGCTATAGAACATTGCATGATGGTGCACACCACTGGAGTAATCCCGCACGCACACAAAGCCCCAGGTAGGTAGAATGTACACGTCGCTGGAAAAAGGGAATATACCTGACGATGTTTGATATCCAGCAAGGGGACACTGACATGCGGATAAGTACAATTTCAGCAGTGACAAGCATTCGACTTCTTTCTGCGACCAACTAAACGGAACGGGAATAGACTAATTTCCGTACCTGGGCAGATGCGTCGTCATGAAGCTTGGGATTCGGGATGCACCGTCAGAATCAGAAGGACTACTCACAAAAATCAAATTATTATTGGAATCGATCGAAATGGACATTCGGGAGCGTCAACTGTGATGAGGCATGTACTGTCTGGTTGCTGCTCTAAAGCGTAGGTACCTGGTTGTCGGTGTTTTCCCATATGGAAATAAGGTTGCTCGTGATAAGTCTCAGTCATTCCCCCCTTTTTCTTTCCACCCTTTACTATGCGTTGTTCCTCATTACTTTGTAGCAGTTAGGCGCCACTATTTATTACTGGTGTATTACTGTCGACAATGAGTGGATAACTAAATGCCTTGAAAGACTCATTCAAAAACGGACCAGAAACGAAGTGATTTCAGTGGGAACCAGGGAAAAATGACTGGATTATGGTCGATTACGGAAAGGAAGCTCTCTTGGACATCCCACACATTCCCTCGCCCTTATGTCTTCAGCCTATACCTATAAAAAGCATCATAAAACACCAAACATGTTCGAGCTGCAGAAACACTCGGTAAATCGGGGTTTCTTCCCCATGTGTCTGGGTGGAAAAGGATTTTGAGTGTATTACTAATTGTGTTCTGACAGTTCTGCTTGGGAGTAACCTTGTCAATCACTTCTAAACGGGACTCTCCACGTTGTGGACACAGAAGCAGCCTCGCTCCGCGAATGGGTGGTGACAAGTATAGGGTTATAAATGGTTTAAATATTCGTGATCCAACCTAGGAATCCATAAAAAAGAGCCTCACACCAGTGTGACACGATCAACATGACCGTCGCAGTCAAATTTTGAGCACGCCGAGCAACTGTAACATTCTTACAATTAACTCTTCTGACTGGGGCATAGCTGTTATAATGAACTCGGAAAAGTAAATTAGGTTCGGCAGATAAGGAGTCAGTGGAATTAAAAGCCAGCAATCGCGAGGAGTAAAATAAACATATGCTTTCCAACCTGAAATAATCCCTTTAGTCTATCAGCTATAAACCATGTACCAAGAGCGATGCAGCCAACCAGTGAAGGCGACGGCACGATCAGTTAGTTCGCGTTGGCATCCACCAGGACAAGCCTCACTGGATTCCGTTGAAGACAGTCTGCTCTGAATTCGACTGTACGAAAGTCACTATCAAGTGAGAGGGGGCTACTAACCACAAAACTCGCAACGCGGTGAACAGTGGGTTGAGGCTTCTATCTCAACGGCTACAACGGTGGAACACTGATTCTCAGCTGAATCTCTCGTTTGTGATAGTCTTCAACCGAACGCACTGAACAGAGCCAGTCCCCTGTTTGAATTGGAGCGATATGTAACATATGAAAGTAGCTTTCCAGACACAAAATTTACAAAGCTGATGGAAAGACACCTTACGTAAAATTTGGTGTTCAACTAGCAAATAGGAAGCTCTGGTATCACGCCCATTTGAGGAGCCACAAAAAGGACGAAATCGGTAGTGAGCTGTCAAGGCTTTCATCAGCTTTATAAATAGCGTTTTGTCAAGAAAAATCCATGGAAAATTCCACACACAAAAGACAGTTTCCTTCACTTGTAATTTTTACGGCCATGTAGGTCAGAACCCTTTTAGACCGAGTCAATCGCACAGATTGCTTCGGTTGGTTGTCCTTCTAAGGGGGAATCACTGTACTATAAAGTGCACAGAGATCTGGCAAAACCGCTCAATCGGAACGACTAATCATATGTGGCGATCTTGGAGTACCTAACTGCCAGATAAGCTACAATAATGGAACACCACGAGACTAAATTGCGGACAAGTGTTTTTCTTCGTCAGGATAATGATAGAAATTTTCTCCGACAGAATTCCAAATGAACTGTTTAAAAACAACAAACATTTAGGGTTGGACTAACCCAAAAACCAAAGAAAAAGAACTAACCTATATATTCCTTTTGGCTGATGTATCCGTCAAGGTCATGGTCCATTTCTTCAATTGTCTCCTTTAGAATTGAAAGGGTAGAAGGTTAGAAAACAGATGGGGTATACACATGCACCCACGGTGTGGATAAGCTATTTTTGCCTAGTCAAGGTTTCGTAAATCATCAAAATGGAATCACAATTTCCAGAAAATACCCGAAGGAAAGTAAAACCTCAGCCGCCGAACCTCAAATACAAAAAAGAAATCGTCCAGCTGTAACACCCTTTCAGTTGCTAACTGCCATGCCACCCGAAGGAAGCACGAGGGCTGAGATACTGCCAGGTCGCCCACGCCTAGACAGGGGAAGTCGAGAGGCAGAGGTGGGGTTCGAACCACGGACCTTCCGATCAGTAAATTCGCGCTCTAACCACTGAACTATCTCGCTCTCAAATACAGGGTTGCATCGATCCGCTAACTCCGATGAACATTTTTCGAGAGAACACAAAGTAACTTATTTTAAAAGTTGTATTATGAAAACCATTGTAACACCGGAAGGCTGCGAAGGCACACTCGGTCTCAGCAGATGTTCTACAAAGCTGCATGACGAACGAAACGAGCGCTAAATCTTCCCTCAATCAGGTCACATTTGGTGGTGTCATCCCAATGGCCTGCTGGCACGGGATGGTGTCTGCAAAAAGGTAGTACTGAGTCATGAAGGGTCAACAAAGAGAACGCTCACATGTGAGCATCGGTGAGTGAAAATTGCACATGTAGACACGCATGATGACGACGGAACAACAATTTTCTTTTGCCCCATTTTAGACCTGATTCGGCTGTACATTACCTAGATCATGTGAATGTCATACTTAGAGGCAGATTGCTTTACCAGCCCCATATGTCAAACCGAGTTACCATCGAAAGATGGCATCACCTACGCATACCGTAACCTGATAGGGAAACAGTAAAGGCACAACTGTACTTATCCCAACTAGTTTATGGGGTCCATGAGGTTTTGGCATTAGCAGCTCAAGTAATCAATGAGGAAACACTGTTTTTCTTCATCCCCCTATTCGAGTTAGTCTCCTTGTTCGCATTGCACGGTTCGCAACTGTGACTTGGACTGAGATATGTGTATGAATGATTGAAAAATCTTCCAAGTGAAATGAATTGATGACGTCCGTGAAAGCGTATCTCAAACATAGTGGAAAAAATTTACACAGCCGAGCATAAGTAGGCAGACGGGAATAAAAGAAATTATAGTGCTAGGAAACAGCGCTTCTTAGAGTCAAAAACAATGTGGCACAATCTGTGGAACTACGGTTCGGGTTTTACCCCAGAATAAGGCTTGTCTATAGAGAAAACAGAAAAGTCTGAGATTCTGAAGATATACGTCCAAACAGCCGATAAAATTCGAGGTTACTCCAGGTCTACTTGACTCGATAAAGTGCAAATACATAAGTATCAAATTTATTGAGTTCTTGAGCGATCACGCAAAGACCTTTTGATTAGTAGAACGGACTACGTTATATTTGCTTTATGTCTAGTAACAAGTCCATGTCATATTGGACTCGTCCGTTCAGAAACCTGATAACTTTGGTCAGTGTTTGAGGTGCTTCCGCGCCCTTCAATACAATTCTTGTACTCAATGTCGTTCAAGAACTAGATTGGTTTCACAAGCATTATGTACGTCATGGCCCAAGTGGTTAGAGCGTGAATTTATGACCGGAATAATCGTGGTTCGAACCCGACCTCTGTCTCTCGATTTCCCCTGTCTGAGCTTGGGCAACCTAGCAGTATTACAGTCCTCGTACAACCTTCGGGTGGCACGGCAGTTAGGCACCGAGCAATATGTACGTCATCAGATAAGAGATACTGGTAAAGCCTGGTTGCAGTCACTTCTTCTAAAATCTTAATGTATCGGCGGATGCTCCGCTCGCTTCTTCTGGAAGTTTGAACTTCAAACACCAATATCTTTCCGAATTAGATAATCAACCTCTCTTAATTGGGTGACTTTTTGAAAACAGGGCCTCTGTATGATACCTGGATTTCATTTAAAACCGCCAATTAATTGCCCAGACACAAGAACAAATAAATTTTTATGAACTTCACAACACGATTTTGCACAGACATTGACATCAGAATAACTCTTCGCATTATTAACAGGAATAGAGACGGGTAAACTAGCCAGCAAAGCAAGGCAGATTTGTCGGTGCGATCGGCACTAGATTCGGCGTTTGCTACCGTTCCGTTTACGAGGTATCCATCAACTCATTGGTCCTACATGGATTTCATCCAAAACTGTTCATCTCAACAAAGAAGAGGGCATCCCTTGGAGGCTTTTCTGAACGGCATTGCACGGCCTCTCATGACCAGGGTTTGCGACCTCGATACAGTAACACAAGTTTCTTTACAAATGTGAGCCATACTCAGCGACATGCTAGCCAACGGTGCAGAAGTATCAGTTGATTGTCCGCAGGACAACCAGGTGGGAAGCACAGTCAACCTACTGCAGACTCCAGTTCTGCTGAACCAGCAGGAGTCAGTCATAGCATAGCCAAAAACGCCGGCGTAGCACGGGACAGTTGGAAACACGTTCATAACAAACCGTCGTTGTTACGCATTTCTAATGAACCTCGTGGAGAAACTGTTTGAAACAGATCTTTCCCACAACCATTTCCTTACTGCCGACTATGAAGGGATCCGGTCAAATGACTTGCGGCGTACGATGAGTTCGTCTGGCACCTAAATCGTTTAAAAGACATTCGGCAAACCTTTGCTTTAACTGTTCAGCTGTAACACACCCATTCGGTGCCTAGCTGCCATGCCACCCGGGGGAAGCACGAGGGCTGGGATACTGCCAGATTGCCCAAGCCTAGACAGGGAAGTCGAGAGGCAGAGGTGGGGTTCGAACCACGGACCTTCCGGTCAGGAGACTCGCGCTCTAACCACTTGAGCTATCTCGCCCCCAACCTTTGCTTTACCTCGACTCCTACTCATGAGGAGCATTCTGTTCAAATTTGACCGAGTACCTGATAAAAAAACCATGTGCCCGGAGCGCAATGTGATGAGAGGCGACCAGTAGAAACAAAACTCAATTCGGGAATCAATGGTTCTTCAGTTCACAAAAATTCCTTGGGTAGTCAAACATAGGGGACAACAAGCTAAAAGATATAAAGGGCAGTAACAAGCAGACTGGATAAAGCACCATTATAGAAATCAAACGAGCACGTAGCGCATAACACTTCGCAACAGTAACCAGTTTACCTGAACCACCACGTCTTGCATTTCTGGATGTGATTCAGCATTGAAGAACGCCGCGCTTTCCGTGAAACTCAACACGCCATCATGGTTAGCATCAGCCAAATCCCAACGGCGTTTGTCACGTTCCAAAAACTTCTGTCTCGATTCCTCGTCTTTGTCTGAGGAACCAAACATGAACATCAGAAAGGGATTGAAGTAAACCACGCCAAAAGTACTCGAACTAGAAATAAAGAAAACAAGAAAGACCATCCTACCTTCATACTCGCCATCAGGCTCGGTAACTTTCTGCTGGTAAAATTCCCACGTCAACATATCGGACGGTTTTAGTCCATATTCGGACCACTGTTCCATGGCATTGCCTTTCAACCACTGGTGCAGCTCATCAGTACTGAGGAATCCATCGCTATTCGTATCCATTTGAGTGAACAGGCTCCTTGAGGAAAGGGATATAGGACGATTTGGTTTTAGGATGTAAATCAAATAGTCGAACCGAACAAGTCAAAGATAAAGATGAGGAAAGTTGGGGCTATAATTAACGTGAATGGGTCATGCGGAAGGTAAATCCTTCCCACCAACTGAATGCCTGTCTCATTTCACTAAGTAAGGCACATGCTCCTGGTTAGGAGGGTTATTTTACTCGTCACAGGACAATGTGGTAGGATGATTCGGCCGTATGCCGGGTGCCATTAGTGATACGCATATCTGGCAGAGTTTTCAAATCTGTGAACCGACTCACTCTAAGGTGAAAAGTAAGTAAACAGTGACCACCTGTCTGTCACTGTCACCAAATATTTATGGACGGGAGCTTTATGAAAACTACTGGCCTGATCACCCTTCGAACATGTTTCCTCATCAGTAACTCGAGCGAAGGTTCTCAATCGATGCACACGACTGGACAGCAAGAAGCCAAAGCAGTGCGCTACAATCTACACATCTATCGCGCGTGCGTTTATTCCCCTCTCTCGCCATTATCAGCTTACATCACAACTTCCGAAAAGCACCCATAATCCAACACATTAATGGTTCAGTTCCCATTGCCCGAATTTGGCGTAAATGTACTACCCAAACACAGATCGATTAATCGCATTCATCAGTAGGGTCCACCAACAGTGGTAAGCAAATGTGTTATCTAACAGGGAAATGCGTAAAAAGTGTCGCCTTGAGAGGCAATTGATAATTGGTTGGACTTGTGCAACGATAAATGAATACAAAACCAGAGGGCCTAAAGGTGGCGAACGCTTCAGAGTCCCACAAATTGAACGAATATATTCGCGCCTGAAATCGAGTTGATTGCACCTCCATTGACCTGTCCATCGTCCTAGCTTCTTAGTAGCAGTCGGTAACCTCTCGGGTCTACTGCAACACTAGTGTTGAAGACTGGTACCTCCCTGAAACATGACACCAGTACCATACCAATACAAGTAACTTAAACAAGTGCATCTTTGAAGCTAACCAGATCTGTCAATCGGGTGAAGTGTTGCTAATTAGTCCACAGACTACAACACCTTTACTAAGTCAAAACAACATGGCTTCCTAGACCAAGAACTATCACAAAAACAAATCAGGCAGCAAAAACAAGATGTGACTATTTGCCATGCATGTCCAAGATTTGACACAGCTGAAACCAAATCCAGATCATTTAAACTACGATTTCCATCTTTCAGATGTGTGAAATTGGAATGGCAGGTTAACTCATTAGCAAGAAAAACAAACATGTAGCGGCAAAAAAATAAATCGTTCAGCTGTAGCACACTTTCGGTGCCCAAATGCCATGCCACCCGAAAGAAGCACGAGGGCCGGGATAATGCCAGGTTGCCTAAGCCTAGACAGAGGAAGTCGAGAGGCAGAGGTCGGATTCGAACCAAGGACCTTCAGGTCAGTAAATTCGCGCTCTAACCATTGAGTCATCTCGCCCCACCCCATGTAGCAGTGGGTCTGATGAACCATCGAAAAGGTGCGAAAATGCAGTGCAACCTGTTGCATGCAAGAGTAGTGAGGTACTGTAAAGCAGCGAACCCTCAAGCAGTGGATTCGAACCTTGAGTCTTTCGGTTCGCAAGGCTCTACATACTCTTTTGTCAGTTAGGGAAATCCAAGCTATACACGGCATGCACACACGAGATCACAATTAACTCACTTCAGCCGAGATTCTTTTGCACTGTCGGGTAAACCACGGAAATCGTCGGCAGCCTTGCCGAAAAGAGCATCTTGATCGTATTTGGGATTGTGCTCGCCGTCGATTGTGTGTTGTTCATTACTTAGGTCCTTGGAAAATTAGATTGGAATAAGAACCACTGTGTAATAACATATGTGACTAGCAAATACAGACGTGAAGAGCCTGAGAAAACATGTGGCAAACAAACGAGCGATTAAGCTATCGCCTACTCCGAAAACGTCTACAGATTTGATCAATCACAACACACAAAAAATTAACGTTTGCCAATGTTCTTTTGGAATATGAGGCGGGGCTGTTTCGTTTTGCGGAAGTCTTCTTCATTTCATGGACATGTCCACCAGCTCTCTGACTACTCGGTGTCTAGGGAATCTGCAATGAGCCGCCATGAGCGACAATTGTTTGTATAGTTATTACGGCACCAGTCCGAGCTATCGACGTGACATTTAGGGTTGATTCGGTCGCGGCTAAGTTCGGGAAAACAGTCCTAAAAGCTCATGTCAAAGATTCTTTCAATCTTCTTCCGTTAGTCCTAAAAAGTATTACTGCCACTGCACTTTTCCAACAGCCCCGTTATCGGCCATGTTCGACAATGATAAGACTCAGAAACCAGTTGATGATCAGTTGAATAGTCTTATGTGTTTGGGCTATCCACAAGAAAAGCTGAATGACAGGCGAGCATCTTGGAAGCAGTGATGACGCTGCAATAGCTACTCAGATAATCTGCTCCATAAGTTTGTTACTAAAAAAAAAGGAGGATTTTGTAACGTCAAACTCGTACACTCAAAAGAGTCATCGTGCTCGACAGAGCAGATCAGCCGAGCAGCTGAAACCGTAAAACATGGGTCTGATAGTACTATCTTTTCTACTTAGTCTTCACGTGAATGGTTGACCTTCGAAACGCTTTCTGCACCCTTGGCATGGCAGCGCGAATAAGGTTCGTATTAGTAGTCGTTGTGGTTCCAGCCTCGGATGTCCTACCTAGCGAAGTCTGCGTAGTCAGACCACGAGCTTCAGTTCTGTGTTGTTGACGCCACCAAAGACCCGATGTCTTATTTTTACACTGCTCACAGGTTGTTGCCACTAAACATGCGAAATGAGTTGTGGACAAGGATGGCCGAATGCGGACAACTGTTGGGTCTCCGGGGGACCAAGTAGCCAGCTTTCATACCTAAGAGAAGTGCTGCTTGGATGGACGCCCGTTCGACACTTGTGCCTCCAAGAGAAAGCCGATATACCGCTGTCGGTATGAGTATTTGAGATTGGTCGATGCCACTTGCCTTCACAATTCTGAGTTCAAGTCACCGCTGGCAAAGTTGTTAGGTTCAAGCAGTTCACGACATCTACAAAGCCCAAGTTAAGTGTGGTTACCGGCCTGTCTTGCGCCTGGGTAGTAAGAAGTACCAATGGTTTCCAAAGTAAGGTTATCAAGAGTGGTTTGGCTGGCAGTCAGAACTTCACCCCAAGCTACCTTATCCGCGCAGCCCAAATTTCGAAGTCGCCCCCCCCCCTATTTGGAGACAGATCCATAAAACTATTACTGACTCGAGAAACAGAGGTTGGATCCGTCGCTTACGAAATTAAACAGAAATAGCGATACTGGGAAACCTTGGATAGATTCACTCGAGAGCGCCAGGGTGTTTCGGTGTGCTTTCAAGATACCCGCAAATCTATCCTCTATCATTTTTAGTGAGACAGTATCAAAAACTCTGTCGAAAGAATCATTAATGTCGAGAAAAGCAGCGGTCATGGGTAAGCGTGTCTGTGCTCTAAAATGTGTTGTAATGCAACTATTGGGTCCAGGCAAACACAGCTATTGTGGAAGACAGCTTACTCTTCATTACAGGTCAGTTGGTTTTATGAGACTGGTAACTCAATCCTCAACAATTTGCTTGTTCTTTTTCCACGATAGCGGATAATCGTTCAGCTGTACCACCCTTCAGTGCCTATTTGCCAAGACACCCAAAGTATGAGGGATAAGCTACTTTCAGGTTGCCCAAACCTAGACAGCAGGAGTCGACATACCGATGGTGGGTTCGGCCACGAACCTTCTGTCAATAAGTTGGCGCCAACCACTACGCGCATACACAATCTGACACACAACCCTGCGTCATTAGATTGCAAACAGATGTGCCCGTAGGAACGACAGTCCTGAACAAAAGTGCTATACCGGTAGCCAATAGCGAGGTGAGCAACACCCACTTCTGATGTGCGGAGGATATGTGACACGTCGCCAGATGGTTTACGATGCCAAAAGTCCGGAGCATTCACAGGCGGATAGTGCTTAACACACAAAGTGAGAAAACGGTCATCGTTGTCACTTCCAGTTTTATCAGGGTCATTGAAATGTCTGATCAATTTTATCCGACTAAAGAAGACCTCCGGAAATTACAACGATGTCGGTGTCGGGGGTCTTATTAGCAAACCATGGAGCTAAACGCAGAGATACTGTGACTTAATCGGCGTAAGTAGAGACAGTAAAAATAGGTCGTTTGGTCTGTAGCCTCGCCTCCTGGAAGCTGAACTACCTCAGACCGGTGAACCTAACACCAAATTCAGCAGTTGTGATCTAGAATCGATTCTGGACAACCGAACAAAATCTACAGGGCTATCCGTGCTCTGCATCAGGGTTGAGCATATAGCTGGGTCTCAAAGGTTGTGTGAATCAGACTACGGTGTGGGTTGTATTGCTGCACGGCTGCGGGACTTGACCACTTCGGGTACAGGACCTAAGACATCTTCATGTCTTTGACCACCGATGTCTCACAAGTGCAGCTGGAATCAGTTGGAACCACCGAATTCACGAGCTGGTCAGGAGACGAATATTTGGTGTAGGAGAGGGTACATGCAGCAATGGAACCTAAGGTGGCTGGGCCATGTGTTACACGTGCTATCAGCCATGTCTAGTTCAGAGATGCGGAAACCTAGATGTGGACAGCATTTTACAAGGCAGAAGGGCATGAAGGAATTTAGGAGAAGTATGGGTGTCATTCTCGCTGTTCACCTCCCAGGATGACATCCACAAAACCCTCCCTGTGCTTGGCTGGAGACACCGAACGATATCAATCAATTGTTCAGCTGTAGCACCCTTTCGGTGCCTAACTGCCATGCCACCCGAGGGAAGCACGAGGGCTGGGATACTGCCAGGTTGCCCAAGCCTAGACAGGGGAGGTCGAGAGGCAGAGGTCGGGTTCGAACCACGGACCTTCCGGTTAGTAAATTCGCGCTCTAACCGAACGATATAGTGGCTATCCGATATCAGTGGCGTTCATGCTGCCAGTTTCTATCTATCTCTCCATCATCATCATGGACAGAATGACATAAGTGTTCAACACTGATGCTTCGCTGCCGTACAATCATGCTCTATTTGAAAGTCCTATTGTGAACAAAAGAATAAAGGTGGACAAGGAAGAGACTCAGTGCTAGCTTAATACGATCATCCCGAGGTGCCTATACCTCCAAACACTCATTCAGGCAACCTGGATAGAAAATGACAACAGGAACGCCACTGACATCGGTTGGCAGCCGTATCTTGCAGTCTCCAACCAGGCGCAGTGAGGATCACGCGGTCCCCATCCTGGAAGGCTAGTAGCACCGACAGCACCAAAACGTTTCGTGATTTCTTTCATAACCCTCTGCCAGGTCAAGGGGTGGCTACCTCTCTGCTTCCGCCACTCTGAATTGGGCATGGAAAACAGCACTCTCTTGGGCAAACGATGGTTAGGCATACGCAACACATGTCCCAACCAACGCAGCTTCTGGTACTGGACACGTTCTTCAATGGAAGTACCCGTTGCACACCCGAAAACTCGCTTTCTAATTGCTTCGTTGCGGATACGCCGACACGAACCCACAGGAGCTATGGTTCTGAGACAGCGATTGTCGAATACCTGAAGACGTCTCAGCTCTGTTGCTCGAACAGGTTAAGTCCCACAGCCATAGAACAAAAAAGACCGCACTGAAGCTTGATACACACATCCCTTGAGATTCAGGGAGACATCACTTTGACGCCATAGGTGTCTCAAATTAACAAACGCGATCTGGGCCTTGTAGATTCGTGCATTGACCTCACGTGTCACACTGCGATCAGAACTAATACAACTTCCAAGATAAGTAGAACGCTCCATTATTTCCAGTGTCTCTCCCTTGCGTGTTCAGTGACTGTATGTCCACGAGAATGACCTTACATTTTGTGAGTGCAAAGTGCATACCAAAGGACGGGATGACTAGTCAGTTCATACAAATACACCTGCGCTTTCTCCTCCCCTTCGAAGACGAGAACGATGTCGTCTGCATATTACAGATAGAAAAGGTTTTCGTCAGAGGCTATTTGAACACCGGGGTTTTCAAGAACTTCCAGCGTTCGTCTGTGTCTCAACGCTCACGAAACCACATAAGAATGGATAGAGTGGTCACCCCTGACGGACATCGCTTTGTGTACGAAAGCTTTTGAAGAGCTATCCGTACGCTTTCACATCCGGAGGTTTCAGAATACAAACGTATCATGTTCACAAACTTCCAAGGCACTCCTTGATGGGCAAGCGTGTCAAGGAGAGCAGACCGGTCAACCGAGTCGAATGAGCCTTGGAAATCCAGGAATACTAAAATTGAGTCGTTTGTACATATGGCGTTGTTCTAGTACCTGGCGGTGTGGAGATTTGGTCAACGTAACCCTTACCGGGCCGGAACCCCGCCTGCTGCTCTCGATTTAGTGTTTCACAAGCCACCACAAGGCGATGTAGCACAAGTGACCGGGGTCACACTCACTACGAGCCTCTTTTTGGAAATGTTCTCCCCCCAGTTGTCTGGGACAGATTCCTTTTCCCAAATGCAAGCAAACAGAGCAGACTCCCATCTTTGAACAATGCGGGTGGGGGGGGGACATCCGGACCAGAAGCTCAGTGGCGCTTGAAAGAACATATGCAGTCGTAAACCTCCGAGGCCATAGGTGGTTCCACGTTCACTGTCCAGGGTTCTACTTCACCTGGGGCCCCAGATGAGTGGCAGCTGACGGCCACGACAAACTGTTGTTCGAAGTATTCGGCCCAACGGTCGAGGCGTTCTTCTTTATTCAAGATGTTCTTCCATTTCCTCGGCTTTCTGTGTCCATCACAAGTTTCTATACAGATGGTCCGACTGAAAGTTGGAAGTGAAGGTATCTCGTGTGTTTGTGGCAAGCTGGCCCTGAGCCCACTTCTTTATTTCTTTCTTCTTTCCATTATAAAGCTTTATTCAACTAAGCTGATATGGTTGTAGGGCAGTGGAGCACCATGGTTTTTTTCTGTCAATGATGGTGAGGATGACGGTGATTCCTAGTCAACAACTGATCCAGGTGTCATCATCATCCTCATCAGAGACAGCAATATCAGTGCTGATATTGATATTTCACTGCCGTACAACCAATGTTCAGCTATATATAATTATAATTAATAATAATAATAATAAATATATAATTATATTTGAGGCCTTAGAATGAAAAGAGAAGAGCGTGGATAAGGAAGGGGTCCTAGTATTGGTTCACATTGATCATCCTAAGGTGCACATACCTCCAAACGCTCAATCAGGCAGTCTGGAAAGGAACTGACAACACGAAAGCCACCGACAACGATCAGCCGCCATTTATTACAATGTCTACAGTCTAGCGCAGGAGAGGTGTCGGGGACCCAATCCTGGAAGGCGGACCGCAAAAACAACACCCAAACTCTTCGTAATATCCTTCACGTTCTTCCGCCATTATGGATACAGAGAGCAACGCGTTTCGGTAGACGGAGTTTTTGTATGCGTACACATGACTGAGCCACCAAAGTTGATGGAGCTGGATGTATTTAGCGACTGAAGTACCTGCTGCACACCCCCGTTACGGATTCGCCCACGGCATTGGACACCATCAATGCTTCTGAGGAATCGGTGGTCAAAAACCCGAAGACGCCCCACTTCATCTGTCCGAAAGGGCCATACCTTGCAGACACAGCAATACTGCCATTACTGTAGCCTGGTACACGCGATACTTGACATTAGGCGATTTGCCTTTTTTACGTCACTTGTGTGATTCGGTCCTTTAAGATTTGCGCACTGACTTCGTCACAGTTCCGTCAGAACTAACACAACTACCGAGACACATGAAATTCTCTACAACACCCAATGATTCTCTTTAGATTGTAAAGAGTATGTTCGGAGACTGCATGTTGTGAAGCATGAGTTTGAAGATGCAAGAAGAATACCGAAAGATGGTGTGACGGTGGTCGGTTTATTCAACAGGGCTTGTGCTTCGCCTTCGTCTTCATGGATGAAGACGATGTCGTCTGCGCACTTCACATTGACAAGTTGCTCACCAGATGTGTATGCTAGTATGGAGAGTAAGGTCCGTAGACTAGGACAGTGAGTTGGTGGGTGGCCGAAAATACGCGACAGCAGATCCCCACTGTTTATGACGTTTGATTTTGCATGTCGAAGAGATAAACGTACGTTTAGTTTTCCTGTTGTATAAACTTGAGGCTGCACCTTAAAGAAGTATGTGGGTATAGTAATACGTCAAGGTTCACGTTCAACGAGCAGCCGAAAACGGACGGATTATAGCCACTTTGGGTTCCCTCAAGAAGCATTGGCAGCAGACGACGGTGTCAGACACTAGTGCTCAGGCTGATGGCCGAGATGGCTCAAGTGGTTAGAGCGCGAGTTAACTGACCGGAAGGTCCGTGGTTCGAGCCCGACCTCTGCCTCTCGACTTCCCCTGTCTAGGCTTGGGCAACCTGGCAGTATCTCAGCCCTCGTGCTTCCTTCGGGTAGCATGGCAGCTAGACACCGAAAGGGTGTTAGAGCTGAACGATTATTATTATTATTTATTCTTCATATTTCTCTCAGAATTCCCCATCCAACTACGCTTGGACCTGAACGGGCAATATGGCTTCGAAAACACGACTTGGTGGCGAGCGAAAAAGATAGACAACCATATTCAATCAAAACACGAAAGGAGCTGCGGAAAATACATACCTGTTCACTAACTCGAGACTTATGTTCTGCCTGTGGGTGCTTTGCTACGGATGTTGTCACTAATCCTAGCGTCAAACACAGCGCAACCAAAGAAACCATCCGACGCATCCTGGAAATAAACACCCGAGTCAGCCTTCGGCACGACAACCAGGCAGACAGTGCGCCGAAAATACCGGCCTCTCATTGGTCGACATTCCTGGCAATCAGAAATGGTCACAACAGCATCCCAGCAGATCAGAACCAGGATCAGAAGAATCAGGCATGATTTCGGGTGTCATGGCATATGCCTTGAGGTACAGACTATTACGTAGGAAACAGATGCGTCCAAGCTTAGAATGACATTCTAGGTTGGCGGAGTTGTCAAGGTGTATTTATGATCTCAGAGGCATGTTCCAGATAAAAGAAACAAGTTGAAAAATAGTGTTCCATGGCCATTTCAGCCTAGTTCTTTCAACTGATTCGTGAAATCACGCCAACGGATGTCAAAAACAGTAAAACATTCCTGGCCACAGAATTCGTCGCTATTTAATATACATAACGTATCTATCCGGCTATCAATTCGCATTCACCACATTCCTGGAAATTACCCATATAAGTGTTAGTTTCCGTTTACAAACCACTAAGACATGAAAAAATTTAACCAACCGCTTCGATCAACAGGCTCGAAAATAAATCAATCAGAAAGCCAGTTGAGTCTAAAGCATATAGTCAGTGACCACCCCACGCTATTTTAAAGCCGTTTCAAGGTCAGTCCATGTGGAGTTACGTGAGTTCATGCACCGTTCGGCGGCGCGAGGCTTACCTTCTCGGAAGGAGGACGTACGGCTCTTGACACCGGACCTAGTTCAGAGTGGGGCGAAATAAAAAACGAAAGTTTACCATGCTTGTCCGCGGGCTGCTCGAAGCTGACATTCAAACGCTGACATTTCGAATTCTGAGAATCATGCGCTGGCGAGGATAAGTGGGCAGACAGAGTTCTTTGTGCTGATTCATCTCACTGAATATGTCATTTGCACTGTACTTGGAGACTATGAGTGGCCGGTCCAGCGCGCTTCTGAAAATGCTGGATTGTGGTTCAAACTACGGGCAAGGGAGCATAAATTAGGCAGAACGCAAGAATTGACTACAAAATCACAGGGAGATGTACAGTCCACCTCACGGAAGATAATGATGGAACGACAGCCTTGGACTTCCATTAGGTTTGGGCAGGTACTGGTGCGGCTCTTTTTGGGCAGGGGAATTTGCCATGTCTATGTCAAACAAATCTTAGATTAAAGCCATCACTTTAAATGTCAATGAAAGTAAATCTCAGTGAGATAAGGCATTCGATGAGACGCCTCCAGCCGTTCACCAAAATTTTCACTGCGTAATACGAAGGTAACTTTGTGCCTTGATTGGGCAGTAGATATGGTCTATGGTTTTAGCCAGAACTGCAATTGTAACAGTATATGGTTTCGAACAATCTCATATACAGCAGCCTCGAGCCCTGCAAGACCGATTTGGTGATTAATCTTCCAGAAGCGGACAAGATGAAACGGCCAAAGAGAAACAGATGTATATGGCTGAACAACTTCGTTTGCGTCCTAATTAAAATCCATAATTTTACAGTGAAAATGCGATGGTCACCTCTAGGGCCCTCTGCCTAATTGACCAAAATCTTGAAATGCAATACTAGACCCAATAGTCTCAGTTACTAGTCTTTTCGCTCTGAGAGCATCCGCGTTTGCAAGCACGAATAAAGCCGGACGCCGAACATGAAAATTTGGAAGGTGCGGTGTTTGTTTTTTTATGACCCCGTACACCGGATTTCCGTATCGGTCACCGAATAAAACTTCTGAACTACGGGAATCCTGCTCCTAGTGACAAACTCGTCCCATTTAGTGAAGAGCACTGTACAGTATGTTGTGTGCGAAAAGAGACATTAAATTCAGTTACTTCATGGAACAAAGTTAGCGATGGTGTGAGAAGGTTTGGTGCCGTTCACTCAAGACCTCGACACGTCGGCAAAACCCATCTATGCCGGAAATCCGAGGAAAATTTGCAGTTATTTCATCCTTACTGAGGATCACTGCGCACCTTAGGAAACTCAGGGTTTGCAACCAGCGAGCGTCCGGTCAGTGGCTGAACACTTGATCATTTTGAAAAGAGGAGATAAGTACCCAGGCAGAATTTAGCCCCGCCCATCCTCGATCATATGGCCAACTACTGGCTGGATCACCGGGAGATGGATTCCCAGATGGAAGATTTAATCTTCCTGTAAGACGATTCTTCCTCTTTGAGAAGGATGATTCTCCTCATTAACTATCGCAGTCATTTTGAAATGTCCGCACCAATGGTAGGCTGGATTTTCTCGAATCCCGCTCTTATCGGAGCCCACCAACACCGCATATCATTGACGGATCCGGAGTGCTAAGTCCGTAGATGGCAGATGGGGCAATTTTAAACTTATTGAGACATTGCTTGTTAGAAGGACCTGATACACGATGTCTGAGAAAGCGAGTGTGTTCAACCTCAAACATTGTTATTCCCATACGTTTCCAGGCATATTCGGCTGGGCTCCAAGCTCCCAGCTACTTTTAGGACATTAAAAACCCCTAGACGGCATTCAGACTAGTTCGTCATTTATCACCATAAGATCCAGGCGACTTGGGATACCGTTGCGCGATTGGAGCTATACTCGCTTCGTACTCAGTAAGTACTAAATGAACGCAGTGAGAGACATTAGTGAAAACAAAGCTGGGTTCCGTCCCGCAAGAGGATGCTTCGATCATATCTTCAACCTCCGACAGATTCTGGAACAGCAACATTGCTTCCAGCAATCTACAATGGTTGTGTCTCTTGATCTGAAAGCTGCCTTTGACTTTGTGGATCGTCAGGCACTATGACAGTGTCTGTGAGGCAAACACGGCCCCCATAAGTTCTTGCCCCTCTTTAAGGTGCTGTACGCCCACTCCCGCGGCCGTGTGAAGGTCTACGGGAAGCTCTCTTCTGACAGCCTGTTTGACACCATTTGATGTGGGGAACTCAGACGGGAGATTCCCGTAGACCTTCACACGGCCATGGGAGTTGGCGTACAGCACCTTAAGCAGGGTCAAGAATTTATGGGGGACACCAGTGCTCCCGGGGCGTCCGCTCACAGATATCGAGTATGCAGATAATAAAACCCTTCTTGGATCTGATGCAGCGGTAATGCAAAGAATATTAAATAATCTAACTAATTCCGCCTCACGGTTCGGCATGCGCTTCACATCTGCAAAGTGCTACTGCAAGACCGGGTGGGCCCGAACCCTAGCCTAATACTTGTGGGCGAACCGATTGAGGTAGTAGACAAATTTGTCTACCTGGGCAGCTGTATTAGTCCCGGTGGTCTCGCGAAAGATGAGATTTCCATCCGAATTGAGAAGGCCCGAGCAGCTTTTGCGAACCTGCGTCAACTGCGGCGTAGGCGTGACACCAGCTTATCCGTCAAGGGTCGAGTTTTCAATGCTGTGGTGCGCTGCGAATTACTATACGGATCAGAAGCCCGGCCGGTGCGTGCCGAGGATGCCAAAAGACTTTTGACCATCGATGTCTTCGGAGCATTGCCCGAATCTGGTGGGAACACCGGATCAGCAATGCTGAAATACTTCGAATGGTATTCGGGAGAAATAAGCCACCCTCAATAGATTAACTGATTACACTGCATAGGTTGCGCTGGCTTGGCCACTTGCTCCGTATGCCAGTCGACCGACTTCGAAGAGTTCTTTTCGCTCAACCACGTGAAGGGTGGAAACGAGCCAGAGGCGGTCAAGCAATGACTTGGCAGCGAAGTATGAAAGCGAGCACCAGCAAACTCAGCTGCGCTGGTCACTGCCGTCTTCCTGGATGGGGACCTCGAGACGGGCCACATCAATGGTTAGAGACATTGTCAGACATGGCCCAGTCGCGCCCTCAATGGCACTCATGCATCCAAGCTATTGCCTTCAATGCACAGCTGCCTTCCCAATTCCCCACTCAACAGTCCATTGACAGTGGTGTATTTACGCACCAATTTATCGGCTCCCGCCTCCAATGCGCAACTACCTACCTCACCTCTACAAATCACCGGTGAACGAAACTGTGGCGGGCTACAGCCACTGTACGACAAGTACACGGCTCTTGCAGCTGACGATGGTAATGATGATGGTTGTAGGAACAAAAGGATGAGAGCGGTAGACACTGATTTGAAAACAGGATAATCGGAGGCAGTGAAATAGACGGATGCTGGAAAGGAGCAGTGAGGTAGCAGGGCCCTTATCACGCGCAATTGGGATATAAATATCCAATACACTGAAATAACGGGGCGGAAAGTGGCCAACGCTTTAGGGAGGTAGTCCCAAGCCCAAATGAAACGTAAACCAGCTGAGATCCCTAGCTGAAATCTCGACAGAGTAACACATACCCGATGATAAATTAAAACCACACCTGACGATGCAGAAGGCGACACGATCGGCAGCTCTGTATTCAACTGCATGCCACTCTCCCAGAGTCATTCCGTACCCTATACTGAATCTGATACAGCGCCTCCTGCCGTGGGTCCAGACCTATTTAACCAACTATCCACCCATCCACCACCAATATTAAAAACTCCTCCCCGGACTCCGACCCCTACTTCATACTACCCTACCTTCAGCTACCAAGTCCCTCCAGTACTAAACTCCACCGTGAGTGAGGTTATAAAGTTCCTACTCAGTACCGTTTACTCACCAACGAGCCTGTCAATAATGTTGTTCAACGCCCGCTCTTTACTGCCCAAAATTCATAATCTCCGAGCAATTAGCGCCATTGCTCAACCAAGTGTGATCTGCGTGACTGAAACATGGCTCACAGATGAAACTCCTGACACGGCCATCTCACTCCCTGGCTATGATATTCATCGCTCTGATAGGAAAAACTCAAGAGGCGGCGGCTGTGCCATCTACTCCAAAACAGAACTTCGTGCAACTCCCTTTGTTGATTCTTCCCTGGAAGGGATTCCGGAGACTACCTGGATATCTACAGAACGGACCAAAAGACCTGTACTAGTAGGTTGTATCTATCTACCACCGGCCCCTTCCCCCGACTCTATTGCCGACCTTTCCCGTATTATCTCCACTGCGCATGCCCTTCCTCATACGTCTAAATTTCTGCTGGGTGACTTTAACCTGCCGGATGTTTCCTGGTCTCCCACTATCGGCCCCATCCGTTATGCCGCGCTGCTCGCCCAACTTAGTGTGGAGGGCTGGTCCCAACTCGTACGTCGCCCCACTCGTGGCTTACATACCCTGGACCTAATATTTTCCAACGATGGCCATTTGGCTACAGCTGCAGTTGGTCCTTGCTTCCCAGGAAGTGATCACTGCGTCGTTTCTTGCAACGCAGTCAGTTACGGCCAAACTGTTCCTCTGAGTCCATCCCTGTTTCATCTCCTCTCCCCGGATATTTTACAAGCCTTTTCGTCCACGCTGGCCTCCCAGAATTGGGATGACTTCTTCCTCTCGACAAATACCCACCGCGTCTGTGACATCTTTTACCAAAACCTATTGACTGCTCTTCACCTTGTCTCTCCTGTAAAACGTTTTCACTCCAATGTCTCCGGCCACGATAGGTTATTGAAAATCTTGGATGCAAAAATACACCGGGCTAGCAGAGAATATAGGAAGTCTCAGGATTTCTCGTTACTAATTCTTATCAGTAAACTCTCTACTGACCGAGAATCCTTGCGGGTATCTCTCGAACGCCGAGAAGAGAGCACCGTCCTCAGAACCCCTTCTAATCCCAAATCACTCAGCCGGCTGTTCCGTAGGCGTTGTATCCCGAACAACCACCCAATTGCCTGTTTACGTTTCACAGATAGTGGCCCCGTCACTGATCCTGTCAATATTGCAGACCATCTGAACGCTTACTTCGCCAGCTGTTACCTACCCATTCCTCCCAACTCCGAACCCCTTCTCACTGCTGCATCTCTTCAAACTCTTAATGGTCAAGGTAACCACCCGACTCTCAGTAACGTAACCATCTCCCAAGCTGATGTTTCATGCCTTCTCCTGAAGATTAAGGACTCTGTTGTGCCAGGGGCCGACGGTCTTCCACCGCGTGTCTTGAGACAAGGCGGCCAAAATATTGGCATCCTTGTACTAAATCTTTTTGCCCACTCTATATACAATGGAGTCGTCCCCCTCCAGTGGAAGAAGTCTATAATCCACCCGCATTTCAAATCTGGTTCTAGACAAACTCCCTCCAACTACAGGGGAATCCACCATACCTCCCTCCTAATGAGAACCCTTGAACGCCTGGTCAAAGGTCCGTTAACCAAGTTCCTCCTGGCTAATAATGCCATAGATAACCGGCAGTATGGGTTCCTGTCTCAAAGATCCGTTAGTGGCTGCCAGCTCCACTTCTTTGAGACCATCACAGCAGCCTACGACGCTGGATACTCCATTGTAACAGTCTACCTGGACATTCAAAAAGCCTTTGACCAGGTCCCCCATGCCTCCCTGCTACGCAAACTTAGTACCGTTGGCATCACCGGAACCTTATTGCAGTGGTTCGCTTCCTACTTATCAGACAGGACGCAAATAACGCAAATCGGGGACATACAATCATCTCCACTATCGATCACTAGTGGAGTCATCCAAGGAAGCGTGCTAGGCCCCGTCCTTTTCTTATTGTATATCAATGACGTCTTCGGCGCCATATCCCATGGTAAGGCTTTCCTCTTCGCGGACGATATAAAAATCGCGTACACATTCCCCCCCTCTACACAAGCCCTTGCCTTTCAGCAGATTAAGCGAGACTTAGATTCATTGACTCGCTGGTCAAACGACTCTGGCCTAAGCTTCTCCTCCACAAAATCCTGCATAACCTCCTGTCGCTGCTCACTCCCGGCTGACGCTTTCACAATTAATGGAAATCCTATCACTCATTCCACGGAGATCAAAGATCTCGGCCTCAGATACTCCTGTACTTTTAGCTTTTCCCACCAAGTGCAGTTTCAGGTTGCCAGAGCACGCAGGCTCAGTTTTTTAGTACTGCGCTCCTGTCACCTTCCAGACACGATGGTTGCAATTTTCAAGCTATGCGTAAGACCAATCGTGGAATTCTGTCCCGTATTCTCCTCACTCTACACCCAAAGTTGCAGACTTGCAATTGAAAGCGTCCAACGCTCATTCACGAAAAAGCTGTTCCCTCGGTCCCACCCCCTCTCTTACCGTTCCCGCTGCCAAATCCTAGGCCTCGAACCACTATGGCTTAGACGGTTAAAGCTGAATCTAACTCTCTTACACCGTCTGCTGCACAAAGACACCTTTATAGCAGAGGCCAGACCAAGTATAAACTCGCAACCCCACTACAGACTCCGTAACTCCTGCAACCTCTTAGTATGTCCCCTAGCTCGTACAAACCTACGCCACTACTTCTTCCTAGTTTATTACGCTCGCATCTGGAACAACCTTCCTGAGCAGCTGCGAAGCATCACGCATCGTCATACTTTTTCCCAGTCCGTAGACAAATTCCTTACCTGTGAAACTGCTGCCGCCTTACTTAATACCCAACTACCCCCTGACCTCCTCTACGAATCGGGTCCAGTGCGCGTTTGAGTTTAGCGACGACACAGTTAGTGGGCAAGTAAAAGATCCTGTTATCATTTCTTCCTATCCTCTTGACTCGCTTTAAGCTAATGTAGGACTTAAATGCCTACTTGATCTAAATGTGCTGTGTTACTGGCTTGGTTGTTTTTCTTTTTTTCCCAGACATCTTACACCTCGTTCTAGTATAGTCCCTACCCCGGATTACTCTATCAGCTCTGTCTAGTGACTGGTGCCCTCAGCCTAACTCTAACTGACAAGAACCAAACCAGAGTCAGCTTTTTTTCTTCATTACCAGAGCGCATTCTGCGCCTATATATATATCCATCTGATGATTTACTGCACCATACACTCTCACACAACATCGCGGTAAGCTTCTGCTCGACGTGATAGCTCACATCAGCGCTCCGACGCCGTTTAGCCATGGTGCAATCGCTGTGAATATCACTATTCCACTCCTACTGTCTCATTGGCAGCTGTCAGTTCACTTCTCCTCCGCGACTTGCCTCTACCAGCGTCTGTATGCCGTTTGTCTGCTCGAATTGACTGAGCTGTCTTTACTGGCCTTGCTTTCCCCCGACCAGAAAAAAATTGGTAGCTGGAGTATTTTTTAATGCACAAACCGCATTTATGACTGCTTGGTTGGTTTTCCACCTTGCAGATCTGGTAGCATGCACGAGGGATGAAAACCTCGTGTGGTGGACGGGTACGCCCTGCAGGGAGGGTCGCTCTGTTACGTTGCACCATGGTGCGTTCGTATACCCGTCACCCCTCCAGTAGCACGGGTGCATCGCCCATCGCCGGTGGTTCTGAGCCTGGCCTTTAAATTCAGGAAATCAAAAAAAAGTACCGCTGACTTGTGTTTGTTGCTGTTGGTGCTGGGCTCGCCTCGGTTGAGTTTTGTATCTGGCAACGCCATAAACCACAGATGAAGAAAAAAACTGACCTCTCATCTGTAAAAAAAACAATAAAAAAAAACACCTGGAATAGCCTGAAGATAATCTGCAATGCCCATGGCTTACATCGACGAGCATAGCTGTATCTGCCTTCATCAGAACAGAGGCTACACCGCACCAAAGCCCACTCCGTCAACCAAACAAAGAACACATCTACCTGCCGCTCCCAGTGGTAGACATGAAAGTCTCCATCATTGCACCACTTACAGATTAAAGCTTATAGCAGTGCTTCGGGGACTGGTGACTATTTCTCTTGTACATGCTTTCTCTCCTGGTACTGTCCAACCCATGTAATAAATAACAGATCAACCAGTTATCTCGAAAGTTCACTCCCGTCCGCCCTTATACATCTGATTTCCACACCACCACTTTGCATGCTTATATCGGCCTTTACTAGATCCCTTGTAATTTAATATCGTTTGTTAGCAAACCCACCCCCTTGGTCGCTAGTCTATATCCTATTCCATACAATCACTTGTCATCACCCTAATCGCGTCAGACGTCAAGTTTTTCTTTCAATGTATATTAATGCACATTACCCCATTTGTTGTCTTTTCAAACTCACCATGCTTTACTAATTTCATCCCACCCCCTCATCTTCCCAAGCTTCGAACTTCGGCAATGCCTGGTTTGGAGGACCTGGTTGGCTGTTACCCACTCCACCTGGCCGGTGATCTTCAACCACAGGATCCCAAAACGGACCAAAAGAACCCTGCGATTCCATATCGGCTTCGCTCCACCTTGTTTCCTCGGCCAGCCTGAAATGAATCCCGCTGCCCAAAGAACTGCACACCCCAGCCCACTCACCTTAAAATGTGACGTCCGTTACGGGGCTGTCCAAAAACTGAAGCATGTCAGGCCAATGATGGCACGGCACTGCCATACCCAGTTCGATAGCACTCCCGCAACTATTCCATTCCTTCTCTCGACCGTGCCCTCGCCCACTCGTTCCATTAACTGCAAATACGACGAACTCCCCAATCGACCCCAGCTGACTCCATGACACATTCATTCCAACCTGCTGAACTGTTGGTTGAAATTTAACCATCTCTGTGTTACTGTGCTTCCCACCAAATCCAATAACTTTCTATACAGTTCGCGTTCCGGCTCGTGTGTTGCCACCATCTCTCTCTTCCAAAGGAACTATTATGCCCGCCTCCACAACAGCGACACCAGTGAGTCACTACAGTTTAACTGTATACCATGTCTCTGAGATCCCTGCTACCATTTACCCGCTTTGCTGGTCCCTCCATTTCATCATCCCCACTTACGCTTTTGTGACCCTGGCCACGAGCCCAATAGTCCAAGGCCGCGAGGCCTCAGCGGTTGTTTTTGGCTTCAGTTCAATTTGATCGGCTGGATGATGCCAACTTTGCTGCTTCACCAGATCTGATGTTCTGGTTTCTGATTTTCCACAGCTTACATTTCTCTTGTCATATTTCAGGCATGAAGCCTCTTGTTTTGCCCTCCCTCGCTTTGTTTTTGCCCGCCACCTTCAAATCCTAACGATCTGACCTTGCTTGATGTTCTCTTCGGCAAAAGAGCTTCCCTGCTCTTGCCGGTTTAGTGACGACCACGCCTACATTGGATACAGCTCACCGCCTATGGCGCTGTCCTCTTTTCCCACCCAAAACCCCCTGTACTCACAGTCCCACCAGTCATACCTTTATTCTGACTGTAACCTTATGATCATGCCTGACGGCATGCCCCCACAAGTTGGGAATAAACATTATTATTATTATAACGTGCGCCTTAGCACTATCAGCATTATCAGGTGAAGTGCAATGCGGCGGTGATACAAAATTAGCGCCGCCGGAAAGTCCTGTGAATGCAGTGGATAGCGTGCTTGTCTGCAATTCGTGCGATCCGTTTTTAATCCCCATACAAACGAGTTTTTTGTCGGAGTATAAACCCGAATATTGGTAGGGCCGAAACAAAATTGTACGCAAAAATGGACAGGCAACAAAACCCTGACACTAGTAGCCGGAGTGTAGGTAGACGTGTGTGAGGGCAAGGAAACAAAAACGAGAGGCAGAGCAACAAACTGGCGTCATAATAAATATACTTAAGTTGAACTGCTAATGCGTAGTCAAAGCGAATATGGAAGGTAACCGCTGAGTGCCGTTGATTCACACTTAAATTTTTTCAACTACAGTGAGAAACACCCTCCTAATACTGGGAGTATAACTCCGATCTTTCCACTTAACATACCCCTGTATTCGCTTGGAGTATTTCAAATCTTAATGAGCTAGAACCTCTAAAAAATTCCGCTGCTGATTGAGGTGGGCCAAACAGCGCTACCATTAACAAAGTAGAGCCACCACGCTTAACCGGCTTTCGCGGCGCTGCTGCACCCGAACAAGTTCACTTGACGCCAGGTTCCACCACCACAGAACCCATGTAACTGCAACTAATAGTCAAGAAGGTTTTCTGCCTATGAAGTTTTAATAGCAACTTTTAATCACATTGGCGAATAAAGCAGAGCTCACGAAAGTGTCTGAGAACACCTTTCCTTTTTTCGCACTGTGTCATAATTGCAACAGCAAAAAACCGGGCCCGTCCGACTCCGTGGACGTTTGCAACATTTGCCTGGAGTATTTGCCATCTTTACCTCGGTCTTGCGTAACCTTTTACATTGATCAACCAAACGCACGAAGTCTTATCTCAATGGAAAACCTTATCGGTTTGTCGAAGACTTAAGTTTTTACTGAACCCCAAGCGGTGCATATTTCGTTGAAATTGCCGAACGGTGACCAAGATGTTACAACTATTCTCAGCGGGCTAAAATTTTGCCATTATGCCGAGCTAGCTTTCTCATATTAGGATTAAGTGTGCATTTATCCCAGGGTCTAAGAGAAATCAAATATCGTGGTGAATTTTCACCATTCTTGCACGGAAAGATTTATTGCTACAGTGGGATTCAATTGCAATTTGGTACTCCGCATCAAACTCCGCTATCGCTACTGTTGCAAACTATTGGTATGGCGCGTTAGAACTACAACAGTTTTATTGTCATGATGTTACTAGTCACGCACTAGATTGCTGTGTATCGTGTTCTGTCTTGACAATCGAAAAAAATTGATAAAACTGACTGAAACCACTAGCTTTTCTGCACAAGAAAAGCTGGGCAAAAGCCCGTTACTCCATCCAGCTAGAAGGCGTTTTCACTAAAAGCTGGGTCACAGAAGAGACCAAAAATTATAGTTGCAACGTGCCTTGTATTTTCCAGGTTTACAAGCGAACTTTGCAAAAACAAAACGGCTTACTTAAAACTACTCTATTATTTTATGGAAAACTTTCTATCATTGCGAGGGTACATATCAACCCACAAGCACACCACACGCTGATCTTTCAACTGATCCAGCAAAACAGTTTGATAAGTGGTCCGTCTGTTTATTTCAAATTTTGGCCTTGAAAAACTGATACTTATCTTACTTTGATACATACGGCAAGTCCGAAGCGGACTAGTGACAAAATTCCTTACCATGCCATTTGCCGCATTTTATGGCAGTATACACTCACTTCAAGATGCCAAAAAGTAATTTGTTCTGGATTGGCAAACCATGATCTGTTGAGGTTACTATGAAATTCAATGCAACGAGTGGTATGCTATCTTTAAAATATTTTGGTGGCTCCATACCCAACTGTCACGGGACGGTACACTTGGAAGTGCCACTGATATTAGGTCCTGCTGTATCGTGTTAACTTTACTACTGGTAGGACAAAAACAAGTTTTCGCAATATCATATGTACGACGTGCCAAATAATTTGATTAAAGGATTGCTACCTAATCACGTTTTTGTTGGTAGGTTGTCGTAACAAGTACTCTAATAAAGGCCATGTGATAACCGATAATATGGTTAATAGCTTTATTCTGCCCTACCGTTGTTGTGTTTATGGCCCAATGCGGAAACTTCCGCAATCTTTTCAAGGATAATGATCTGCCGTATTCCGCGCTCAAATCCTTGAATGCATTGGAACACTAACAGGATTTAAAACAGGTACAACAGTCCATAACCGGTTTACTTGGGAGTTGTGTGCGGTTGAAAACAAGTCGGTGCATGATGTTGAGGTGACCTTCGCCATTTAAACTCTGTTATCTTGACCACAGGATACGCTTATCTGTGAAATCTGTTTGAGTCATCAGCGATTTAGGTAATAGGGTCTCTAGGTATTTATCTCCGATAGAATCTGATACTTGATTTGATTGAATGTACATACTTCGTTAGCTTAATTTTGTTGGGTAAGTTCTTCCTCCACTTTGTTGTCAGCACTTCCTTCTGTATTTAGGGTTAGCCGCAGTTTTGCTGAACTTGGATAAGGCGTGCTCAAAGCCCATTTTGGGCCCAAGATGCATAGTTTAAATGGCTGTCATGGCTTGATATAATGTTACCCTGAATGCGATGTAACGTTACTTGGAAGTTGGTTTTTCTCCTGTATTGGATGTGATATTTTAAGTGCACGTGAACAATAAGTACGTAGCCTTTGTATGCGCAACCTCAAAATGTAGCATCCGTTTGCAGCGTATAATAATATAGTTTCACACCGTTGCACCAGGTGTCCCACCAGACGAATCCAAGGAATTTGTCGCAGCCAGTGAGCTTGATGGATCTTTTATGTCAATCATCACACTGCTCCGGCGCAAAGCGGGGTTCTTTCCTCACCTGTACACTGACTATCTAAAAGTACCATGGGAGGACTTAGTGAGTTGATGGGCAAAACGAGCAGGCAGTTCAATAGAGCGACGAGTAACTTGGAGGTTTGGCACAAATACAGCAGACTGAGATGCTCTTGCGGGCTATAATACGCCCGGTCGGGAAACAATAGACATACGGCGGACCACGGACGATCCAACACACTATGCATAAAAGCCATGGTATCGTCACAACGACGATACAGCGACGAAACAAATACAAATAAACGTTTTGGGTAAGTCAATTAATGTTACTGAGGCAGATAATAATAATAATGATAAATTCATGTCCCAAATTGTAGGGAGCATGCCAACTGGTGCGTAAACAACATGACTGGTGAAGGAGTCTTGACAAAGTGGGGCCAGCATAGAGTACGGGTATTGTTGGGTCCATCAGCGGCGCAGAGTGTTTCATTGTTGGCATTCACAAGAGGCAGTGGGACCTACGACCCAATACGGTAGGCAGCCAAAAGTTGCTACAGTTTCTAACTACTGATATGGGCTGAAAGTACCCAAATTCAAAAACGATAGTCAAGCTTCAGGTGGAGATGGTATGGAATGGCGGCATGTGGTCGACGCATTTTGGTGTGGTCATAGATGAATATGAGAGGCACGCATTAGTTAAATGCGCAAAACTTAGTTTATAACCAGCTGTGAACTCGTTCATGGAGCTGGGTAGGGACGGTGGGCGTGTGAATTGGTGGATCCGAAAATTGTATTTGAAGCGTATGTGCTTTCGTACCTGATGCTTATGGCTATGCTGTTAGCTGGTAGGTATTTAGAGAAGTTGTCGGAACGGTTCAGCAGCGTGGGGCTGGGGATATGCAGAGAAATACAGGTTGTCGGTTGAGGGTTACCACCGACAGTAGCATACCGACTGGGGATGTGGATGGCTTTCTGATGCTACGTGCTGCGCAGACGTGTTACAGCAGACAGCGGACAAAAGGGTCGATCAGTTGGAATAACTCTTAATAGGCAGGCAAGGCCTATTAATAAACGTGTGATGGAAAGTGTGGGTCTACCACCAGCCTTCTTGGGCAAAGATATGAGTGTGTTATTGTGGCGATGTATGATAATTGGATGTGGCTTGAAGTGGATTTGTTTCGGGGGCAATGAGATGGAGTAAACCTTTGAAGCCAAGTGCCTGTCCATAAAATAGATGACCGCCACGGCTACGTTCATAGGTACGCGTCTGAAGACGCATGAGGTCCCTGAATTCCAGGGATCAGTTGTACATTACTTGAACTTAAGGCTGCTTTGTATACACCCCTTTTTAGACTCAGCTTCGCTGCGTCCAATAATGTGTATTATCATTGTATCTCAGCATTGCAAAATCATTGTACCCGCGGTCCCTTCATTGTCAACCACTTGAGCAGGTAGTAACTTTGCCTTTATAACTGAGAGACATGCGAACAATTTTACCTTAGGTATAATAGATAGTTAGTCGAGTATGCGTGTTTTATTTCAGATTCATTGCCGAGTTAAAGTGGTTTGCAGATAATGAAACGGTGTGACTACCCGTTATGTTTGTATCAGTCTACTGAGTAACTAAAAACATTCCGGCAAACAAAATCCTACGAACAACATTTCGCTGAAACGTGCAACCGGATACAAACAGCTAAAATTTGCAACTTGGAAAACCACATAGTTTTAGTAAAATTAATTTGGGTTTACCTTTAATAAGCGGCTAAACCTAAGGTACGCAACTGAAGTGTGCGCCAAAAATTTTTGCGAAAGTGAGACGGATTATGGACAGTTTCGGGCTATGAATTCTGGATAGGAAACGTCCGCTTTTCGTGCAAAACTTCTCCTAATATAGACGACGGCCTTGTGGAAAATTGCGTGTCGTATAAAGACCAATCGGCAGTAGTGCATCATGAACCTAATTTTGAGATGTCTCACTATCCAATACATTTTCTCATAGGTGTCCGGAGGAAGAAAATGATTCCTATGAAGCTATCATGGTTTCGAGTTTGCTCCTTCATAGTTCAACATGTCCATGTCTGCTGGGTTTTAACGCGAATGCTTATAAAGGTAATTTGTTTTCGTATGGGCTTTTTAAGCGCAAGAATCTTCAGGTAACTCGCAAGATGTTTGAGAAACAGTACTGTTATAGATTGTATTCATAGTATTATATTAAATGGATGAAAATCACAAATGCTTTCGTGCATTGTATACAACCTATGCCCGCTGACAGCGTTTTCTAGCAAATTGTATAATATAACCAACGAAACACCAAAGTTGTGGTTACTGGTGACAAGGTTCTCCATTGCAAATTGTACAAAACAGCGAGCTCTCCGTGGTCGGCCTCAGGGGGTTCCAGACCGCTTAGGACTATCGATATACGTCGTGAAAAACTAATTATGACGCCGACAATATAGCGCTATCCTAAGGCAGGTATAAACCCCAAATAATTCTTTACATTGCTCAGTCAGTACAGTACAACCGAGTAAACCAAGCCGGCGTGCACGACCAACAGGCGGCTTGGGGCTCATAATGTCCAGGGAGCCGGTGGGCCGCAACTTCTATCGACCATAATGGACAGCCAAACGAACTTAGCACACGTGCTGGGTTAGCTGGCATCCGCCCACTTTATCTAGGAACAGTCGATGGTCCAACTTGAACAAGGTGAAAGGCTACATTCTTCCAGGTACTTTAACGGCTACTTATGTCCTCGTAAGAAGAGCACGGATTTCTTGGTGCATGGTGCTCGATAAGCTGCCGACACACCAAAATGAACGGAAGCGACCGGTTAGTCTTTCGAAATATCGCTATGAGGCAGGCGTCTGTCAACGAGCTGATCGCATTACTTAGTCCATGAAAAATTACTTCGCCTGTGACCTACTCGTGGAATCGTGCTCACATAACAGTTTTCTTCCTGCAAGGTTTTTATTTTTCCTAGTGCATTTAAAAATGCTTGGCGATTGTAAATTAATAATAATGGCGTTATTTTTGCTTCCGCAAATTCTGCTGTAATGGTGCGCTGAAGATTAACTTGGGAAGGTGGTGACCACGCAGGACATCTATAACTTCCACGTCGAGTGCCGACCTCCATTGTTAAATAGATCTATCTTTACGTTTTTATTATTAAGATGGGTGACGGATCGTCGGTTCTTGCAAAACAGCACGAGTGGGGCCGTGTGTTTGTATTGGAGTCCGCCGGTGGTCATTTGTGCTGTGCTTTGCTTACATGCGACAAGTAGCTGTGTTTTGACGTTTCTCAGATGTCGCAAGCGTTGGTCTACACACCAAACGGATTCCATTGGGTAAATTATATTGAAGCATATGATTTTTGCTTCCGTAATGCAAGCGGCATAATTTGTTTATGACGGACTGCCCGGGGATCGGGCTATTGGTCACGTGTACCCTCGTCAAAAGCGAGCATTTTTCTCCCTTCTATTAGCTGTTCGGCTTGTTCAAGGATATGACGGGTGGTTAGTAGTGCATTAGGACCTTCGGGGTAGATATAATTTCATCACATAAACGGGCTGTTAAAGCTGTGTCCAGGTGCGACCTAATACCATGCTACGTTTACGCTCAGCAAGCCACTGTAAAGCACGTTTGTTGTGTAAACATTTTATTTTTTCTTGCAGAATTTTTCGACCACGGGCGACAAGCATTCCACTGCGTGGTCTGCTTTGATAACACAGTCAAGCAAGGTACTATTCAGAGAATAATAACCAAATGGATTTCGCCATGATGTGGGGATGCTGCGGAGAATCGACCCCGAATCTTTCATGTCTAAGTGCCCGCTGACTGAGTACCACTCGCAATTGGGCCATTCAAACGCAGTGCAAATTGGTGCACTTTAGAAAATTACCTGACAGCCGTCTTAAGAAAGCAGATGGGCGCTTGAGAATGTGTGTGTATCACGCCGATAGCCTGATATATGGCATTCAGAATGTCTTCCGGCACAGATAATAGCCATTGTGCGAGTGTTAGATGCACGCTGCTTACCACCGTGACCGGTGAGAAATTTGAGGGAGAGCTACGTTCTTTATCTGGTATACCTTATTACGAACTAGGCCGCCAAGTGAGGTCTCAGGTACATTGATATACACGTTACATTAGGCTAACCGCTGCGAGGCAAGAGACACGTTGTTAATTAAAGTTAGACTTTGGTATGAAGCTGCAAATCGTCTTAGCTGGCCAGAGTCTTGGTCAATGCCCACGACTGCGCCCTCTATCAATCATCGTTACTAATTTGCGTACACTTGCTTTCGGCATTCACAGGCCACCCCGTACCCTAGAGTGAGTCTTATATTCACATGTGCATTTCCATCTATTAACTGTGGCATGCCGAATACGGTACGCCAGCACGATGCATACCCCTGCCCCCGGCTCACAAAATACGGCGGTCACCTTCAGAAGGACTGCGCAAGCGTCTCAAGCGCTTAGCCGGTAATTTAAAGCTGTTGGAGATACGCAAGCCTTAAAGCGGTATTGGGAACCCAATTGCGTAAATACAGGTGAATCTGCCCCAACCATCGACCACTAGCCTGTTAAATAAAATAAGCCGCTGAGGCAAGTGAAAACACCTACGGTTATGGTGACGAACAGCAATCGTGGGCTAAAATTTCTTGCAGTGTCATTATCACTTCTCATGAAATCCTTCTTCCTGATATTATTGAAAAACTTTATCGCCTGAGTGATTAAGATTCAGTTTCAGGCTGTCGATGAAGGGTGTATTACCTCCTGACTTGCTGCGCATACATGAGAGCGGGAATCACTTACAGGGGTGCACATTTGCATCAGTATTGCACGATGAATCGAGATATGTTCGATTACTATGCTCACCTCAAGGTGAGCATCGCATAGGACAGTGCTGCGACGAACTTATTTGAACAAGTTTGTGTAACTTTTTTTACATTAGAGGAGCAAAATGCGTCCTAACTTTGTCGAAATATCCATCCTGGCGGAGAATGTTGGAAATTATGGGGGTTACTACCAATTTTAAGAACCCTATCAACCGTAAAAATATGCGGCGATTCGAAGTTTTACTTCACTGTAAAATCGGTAGTTGCATCCGAATCGATGGTGTTTGGTTATACTGAAAGTATACTCACTTAAACTAGCGGCTATGTACAAAATATCGCTGAAAAGTGCAGTCAGATTAGACTAGCGCCCTGTAAACTTCTCAGCCCCAGAATCTTTCCAGTTTCAGTGAAATTAAGTTCGGTTGCTCCTAATAAGCAGCTTCAGCGATCAGTTTTAAAAAGGCATAAAAGTTTTGTAAGAAACAGTCACCCAGAATTTGTTGCTAAGCTATTCTCTTGGAACGCTGCATTTTATTTTTGGTGAACGGAGAGCGAAATCGAGGTGGTTTCTTGCTCCGGTAGAATACCATTTTTTCGCCTCCTTAGCCGTTGGGCACATTCGGGGCATCGCAAGTGTTTACTGCCTGGAGCCGAGTGGTCTCCAAATGAGGAGAACAAATAAATGCAGGGGAGCCACATCGCCCGTTAGCAGGTGCATACGCGCAAGTGTTAGCCGCCTGAGTAAACTTGGATGCTTGCACCAGGAACTATAACTTAGTTAACGTAGATTGACATCACCCTGTTTGTTTCAACCCTATGACGATGCAGCTTTGGGGTCGTGGTCCAAAGTGCCTCAAAAAGTTTGGAAAGCGCATACGCAGTCCTTCGACGGATAACGGTTAGAACATGGCCGTCACTCTCCAGGATTTTTCGTCGGTCACGATATACGACGTATGCATCTGATATTCCGCATGAGCCACTCACCATCCTGAACACCTGTACGGCACGCTCTAGTGTGCCTGAGTGGTGCACCCGGTTTTCCAGGTGACCGTTTGCGTTCTCCAGACGGTTGTTGGTCACGTTACCAACTTGAACCATCCCGGATTGTACATGCATGGCTCACTTGTGGGTGATGTGCAACCAGTGGGACGTAAGGTAAGAGACAACTCGTGGATCAGTGCGGCGCAGCAGTCGCAGACCTTGTTGGAATATGTGTGCTAGTAGTATGGTAAACAAAAACCTACTGTGCGTATTATCCGGGCAAACCACACGGTAGAATATTCGCCGGCTGTTTGTAGAGCATGTCTGCGAAATACATACGTAAAAGTTATGTAATACACAGTGCTTCCCGATAGCTTCTCAAATATGGAATTAACACAACATGACATCACAGCCGGGCACTAATCCCGGTACCCACATTCGTGCCACCATTTGTCCAAAACAAAAGTCTCCACGGGAGACCGTTCACCCATCAGTCCCTAAACAAGCGCAATAATTAAATGGAAGTAAACCGTTCGACTTCCACAGAAGCATACACAACCGGACAAGCTTGCATCTACATTCCAGGTGTATGTTACTTCAACAGGACTCACTCAGATCCACCTGTCGCGTGTGCTAATATGCCGGCTAGGTTCGTTCAGCGGTTCGCTATGGTCGACGTGGGTTCCATATAGCTAGTTGATTAGGCCTCGTAGATCTTAAGGCCTACACGCTGATATCAAGCATTGCACCAGGATCTCTACCTGCAGCTAGAGATTTTTAACATCTGGGGCCTTACGTTGATAACATGCAGTAGTAGTTCCCGAATATATTGATTGGTGCTATAGCGCGAACTACCCGAAATAGCAAGTCATGGATTCACGGATTGATACACAGGATTGAGGCTTTTGCCCAAGTTTACCGGGTCGGTTTTGTCCTTGCCGTCAGCGGCTATCGTTCACCAGAAAGGCACAAGTAAAAAAGAGTGTGGCACTGCTCTCTAAGTTCTCAGCGGATGGTGGTATGCTTGAGAGCGCGAGGACTCGCATAAAGATAGTCTAATAGTGTTTTGAAATGGGCTATAGAAGGACCGTGGACAACCGTCTAAGGAAGGTTATTCCGCACAACTACTACCCGAAAGGTGAACTGTGTTTGCCTGATAAAAGTTGCACTATGAGCTTGAAAATCTTACCATGTCCCTGGTTTGTGTTTGTTGGGTCAGCGGTGAAACAACTGTCGGCCAGTCTTTGTTCAAACAGGGCATAAGTAAGAATTAGGTCTCCTCGGAGGCGAAGATACTACAGGGGAAAGAGGTCAAGCACTGCTAGGTGCGTTCCGTAGTCCACGGTTTTGAGGCCGGCAACCATTTTCGTAGCAGTTCGCTGGACACGCTGAATGAGGGTTACGTCTATGGTGCGTCCTGAGTAGATGGCCGGGTTAACATATTCAAGGAGCGGTCTGACATGGGCTCCAAGGAGTATTTGGAGGTCCACGCGAGTAACAGGGGAGAAAGTGCGCCGAATCATTTGTAGAATGGCAAATGCTTTCTGCGCCGTTTTCCCGCAGTGCAGTGAGAAGGACACGTTTGAAGAGAGCCAGCTACCCAAATGCTTTTTGGCATCTATCCTCGTGATGTCTTCTGGTCTTTTCTCACCATGCATGAAAAAACATCGCTTGAGTCTCCTTCAGCTGACATATGGAAGCGCTTCGCCATCCAGAAGAAGATACGAGTCCAACGGCTACTGCTTTGCAGCGTTTACACCCATTATTATTATTATTACTATTATTTAGAGGGCACTGGCATTGTAACTCCACGATTTTACGTCGTCCGCAAAAAGTAGACACTGATGCCCAAGAACATCTGGAAGGTCGTTGGCATATATCAAAAACAGCAGTGGTCCCAAAACGGAACTTTGAGGAACTCCACTGGAGACCGGCATTGAAGAAGAGTAGGTCGAGTGTACTTTCACTCGGAATGATCTGTCTGGTAGAAATGCCTTGATCCAGTATAGGAGTTTCCATTTAATCACGCAAGGCTCGAGTTTGTGGCGCAGCGGAACGTGTGGGACTTGATCAAATGCTTTGAAAAGTCGAAGAATATGGTATCCGACGTGAGTCCCTCGTCTTTGGCTTGGGTTAATCTGTCCATAAATACGAGCATGTTCGTCACGCAAGAACGGTTTGGAAGAAATTTGTGTACAACTAGCGATATCAATTGTTGGCAGTAAGGTGATCCAGGATGGCTGGCTTCAGAATGCGTTCCATTACCTTCCACGACACGTTGGTCAAGTTTATACGCCTTTAGCTGCCAGGCGATATTCGGTCACAATTTGTGTAGATTGGCGCGACAATCGCTTCCTTCCAAGCAGAGGGAAGTTGGCCTTTGTCAAGCGACTGACTAAGCACCGGATAGAATTGAGCTGCCAGTGCAAACGACGTTCCCTTCGGGATCCTTGCATGAACTTCCTCGGGTCCAAACGCGCAGAATGGGTTGATCTTGTGCAGGAGTTCACGGTTGTCCTCCACCGCAAAGACCAATTCCGTTAGAGGTTGCTCGTTGTTCCACCTTGACAAGAGTGGATTCAAGGAGGACACTGGAGCTGAATATAGAACTTCGTAGTGTTTTTCTAAACTTCAGATACCACTAATGGGTCACTCGTGTGTTCCCCGTTCCTTTCCCTCAAGGAGAACGCGGATGGCTTGTTTTTGCGGCGATGTCTCATGTATTTGGACAGCATACCTCCGCCTTTCCGGGCGAGGTCCAGAATGGTGGCTCCTTTTCGTATGTTCCATCGGCGGATATCTGACTTATAGCGGTACCGCATTTCACGAAATACCAGCTCATCTTCTGTGTCTCCTGCGGTCAGCGTTTTGAAAAATAGTTGATACCTCTTTTCCAGAAGGCGCCAAATCCGTTTGTGTAGATTACGGGTCACCCGACTGCATGTTTGTTTTTTGAGACGAACATCGCGTCAGTCTCGTGAACCCTCTGGACAGTGGTCCTATATGGGTCTTCCACTGAAGCTGGTCCCAGTCCGACTTGTTCAAGAAATATGCGGTTTTTTGAAGAGCCTGCACGACAGAAGTTTCAAATCCGCGTTTGAGGTTCGAGATTTCTGGTCCAATAACAGATGAAATCAAAGGTTAACACACAATGACCGCTATGTCCCAGTAAAGCGTTAATTATTACTTGATCAACGAAGTGTCTCTCGTTAGCGATAACCAAATCTGAGAGGAATGGTAATTAGCCTGCTCTGTATCTGGTGCGTGCAACGGCATGTTGAGTCCAAGCATTAGTACTTCGCTTAGCACTCATGCAAAAAGTCTACTTGATCGGAAGCGCTGGAGCTCCATCCAAGAGGCCTTTGGAGCGTTGAAGTCATCTACCAACAGATGGATGATGTGGAAGCTGGAGGCAAGTCGCTCAAAGGTTTTAACACACAAGCTTCTTCTTCGGTCTAACCAACCGGTGGATTCAGGGCCAAACTTAGCCTCAGGAGCAAATCACCGTAAAATTTTATGTCCAGCAGCACAATGTTGCTTCTAGCAAGTTGCATAGCTTATTACGGCTGCAGAGCTACCTGCGAATTCTGCCCATTCTAGGGGATTCACGTTTTACCTCAAGTCGCGATATCCTATTACAATTAGGATTCGACGTAATAAATGACCTTAATGATTCGCTCACCTAAGCGAATCAGTCACACTGAGAATTTGCAGCACAACCTAGTAGTCATAAAACTTTTAACTATGGAGTGGTAACCTTCAAAACACCGTCGTTTTCGAGACCTCGATTCCATTTGGCGAATACTGGGTGAGGTCGCATGGTAAACTAACTCCTTTCAGTTGAAATGTGAGCACAGAATTAAGCACTAAGGGTCACATGCTCTTGCTCGGTGATTTCGTTCCCTTATGTAACTTTTACTCAATAAACGTTTCTCTTCTCACAGATGGTCGTTCTGAATAGATGGTAGTGGCGAATGTTCCCACCAGACATCTTTGGGAACTATACTGCTTATTCGCTGAAGGTCGAAAATGTTGTACGTGCGCGCAAAATAATTGGTGCGCAGAGTCTGTTTCACGCAGAACTTTATGGTCGTGAAACCCGACTAGAGGAACCCTTTGAGGCACCGCAGTCAGCAACTGGGTTTAAAATATTTCCTTCGCAATGGTGTGATAGACAGGAGATATTTGCTTTGGGCGACAACACTCTCTGGACGTCACTCTTAGAAAATAACTGTTCGACAAACCTACCATCATTTTCTAGGGTAACACGTACTTTATCTTGTTCCCTCAACCCCCAGGTAAGAGCGTACGGAGGTGTCATACTCAAAAGTTGTAATCCTATGGTATCTTGTAATGCTTCATATCTTTATGGCGCAATTCGTAATGACCAGGAACTAGCTGCCAGGATTTCTGCCTGCTGGGACGTGGAACTTGGCAGAGCGCGACAGCTCGCCGGCAGCCAGCATGTGGTCACTGCACCGATGCAGTGTGTGACCTCTACGGCACCAAACAGTTCTGTTCTATTCACGCCGCCGCTATTTGGCCTTTAAATCATCTGCTACTCTAACTCACGCGATGAAACCTCAATGTGCACAGCCGTAGCTACTGCGGCGAATACCTAACGCAGAAGTCACACACGGCCTACCAACTGTGCACCTTAAGTCGCTACAAACTCCCTTACCAAATCTTCACAAACTAGGCAGACCATAACAATCATGCTGATGTCAAAGCGCTTATACTGTTCGCCAACCGGTATCTGCCCAATGCATATTGAATATTGTAGGCGGATTTATAGACAAGCAGTGATAAAACCTGGCAAAATAACTTGACGCTTTTGTTCGCCTTGTGTAAGGGCATAAATGAATCAAAAGCAAAGGACCGATTAAACACACGCACAACACTGGTGTGCCTCTACTTGACAGGGCGGTTCACACGAATGCTTCGTCTTCTTTCAGCCATAGTACACAGGCTCTGAACACCTCCATTCTACTCCCATAACCCAAAAAGTAGTTGATGTTTCATTTGCCTCCGCGACTTGCCTCTTCCAGGAGCTGTTTGCTTGTTCAAATGACTGACCTGTTTTACTGACCTGGCGTTCCCCTCGACCGCATAAAATATCTGGTAGCTGGAGTTTTTTTATTATTGCACAAACCGCAATTTTGATTACTTGGTGGCCTGTCACCCTGCAGACCTGGTAGCATGCACGAGGGATGGAAACCTCATGTGGTGGGCGGGTACGTCCTACGGGGAGGGTCGTCCTGTTACGTTGCACCACGGTGCGTTGGTATACTGCCACCCCTCCAGCAGCACGGGTGTAGTGCCCATCGCCGGTGGTTCTGAGCCTGGCCTTTATTCAGGAAAGCCAAAAGAGCACCGTTGCTGTTTGTCTGTAGCTGGACTGGACCTGTTCCGGTTGTGCATGGGGTAGCCTGAGGGTACTGTGTGAGGCTCACGGCTAACGTCGAGGTGCAAGGAGTCGCCACCTTCGTCCTAGTTGGATCACACAACCCCAAGTTCACCTCATCATCCAAACAGCACACACACGTTCTTCCCTCTTGTCATCTATAGCGATCATATGCACAAAATGCAAATACCTTATTATTCCCTGATTACAAGCAGTCACAGCTGGCATTTAGTGTTGTTTTTGCCATGTACCATTCGTTTTCTGGAGTTGGGAGCAGTGACTCGACGACTGGTGATCCTTGATCTTACTTTCCTGTTAGGTTGACGTAGTATATCTCATTTAGCTACGATTCTTATCCATTATCTGGGAAGCTGTTGTCTGTCCGCTTTTTGCTTGTCTGCTGTCACTGCTCACATTACTCCCTTTTTAGCACAACAGAGACCTATGTCATGATTCTTTGGTAAGCTAAAAACTACCGCCCTTTCCAACTAGTCCAACAGATAGCCTCCCTGCTAGCCACATCGACGACAACGTTCTTACCTTCCTAAAACCAGGCACCTACTTTGACCCAACTAGTACTTGGTTCCTAGATCAGCAAACGTATCCACCTTTCCTGGGTTCATTTAGTCTGCTGTTATCCCCTTTTAGATTTTTTTATTGACACCGATGTATCTTCTGCCTCCTGATACTTGCCACGCTACCGCTTTCATTCCATTTCTTTCCCGTTACCCCTCTTCTCAAGCTCCAAACTTCTACTTCAGTTGCCCAAACGCCCGTAGAACTATTGTTCATTCAAACTGGATGGTCCCCGGTCCACATTCACGGTCCTCCAACGAAAGGGAAATTATCCGTGACCCTGCATCCGCCTGACTCTCTGTGTCAATCTCCGTCTCATCCAGATCCAGCTGCTACGGAATTGCGTATCCCCTCTCCCATCGCGGCACCCTTGACGACCGTTACGGGACTGTCCATAAACCGAAGCATGTCAGTGCAATGATGGCATGGCACTGTCATACCCAGTGTGATGGCACTCCCGCAACTATTCTCTTCAGAATCTTGACCGCAACCGCTCGCCCAATCGAGTCTGTAGTCGCAACTACGAGCAAATTTTTCATCCTGGCCCGTCTCTGGGACGAGTTATTTCGTACTCGATGAATTTTCGCTCAAATTTAGCTAGCCTGGTTTTCTGCCACAATGTTGGCTTGCCTCTTCCACAAGTTTAAATCCGTATATGGTGTTCGGTTCGCCCCATGTATTAGCACCATGTCCCCATCCAACATATCTCCTGCACCTGACTCCCCTACAACAGTGCAACCAGTGAGTCTGCTTAGTTTCAGATTAAACCACACTTTCGAGCCAAAACTGGCCATCTGCTCCCAATTAAATTATTCCATCTCCACCTCCACTTTTGCTCATTGTGACTCCAGCCATTTACCCAACCACCCAAGGTCACTCATGGCCAGCAATGGTTTTCAGTTTTAGTTCATGCCAGCCGGCTACGTCCTTGAACTAGTCGGACCCCATGCCCATTATTCCCTACAAGTTGGGAAAGAAGCCCAGTATTATTATTTCATCGGATATTTCCCACCGTTCATGACATTGTCCTCTTTTCGCGCAATCCGCACTACCCGCAAATCCCCCAGTCATGCCTCATTCTGACTGTAAACGTATGATCATGCCAGACGGTATGTCATCCACAAGTTGGGAATAAACATTACTGTTATTATCTAAAGAATCTGAATGTTAAGAGTGAGCTGAGGATCAAGGGAACTGAAAGAAGGCAATTGCTGCACCAACGCAGCGCAAGTTCTTCTATATGACCATCCAGAATTATTACGCAAGCTTTAAAATTGAGTGCTCAAACGTGATAAAGCCTCCAAATAATGATACACAACTCTGTGACCTATGGTTAAGCTGTAACTTTTATCTGAAGGAAACTGACCGTAGTCGACTGAGGACGGTGTACCTTGTTCCACCGCTGGTTCCACTGGCATGTTGGGTATGAGCCAGCGAGTTGTCCCTGGGTTGGTCGTCAGGTCCCAGTACTTCAATCTACAAGCACGTACCTTGTGACATAGTAGAAGCTATTACATCTGAAACCCCTACTGAGACGCAGCGGGTGGTCGTCCGAGAACTCGAGCCGGTAGACTCCACTTTCTGTGACCTCAAACACCATATTATTGTTTTCAAAAACTTAGTGGCTGCGACGATTTCTTATGTCAAAATCAATTGGTACCTCATCCCACTGACGCCTAACATAGTCACGTATTTCACTGGTGGAATAGAAAGTTTTCACCAGTATGAATACCTCTGAATTCTGCTGCGTTGATATTCTACGGTTGGCGTGATAAATGCAAGTGATTTGTTCGGATGTTATGTGGGGATGCCGCTTGTTCACGTCCGACAAATGAAACACCCACTGTCCCTGTAATCACAGCAATGCTGAGCATCTGAAATCAGAGTGCCTAAGGGCATAAACGATAATAAAAATATTTATGACATACTCTGGTTTACAGTAACCTTTCTGTTTATTGTGGATGCAAACGTGCCGTCTCCAGCAAAGTTCACAGTGGGCGGTTATTTCGATCCATTTTTTCGCCATTCACCATTCTGTCGATATAATGTTCCGAATTACATAGCTTGTTCCCGTCCGACACTGGAAACAAAAAAGCAAAAAATCAAGGGTGGGAAATTGCTGTAAGCCACTCATTTTGTTGAACGCCGCAGCGAGATCGATAGGGAGAGTAGAACAGAGAGCAGCGTTGATGTAGCTTGAACTTGTCTACCATCTTGAGAATCCACAATCTACACTGCAGCTTCCGTTGGGTATGGGTGACGTGACAAAATCCTGCTTATCCTTCGCCTGTTCCAGGATCGTGGGTGAATAGGCTATCTGAGGGCATATTTCCAAAATGTTGCAAAGTTCAGTCGTGCACAGTATGCCAAAAATTCGAGATAACTTTCACATAACTTGCAATGCGTATTCCACCCAGCCGGATACTTTAATCACATTAACATCATATACTATTATACAAGATTATCATTATTACTGCTAGCCCCGTAATCATGCGTCCCGTTGACTTTTGGGCCTAACCTACGCTTGATCGCGTGATCTAGTGTCCAACGGTGGTCCTTAATTATCGGTACCAAAGGCCCGTCTTTGGTCAATGATTATGATCGTAGTCGCATGCGTCGTCTCCTGGATATGCCCATATCTGAATTTTATGAGGCTACATTTGGTGAAGGATCCATATCTAGTTAATTGACGCAAAAGCTCTTTTGTTCTTTGGTGCTGCGTGGAAGTTATTTTTGTTGTTGTTCGAAATCTAGTTGAGAGTAACACGATTGGGACCACAAGTTCTCCGCCGAACTTTACATTTGTTTGCATCTCTTGACGTCTTCACCTATACGGATTTGCTATTTGGCGGTCTCCAACTAGGAAGTCGAGTTCGACCTATCGCAGCCAAGTCCTCATTTAGATTCTCGATCCGCTACTCCATCGTATGACGGCCTCGTCCGTTTCCAACTTCTGCCAGCAACAACGAATGGTAAACGCTGTGAAACTTGATGGTCACGCATAAACATATCATTTCCCACCCACCACAATAGGTGATGTAAAGCTGGGCCGTCTGGATCTACGGCACTCCGGCGAATCTTTTCGTCAATCACACGGAGCATCCATCATATATATGCACTACCACGTGAGCATCAGCTTTGAAAACAACGGTAAAAATGTCTGTCACTGGATCGAACTAGCTATGGTTTACAGGCTTAGAACCAAACTCCACACAAGTTAGCATTATACATGAGTCAATCCACTGATGGTCTTGACTCACTCCAACTTCAAAGACGTCTGAAATTCAATGATGCTTGTCGGAGCCATTCACAGTATAAACTCACACCCGATATCTCCTGGAGTAGCAAAAAGTCCCGAGTGCTAACAGACAAGGATATCCATTCTTGGAACTCATTTTTACATTTCGATGAAAAAACACGGAATTGAGCAACAGACAAATTTCAGGCTGAGCCGGACTTACCCCCAGCAAAACTGTTACCTATAAACTCCAGATCCGTAATTTGTGCTCAGGAAGAAGTCCAGCTCTAGGACAACAAGCCCCTAGAGGGGTATAGTGAAAGACATCGTCGACAGCAAATTTAAAAGGGGATGGGTAGAGGGAGGAACTTTGGAGTATAACATTGGTGAGTGGAAATGGTGGTGATAATTTCCATAGTATATAACTTTAACAGACAGTTGTTCGTATAACCCTTCAGGATAGTATTCCTCTGGTGCATCACACCCACACAGACTATCCACTGGGATGTTCTAATCAGCCGAGTTTTAGTACTATGGCCCTTTAAGGCCGTTTGAAGTGGAGTCGTTCCAGAACCTGGTGAAATGTATACACATTTACGCACAGTAAATTGGTAGATGAGAAGTGATAGGAAGAAAGAATATTCAACAGGGCATATGTTTGTCTTTCCAAACTAGGCCAAAACTTAGTCCGTTCGGTTGCTTAAAAATTCGCAATCCGGGCGTGCTCCATGGGTGGTCTCTTCAACTCGGAAATTTAACCATCAACGGCAGCCTCGAGGATAAAACATAAATTTCTCAACATGAAATATGGCGAAAACTATCAGTCTCATTCTTCTTTTGACCGTATTTTAGAGCAGCACAACATATTTCGCAATGCATAGAACAAACTACAGATTTCAAGCGCTTCTGAATATATATCCAGTTGTGTCATTCAAATCGGGGTTGAGTAAGCCACGATGTTAATGTAAGACACACGGAGCTCATTGGTGGTACAGTGCTCCTAACTGCAAAACCTTTGCGAATGGAATAAAACTTTTTTGCGCCAAAATCTCGCATTTAGTTGCGTATATGCTTGAACCAAAACCCATCCTAAACTACGTTCATATTCTCGCAGATCACCTAATTTCATTGCCCACTGAAGCAATAGCACCTCCGGTGGAATACTTTCCAAGCACCACTGGGACCCCGGGATGCCTAGATGGGGCTCAAAAATTTTGACTGATATTCTGAACTGAATTGCCCACCTGTTTTAGTCCGTCAAGGACACGTAATAGCTTTCGAATAAAGAGCGCCAAGACGCGCTAGTCGCTCACACGTCACGTAAAGTGCTGCTGGACAGTAGTACTTCCTTCAAGCAATATATATAACGACAAAAAGGAGTAACTGAAAAGTGAACGTAACAAATAAAACGAAAACGGAGGTTCGGATGGTAATAAATAAATAGTAACGTATTGGTAAACAGCCTACATGTAATTAAATCTGGATAGTAAAGCAAACTGGAACGTGGGTAAACATTTCTCCAAAACAATCGGTACAGCTCTTCACCTAATTAACAGTAACTCTTACCGACGAAGCCAGTGAATAATAGGGTGCGACTACAGGTTGATCGTTTTATAGCAACGCTAATTTGCCAACGATGACTGGTCAACGTAGCGCGGTTCTTGCACCCGACAACTCATACCTTGATGAGCATAGGTAGCGGTTCCCTCGTATTGCTTAAGAGCTCGAAATGGAATACGGTGTCTATGCGCACTATCAAGAAACTGGAGGCGACTTTTGTACCCGATACTTCTCAAAGCGGAGTGAAGTAAACGATAGCAACTTAGAGGTTCATAGGTTAACGTAACAGTCAAGTTATATGTTAATTCACATACATAACTAATATGCGCTAGAATAACGGCCGAACTGACGCTAGGACGTCACAGTCAACGATTTCGTGATGGACAGAACGGTAGTCGCAGCGAGTATTTTTGCGAAGCAGTCGTATCTTACTTTTCCTAGGCTTTAGAGTGACATCGGTTCTGGTTGAATTTATTCACTTGAGTTGGGCGCTGAGGCGCTAGGCGGGCAGCGCACTGTGGCAAAGGCGAAATCATCTACCTGACGAATCCACATCTTGATAGCAGGTGGTATATTTCGGTTTCGCAGCCTCTAATGGAAAAGCCGACCTCAAAATAGTTCCCAATTTCGTCGGCATAAAAACATGAAACATTCATTTGGTCGAGCGAGGGGATAGAAGTCTTTTTTGACATCAAGAACTGATCGAAGCTTCTAGTATGTGGCCTCTTTGTTTTGTTTCTCCCAGTGTGTCGATTCTCACAGTGAAATAAGACACGGCAACTTGCTGAGAGAATACGCGAGTATTTCTTGCCGGAACACCACTGGACTCGACGGTTCAATCAAAAGCTCAATTCGTCCCACATAATTGATACCGGTCACGTGATCAATCCGAAACAGCCGTTACACGTCATCTACCGAGTGCCAAATAGAATGCCAGTATCGATAAAACGGCGTGTCTTGACTACGACCGAAGCAGTCGCAGTACGTTTGTGAAACCCGGTGGTGCTGTGAAAAACAATTCGTACGGGCGCCGAGTCCGCCTTGGTCATGTGACACGAATCGACCGACCCAGTCGCTCAGCGCCCCTCTAGGCTGTCTCCCAGCCTCCAACTAGATACAGCGCGAGACGCACTCACAACCAATCGTTCGTGTCTCAGTGTTTTCTAATTCAATGACCAATCTCAGCTGGTAATTTCATTATTTGCCCCTATTTTAACCATTAGGTATATGCTGACCTGAAGACGAGTTCCCGATAATGTTAATGTTCACCACTGTGTTCTTCACATATGGGATAGTTGAATCGCAAATTGCGAGTTACAAGCGCAAGCCGCCAGGTTGTAACTGTTTCCAGCAGCCACAGAATATATGCACGGGCTTCCCGGGGTGGGCAGTTCTGACGCGTGCGACTGGCTGGGGTCTCCGTAAAACTTGTCAATTATACCGGGAAAAGTTCGGAAACTATGGGTTTCCTCCTTCTGTTAAATTCCGAACCACATTTAGACGTTGATACATGTTTCGAAGATGAGCTTATTTACTTCATACATTCTGAATCTGTCTTTAATGAAACTGGTGAAATTCTCCCCCTTAACCCAAAGTGATGTGCTGCTCCAACTTTCCTCGTGTTCCTAGACCGAAATCCGAGGTTTGTGGAAACATGCGAAATACCCTAATAATAATAAGTCCGAGCAAAATGCATCGGTTCCAGCACCAATTTCGAACAAACCGCCTAATGAAACCTATTCATAGCCCGTAATTCAATTAAAAAGCCGAATTATTCTCTGTAATGCAGTCTGCTTCATTCAGATGTTGTGAATGCTTTTGAAGGTAAGGTATACTTTTCACCAAGGCGATGGGTTGCATCGTTCAATGAAGGCTGAGTTCTTCGCAACGGCGTCCAACAGTTATGCGTTAGTAGTGCATTTGCGATACTCCAAATATGTGATTTGTTCCCAGTGTTCACAGACTGTTGGCTCCTACACTTCAATCCTGCAAGTTTTAGTGTTTGACCGCATTGTACGTGGATAGTCTAACCGGGTTACCACGACCTTAGGGATACTTAAGTATGATGTGTCATGTCTGTAGGAGATAGCTTATATGGCGACAACCTGTCCTAGCTTTCCATTCCATTCTGCGACTGAATTGCACGTTCGTTCTCCTGAGGATTTCTGTCGTAATCAACGGTAAAGTGCCTGGTGCCATCGACTGACAGACCCGGGGCAGCCTCATCACATCGGACTTCAGTTGACAGCTAATTATGCGTTGCTATACCTCATTAATCGTGTAAATGAGGCGAAAAGCGATAGGAAGACAGTGCATTGCTTGTCATTGTTGTCTATGCCTCTTATGAGGTGCCACGACTGGGTAAACCAATGTTTGCATGACCTGCCCAAGCGGGTACCCAGATACCGAGGTTTTGGTTGGGGATATGAACGACAAGCGTTTGATGAATCTCCTTTAGATGACCGGACGACAGATCACGAAGTTTGTAATTACAACAGAGGCGGCACATTGCCGATATCGGTTTTGGACACGCCAGCGTGCTACCTGACGTCCTCTATGGCTGAACAAACAGTTTGTCATCACCTAAATGCTCACCTTAACATTGACCATAATAACCCGCCCTCCGCCAGTATGTGTTGCCGGAGGGTCAATACGACACTGGGGCGAAATGGCTGTGTTACAGCTGAACAATTATTTAGCAGGGACAAACAATTGCACCTGAAAACTACCCAATACTGATTCATTTTTACTTTGAACCATTCTGTATATTGTTACGGAGAAGATCATCGATCGGCCGCTCAGCTGGGTCTCGCCGAATTTACCTGGCGTCAAGTGGTCGAACAGAAACAGAACTCTCCTATTGGGTTACGTCGGACGTACATCAGGTACCCTTGCATACCAATGGTTAAACCAGTGCAAGATGTAGTTGGCGGAACAATAAGTTCAGAGTAACCCTCAATCAACCCGTTGTCAGTACCCAGTTCTACACCGAGACCAAAGCTGAGATGAAGTAAGCCAGATGGAGGTTGAACGAGAACTGATACATGGAGTCCTAACAAGTACACGCGTTTTAGGCCAACTCTACTATCGACGTGCTCGTAAGCGGTGATCAAGTACAGAGATGTGCTGAGAAAATTGACTGATACGTAACGAAGTCAAAAACAGCTGCCGAATGCGATAGGGGAATGATGGTGGCCACTGTAGGCCAGTCAGTGTTCCGTTTCATTCACTATGTGGGGCAGTTATTGCTGAGAAGAAGTTGCTCTGAGTGGAGAACTGTAGTCCCAGAAGTGGTGTGGCTGCAAAACGGAGTCTGTAGAGCAACCCATCACTTTATTCTGATACACTTCACAAAGAACGAAATTCAAACTGTTGACAGTTATTCTTTCACAGTACCCTTTAGAGGTTCACACCAACCTATGCAGATCAATAATAGGAGTCCTTTCGTCCAAAACAATTTTTTTTCCGGCGATTCTGATGCACCGGACTTGAGATGTTACAGGAGGGCTGAAGTGGATTGACCTCAAGTTCAGCCAACTAGCCTGTTCGTAAATTGTGAACAGACAGACTGCCCCAATAGACAAGAATAAAAAACAGAACAAACCAGTATCCTCACTCCATTTAAATCACGCCGGAAGTCGGTACGAATACAGTTCCAAAAGCAACTGGAAAACCCCGGCAAAGATATTGATGACAGACGTGGGTAAAAGCAGTTGGCAAAAACTGCATTAGGTAACTTTGAAGTGTGGAAGAACAACTTTGTTCATCAGGGTTGGAGTAGGGTTATGAAAGTCAAGCAGTATCGAAATAGACTGAACAATGGGTGGTGGGGACTGACAGGGAACACATCACGGAGCGCTGCAGCGTGTGCGCGTGAGTGTCGAAATCTGCTGAAGATTAGGCCTCCGAATCACTGGGCTGGATGATCATGACTACTTTGCCAATAGCAACCGTCTTGCCCTCGTCTCGTAGCGTGAAGCGCCCCATTTGTGGGAATGACTCAAAGGTTTCTAGGCATATGGTGCCCCCGATAACCTGATGAAAACGTGGGAAAAATAACACAAGCATCAGGGTAGACCGCATGCAGTGTGAACAAAACACCATAACGAAGGATCAGAGATGTTCAGTAGTAAAGTCTGAATGAAAACGATAGCAATGCTCGTAATGTGGCTTGCAGTTGGTCGGGATAGAGCATGGCAGCTGAAGTATTGTCAAGTGAAATTGGAAGCTCACGCAGACAAAGATAACAAATTAAGGGAACATACATTCTAAACAATTTCTCCTTCAGCACACGCTTGTGGTGGAAACCATACTTTCAATAAAAACAGTGGTGGTGGCCGAAAATCTTATCCATTCCCAACATGATGGGTGTCACTGGGTGACAGTTGAAAGAGAACGGGGTTCAACTGATTCCATCATGAACAGCGTACAGTTGATGCACCTAACGCCAGACGAACAAGTTCGGCTAAAATTGTACGTGTTGAAGAAACTCGAGATACGGAATGTAAGACCCAGTGATTGAGAAGGTGATGAACAACGACTATCACGTTTTAGGTAAGTAACGAAGTCTGCCGCAAGTGAAAATAACAATATTTCTGCACATGACGAGTTGTCAAAGAAAAAACCCTTCTTTTTAAAAGAGCTTGGTAAACAATCGGTAGTTTTTATTTGGGCAACGTTTCGCTTTTGACACAAAAGCTTCATCAGGCCAAGTGAACAGGTCACCAAGTTGGCTAGGTTATAAGGCAGACGGGCACCAATCAGGAAGTCCTCTTCAGATTATCACAATCGGTCAGTGATGAGTGTCAATTAATGGCTCTTGTCGGCTATTGTGGTTGCCAAAATCTTGAATTGATGGGTTGGAGGAGTTTAAAATTAGTTCCGATCAGTTCTTGTTCCTTATCTTCCACTTCAGGGTGCTTCAGTTGATTATTCACCTCGGGCGCAACTGGTAGATTTTTCTTGGTCTTCGTGGGCTTGTGATTCCTGTGACAATTTAGTTGGGGGGTGTGAGGTCAAGTGGAATTCAAATGATGACTACTCCTTCTGGTGGCCGCACACCAACACGTGTCAGCTCGACTGATCCAAGACTGTTCTCCACACTCATGCCAGTTCCACGCCTTCTATTCTGTTAACACTAGGATGCTTGGCGATTTCTACCGCCTCAGCCATCAGTCTCTGTGATGTGGACCGTAGTCCTCGCCTCAAAACCTCAACATTTTCTAAGTCTATTTTGTGCCCCGTATCCAGTGAATGCCTGCAATTGCTCGATATACATCAGCGTTTCTCGGCGGCTTGTTTATTTTCCTCTTATGCTCCACGATTCTGGTGTGAAGCTCCCTGGCCGTCTGTCCTATATAGACCTTAATGCAGTCCACACTTGATTTTGTAGACACAGTCCCTAGTTCTGTTTGCCGGGAGGCGATCCTTCAATTGCACCAGTGTAGAGCGCGGAGTGTTTCCCCTCTGGAAACCTACTCTTATGTTGGCCGTGTTTAGAATCCTTCGAATGGTCTCCGATGTCCCTGGTTTATATGGGATAACAGCTGTCCCGAGCCATTCTCGTTTGGGTTTCTCCACCGGTACCAGCACCCTTCGCAATTGACGCCTAATCAAGCTGGCTGGATATCCACTACCCCGAAGTTTGTTGATTACTTCTATTTGGGCCGCTGTCCGATCAACTTCCTCTGTGCACAGGGCCCTACACGCCTAAACATTGATGAGGCAATACTAGCGAATACCGACTTTGGATGGGCAGACGAGTAGTTCAAAACTGCCCCAGTGTCAGTTGGCTTCTCGTATACTGTGGTCTTTAGTTTCCCACCGACCTTGTGTGTCATGCAGTCTAAAAATGCCAGTGCACCCGAGGTTGACTCTATCTCCATACTGAATTTGATCTGTGGACTCAGTTCATTCAGATAGTTGTAAAACTCATTAACCTTGTCTCGTTTCATCACGACAAAAGTATCATCTACATAACGCCAGAATATCTTGGGTGGGTATGGGAATCCGCCTAGAGCCTTTTGTTCAAATTCTTCCATAAATATATTTGCCAAAACCGGGGATATTGGGGATCCCATTGCTAGACCTTGTTCTTGAGTGTAAACCACGGAGTCGAAAACGAAGTGTGTGAGATTCAGGCATGCTTTTATGCCTTCCATTATTTCATCCACCGTAAGCTGTGTCCGTTCTGAAAGGGAGGTGTCTGCTAGTAGCAGTCGCCTAGCTATTTCTAAAGAGTCCCCTTTTGGCACATTTGTATATAAGGAATTGACATCGAAACTTACAAGGATGTCATCTGGTTCAACGGTGACCCCCGCTACTTTGTTGGCAGTCATACGAATTTTTAATGTAAGTACTGGATTTCCCGGTGGGGGTTTTAAAATACCGGCCAAGAATCTGGCCAACTCGTGCGGTGAAGGAACCTATTCCGTCTACTATCGGTCTCACCGGAACGTCTGGTTTATGGATTTTTGAAGGCCATAAAGCCGTGGTTGAATTGCACTTTTGGGGTACAATCGATACCAGTTACCTTGTCCTAAGTGGTTTATCACGGACCGAAAATATTTGCCAACTTCCGCTTTACTCTTATTCATTATAGAAGTAATATTCGCGTTATCGATCTGCCGGTAAGGACCCTCAGCTAGGTGTCGCTTGACTTTCTGTAGATAATCACTCTTGTCCATGACAACAGTGGCCTTACCCTTGTCCGCCTTTGTAATCACTATGTTGTCCACCTTTTTAGGCCGTTTAAAGTTCTTCGCTCTGCTGGTGTAATATTTGGAGCTCCTGGCTGCTGGGACTTAAGGACTGTGACCAGTTGTACCCGTAGCTTCTCCGCCTCCATTGGCGGAAGTTTTTGAAACACAGATTCAACGCTAGGGATTATTTCTTCCGCCCTTATCACCCTTTTGCTTACTGCGAAATTCAAGCCTTTCTCTAACAGACAGCGCTCTTCCTCACTTAGTGGTCTGTTTGATAAATTCACCACGCTACAGTGACTAGTACGGGCATCATGGTTAGTCACGGGCCCACTAGAATTCTGAGTTTTAGAAAGCAACTTTTCGAACTTACGGATTTGTCTCTCCTTGCAGTGTTGTTCTTGGATGGCTTTAACTTCCGTTGCTTTGGTTTTGATTAATTGGAAGTCTGCGGGCGAGAGCACGGTTTGAAGATCTTGGTTGAGCCGACTTGCGTGGTGACGGATATCAGATAAACGCCGAATAGTCAAGTATATCCTCTCTTTGAGGAATGACTTGGCCGCTGAGAATGCTATTCGAGCAGAAGCGAGTGACGCGTCCGGTGGCTTAACCAATAAAGATGTGGGGATGATGTTGTGCTTCAAGCATCTCTTATTGAATATGCGGTGGTTCTCCCAGTTTGCCTCTAGCCTTGCCAATCGAACGTAGTCACTTGACGATTTGCGAACACATGGTTCTAGTTGTTTTCAATCAATTGGAAAAAGTTTGGAACCGATTGAGAAGTCATCGTTTCAGAAGAGCTTGGTAAACAATCGGTAGTTTTTATTTGGGCAACGTTTCGGCTTTTGACACAAAAGCTTCATCAGGCCAAGTGAACAGGTCACCAAGTTGGCCAGGTTATAAGGCAGACGGGGCACCAATCAGGAAGTCCTCTTCAGATTATCACAATCGGTCAGTGATGAGTGTCAATTAATGGCTCTTGTCGGCTATTGTGGTTGCCAAAATCTTGAATTGATGGGTTGGAGGAGTTTAAAATTAGTTCCGATCAGTTCTTGTTCCTTAATCTTCCACTTCAGGGTGCTTCAGTTGATTATTCACCTCGGACGCAACTGGTAGATTTTTCTTGGTCTTCGTGGGCTTGTGATTCCTGTGACAATTTAGTTGGGGGGGGAGTGTGAGGTCAAGTGGAATTCAAATGATGACTACTCCTTCTGATGATCGCACACCAACACGTGTCAGCTCGAATGATCCAAAACTGCTCTCCACAGGCTTCCAGTTCTACGCCTTTCTTCTTCTTCTTTTTTACCTTTTTACCTTCGAGTGAAGCAACTACAGCTTCAATAGCAGTTTTCGTGAATTCACCAACAGTCTGGGATATTTCAATCACAGGTCCAACCGATGAGCATTTGTGCGTTAGTTTTACCAAGGTTTTCAATTGCTCTAATCATCGGTAATAACGGTAGGGATATGGATTCTAATCCAACTCCGTCCCTTAAGATGCCGGTCAGATGCGAGGTCGAGATAACTAAATGGTTAGAGCGGGAATTTACTGACCGGAAGGTCCATGGTTCGAACTCGACCTCCGCCTCTCGACTTCCCCTGTCTAGGCTTAGGCAACCTGTCAGTATAACAGCCCTCGTGCTTCCTCCAGGTGGCATGGTAGCAAGGCACCGAAAAAGTGTTACAGCTTAATGTTATTCATTATTATCGGGTCAGAAAGTGATTCGCACAAGAGAATTGGGGGACGGAAATCATCATTATTAGCATTATCAGCTGTAAAAAACGCGTATTTGCCGTGCAGTGGTTACAACTGCGACAGTTTTGTTCACCGATGATTTGGGTAGGTGATGTAAATAGCTATGCATTGGAGACGATAGATGACATAACTGAACTGTAAATAAAGGAGTGTCAGTGGACTTTTGATTAGCAAGATCGCAGGGAATAGCTTGAATGCACAAACGCCATTGAGGTGGCGACTGGGATTTGTCTGACAATGTTTTAAACCATTGATATATCCCGTTTCAGGGTCCCATCCAGGGATGGGGACGATGACCAGCACGGTTGAGTTTGTGAGAAAATGGCTATTCGAGAAAGTCGGTCAGGTGGCATACGGAGCACGTCGCCAAGCCAGCGCAACCTATGGAGCGTGGTCAGGTTAACTATCGTGGGCAAGTTATTTCTACCGAGAATGATTCGATGCATTTCGATATTACTGATCCGGTGTTCCAACCGAAGACACTGAAAGTTTTTAACGTCCGCAGTGCACGGTGGCAAACTATCTGACTTGCGTAACAATAAAGAACGCACCGCAGCAATGCGAACTTAACCCTTGACGGATAAGCTGATGTCACGGCAACGGCACAGTTGATGCTGGTTCATGAAAGCTGCTCTGGTCTTCCCAATCCGGATGGAAACATCATCTTTTGCGAGACCCCCGGGATCGTTACAGCTGCCCAGGTAGACAAATTTGTCTACTGCTTCAATCGACTCATACGGAAGCACGGGGTTAGGGTTCGGGCTCACCTAGTCTTGCAGTAGCACTTTACACTTTACGGGTGTGAAGCGCATGCCGAACCGCGAGGCAGAATTAGTTAGATTATTTAATGTTGTTCGCATTATCGCGGCGTCAGATACAAGAAGAGCTATGTAGTCTGCATGCTGGATATCTGTGATGAACGCCCCAGGGGAGAACTTCCACCCCACAGGATTTATAGGCCGATAGTGAGTCTTCCATAACCGTATGAATGAAGAATTTGAAAAGGAAAGGTGAAGCAGGACAGCACTGCCTGACACCACGTGATGTGGTGAACTCAAGCTAGAGATTCCCGCAGACCTTCATACGTCCACGGGAGATGGCGGACAGCGCCTTAACGACGGTCGAGACTTTATGGGGGACGCCTTTGCCCCACATACACTGCCATAGTGCCTGACGGTCCACAGAGTCAAAGGAAGCTTTTAAGTCAAGTAAGACCACCCCTATTGTATGTTGGATTGTTGCTGTCCCAGGATTTGTCGGACGGTAAAAGTGTGATCGACGCATCCTCTTGCAGCATAGAGCCAAGCATGTTTTTCACGGATCCGTCTCTCCCTGTGTTCAGTCAACCTTCGAATGGTAAGACCAGAGGGCACCCTGGATGCCACAGCAAACAGGTTGATGCCGCAGCGGTTTTCACACAGCGTCAGCGTACCCTTTTTGAGGGTAGGGAGAACTGTCGACATGCCCTATCCTGCAGGCACTTCCTCATCGCTCCATATCGCACCAATGAGCTTTGTTAGACGGGTCACCGGGGATTCTCTGCCTTCTCTGAACAAAGTTGGATGCAGGCACTCCGATCCGTTTTAGCGCGGATATTTAGTACTTAATTTCTTCTACCGACGGGCGACCAAGGTTTCCATTCCATTCATTCATATGCACTGTCTCTACAGGTTGTGTTGCAGGTCTGCTAAACTGTTTTCGAGGTGCTCCGCCCATCGTTTTAGTCAGCATTTTCGCGGGTGAATTACTAAATCGCCTATCGTTTCACTGATCGTTGCTTTCCTGTGGTAAGTCGATCGTATCAACTGGTATAGGGCACGGTTGTTTCCCGTAGAGAAGCCTTCTCCGTCTCCCTATCCTTCGATGACCACCAGAGCTCCTTAGGCTCTTCACTATTTGGCGTTTGCGGGACATGGGTGCACTCGTTGCTCCTGGTCTGACTGCTCTCCTTTGGCCTCCCTGGCATGGTTGCACCTTGTGGAACGAATTTCCAGCCAGTGTAGCCCGCGGGATCATTGCAGCATTAAAACCCAACCTCAAGGTGGCAGCTTTAAGCTGGTATACTTTGTTGTACGAAAGGATGGACGTACATTCGCAAACAAAAGCCAGGTATTGCAGTGGAAACTCATCAGTAGAAGACAGATGCTGTGCTGGTGACAGGAATAAAAACCAAAAATCTACGGTCAGAAGCACGGAAATGACATCAAAAATTGTGCAGCGATTTCACCAAATACCTATGCGACTAGATGTGGATGATAGGGAAATTCAAACGAGAAATCTCCAAAGGGCTACTCACCTCAAACCGGACCACAGCAGCATCATCTTGTTTGATAAATCGTGGTCTGATCTCTGTTTTCTGATTGGTCTTTTTATCAATTCTGCAAATGATGGTTCGAAGTCGCACCTCTTTCATGGTCGAGTGCATATGAAGCACCGCAGTGTATCCAGGACACATGATTGATTTGCAGTCGAGAACAATCAATTTGGCATCAAATCTGTCGGATACCTGAAGGATAAAAATAATTACACAAAGTTGAGTGAAATCTTTCAAGATGAGTTAGAGAGAATGTCGGGGTCAGTTGCTCTATATTTCGGAAACAGTAAACTAGGAGAAAATGGAGGTCAACAGTTGTAATATGAACATTGAAGGCCAAGGGCAATTCGATGGACGGTCTACAAACCAATCAAGCATTGGCTTGATTTGCGTACAACCGAATTCGTCAGGTAAATCAAGTTGGAATCTAGTCCAGACTGTTGAGTACCAAATTCTCTACAATGGGATGGGTTGGGATTGTATTTCTTTGGATTCTTGCTAACTGACAAGTCCAACAGATTCATTCGGAAACCCTTTTGTCAGAGTTGCTCTGCCCTGAAACTCGACCAACCTTGCAACCTACTCGCATGGACTGAGGAAGATTTTGCAATGAAACCAATGACTGATTTGCAGGCTTCTCCAAGAAGCAAGCTTTTCCTGGCGTTTACGTGCACTCGCTTCCAGTTTAGCACACCACAGCAAACGTAAATCATGTTTTGAGAAGATGATGAATTGGATTATTCAACAGTTCGAATAGCTCAGCTCCGGGAAATGTTGTGGAGAAAGCCCACAAAAACAGTCGCGTTCGGTTAGCACTTTAGGGTGGAACACCAGATGACTAAGGAGAAAGACTACGTACATTACAAAACCTAGCTCCTCTGCTTTTCCGTGCTTGTGGACAAAAGATATAAGCTTTGAAGTGTAGAATGTTTTCTAATACACCTGGACTTCGAGACACATCATCCATTAACTCAAACCCGCGATTAGCAATGCTACTTAAAAAAACTGTTCAGCGGTAACACCCTTTCGGTGCCTAGCTGCCATGCCACCCCAGGGAAGCACGATGGCTGGGATACTGCCAGGTTGCCCAAGCCTAGACAGGGACAGCCTAGACAGCAATGCTACTACTCGGGATGATGTCGTGCCCACCAAAACGAAACAAACAAGCTTTCATTTCCCGCTAAACAATGAGATCTCATTGAAAGCTGACCATTCATTTAAGGGGTACATTGTGCCTAGTCAACTTGAGTTTACATAGAGAAGAGTTTATAACGAAAAAATACTAAACTAACGTCGTTTCTATCCGGACTGACGATATGCCTAGAGTGTTTGGACTAAATATGTAAACCATGTGAATGAGTAAGACTTGACCGTTCGAGTATGCGTCAACAAGAAGTCCATGCTCATGAGCGAGCAGTAAGCAAAAAACTGGTTAAATCGTATTTTTTCATTTTAATTGTTGTCCATAAACGCCATGAATTGCATCTTATTGTGCGATGAAGACAAGTGTCATCCGGTTTGACTTATCTTGTGTTCTTCTCACACTTCAAGCTGGTGGTCTCCAGTCAGAATAACCTACACAGGGTGGAATTTTGATTTTGGCCACTCTGTTTAAATCACGCACGCCGAGCTACAGATCAACTTATGAATGAGACGAATACGCCGCCTGTTTAACCATGGAACTTCGCTGAGTTTTCCGTGTTACTTTCGAATGTTTCTGGCAGAGCTTCTTATCTTCTCTGTACGATAGCAAGTGGTAAGATAACCTTCCAGTGGACCCCCCATAGCGGACAAGAAAACTATGCCAGTCAATGACAACTAACGGGTTATGTAGTGGCTATATATCGAGTGTGTGATCGATTTTATTCCTAGTCTCCTATGTAGCGACCGAATACCGTCACCTTCGGTACTCCACCGGAAGACAACGCCCGAATGTTTGAGAACTTGACTGATGGGGTCCATAAGGTAATACAAGTACAAATGAATGAGTCAACAACATGGAAGAGTAGCTGAAATAGAAAAACGTGGTACGATCGTTGGCTGAGATCCAAATACATGTTCCAAACCATTGGTCACGGTCTACCATATGCCTGACTTCGCATCTAATCAGTTAAGGCTACATGAATCGTCCTTCTTGTTTGTGTGAGCCCAGAGATACCCATCAGTTGCACCTAGAAATTGCGCTTTACCGCTTAATTTACCCTAGTATGCAACATGTGCCACCAAAATGCCTTGAAATTAGCGAAAAAGCCAAGGGCTTCATTGGTTTTCTGGATAAGTCTGCGTCGAAATTTGCTGGGAAGCTATGGTAGTGGGACAGTCATTACATGGTCCAAATACGATACATACAACGCACAGAAAGAAACTGAGATAAAATTGAACTGGAAAGGAGCAAACGACATTGCCATCCAACTTTCGTCTACTGGAAACGAGAGAATAAACAATCAGCCAGCCAATCAATCGGGGAAGCGGAACTCCCAGCAGAATGAAACGTATGCAGAAATTGTCTGTTCACAGCGAAAGACGATGAAGTGAAACCCGGAAAACACATTAAATATGGAGCTACCTTTGTCTACAGATGGAGCAATCAGTAGAACAAGGCGACGACATCAGATATACTGCGACTTGTTTTACATACTGCTTGGAAGGGTGAGAAGACGAACGAAAGGTCACTGCTATGACCTTCAATAAGGCTTGACAAACAGTAATGAGAGGACACTTTTTGTGTACATTGGGACGGACTTAATACGCACGGTCCTCCAAAGCTACATAAACCGAAAAGGTATGCATTAAGGATGTCCAGGAGGGACTCACTGAACTCGTCAGCAAGCACAAGAGCACATGAGGAAGTATGCAATCAGGTCAGGATATAAGCAAACCTAGCAAACGTTCATGAGATGTCAGGGGAAGTTCTGTCATTTAGAAGAGGAGTGGGGACAAGAAAGTTTAATAGCCTAACGGAATCGGATGAGGACTCTTCATTAAAAGAAATCAAATCTAAGCACTGAGGATTCTTGTTCAATTTTCTCTCACAAAGCTCATGCAGCTTCACACATTTTGTGCGGAGTCTAGGTTCATCAATCGGTTCAGGAAAACTGGCTTCAGCTTCCTGATTCTTTGTCGCACCTGCCAACTGGAGTCTTGACGACAGTACGCCTCCTACATCTGTAAGCACGCTCCTTTCTTCTTCAAATTCGTTTGAGATGAATGGAGCCAACCAATCTGTTGCGCAAGGATGGCTCCAAGGGGGCAAAATTGAATATGTACATTAGAGAGTATATTACAAAAGGTGAATTTGGATGAGAAAATAGTTTGGGCTCTGGCGACGGCAAAGAAGTTAATATGAAGGATTTCAACAACGCAACACCATCTGCATTAACAGGGTTTTAAAGACGATTTTCTGCGTGGAAGCTACGGGACGATAACTCAAAGAACAAAGCAAGACCGGCAGTCCACAAGCAAGTGGGTGGTCACAGATTCCAAGGGGTGAACGGAGCTTGTGGAGATAAAATCGTGAGCTGGTAAATACGTGATCAAGTTGCACCCATTCCTGGTTAGTCCATGAACTGGAGCAGTGAAACGAACGCAAAGTTGAGACTGACCCTATTAAGGTCGCCTATCACGATAACAGATTAGCAAGGGTGTTAAACGAAAAAGTAAGGAATCCTGCAGAAGAAGTTCTATTATGCCTATCATTTAAAGGATGCCATACTAATAAAAGTGTACGATAAAAAACTGTCCGAAATCGCGCGTCCAAATTTGTTTAGTTAGATTGGATCTGTGCATCCAGAGGAATTGTGCTTCAGACTAGGTCCTGATCGCTGTACCGCAAATGTCGTTTAGGATATACAGTCAGAAAACACGAGTGCCTGTCCCAGCGGACTTTTGAGCACCTACCGGAAAGTGGCTACAGACAACGTAACTGGAGAAACAACGACATGTAATTGAGGGTCATCAAATGCGCGACACACCAACCGGACAGATCATAAAGGTGACTCCTCTCAAGCCCTCAAGATTCCACTGCGAAACCAAAACCCTCCATCGTGAAGAGATTGCACTTTATCATGAAGTGGCGATTTGTGCACCTCTATGACAAACTGAGCTGTACTGGAAGTTTGACAAACAGTCTCCTGGTCCTTCAGACTGGGGTTTGGAGTATACGTGGACTATTATAGTAGTTTACGGTCCATAATTCACTGCTTTGTGACCAGGCTTTGGTTGAGGGCTCCAATCGTCCCTGATTGTAGCTCTGAGTCTGCCACAGGGTTTTTATGACGCCATAAGTGCTCTGATACAATGGGCTCAAGGTTCGAACATCGTTATGCTCACTGGTGACATGAACATGCAAGCCAGCAGACGTTGCGTTCCTGAGGCTCAATTGAGTGGTTGCAGCTGCATGCTGACCAAAGACTGTTTCCTTGTATCGCCCAGTGAAAAAGCGAAAATCCTTTAACACCGGGCTATCTACCAATCAAACACCGAAGGTCCGGTCAACTTCCTAAAGGAAATTAGTCACAAGGTTGCTGAAAACTGTTCGGCAGCCCGCAAACAAATTCGTGTACAAATGAGGCTATTTATGGGGATCTATTCAATCTGGGTCCAAATAGAACATAGAGTTGATGGAAACACTGCGCCTACCTGATAGGCCCCGAGAAGGGCAAAACTGGTGGTGGGGTGTCGAATAGTTTTCAGCAACCTTATGAATAGTGTTATATCAGTATCAACAGTGACGCTATTCTATCTCAATATGACGACGATTAAACAAAGCCCGAATTTGTTAGCTTTTGAGAGGGTATTTCAATTAGAACACAGTAACCAACGCTGTCTGCATAAAAATTATTGATACGGCGAGTTGGCTACCCCGGAGATGACCCCACGCTAAACTTTGCCATAAGATCTGGTGTGAAGGTTGACATTCAATCGCTTTTACTATGCTTTTCCTGTACAGATGTAGAATGGTTTGCGTGCGACTGGTGAAGGCAAGTCTTCTTGCTGTTATTTGATGAAATGGAAGAATAAGTCCAGCGCGCTTGGTGGAGCTTATGGGCAATGGAACAATAATTCTAATAATCGTTCAGTTTTTGCATCCTTTCGGCACCTAGCTGCCATGCCATCTGAAAAAGCATCTCAGCATTAATAAGCCATTGCTCCACAAGGACCAGGAGGAATACGAGTCCGAGCTGCGAGCAGCATGGGTCTAGTTGGTTGTGCCATTCCACAAGCGGAGCGCCCAGCATCTTGCAAGGTCGCGGATACTACCTTTCAGTAAGTCAATATCATAAAACGTCTTGTACGAAATGGACCTCAGTAGGTAGTACTGATAGACATGTTTCGCATCAGAGTCCGAAAGCTTTTCAACAGCCAGACGAAGTATGTGCATGTTCCGAAACTGTGAAAAGTAAAACGAGGAACAGCAACAGCCAAAAGCGCGTGATCCGAGTCTAGAACGAGCGACAGCCAGTAACTCACTCACGTCTCCGACAGCGAATGGCGATGTGGTCTACCTGCGTCAGAAGTTGACTCGCGTGCGAGACCGGAACCAGTTAGACAAGGGGCTCCGTTTAGTTTGGAAGCCAGTAATACGCAGAAACAGCCTGTGGTCAGCACATAACAGCAGTGAGTGTTCGCCGTTGTCTGTGCGTCTCCATTCTAGTCCTAGACAATCACCCAAATGAGCCTGAGCAGCACTGAGTCAATCTACTTGCGCATTCATGTCCCTGGGAGCCAAAAAGACAACCGAGCTCTTATTCCACCGTAACAAGGCACTCAGTGTCACAAAAGCCATCTTTTGGGTGTATCAGAGCTCCAGTCTGTTGGCAAATCAGCAAATACGACAGACAGGCGTGTTTATGGAATACTCTCACAGGTGTTGTCAAACAAACCACAGAGGAGCGAACATCAAAGGGTAACCATTCAACCAGAGATCCTTCAGTTTGGTGGCCAAAAACAATAGCAACCCCAGCAGAATAAGTAGCACAAGTTTCTGGACCATTGGAGGAGAGCAACCGGAAGTCAGCGGAAACCGACGGGGATGTCAGTTCAAAAATCGTACTTGGACTGTGAATCCTCGTTTCAAACAGACATCACACATCAACAGAAAGCGACTTCTGCGCAATGAAATGGTTTGGCTGTAGCACGCTTTCGGTGCTTAGCTGCCATGCCACCTGAAGGAGGCTCGAGGGCTAAGATACTGCCAAGTTACCCAAGCCTAGACAGGAGCAGTCGAGTTGCTGAGGTTGGGTTCAAATCACATACCTTCCGGTCAGTTGGCAGGTTAACCACTGAGCTATCTCGAGTTCCTTTGGGTAATGTACAAATTGACGAATATGATTCTTAAATGAATTGGGTAGTGATCTAGATTTACAAGATACAATCAGGCATTCAGTATAGTTACAAGAATGCTTAAAGACAACGGTGTCCAGTTTCAGTGAAGAGAGATGAAAAGACCTTCGCCGTGTTTGTTGTTCCTCAGCGTAAGATCGAGAAGGCAGTAGTAGGGCAGGGTAGACGTCAAAAGATCAATTTCTGAATGAGGGTTGAAGGGTCACACCAATTCGCATGGTGCGCGTGCAATTGATATGTAATCGAATAGAATTTGGTGTTAGGCAAGTCACCCTTCAGTACATTGATCTGGCCATTTCTGTTTCAAATTTGAACAGCTTTGAGGAAAAGAGGACAGCCTGGAGCCTAAGAACATCCCGCACTATGGGATATCGTGCAATAAACCTAAGAGGGAGAAGCCAGCTGCAACGAAATAATGCATCGGCATCGACAGTGACATAAGAAAACCCTGTTTCGTCATCAACGAGCAACTGTTATTACATGTTGCTGTTTCGGTGGTAGTGGGGCCATGAACATGGCCTTGAGCTTAACCGTTAAAAAACACCAGCCATAAAGACGGACTGGAAACGGAACTGGACCAACTGGGATGATGTGGGTATAGACGATTGGAGAGGGAGCACGCAAGAACCTACGAAGGGCAAGGGCTTGTTTTGGAATCAAGCGGGATAGTTTGTTCAAAGTACAGTAGTCTCCCGCCCTCTCTCTCACGAGCTGTCTCCAAAAGACTCCTGTACAACCGTATTGTTGCACTGAAACTTAATCGAACAAACGCAATTTTGCGTTCCGATATCGAGTTAAGAAGCGATTTGTCTGCCACATTAGTATGCGCTACTGTTTATCTATTGTCTCCCTGTTCGTATGTAATTCACTGGTAATAAACAGACCAAACACTTCAGGTTGTGTTATGAGCCCATTAGGACAAAATTTATGATAAAAAAATTAGCCGACTGAATTATGGGTCACGGATGGACACAGATACGAAAACTCACTTTACACAGATTGCTTGGTGAACAAAGGCAGAAACCAGGAGATATATCTTCCTCTTCGCAATTCTTCAGTCTGAGTTTACACGTTTCACCGGCTTCTGCTTTCAGAACTTCAACATCACCATTAAACACCTGGAGGGGATGGAAAGGAGAAGATAAGCATGGTCGTGTGTCAAAAATTTACAGTTATAGACAGTAGCTCAGAGGTGGCTTGAATGCATACACCAGCGAGACAACTTCTGTCAACCTCTGTAGGACAAAGGTTTTGAATATTGGATATTTGAAGGCGACCTATAATTCATCTAGTTAACCAAACTGATAAACAGCATGAGCATCCGAGAATGATCCTAGCAGGTTCACGTGCAGTAAACTAGTGAGAACATAGAATGAAATGCGAAAGCATTTGTCTAGCGAGCAGGCGCAATACTGCTAGGGAAATTGTGAGTGAAATCAGGAGTGAGATGAAGCCAGTTTACCTAGATGAATAAAATGACGATCCAAAATTTCGGTCGGAATCGAACAACGGAACCATATGGTGAGAAACACAAGCTCTCTATCTATTTGGGAGGGGGCAAGATGGCTCAGTGGTTAGAGCGCGAATTTACTGATCGGAAGGTCCGTGGTTCGAACTCGACCTCTGCCTCTCGACTTCCCCTGTCTAGGCTTGGGCAACCTGGCAGTATCTCAGCCCTCGTGCTTCCTTCAGGTAGCATGGCAGCTAGACACCGAAAGGGTGCTACAGCTGAACGCAGAAATATGTGAGTTAATTACTACCGGAGACATTGAGCCATTGAGTGCTGGATTCCAGAAATTCGGGCATAGGTCTAAATAGCGACGTTGTCGTTTGAAAAACTCCAAACAAAAGCCATAAAAATATATTCCGAATTGCTGCCAGGTTTTCCCCTCCCACGCCAAATAAACAGCCTCTAATACTTCGTTTAATGTCAGCACACAAGCAATATTAAGGGTCATACATAACAGTCAGAAATGAATCCATTCCGTACGGAAAACCGAACCCCGACCACTCAGAGAGTAACCACACCGTCTCAATGGAGTGCATGGCATTTCATTCTCATTAAGTAGAATGTACCCCACTATAGGAGTATTCGTTATTCTGGCATTCTCGCCTACCGGCGTCCCCAAGCTTCCAAGCTCCACACGCCTCAGTCGTTTAAGGAGAGAAATTACATATTAGAAGGTCCGTCGTTCGAATCCACCCCCGCAACTGGACTACCCTCGTATAGGCTTGGGCAACCTGGCAGTGCTTCAGCTCTCGTGCATCCTTCATGTAGCATAGCAGTTAAGCACCGAAAGGGCAGTTTAAGTGACTGCTTTTTTTATTGTATTGCCGAGTTTCCAGAAAATTCGACTGAAAACCCCTTACACCGTCTTTTCCTCGCTATCCAGAATCCGGCAAACGAGTAATCATACCTAGTCTCCATGCATCGTGAACCAGTGTTTATTTCCAGCTGATGACGCAAGTTCAATCAGTAAACTAATATCATACAGAATGGACTGGGAAAAATTCTCGCAATAAAAGATTGAGAACAGACCGATAAATGTTCTCATTTAACTTTTGTTTCCACCTGCTTGGATATAAAAGTGTCTACAGCTATTGAATGTTTTCGTCAGCTGTTCGTTCGGTTCTGGATTCCTGCTTTCACCCACTATGGCCACGGGAGTTGGCGTACAGTGCCTTAACGAGGTCAAGAATTTATGGGGGACACCTTTTCTCCCTAGACACTGGCACGGTGCCCGAAGGTCCACGGAGTCAAAGACAGCTTTAAAGTAAAGGAACACAACAAATGTTGGGCGCTGGAAGCAGTATCACTGTTCCAGACTCTGTGGGAGGGTGAAAATGTGATCGATGCATCCTCTTGCAGAAAAGAACCAGGCTTGCTTTTCACGGATCTGTCTCTTCCTGTGTTCAGTCAACCCTCGAAGGGTAAGACCGGAGGGCGCCCTCGATACCACAGCCACCAGGTTGCCACGGTGGTCTTCACACAGCGTCGCGTACTCTTTTTGAAGATGGGAATAATTGTAGACATGCCCCATTCTGCAGGCACTTCCCTTTCGCTCCAAATCGCACCACTGAGGTTTGTTAGATGGCTCACCGGGGATTCTCCGCCCTCTTTGAACAAGGCAGGATGCAGGCTGCCAGATGCTGGTGCTTTCTCACGTTTCGGTGCGGATATTTCCTATTTTATTTCTTCTGTCGACCGGCGACTAAGGTTTACATTCCTTTCACCAATATGCACTATCTTCACAGGCTGTGTTGCAGGAGGCCAGTTAAACTCTACTTCGAAGTGTTCGGCCCAGCTTTATAGTCGACGCCTTTGCGAATGAATTAATGAGTCGCCATCTTCGTTCATCGTTTCACTGACCGTTGCCTTCCTAGGATCAGTTGGTCGTATCAGTTGATATAGGGCATGACTGTTCCCGTTCTCCGTCTTCCGAGCTTTCGGTGTCAACCAGAGCTCTGTCTTTCCCCCTTAGGCTATTCACTATTTGTTTTTGGGGGATTTGCGTGCACCGCCGTATCCGTTGGCCGCTGGTATGGATTTCCTGGCATCAATCAGGACTAGCCACCTCGACAATACCGTGGTCTTGTGGTCCAATCGGAGAAGTCGGGCAGACAGCAGTGAACGTCACTAGCACAGCTGCCTTCACATTTTGCCATGCTTTACCCATGTGCTCACTACCGGCACAATATAGGTTTATTGTGGAATTTATAAGCTATCTCAGAACAAAACTGTTGAGCTATGGTAGTTCTTCGAAGATGACGGATTGGCGCGGCTCTTGCTGACTTGCGAGGGTCTGAAAAGAAACGAAATGTCAGGCGTGCACACACCATGAAGTGATCGGAATCAAGTTGTGTGCCCCAGAAGAAACGGTAGTCATCAACTGTGATCCTTGAATAAGCCCGGATAGCTTTCGATAGAAAATATCCTTCTCAGTGTCAGAACTGCGGTCCGTTGGGGCATAGACCGACACTACAAACGGGCAAGTTTTTATGTCGAGAGGTATTGAGCTTGATTGAGCTGGACAACCGGACGGCGCATGGACGACTGTTCATTCGAATTCAATCCAGCGAAGAGCCTAATCTCTGGGGCTGAGTGCAACTCCCACGCCATATGTTCCACGAGTCATCACTTCTGGATCACTGGACACACGGAAGAACAAATGCGAAAGAGCTGATTTCGTCCTTGGTGTTCTGAGATGTACAATCATGCTTGGGTGTTGTATGCTTGTTTCAGCGAGCGTTACCTGCTTTGGAGGAGATGAGTCGGTGGTGATAGTGCGAATTTACTGACCCGAAGGTCCGTGGTTCGAACCCGGTCTGCGCATGTCGACTTCCGTGCCCAGGCCTATGCAACCTGGCAATATCCCACTCCTCGTACTTTTCTGGTGGCATGGCAGCTAGGCACAGAAAGGGTGCTACAACTGAACGATGTTTTGTCAATTTGACATATAGTACGGATGTTGAAAGCCCATATGTAGAAAGGATCTCGTGGATTCGGGGATGTATTTTGTTCAGTTAATAGGCAGCAGGGAGTACAAGGTTTATCAGTCAGATAACTGACAGTTAAATGACCCAGCAATGTTTGCTGGGAAGGGGTTGCCCAGACCGAGGAAGGGGTCTTGGTCGAGGTACTTTACCTTGAGCCTTCGACCCAAAAGTCAGACCGACAAGGCTGCGGGAATATGTAGGATTTTATTCAGGAACCCGTCCCCGATCATCTAACTCAAACTTCTGAACCGCAGGCAGTGGGCCTTTCCAGGAACCGATGACTCAATAGTCTACCTGCTCGGCTGCAGGGGGTTGGCCTAACCCGAGGGCGCAGGCAGTCAGGCATTACTGTCTCATAACTGATGCGGCTGCGCGCAGCAGGTGCATTTTGAGCAGTACCTGACTCTTGTTTTAAAAGTACTTGGCTCGTATTGAATAATGCGCCCACGGTTACAGTCAACCATTGAGCGATCGTAGGGTGCGATTTATAGGGACCACATTTTCTAATCGGCCCTTCTTCCGGGGAAGAGAACATCGCTACTTCCATGAATATGCAAATGCCAATCGCCTAGGAGAAACAAACTACTGCGTCCACACTCACAGGATACCCCCTTTGCACGGTTAGTCGTAGGCTCGCAGTCTGACTGTCCCCCTTTGGTCTTCCTGGCGTGGTTGCACCTAGTGGGACGAAGTTCCTTGAGGCACTCAAACCCGACCACCATGTCAAGATGGCAGCATTAGGTCGGCCCAGTTGGCTGCCTGCTGTCCAAATAGCATACGAATCATATACATCACTGCCCCATGAGACATTTCCATTTCCAATGAAAGCAACAAGTAGAGGCCCTAGGTCAGTCATGAGCTTCGGGCTAGAGAGGTGATCCAGAAGCACACTGACCACATAAGCACCCAGACGTTTCGTAATCTCCTCCATTACCCCTCTGTTAGGTCAAGAGCTAGTCACCTCTCTGCTTCCGCCAACCTAGATTGGGTACGGAAAACAGCACTGTCATCGTCAAACGATGGTTCGGCATACGCAGTACATAGCCTAGCCAACACAGCTTCTGGTGGTGAACATATTCTTCAATGGAAGTTCCCGCCGCACAACCGAAAGCTCGCTTTCTAATTGCCTCGTTACGGATTCGCAGACAGCGATTGTCGAACATCTGAAGATGTTTCAGTTCCGCTGCTCGAACAGGTCAAATCTCACAGCCATGCAACAAAACAGCCCGCACTGTAGCCTGATACACACGTCCCTTGAGATTCAGGAATATATCGCTTTGACGACGTAGGTGTCTCAAATTAGCAAACGCGACCTGAGCCTTGCAGATTCGTGCATTGAGCTCATCTGTCACACTACAACCAGAACTAATACAACTTCCAGGGTACGTAAAATGCTCCGCAACTTCCAGTGCCTCTCCTAGGATTGTAAGTGGCGTGTTCAGTGACTGAATGTCCAGGAGCATGACCTTACACTTTTTCGGTGCAAAGTGCATACCAAAAGTTCATCCAAAAACACGTGCGCCTTCTCGTCCTCTTCGAAGATGAGAACGATGTCATCTGCATATTCCAGATCAACAAGATTTTCGCCAGAGGCTATTTGAACACCGGGGGGTTGGAGACTTTCCAGCGTTCGTCTCATGATTCCGTCGATCACGAAGTTAAACAGGAATGGGAAGAGTGGGCATCCCTGACGGACACCACTTTGTGTACGGGAGTTTTTGGAGAGCTCTCCGTATACTCTCACACGTCCGGAAGTCTGAGAATACAAAGAACGTATTATGTTCACAAACTTCCGGAGCATTCCTTGATAGGCAAGCGTGTCAGGGAGAACAGACCGGTCAGCCGAGTCGAATGCGCCTTGGAAATCCAGGAATACTAAAATCGTGGGTCGTTTGTACATATGGCGTTGCTCTAGCACCTGACGGAGTGTGAAGATTTGGTCAATGCAACCCCTACCAGACCGGAATCCACCTTACTGCTGTCGAATCAGTGTTTCACCGGCAACCAATATGCGACGAAGCACAAGTGACCCCAACAGTCTCGTTACGACCGGGGTCAAACTGGTCCCCCTGTGCTTACTACACTCATTACGAGTCTTTTTTTAAATAGGCATTATCATCGACTCTCCCAAGTTGTGCGGGAAAGCCTTTTTCTCAAATGCACGCGAACAGATCAGACAATCATTGATGCGGTTAGGTCATCAGGGTCTTATTCAATGCTGGGTGAAATCCTCATCCAGGAAGACGAGCAGTACCAACATCATTCAGACCTTTCGAAGTACCCTTCATTCCCTCTGTCCACCTCTAAGTATTCACCACTACGAAATAGGCACGGAAATCCGCGCTCCTCTCGGGAGGCGGTGACTTCGCATGTGTAATGTATGTTGTATTCACCTTAGCTTGCGTCTCTAGATGCAGTCTTTGAGTGACGCACTTCTTGCTTCAGAAAAACCTGTCTCCTGGACACCTCATTGCAAATTCGCCGGTTCCAACTCTAGTTCGAAACAGTGGCTGTCAAAGACCTGAAGATGTTTCAGACCCTCCGCGCGAAATGGCCGTATAGCAATACAGCCCGTACTGTAGTCTGGTACACGCGCCCCTGGAGATCCAACGATGCATTTTTGACCCCACTAGTGACGTAGAGTGGCAAACACAATCCTGGCCGTCAAGACTTGTGCGTTCAGATCGTCTGTCACACAACTCTGAGAGCTAATGCAATTTTCAAGACATGCATAGTGTTCCACAACCTCCAGCATCACTCCTGGAATTCTCGAAGGCATGTTCAAAGACTGTACATCTTGCAGCAAGACCGCACTTTGGGAGCGCGAAACTAGGTGAAAAAGGTTCTCACTTGGAGTGGTCTGAACATTAGGGTTTCGAAGACCTTCCAGTGTTCGCCTTGTCATTTCATCAATAACGAAACTAAGCAAAAATGGAGGAGGGGATCCATGCCGGACAATAATGCTTGGAGGAAATCTTTCGCAGGGCTCCGCATATACTGTCACGCACCCAGAAATGTATGAGTTCAAACAGTGCATGATATTTACGGACTTCTGGGGCACAAGCGAGTTGAAAACAACTAACGGGTCGACAGAATCGAAGGAACTCGTGAAGTCAAGGGGCATCCAGATTGCAGGGTGACTGTATGCATGTCGTTTCTGAAAAGGGGTCGAGACGGTCCAAGTGGTTAGAGCGCGAAGTTACTGATCGGAAGGTCCGTGGTTCGAACTCGACCTCTGCCTCTCGACTTCCCCTGTCTAGGCTTGGACAATCTGGCAGTATCCCAGCCCTCGTGCAACCTTCGGGTGGCATGGCAGTTAAGCACCGAAAGGGTGCTACAGCTGAACGAACTTTCCTGAAAAACTGAGCGGTGTGAAGATGTGGTCCACAGAGCTCGTTCCGGGTCGAAATCCCGCTTACTGTTCCCGGGTCCCTTCTTCACACGCTTTCGTAAGACGAGGTAAACTAAGTGACGTAGAGTCTGGTTGCTAATTCCTCTGTGATTGCCACACGCTATGCGAGCACCTTTTTTGAAAGTGGAAATCCTTATCGACTCACCGCAGTTGGTTGGGACGGTGTATTTCTCGCTCATAGGCAGGTAAGTTAGACAAGCAGCAACTCAGGATTTCACCTTCATCTCTAAACAGATCGGGTGGGGTATCAGGACTAGCAGCTCAGTGACGTTTGAGCGACAAAAGGTATTTGCAAAGGTATTTCCAAAGCCATCGTGGTGTTCGAGCTCACTGTCCAGGGCTGCGTTGCCAACTGAGAATCCGGTTGAGCATCTGCGGGTGTGGATTTGAAAGTGGTTTCCTTTTTCCGATAAGCGAGTCGTTGTTATCAGTGACTGTTACGCTCACCGGAGGCCTCTTTAAACCCGCTGTGAGCATCAGCTGGGACAGTTCACGCACATTCCTGGAGTTTCTCGTCTCCTCCATCCCAGCTTTCTGAACCTACCAAGCATCTTGATCTGTACGGATGCTCTTTTTCACCCTATGGCTGAGAGTTCGTCTAGCGGAATTTTACTCTGGACCAGGAAGAATACGTGCCCGAGATTCAGCAGCTTTAGGGTGTTGCTCGAGATGTGTCCAAGAACAAGTTAGAATAAAGTCCGGGTTATCGAGGAGAAACGTTTTAGTTGTCTAAGAACAAGCGTGGATGAGCTGAAATGTACACACAAAAGTTCAATACGAGTATATAGGGTAAATATAATAATAAGTACACAAAAATCATAAGACTACTGCCTACGTCTAGTTGGTTTGGCCATTCCGCAAGCGGAGCGCCCAGCATCTTGGAGGGTTGCGGATACTATCTTTCAGTAAGTCAATATCATAAAACGTCTTGTACGAAATGGACCTCAGTAGGTGGTACTGATAGACATGTTTCGCATCGGGGTCCGAGAGGTCTTCAAAGGCCAGACGAAGTGTATGCATGCTGCGAGCCTTTGAAAAATATACAGGGCCCCGTTACAACGAACAACCGTAATACGAGGCGATCTGGGGGTAAAGCCATACTGTCCTCTGCAATTGGAGTGTGAAGCCAGCAAGGTGTCTTCTCCAGGTTACCAGCATGCCCATACTTACGGGAACAAAGATGCTGCCTTCCCCCGAGAGAGGACGGGTTAGAAGAGATCGGCCCTAAAAACCGCACACTCCGATCGCGCAACGATTGATCGTGACCACCGTCCAATTATCAAATATGGTGAAAATACATTTAAGACCTACCAAGTGCTCAAATTCGTCTGATTTGCGCAGTATCATCACAAGTGAGATACGAATGCCTTACTCCCTGTGCCATCGGGCTAGATCAGCCCCCTGTGGGCAATCGGGTTAGCTTACTGAGGCGTTGGTTCAGAGAAGGGTCTTTCCAGAAGACCTACTACCCTTCGCCTTGTGGGTCGGGCTTATACGTCAAAGGTTCAAGATGAGGTATTTCAAACATAAACATGGGTAACCGCTCTTTTAGCTCTGTTCGCCGGTCCTCACCGACACCTCCTCCCCATCCATTAGGTGATGCACTGCGGTCAACCCATAATGCTTTATGTCTGACCTATCGCCCAGCAAAATGAATCAAAATAGCCCCCTGGTCCATGTTTCAGCCTACAATGTTCGTGCTCTCTGTCAAATTGATCAACAAGCACCTCTTGCTAAACTTGTTATCCTTTCCCGTAGATACACGTCGTGTTTCCGAAACAAGCATACAAAACCCCACTTCGGGCATGTACCACAAGTCACTTAAGACAGCTCAGGTATTTCATGTTTCACTAGTGATCCCGATGTACTGACTCACGTTATTTATGGTCTAGAGGTTGCACTCAACCCCAGAGCTGAGTGTTGGGGCTGGATCCCAGCGAAGAGTCCCCTTTGCGCGGCTGCACCGCTCTCATTCAATTAAGATAAAGACAGGTCGACAGGGTAAGCTGTGCCTATTTACAGTGTCACAGTAAGCCCCAACAGACTGCAGTTCTGGAGCTGTGAAAGATGGGTTTTGTCGAGATTTGTCACGACTACTTTTGTTGAAAAGCGGATATTGCCTACTTGTCGGGTGATATGAATGCCCGAATTGGACGACTAGGCTCTGAAGAAGCACAGTTGGGTTACAGATGCAGAGTAAATGCTCAAAGTACGAGTAATGGAAAGTGCCTTTCCAACTGTTTGCTGAACACCGCCTGTTCCTGACCAGTACACGCTTCCAGCGCAAGAGCTCGCGCCGAATTAGTTGGAAGCCACCAACCGCAGGCTAGTAATGGACTCAGTTGGATCAAATGACTATTGATTATTAACAAAGAGCCTCAGTTAAATATTACCATCCCTTCAGCGGTATTCAATTTGACTCTTGGGATTATGCAGGCCACAGTAGCGTAAATCCAGTATACTTCCACAAAATTCAATAGCTCAACAGTGTCGAGCTGGGAAATTACTGGAGATGCGCAGCCACGTAGCCAACGGAAATTGGCTGGAAAACGAATGAAGTAGAGCGGAAGAAGTTATGCTCCCAGCTTTTACGAATGTCTGTCCGAGCCATCCGACTGATACAAATGAACAGTGGATATCATCGAGATCAGCAGATGTTACTGTTGCCGGAAAAACCCTATCGGAAACTAGCGGCCACGATGGTACATGCAGATCCATCGGCCGTCTGAAAGTTGACGGCCTGGAGAATGAGAGGACGTTGGTGGATTCTGAAAGCCTAGATGAGAAAGGCTTCCGCTGCATGCAATAGCCTCACTCCGTTCCAGTTGATTCCTTTAACTGGCCAAAAGAAGACTGGTGTCAGCGAAACAATGCGCGAAAAGATGGAACAGTAATTCACGCCCAGAGTCATCTTGAGTGATGGGCTGGACACCTTAAAGAACAACACAGCTGTCCTTCTTCAACCTTTGGAAGAATAGAACGAACCTGAACAAAATATCAGTACCAGCCCACTATTAACCCGGCGGGAAGTATAATTCCCCCAACGCGAAAGGGGTCCGACCCGGACAGTTATTACCCTGCAAGGTGCTTTCTGGCAGTATTTTACGCAGTTTGAACAACTGATCGGTTGGTCGAATACCGACAAACTCGGGGGAATCAGGGTGCTTCTCCCTAACCGAGGATGCCCCGACCATATCTTTACCTTGACAAGGGTTCTCGAACAGCTCCTCTCTTTCAATCATCAAAATACGAAGGTCGCTCTTGACTCTGAAGGTTGTCGGCGGTTCTTGGCGTTCCAAGATATCCTCTGAACTGTATCCCTTATGGAGGACTGTGGGTGGGTAAGGATACACAGCTCACTGCCGCTTGAGTTCACCAATTCCATGAGCGCAGACAAGCCTGCCTTCTCACCACTTTTTCTCACTCTTTTGTTGCATGAAACTGTTCTGCCTGCTTCTGAAACCTCGAGGAGCGCTAGCCTACAAATGGTACCAAAGTGGATGACAGCGTTCTCCATATTTCTAATCCCTCAAAGATACAATGCGTTTTAAATAACGAGCGTCAGGTAGCTCAGAGCTTAGGGCGCCAGCTCTAAGAAAGTTCTAGCTCTAGAAAGTTCTGGTTCGAAATCAACCTCAGCATCTCAACTGCTCCTACCAAGTCCTGGGCAACCTGACAGTATTGCAGTAGTCGTACTCCTCTCAGGTGGCATGGCAGCTAGGCACCGAAATGGTGCTACGGCTGTAAGATTATTATTAAGTAACCTAAATAATTACCTCGCACTGTTTAATATACGTTTCATGCTTGCAAAGTGTAAAACACTGCTACCAGACTGATTAGGATCAGACCCAAAATGTATACTTACTGGCGAACCAATCGAAGTGTTAGATTAAGATATTGGTGTGGACAGTTGTGTGAGCTCCGGTCGACCGGTTGGGGATGAGGTCACTTCTCGAATCGGAAAAGGCACTACTACGTCACCGGTCAATGATTAGAGGTCTGACGAACAGTTTCCCGGTCATCCACGTTGGGAGATGGAACATGTGTGGTGACGTGTTTCGTAAAAATGGTTATTTATCTACAGTTCCCGCCAGATACCACCGCCTTGCGGTCAGGCGTTTGAGCCAAAGGCTTTGATTGGAGCACCTAATCGTCCTCCTGTCTAGGTGTGGGCGCCCTGACAGTATCCCAGCCCATGTACACCATGAATCGCATATGAAAATAAACTTGTCACATCGGTCGTCGCGTGGTGCCATCAACCCGGTCGCCTTACTCGTTGCATACAGCAGGGCGGGTAAGCGGAAGCATGCTACTGCTGACGCGTACCTCCTCTCCTTTGCATAATTTAATAACTCTATCCTTCTACGCCCAGAACTTAGGATTGATGATTCCGTTCGCCCTGCAACGGTTTTGTAATTAATATTTGCGCGTCCTCCGGCGCCGACATCAGCAGGCATCTCGAAATCAATTTTCCAGCCTCGACGCCCAGTCTATCCGGCCGCCTTCAATGTTCCCACTATGAAGCAAGCAGGTCAACAAGCTGCTCTTGTTCTCACACTGGACTCGCTTGGCACTGATGTGTGCCATGTAACAGAAACAATAATCAAGATGCAAGCACAGTGGTTGAGCTAACCGCACCATCACTCTCCATTCACTTCCTGCTATGCACCTTTGACGATCCAGATGCTGCTGCGGAAGGATGGACAGGAGTTGGTATCACCCTAAGTCACCGGGCGGAAGGATCCTTGCTTCACTGGATACCCGTTGACAGTCCCCTCTGCGCAGTTCGTCTGGCAAAGTCTGTGAAGGAATCTCACAAGGGAGGAGTTGATCGCCACCTCTTTGCACATCTTTGCTGGGAGTTTTGCCCGTGGCACGGCGCTACCAGGCCCACTCAAGCACTGGATATCAGACTGCTTACATTTCGGAGATATTTCCCCACTGATCTCGAATATAATTTGGCGCGATAATTTTTCAGACGCCAAGTGAAAGTGAGCGCGCGCGCCGACCGTGAAGTCTGGTGGATAAGGAAATCCAAGGAAATGTAAGGGGCCTAAAAAGTCAGGAATGCCCGAAGATTTCGGTAGATTCGGGCGACAACCAACTTTGAGCGAAACCATCAAGAATCGCAGCTGAGCGACCATCTTCAATAAAGAACACCTTGACCGGTGGGCTGAAAACTTTGAACAACAATTGTCGTGGCCACCAGCTACCATTCATCTGACGAAGAACTGTGGATGGTGAACGTGGAGCGGCCTGATGTTAATGATTGCATATGTTCTCTCAAGCACCACTGAGATTCTGGTCCTGATGACCTAACCGCATCAATGATTGTCTGATCTGTTCGCGTGCATTTGAGAAAAAGGCTTTCCCGCACAACTTGGGAGAGTCGATGATAATGCCTATTTAAAAAAAGACTCGTAATGAGTGTAGTAAGCACAGGGGGACCAGTTTGACCCCGGTCGTAACGAGACTGTTGGGGTCACTTGTGCTTCGTCGCATATTGGTTGCCGGTGAAACACTGATTCGACAGCAGTAAGGTGGATTCCGGTCTGGTAGGGGTTGCATTGACCAAATCTTCACACTCCGTCAGGTGCTAGAGCAACGCCATATGTACAAACGACCCACGATTTTAGTATTCCTGGATTTCCAAGGCGCATTCGACTCGGCTGACCGGTCTGTTCTCCCTGACACGCTTGCCTATCAAGGAATGCTCCGGAAGTTTGTGAACATAATACGTTCTTTGTATTCTCAGACTTCCGGACGTGTGAGAGTATACGGAGAGCTCTCCAAAAACTCCCGTACACAAAGTGGTGTCCGTCAGGGATGCCCACTCTTCCCATTCCTGTTTAACTTCGTGATCGACGGAATCATGAGACGAACGCTGGAAAGTCTCCAACCCCCCGGTGTTCAAATAGCCTCTGGCGAAAATCTTGTTGATCTGGAATATGCAGATGACATCGTTCTCATCTTCGAAGAGGACGAGAAGGCGCACGTGTTTTTGGATGAACTTTTGGTATGCACTTTGCACCGAAAAAGTGTAAGGTCATGCTCCTGGACATTCAGTCACTGAACACGCCACTTACAATCCTAGGAGAGGCACTGGAAGTTGCGGAGCATTTTACGTACCCTGGAAGTTGTATTAGTTCTGGTTGTAGTGTGACAGATGAGCTCAATGCACGAATCTGCAAGGCTCAGGTCGCGTTTGCTAATTTGAGACACCTACGTCGTCAAAGCGATATATTCCTGAATCTCAAGGGACGTGTGTATCAGGCTACAGTGCGGGCTGTTTTGTTGCATGGCTGTGAGATTTGACCTGTTCGAGCAGCGGAACTGAAACATCTTCAGATGTTCGACAATCGCTGTCTGCGAATCCGTAACGAGGCAATTAGAAAGCGAGCTTTCGGTTGTGCGGCGGGAACTTCCATTGAAGAATATGTTCACCACCAGAAGCTGTGTTGGCTAGGCTATGTACTGCGTATGCCGAACCATCGTTTGACGATGACAGTGCTGTTTTCCGTACCCAATCTAGGTTGGCGGAAGCAGAGAGGTGACTAGCTCTTGACCTAACAGAGGGGTAATGAAGGAGATTACGGAATTTTTGGGTGCTATCGCTGCTGCACGCCCTTCAGGATGGGGATCGTGTGACCCCCTTTGCGCCTGATCGGAGAGGGTGTAATATATTCCTGCTAGTCGATGTGAATAGCGCTCTTGTTGTCGGTTTCTATTAATGTTGCCTGAGTGAGTGTCTGGTGGTGTAGGCGATTCGGGATGATTGTAGTAAGCTAGCAATAAGTCCCTACCTTGTCCACCTTTAGTCTTTTGTTCACAATAGGCTTTCAAATAGAGCATAGTTGTACGGCAGGGAAGCAGTAGTGTTGAACACTGGTGTCTTGCTGTCCATGATGATTATGAAGGCAGGACAGCTTCTGCCAGTCTTCGACAACAAGGGCGCCGTCGTGGCCTGTTTATCTGTCAACTGCAAACGACACATCACGATAGTACGATCAATAGCCCTTTGTGGGTCAGAAACGTAACCGCAGATGGTGTGCGAAAACCCTCGATATTTGACCATTGATGTCTCCAAACACTAACCTGGCCTGGTGGGTGCATTGGATTAGCGGTGCTGGGTTATTCCTAATGGTTCACGGAAAATGTTCTCCCCGGTGGATAAGTTATTCACGCGTATAGGTTACGCTAGTTAAGACATGAACCTCGCACGTCAGCCCACTGTCTAGCTCGCAAGGCTCGTTTTCAGCGAATAAGGAAATTTCGAAGATACTTAGAAGACCGGGTAGGACAAACTCGCCTCGCCGTAGTGGTGTCTGTGAATTAAGCAAAATCAACTCATATCACCATCACCGAGAACAGCAAAATCAGTGATGACACTGATGTTTCACTGCCGTACAACCATAATGTCCGTCTAATTATATTTAAAACCCTTGAGCGAAAAGAGAAAAAGAGTGGCTGAGGGAGGTACCTGGTGTTGGCCAAGCATTCTGAGATGCCTACCTCTCCAGGTGCTCGAACATGCAATCTGGAAAGAAACTGACAGCACGAACGCCACTGACATTGATTAGCCGCTATTTCTTGCAGCGTCTCCAGCCGAGCACAGATGGGGTCACGGAGGACCCCAACCTAGAGGCGTACAACACCAACAACACCCAAACTCTTTGTGATCTCTTTCACGCCCTTCTGTCATGTGCTGTCCACCTCGTCGCAGCTTTTAGGTTGGTTGCCTCTCGAACAGCTGATCCAAGTGGATGAATAGGATGTGGGCGATGGCGTCGCTAATGCAGGAAAGACAGTTTCCTGAGGTAAACCGATTCCGATTCATTGGCAGTAAAAAAATATCCATACCGGCACTTTGGTACCTTAGTACTACACCGTGGTAAATAAACGATGAGCACCCCGTATGGATTAGCCAAGCAACGGCTGAGGAACTGGACTCCTGAAGAGTTTATAAACCACAGCTGCTTGTGGAGAGAGGTGGTTAGCTTGAATAACTGATACGAACTACGGCTACAAGCAAGGAATCCTATATTCCATTGCGCTAACTCCCTTCAGCCCCCAGCGCTTTCGTCATTCTTTCTGGTGGTTGGTTCAATCCCTTAGAAAAACCAAGAGCAGAGAAACTGCTAACCTGGTCTGATACCATATTTTGTTGTTCGTTTAGAGTGAATTGAGATTAACCAGGCATACAGCGCACTAATTGCTCCTCTGTTGCTTCGTTCTCTGCATCCCGAACCTAATCAAAACAATGTTTTCAATTCATTCGTTATGAACAGGTTTCACTCCCAGGAATACCCCGTTATTAGTTTAATTAATACCATGGAGCCGAATAGTAAGTACGCTCATAAGACGGAAAACCAAAACAACCAACGCGTGCAGATAATAATCTGTACGCAACTACACCGCCTTGACTGGATGTTCCATAGGGGGTGGAAAACAAGCCGTGGTTATAAGTAACCAGCAATGTTGGCGCTTAACTTTTCAAGACTGAGAAATCCTATTAGATGTTATTCGAACGCGCCAAAAACTTTCTTCACATAGAGACCAGTATTCCACTTATGCATACTTTTCTATGAAGCTCCTACGGCCACTGAGGCTGTCATCTTAACACCGAAACATATTGATATAGGACTAGATAAGTGCATATTCGCCTAGTCAAAAGATGCAGTACTTACTTGAGCTGCCTCCACTGGGATTCTGGAAGGCATAAGTACCAGTGACTGACCTCTGGAAACGGTGCCGGATTCCACCTTCCCCGTAACAAATATACCCATATCTTTGTATTTATCAGTGATGGGGATACGAAGTGGTCCATCAGTCTTTCGGCTTATGCTCGGGAGGGAGTCCAAAAACTCGAGCAGGGAAGGACCACGGTACCAGGAACAGACGGATTCACTGGGAACATCGCGGAGGAAGGCGCCAGTGTACCCGGAACAAGGCATGAAATGCACCTCTGTCCTCATATTGAACCCAACCTTTTTTAAAAATGGAATAATCTTCTCTTTGCACTCGTTATATCGAGCCTCATCCCACAAGACTGTGGGGTCATCCATCTTGTTAACCACGACAACTAAGTATTTCACACCAGCCGTCTTCACCAGCACAGCGTGTTCCCGAGTTTGACCGCCCTTTTCAAACCCTGTTTCGAATTCTCCTCGACGGGCCGAAATAACTAAGATGGCCAAATCAGCCACCACTGCGCCCGAAATCATGTTTGGAACGAAGGATTTGTGGCCCGGAGCATCAATAAGAACGAAACGCTTTTTTTCTGTTTCAAAATAGGCTCGTCCGCACTCGACTGTCTTCCCTTTATCTCGTTCCTCGGGATTGGTATCAAGCGCCCACGATAAATACCAGGTTTCGCGGTTCTTCTCCTTGGCCTCACGCTCGTACTTTTCGAGAGTGCGCTTGTCCACCATGTCTAGTGAAAGAACGTAAGAAAAGCCGGATAACTACCGGTGAGGTACAGTAAGTGTCCACCAATTGTTGACTTTCCGGCGTCTACATGACCAATGAAGACGAGGTTAATCGTATCCTTCCGGGTGCTAGGAAGTTCCGGCACACGAGAAAGCTGTCGTCGGAGAGAAATATGTTAGGAATACACAAACCTACTTCATCACATGGCAAAACCTCATCATCTGGAGCAGGCACGTCTCTTCCTATTGCTTTTATGCAGGTAATGGGGAAGTTTAGAAACTCACTCTCTCCTGGGTCTTCGACCGTATCGCCAGAGACCGGATACTCAGGTACAAGGTCTTCATCCGACGTTGTAACAGGCGGTTGCGCTGCTTTAGGATGTATAACATAAGGCTGACCAGGAATAAATTCAGGCGCATTGATATCAAGGTTGGAAAACGAGCTCACAACCGAACTGTCAACCTTAAGCTGTTCCTCCCATGAATTCATCGCGCCAAATGTGCCTCGCCCACTCGTCCTAGACTTCAGTTCAACGGTAGTCAACACGGATTCACGGATTCACGGATTGATACACCGGAGCGAGGCTTTTGCCCAAGTTTCCCGGGTCGGTTTTGTTCTTGTCGTTCAGCAGCTGTCGTTCACCTGAAAGGCACAAGTGAAAAAAGGGTGTAGCACTGCTCTTTAAGTTCTCAGCGCGGGGCAGTATGTTTGCCAGCGCGAGGACTCGCGTAAATAAGTGTCTAATAGTGTTTTGAACTGAGTTCTAGAGGGAGCGTGGACAACCGTCTCAGGAAGGTTATTCCACGCAGCAACTACCCGAAATGAGAAAAAAGTTTGCCTAATGAAGGTGTGCGCTCTGAGCTTAAAAATCTTCTTACCGTGTCCCCGCCGTGTGTTTGCTGGGTCAACGGTGAAAAACCTGTTGGCCAAGCCTTGTTCAAACAGGGCGTAAGTAAGAATTAAGTCCCCTCGGAGGCGAGGAAAGCTGAGATACGTAGACACAAATCGGAAGGTGCCTGATGCTGTTTGCAGTTGCGAGGTGGGTGGTTAAAAGTAGATAAACAGCTCCTTGGCGCCACTGGCTTGAGTGAATATGACGGCATTAGTGGCAATTATTGGGGCAAAATATAGAAAACGTTAAGTAGTGGGTAAAAACTTACGTCTGGGCACGGGCAGATAGTTTCACTTTGAGGTACCATAGGTCAGCCTCCGATAGAGGTCGGCGGCTGAATGCCTGATTTGCCTGCATTAGTAGGGGAAACGGTAACCAGTGAACATGAGGAGCAAGAAGTTGCTTGAACTGAACTGAAAGAGATTATTTAAGCCAACTGGAAATTTACGTCCGCAAGAACTTTACTACTCTGCTCTCGGTAAGTTACCCACCTGCACGTATGTAAGACGTAATATACCCTCCGCTGCTGCCTTATGTCACTGTCCTGTTGCTGAACAACCGGACGGTCCGTGAAATAATTTCAACCGGCGGTAGTTTGTATGGCGGAAGTGTTAAGTACTGGGTCGACTATCGGTGCTTCATTGAGCAGATGGCTTTTGCAAAACCGCGATTTTGCCTTGTCCGCTCAAACTTGTACTGATTTCCCAGGTTCGCTAATTAATGAAACCAATGCTGCTGACAATTCGGCCTTGGCTGCAATATTTGTTTTGTCACGTCCTCCAAAAAGCTAGTGGTTTTAGTGGCTGCCTTTTGCGGTTCGTTTGTCCTGAACATTCGTAGCCTGTTCTTGGCCAAGAGTTCTTAGCCATATCATTTTCTGGCAGGCTCATCTAGCTCGGTTGCTTGATTTTCTTTTTTCCAGCACATCCGACATGACCTACGGCACGCAATGAGGCTACCAGTAGCTTTCGGGTCATTAATAAGTTCGGTTTCAATATTATCTTTTAAAAACTTTTGAATGTTTGTGCAACCGTCGGTGCAGTCCAGGAGGACGCTTTTGCATAGGTTTCGGCCTAAAACTTGCGAAAGTGCAGGCAGCAAGCAGCAAGGAGGCCGCGGCTGACATTTGCAGGGATCTAGTAGCTGGTAGGTCAGGCTGGAACGACGTTGCGACCCGTGAACAGTGAATTCGAACTTGAATACTAAATTAATTGGGGGCTCAGGCATGTATACCGATGTAGGGGGTCTGTTATTAGTGTGAGGAGGTTAAGGATTTTTGTTAGATACACGGTCCTGTGAGCGAAACCCATCGACGCTGGAAACACAAGGAACACTGGACAACCGTTTCAAGCCTATTGGGGGTCAACAACAATGTGCATCCCGCGAAACTTCTGAGAATCTCAAACCCGCGGCCTTCCTACTGAAAACCGTTCGGCCCCAAGCGGCCCATCAATCACTAACTTGCCCGTAGACCCTACGTAGTGTTTCACCCCCTTGCCACAGATTCCAAGTCACATGGGCACACCCGATCGGACCTTTTAGCAACAATTCTGATGGCATTTTCGCTCCCTCATAGCTACATATGAGTTGCCTGTGATGTTAAGTTGACTTGAGGATTTTAATATAGGTTTCGTCTCTCAAGGGGAGCCGGTCCGTGCCGAGAAACTGAGAAACACTGTAGACCGCAATGGTGTGATGTGCCCGCTGAACCAATGTTGGTTTGTAGTGTTGCTTTCAATTTATTCACTGGGCAAGCTGGCACAAACACGGCGATTTGAACCGCATAAGAATAAAACACCACGCCCTGTGTTTCTTGTTCATAGAAAATCTGTTGCAATATCTGGAGTACCATTATAAGACCCGCAGACTCCTGGGCATTTAGACATATGCACGTCCATATGCCCATGAAAACGTGCCGGTTCTTCTAAGCTCCATGGTAGTATTGCACGACAACTCAGAATTCCGCAGCTCCTTCTGCGGATTCCCCATTATTCACATTCGACACTTATACACGACGGCTCTTTTTTTAGACGAAACATCCATGATAACTTGGTGCCGGAAAATGCAGTCATTTTACTTCCCAAATGTTATGTTAAGCATGGATGACCCAGACTTTCGTGGCTTGGTTGAAAAACCACTGTTTTGTTTGTTAAAATGGTGGTTGGAGTTGTAGAGCGTCGAAGCCTGGAAAGTACTGTTTGATGCTGGTCATCCAGGCAAATTGATATCCATAAATAACTGGGCGAATTAGCTGATGACTAAGTGACCCATCGGAGCAATAACATGTATCCGTCAGGTGCGTCAAGAGTAAACCCGGCCATCCTTTCCAGAGTCATCTATGGTAAGCCTTTACCCGTGTTTGTGGGACCAATGAAAACCAAAGGCCCTACTTTTCTGCGATCGGCGCGCATACAAACAGGTCATTTTTCACATCGCATTTAAGCGACGCTCACTAGAAGCACACCCAAATTATTTTCGCCGGAACTATAGGGTTTTCGAGGTTGCGAATTTTACGGGGAGTTAGTCTAATCCATTTACACTTGTAGGTGATATGTTGCTCATAGAATTTTGTTTAAGTGAGCGAAATTTCAAGGTCACGGACCATCACCGATTCGCACTTTGCTACCAGTTTACGAGAGGTAAAACACAAAATCGCACTTTACCATATTTTGGCGTTATTTAAGAATAAGATAACATCTACAGAATATCCAATGCAAATTCCGCCCAGGAAAATCGGTCATCAACGTTTGTTTGTTTTATACTCCCCAGATTTAGCGGACGAGATAATTTTGTTCAGCGAACTTCATCACAACGCTTTTTCTTATGGAGCTCAGCTTCCATTAAGTATAACATTGTCAGAAAAACAGCATGAATTGTGCTATGGAGATGCGAGGCCATCTCTGTGGATGATTGCCCTTCCCAGCTATGCATAACTAGCCTTTGGACAACGCAGCGTCAATAGGTAGCCTTCGGTGAATTACCAACACAATGGTATCATTCCTATTGGGAATATTACTCACCATAGGTGGAATACGTCATAATGCGGTCATCATGATAACAGTAGCCGTTGTCACTCACCTCGACTACTTAGCGTCACTGCAGCATGCTAGCCCCGTGTCAATGTGTGGCGCTGATTATGAGATCCCACCCATACACGATAACTCAATCCAACGGCGACGACCGACATACCTCATAACATGTGTTCAATATCGCCTACATTCGCTACGTATCGCTAACTGCTAGGCCCGTATCCATGTGTGACGCTGATTATGAGGCCTCACCCATACACGGCGAGCTAATTTAATGGTCAATGACAGTCTTTCATAATCATAACTGTAGGCATTTTCAATCATCTCGAATCCTTGTTGTAACTGCTAGGCCCACTTCTATGTGCGACGCTGCTTATGAGGCCTCACTGTACAATGACCTCATCCAATGACCAACGACTGTCTCTCACACACCTGTACGCGATGTCGCTTATCCCTGCTACCTATAGTAAACACCAGGCCAGAATCTATGTGGGCCGCTGAACATAAGCCACAAAATATGCGTGGTATCCTAATCTAACGCACAACGTGGGTCTGTCATGCTCATAACTGCAGTCGGTATCACCTAAGTTGGCTACTTATGGCAAGTACTAGGCCTGTGTCTATGTGCGATGCCGAATATGAGGCCTCAACTAGGCTCAGCAGCCTAACCTGATGGCCAACGACGGCCCATCACGCCTATAACCGTACTGGACGTCGCCTATTGTGGCTACTTATAGTAATTGCAGGGCCCGTACACATCCTCGTAACTAACTAGTGCCCCAGATATACATAATAGGCCAATCCAACGACCAACGGCGGTCCTTCATATCTATACATGTCATCCTTTTGAACCAATCCAAACACAAGCCTAGGAAAGATTTTTCAGTTAGATGCTATGCATTAATTTCTACTCCTATATTTGTTATATCTGGTGACTTGTACGTGCAAACTGTCCCTTGAGAAATGCCGACCTAGTTGATGAAAATTTTGAAGACAGTTTAACAAGCTTATGTTTGATGTGGTTCTGATTGTGCGTGCTGCGGAAAATTAATGGGTTTTGAAATATACGATCACAATATTAGGCAACATTTTCCCTAAGTGTTCTTTCCGTGTTTTTGTTCTCATTATAAAAGTGTCGTTCAGAAGAAGATACCATTTAATGACACGATTCAGATTAGCATGGAAGCGGGATAAGAAAGGCTGTTTCAATAGATGCTACTGGCGAAAGACACATTGGTCCGTTTGCATAGGGAATCATTCCTTACAAACGTTTATCCCGCTTGTGATGCTGGTCATGAGCTGTTGATAGAGTTCCAGACATGTGTATTGTTGCCCACCCAGGATTTATCAGTTTGCGGTCACCATCACGGATTTCAACCGGGAATCTGGGCCTGCAAGTGTGACTGACTAGAGTTATCCTTGAGACAGAAAGGATAATATTGGAAAAGAAGATCTGAAACTAACTAAACATAATCTAAATAACTATCCACATCAACTGAAAATTATAAAAAAATAATAGAAATAACAGGCCAACGTTCAATTTGTTCATTCGAACAGGTTGACTGGGAAATTCCGTTAGCTTGGTGCATTAGGCTTTATAGGTTTCCTGTCCGAAATATTGACGTTTGTTTACAGTTCGTAGCACAAATGTTTGCTCAGCTATCTTATATCAGATGTTTTCGGGTGCCTTGAGGCAAAATCATTGCTTTATTGCACAAGGAAATATAATTTGCATTAAAATAGATAAACACGGGGGGAAAGGTGCGACCCAAAACTGTTTTCCTGATTTCCAGACATCACTGGTCTTACTAACGCATAGTATTTTATTTTCCAATCGACAAAACCACATTAAAAACCACATTGATAGTGTTTACGGTAGCCATCCAAACTTTTTCCTCCAAAAATAGTAACATTCAATGATATGAATACATTTCCAGGGACACTGGCTCGGGAACAGGTCACATACTTGATGTGTGGCAAATGGCTGGAATACTTTGGCTGTAGATGAGGGTGTTACGTGCACCCACAAGATGGTTTCATTCCTTCCAACTTGTGCCAGGATTTGAAAGCACCGGCCACCTTATTGTGCGTATGCTTGTTCTGCCCATAAACACACTAATTCTATCAATATCACTATTGACGTTTCGGAATAGCCTTGCGCCTGATATAGCATGTACTGACCATCATAAAAAACCAAAAACTTACCAGTTGTGATGAATTCCTTGGCTTGGTTTTGCAGGACACCTGCCACAATGATAGGGGGTTTTTTCATCCACAGGTCGTTAAAAGCTGCTCAATTTTGAGTTTGCGGCGACACAAAGGGCGAAATTATTGTCCTTGTCTTTTCGAGATTATTTCGCAATGCAAAATAAAACACGTGAAGAAACCGGCTCTTCCACAAATTTATCACCGTCATCAGATGTACATCACGCAAAATCGTTGGCAGCCATTAAAATATAAATTCCGCGCTGGTGGACCTGGAGTACGTTTAAACAACTTTCGACAATACTGCGCCCTCATCGAAAGAACTTAAGGGACCGAATAAATGCCATCAAATGCTGAAAATTTATGTTAAAGTTTTCTTCCCCCGAACTATGGTTTCAGAGAAATTTTGGGTGTGCATCTAAGGCTCGGCAAATCTGAAAGAATTATCTTGCCGCCCAATTTACTTACAGGGTTGTTGTGATTTCTACTCTAAAGTAACAGTTGTGTAAGAGCATCTGTCAGCTTGCACGCAATTCCTGCAAGGCAGCCAGTCTTAATCATGAGCCAGATTATTACAGGTTGCTCCCTACAGCTATCGATGAACCACAACAGGTGTGAACGGAATGGGTGTCCATCGAATGTACAACGTGATATGCAATATCACGCCTGCACAGTCTGTTGGCACTCTAAATGCACGAGTTTACACAACGAACAGGTAAGGCAACTAGCTAACTCTCCTGACCCGTTTGTTTGTGCCAGCTGCCTCTACCTTGAAGGCGCTGCAACTGAAGGCACCCTGTAACTAGAGGGAGAGCTAACAAAGCGAAACCAAGTGCCCACAACTAAATCGGAAAGACCAGTGCTAATGTTTTATTTCGATCGCGATACTCGATGCAAAACTGGCCCCTCTTCCCAAAGCTCTCGGGGAAGCAAGCACACAGAACGAAGAGCCTGGACGAAAGTCGATGGTGGACTTTATCCCTTGAACATGTGCCTGGTGCTATCCACTTTGGGGCCGCTGCCCGCAAGGAGGGACATCCAGCTTTCCGGTGAGTCAAGCAAGACACCCACGGCGTCTTTAGTGGACAAGCGCACGATGGAGAGCAGGCTGATCATTTAATTTTCGTACTCCAGCAAATTCACGACAACGAAACTGGCAAAACCGCTCCTTGGACGTCAATTCGCAAAGCCTGAACACGAGTCGCTTCATGCAGAATGGTTACGCGGGCAGGAAATCAGCGAACATTTGGACTTCTAATCACCCTTTCCTCCTCGTCTGCCATACCGGAGATCTTGGAGCGGGCTGCTAGCATTCAAAAGGCTTACATAACGATGAAGCGCATACTGAAGCATCGTCCCCTAGGGGCGCGGGGACTGGGCCACTAATGTCCTAGAGGAGAGGCGCGAACCAGGCTTTCGCTTGCCTCAAGTTCAGCCGACCCCAAACTTATGATCCAAACGATGGGAGATGTGGTTTCTTTGTGCTCTTGAAATCACGCCGATGCAACCGGCTGCGACTTCGGATAGTAGCTTCTACCTAAGCGTCGCCGATCCCTTGACTACCAAAGGCAGCGATGCTCTGGTGGGGGCAAGGCTCACGTTGCCGCAGCATCCAAAGTACGTAGAGCTATCACTGCTTATTTCTGTAGAGGACGATAAAAGCGAGGCAGTAAACTCCACAGGTAAGTCACAGCTTCTGAGCTGAATTGAGTCAGATATGAGGAGAAAAGCGACGAAGCCTACCAACGAATCAACCACAAGCGCTGACCTTGACGTCGGGGAATGCTGTAAGAACCTTACAGACACTGATAATGTGAAACTGCCACTCTCCAGCTCAGCCCCGTCAAAAGTGGCTTCATGTTGTGGACACAGCCGTCGCCCATGAGCCCTAGCAACCAAAGCCACAAACCCGACAACAACAAACCAAAAAATCCTTGGTATGCCAAGTTGGCCTCGTTGATCGTCGCGACCCGAAGTCCAGCCAAACACGAAAGAAAAGCGACTGCATTCAAACAAACCACATAAACTCTGCCAACTTATAGATCTGCTGGCTAGCTTCAAGGTGCAGTCTTCTGTGGAAATGAGCCAAAAAGGAATATTTCTTGGTGTAGCCAGTGCACAGGACCTCTTATAGACAGTTCATCGATTAAACCAACTCAAAATGCACAATAAACCGAACAACCGCATGTTTTCCCTAAATCCTTGAACAAATCAAGCCTAGTTCTCCACAAGGCGGTACTGAAAGAGCTAAAAGTAGCAGCCGTCTGAATTTTCGCTCACGAGGAGAAAAACTGCCGGCGCAAACCGGACCCTTACGGAACTACAAACCTGCAAATGAAAGCAGTCCTCAAAACCACCAAGGCGGGAAGCAGACAAGTGTGCCGCAGAAGTGCCTCCTTAGTACTTTTTACTCAAACCCGGCGTACAGTTATTAGATCTGCTAACCTCTCCGGCTTTTCTCGGCTCCCCATCTACGGAGGCAGCAGAGACCGTGTTTAAATGCTTGCCTATAAACTACCTCAATCTTTAAAACAGACTTCAGCGTGCTAGGCAGTCAGCTTGCCTTGAATAGCCGTCCATAATTGCACCTGCAGAAGTCTGGCTTACTCCAAACCTCCCCGACGGGGAGATATCAATAGACAGCTACCCTAATTTTCCAGCTGACTCAAAACGTGGGGGCTGCTGGGGTTGTTTTATTTTTAAATGCGGCCATGCAGACTCCATTTATCCTATCCGATAACACTCCAGCATCTTTTCGCGATACACTGTAGGTCCAAATCCTGCTGCGCGGGTCTGATTCTCTTCTTCTGGGCATGGTCCACCATTGCCCTTCGAGCCCTGTAGAAGATGGCCGATTTTTCATGCAAACGCTTGAGCAACTCCCCATCAGCTACCACTTGACACATTTCTTACTGGAGGGCGCTTTTAACGCCCCCAAAGCATCCCGGATGGAGCTCCAACGAGTGGGGTCTGGTGTACATTTCGAAGCGGCGCTGATCAAAGTCGTTCAACGGAATGTTTGAGCTCAAAACGTCCTCGCACCCACCAGACACCGCGCAGGCAAAGTGACATCCCCTGGATTTCGTCATCACCAACGAACGGCACTTCGTTGATCAGGCGACAATTAACGCTCCATTTGGACATGGTGAGCACTGTGTGCTGATCATTGATTTCATCTTCTACTGGACCAGAAATCTCGAACCTCTAAAGTGGATTGGAAACTTCTGCCGTGCGGGCTTCTCAGGAACGCGCGTCGTTCTTGAACAAGTTAAACTGGGACCAGCCTCAGTGGAAGACTTATAAAGGACCACTCTTTAGAAGTTTCACGAGACTGAGTCGATGTTCGTCCCAAAAAATCAGCACGCAGTCGGATGGGCCAGAAGCTACCTAAAAGAATTCTGAGTCTTCTGGAAAAGATGTCTCTACTATTTTTCAAAAAGTTGAATAAAGAGACAAAGAAGATGAATTAGCGTTTCGTAAAATGCGGAACGCTGTGAATCAGAAATCCGCCAAAGGAATATATAAAAACAAGCCACTATTTTACACTTGCCCAAGAAAACAAAAATGATCTGTTTGGTACATGAGACCTCGCCAAAGAAATAAACCTCCTTGATGGCCAGGAATGGAGAACGCACGTGTGTCCAAAGAGTGACCAATAAGTGACGTCTACAGAGAACACTCTGTTGGCGTGTATTCTGCACCAGCGACTTCATCACACCCAATTTTGTGTAGGCGTGGCTATGGACGGCGTCTACCCAACTTAGTCTTCGCATGAGAGGACGTTCCTCAACTCCTGCATAGGACAACTCCGGTCTGAGCGTTGGGGCCAGAAAAGGTCCACCCAGAGATCCTGAAGGAAGCGTCGTTCACACTGGCAAAGCATTTCTACCTGGTGTTTCGTCAGTTGATCGACAAAAGTAACCTCTTTTTGGTTGAAAGTAAGCGATCGTCACGCCAATCTACAAGGCTGGTGACCGACACTCGCCCGGCAGTTACAGGCCTATAAGCCTCACTAGCGTACCGTGCAAGGTGATGGAACGCCTTCTGAAGCGGCTCATCCTAGATCACCTAACTACCAAGAATTTGCCATCCCCAGTTCAACATGGATTTCCCCAAAACCGTTCTTTCGTAACGAACATGCTCGTATTAACCGACAGTTTGACCCAAGCTTAAGAAGAATGACACATTTCATATTTTTCAACCTCACAAAAGCATTCGATCGAATCTTACAAGCTCCGTTGTTCCATAAACCCGGGTCTTACGAAATTCAAAAAACATTCTACCCTGGATTCAGACTTTCTTATTCGACGGAAGCTTCCGAATGAAATAAGGCTCTACCTACTCTTCTCCGGCGCCATCATCGATTGGAGCACCCCAAAGCTCCGTTTTGGGACCACTGCTGATTCTGATATACGTCAATGACCTTCCAGATGTTCTTGCAAGTCCATGTCCACTTTTTGCGGACGACATGAAATCGTGGAGTTCCAATGCCAGTGCCCTCCAAATTGACGTAGACGCCGCAAAGCAGTGGTCGTTGGACTGGCACCTTCCTCTGAATGACGAAAAGTGCGTCCATATATCATCTGAGGAGACTCAGCCAACGCCTTTGTCATGCACGATGAGAATGGGCCAGAAGACATCACGAGGATAGATGCCGAAAAGCATTTGGGTATCTGGCTCTCTTCAAACACGTCCTTCTTGCTGCACCGTGAGAAATCGCCCCAAAGACATTCGCCGTTCTACGGATGATTCGGCGCATCTTCTTCCACATTACTCGCATAGACTTCCAAATATTCTATGGGGCCTATGTCAGACAGCCCATTGAATATGCCAACCAAGTTGTTAACTCAGGACGCACGAAAGACGTGGCCCTCAATAAGCGTGTCCAGCGAACTGTTGCAAAAATGGTTGCCGGCCTCAAATCCGTGGGCTACGAAACGCGTCTTGCAGTGCTTGACCTCTTCCCCTGGAATATCGTTGCCTCCAAGTGGAACTAATTCTTACTTATGTCCTGTTTAAACAAAGTTTGGCCAACAGATTTTTCACCGTTGACCCAGCAAATACACGGATGCCTGACTTCACCCGGTTTTTCAATTACTGACTACTTTCTGCTTCGTCCCAATTCTCATCGGGCCAAAAGGTAGTCAACCGAGTTAGTTCTTACGGCAAACGGCTGTTTCTGCCCCCAAGCACTGATTAAATACGCAGTGGGCTTCGGATACGTCACACTCAATAAGGATTCCTAAAATGTCTCCGGTCTGTTCGTCGAAGGCGACTTCGTTGAGATGCGGTCACATGCTAGTCGCTTCTTTGATAGTTGGAACAGGTTGCATGGGAAGTTGTCAACGACGGATGCCCGGTCAATAGCTGTTGACTTACACCCATTCATTGATAGAAGCCTGATATCATTGACTTCGAGGAAGCATCCTGTGGAACTACCCTAGAACTGGAACTACCATAGAAGTGAGCAGCAGCCTGACCCCGTTTTTTACCAAAGGGTCCCTCTTTACCAACGCCATGTCGGACTCAGCATCCTACAGTGCATACGTTGTCACCTTTCCTCAAGAGTACCAAGCTTAACTGGAATAACTCCGAGGCGGCCTGGAAGCCGACCACCTCGATTTAACGAACAGAACCCTTCCGAATGTGAAGTTGGCCCTGTTTCGTTTCCGGGTTTCAGTGCATTCAATAACCTGTGATGTCGCGCCCTACAACCCGACTTCCCACAGCGAAAAACTGACTTGCAATCTATAGCTTGTCTGTGGGCAGTCTTCCAAGCAAAACACATGCAGTGCGCTCCCGTATGCGTCTCCATCTATCAGAAACTTTCATGGATAGAAAGCGCTGGCTGCCGGAAATCGGGTGATGCTGTTAACATCGTGAGCAGGGCTTCGGACTACGGTCTGTGGCCGTCCTAATTTCGGTTAGTAAACTCGTAAAACCATCCCATATAGGAGCTCGGGTGGTAGAACTTAACGGCACGAGGGGACGTCTTACGTTCCTTCTTGAGCCATTCTCCCAAACCAACTTTATTTAACCCTGGAGCGCGTGTCTACAACTCTGTCAGGTCAATGAACTTTGGATGTTGGTCAGTCATCGATATTCTGGCTGTCATATCAGCTCAAGTTTGCTGCAATGGTGGAGAGAGAGAACGTATTATTCTCTCTATAACTGCAAGCGAGTGCAAATCTGAAACCTAATTCATCTGCGTTGGCGCAATGTCATAACTTCGGATTTTACTACTCAAGTCAAATGAGGATTTGGTTGTTAGAGTGATCTATCGTCCTAATCGGAACAGACTTTCAAGCAGGAAGCAAACAGTAATATGCGGCTGACCAAAACGATTGCGTAGAATCTCCAGAGCCCTGGAGTGGGTTACATCCAGTGAAAGCATCACAATTTCTTTAATGGCGTTGCCTTGACAACAGCGGCGCCCTCCATTTCGCCTTCAATATATGTCTCAAACTGGCGTGTGAACCTCCAGTAATGATTTGGTGTACCGTCAAATTATGATAGCTCTACATGTGGTTGTTCCGATGTAACTGCCATTAGGGTGATGAAAATGATCAGTTTTCGCCCTGAAAATGAACGTTTAATATCACTACATATTCTAAAGTTGTTTCGCCTATCTGGCAGAGTTTCAGACACTGCGTTAACCGGTCAATTGAGGCGACTGGTACGCAGAATTTCTCTGGCAAGTCCTCTTTGGCCTCCAGCTTGATTCCAAATAGCTCCCTTTTGTTTTGTGCCTCTGGCAAAGCTCGCTGCAGTTCATCCTCTCGCTTAACCCCATATATCTGGAACTGAGTAATCATTAAAGCTTTCAAAGCTACACTATTTTGCGACTGGATGCAGAAACTGACTTACAAGACCCAGAGCGCGAGGCAAGCTGCACTGCAATTGCTTCGTCCGCAACGTCAAAATATTTCGAAAAGTCTTGGGCTCATGTCTTTCTCACAATAGCTCCAAAGATTGGTATGTTTAGTTCAAACATGACGACGTAGGACGACGAGTGCTGTGACAGTCAACAGTGTGTTTAAGCAATCCGTAGTATTAGAAGCCCGGGGAAGCAATCCGAATTCTGGGCTACGTTTCTATACGATAGCATTAACGTAAGACATCGATTCATATGGTACACGAGCCGCGACAGTAGATACTCGTCCACATCAACCGGTCCATTTGGGCTGGAAAGGCACGAACCAAATGAGCAAACAGACTTCCGCGTGAGACAGTCACTCGAGCGTAAGGTCGGCCACAAAATATCTGGATGATCTCAAACTTAAATGAGGGAAGTGGTAAGGACAAACAAACGCCAGTTCATACACACGCACTTAACACAAAAGTGGGGCGGGGGTTACAAATAGAGACAGAAGAAACGTGGAGAATTTCAAATGTTAAAGTAATGGACGATACCAATGCCGATGGCAATAGAACCTCCGGGACGGTGGGCGAGTTCTGTTAACATAGGAGTTGCTACGCTAGTTAAATATAAGTGTGGTGCCCTCAACTCTCTGCTGTCAGCTTTGGTCAACAAGTTAGCATGACGATAAAGCCAATAAGCGTCAGCTTCGCGTACTGGTAATGAAGGATTTGGAATTTTATTTTATTTGTGTGTGACTAATCTCGGCAGCAGACGGGAGCACCTGTAGTATGTTCAGCTGACGAAAAGGACTTGAGGTGGAGCAACCTCATCTAGGATGAAGGTCGCAACAACTTTGCTGATCAGTGTAACCCTGGGCGTCTCAAAGTTTCTTTAGGCTACCCCAAGCATTTTCCGTTAACATGCCAGATGAGGTTTTCATGAAGATTCATGAAGAGAAGCTTGGATAGTTCGTAGAGGGCATAAATGGTGATTTCCTGTTGTGAACTACGACGGTTCTAGCACCGTATATTTCCACCATCGGTGCGAGAGTCCTTTGCACTTAGCCGTACGCAGAGCACGATAAAATTCGAATGAAGATTAGGAGTGGTGCGAGTCCCAGAACTAGTGACTGTTCAAGTCAGCCGCAGATACGAAGATGGAATTTATGTGTGCCCTTCACGAGGATAGACTGCTTTGGTGTGAAACCAGTAAATTGTCCGGATGTTGAACTTTTATTTCTTAGGCAGCCCCACAACCGGGTTGGAAGTTAATGGAGATTTCGTCGAAAGCACGGGAGGTTACAAATAACCCAGTTAATATAAGTGTTGTTTTCAGTAGTAAGTGTGAGAGTTGAGTAGGACAAGCAGAGATTCGTAAAACAGTAACCGGGGGAAGAGGGAGGAATTTAATAATGTCTTGTTTATCTAATGCTTTTTCGAGCACACCACATGGGATGCTGGTGGGTCTCGCGTGGTGAAAGTTGGTTGGATACACGTAGTAACGAGATTTGCAGAAACGATTGATACTAGCATCCCTTTAAAAAATAACAGGATCATGGGGAAGGAATGAGCATAAACGTGGCTTGATTTGTTAGCGCGTTGCCACCGGCTCACTCTTCTAAGGAACTTTTGCACCCGAATCCGTTTCAACAGTGACACCAGTGAGTTCACTTCGTATCAGTGTACACCATGATGCTGAAATTCCTGCTGCTGTTTATCTGCATTGCTAGTCCCTCCACTTTATCATCCCCACTTACGTCTAACAGTCCTAGGCTACGAGGCCTCAGCGGTAGTTTTAGGTTTAAGTTCAAATTGACCAGCTGGATTACGCCAATGAGCCACCAGACTCGTTGTTTTGGTTCCTCATTTTCCCCAGTTTGCACTTTTTTGTCATGCGTCAGGCAGAGCCTCTTGTTTTGTCCCTCCTTGTTTACCTCTTTTCCGTCATCCTCAACTTCTAACGATTTGAACTTGCTTTGGCTGGATAGTTGCCCCGAAAAAGCAGTAGTAACTGTGCTTTCCTGCCTGAGCCGGTTTATGGGTGACCACGTCTACATCGGATAATGTCCACTGTTTATCACTCTGTCTACTTTCTGCACAATCCCCTGTACCACAAATCCCGCCAGTCATGCTTCTTTTTCGACCGTAACATTATGATCATGCCTGGCGGTATGCTACTCACCAGTTGGAACATAAACACCACTGTTGTTACCATTAGTACGTTGAAAAGCTCTCCGGGAGCTTTTGGCTGAATACTGTCCGGATCAGGACAACCCTCCATTTAGCAGGTCACATAAGTTTAGCATTGTGGTGGTAAAAATTTTCTCACTTCGAAGCCGTTCGGTGTCCTGGGTACAGATTTGCGGAGAATTCGGCACCGACATCATGGTTTATTGCGATTGTTTTGGTGGCATCGTGAGCTTGAGGTGCGCTTCGCTGTGTTTAGCTGAAAACCCCCAGAAATTCCAAGAGACGATAAAGAGTGGTTTCCTATGGATGTCAGGTATTAGTTTGGCTCTGCTTTGCTTTCTGTAGCCTTTTATTGCTGAGATACCGTTCCAGCAGAGGGTAAGGCAAGTCCAGGATTTCTCAGGATTATCTCTGCATATAAATTTTTCATTCTCTAGCCTGTGTTTGCGTCATGGATGTTTCCACTTCCCCTATTGGAAATAATATCATACAAAAATCAATCAGACACCCAAAGTCTGAGAACTGACCGGAGCACAGGGGTGGTTTACACCCCCACTTTGTTGATGTTAATAATCCAAATGGCCACGCCAACGCCAAGTTTTACATCAGTCTGCTCCTCACGGCATGGCTATCTTAAATTTGACCACACGTTAGACGTGGTTCCATATGTGAATCTCGTCCTATGGTTTTCCACAGAGTGAGTGGGGGCAACAATTTTATACATGTCTAGAACGGGGGAGCCAAAAGGTAATAATAGCAGTATGTGATACAGTAATAATAATGTTTATTCACAACTTGGGGGAGGCATGTCGTCAGGCATGATCATAAGGTTACAATCAGAATAAAGGCATGACTGGCGGGGACTGTGGGTACTGGGGGTTTCGGGAAAAGGGACTGCGTCATAGGTGGTGGTCGTTACCCAATGTAGAACGGTCATTACTAAACCGGCACGAGCGGAGAAGCTCTTTTTGAAGAGAGCATCGAGCAAGGTCAGATCGTTAGGATTTGATAGTGGCGGGGAAAATCAAAACGAGGGAGGGCAAAACAAGAGGCTTCCTGCCTGACATATAACAAGAGAGGCGTAAGCAGCAGAAAATCAGGAACCAGAACATCAGATCTGGTGATGCAGCAGAGTTGGCGTCATCCAGCCAGTCAAAGCGAACTGAAGCCAAAACAACCGCTGAGGCTTCGTGGCCTTGGACTGTTGGTCTCAGGGCCAGGGTCACAAAAAGCGTACGTGGGGATGATGAAGTGGAGGGACCAGCAAAGTGGGTAAATGGTAATATGCATCTCAGAAACGTGGTAGGCAGTGAAACTGTAGAAACTCGCTATTGTCGCTATTGTGGAGTCTGGCATAATAGCTCCATTGGAAGGGTGAGATGGTGGCAACACACGAGCCGGAACGCGAACTGTATAGAAAATTGCTGATTTTTGTGGGGAAAACTGACTGAATGTCCACCGAAATAGTTACCTTCGAACGACAGGTTCAGAAGTTTAAAATGAACATAACGTGGAGGCATCTGGGGCCAGGTAAGGAGCCTCATTCGTGATTAAAATTACTGGAGCGAGTGGGCGAAAGGGTACGGTCGAGAGTTGGAAGGGAACAGTTGCGTGTGTGCTATCAACCTGAGTATGGCAGCGCCGTGCCACCATTGGCCTGACATACTTCGGTTTTCCGACAGTCCCGTAACAAGCGTCACATTTAAGGTCATTGGACTGGGATGTGCGATTCTCTGAGCGTGGATAACAGCCAATCAGGTTGTCCATACCTGATATTTCCTGAGTCCAAATCTTTGCCCTGCAGTGCGAATAGCGACTGGATCGTCGCAGTTGGTTGTTTTGGTGAATTCAGCTTTGACATCCATCAGACAATGATCAACATATGCTACGGCTTATCAATTTATACTCAATTCTTTAATCCTAAGATAAACTCAAAGCAAGCTTTCCACACATGGGTAGCGTTCAAAAGAAAAGCACAAACCTGAAGAAGCACTGACTATTCAACCCTGTGCGACATTTTTCATGTGCAAATATCTCATGTTACACCAGAGATAAATGCCAAGATTTTTAAAAAGGGCATCAATCAAAGTTAGAACCAGAGTTTAATTTTAGGGTAATTTTTTTAAAAGATGCTCTGAGACACCTTTTATTTGTTGTGGAAATGCAGAAAAACTCAGCTTGATTTTAGTTGATCTCCAGGAGTCAAACTGTTGCTAGTTGCCAGCCGGACCGGTTATTTACATAGGTTCTTCCGGGAGCGAGCTACATTGAGTAACTAAAAATCACGCTGATTGACATCTATGGCGTGAGCTGACTACGGAATATACAGGAATGTGCCTCGAGTAGCCAGATTACGAGCCAATAAGTGCTGGGTGTTTTCAGTGCACTGCTTCCCACTCCATGGTGAAAACCCTAGTTCGGCCCTAGGAAAAACTCAAGGAATGCAAAAGTAACAATTTTTCTTTGCCTTTGATAACCAAAGGCAAGCAATCGGTCGCCTATTACCCACTTGCTTAGAACCGTAGTGTGACAAAGATTTTGTACAGCCAAGTACTTGTGAACTGCTGACTGACGGACAAAGGATGGAACGGGTCACATTCTGCCGGTTCTGTTGAGGAAGTGACTGAGAGTTTGGCTTCGTTGCACTAGGTGATATGCCCCCATCCGGACCAAGCTTTGAGTGCGCAGACGTACAGTCGTTCAACTTTGCAAGGGCGCGGCAGATTGCGTTGCGTCAACGTTTTTAAGACGTTATGAATTTTAACGGGGTACTCGCAGTAATCCGAGCTGGAAACCGTTTTGAGGCGTACAATCCGTGACACGTAGACGATATTCTATGCCCGCCCGATTACCGGCGACATGAGTACCATGCTTCTGTTCACGTATGCATTTGTGGAAGCTAAGAAGTTAGCGTCTATGCATGAACCTCTTGAATTGTTTGGGAAGTTGGTTGGCAAACGGTCTATTGACGACGTTCATTAGGAACAAATTGGCAGCAAAAAGCCTGCGGAAAGGATTACTTTCGGCTGCTGCTTCATTATTGCGATTTTCACGTTCTGGAAACCACCGGAGAAAGGATCACTTTCGGCTGCTGCTTCATTGTTGCGATTTTCACGTTCTGGAAACCACCGGAAAGGCCTACATTTGATATATTATCCATGTACATTGGGTATGGACACTGCCGAATGTGAACTTAAATCCAACCATGTGGCTTGTCTGGGTGATGCTACAAACTGAGTCTTCTTTTTGTCCCACTACTAGCACACAGATTCCGCCAAGACCTGGAGATGAATCCATGAATTGTCATGGCCTCACAATCCACTGACTGTGAATCACCCGCCAGTGAGCTGCCCGCGCCACATCCAGGAATTTTCGCTTTGACAGCATGGCCAACGACCGCTGGGCAATGGTCATTTGTTGGGTGGACAGCTATGTGTTCACTTTTAGCACTCTTAAGCACGCGTATTCTCCCTTTTCGATTCATCAAGGCTGCGACCAGCAAGACTGCAACTTCATACTATTGGAACTAATAAAATGAGATTAATCTACGTTAGCTGAAAAATGGTCTCTGGTGGGAGCTCTCAAATGCTCCCAGGCGGCGGACGCTTTTTCTGGTAAATATACGCCTCCCTTCTGCCGGATGAGGTGGCTTTCTCTATTCATATATTTTGGTATCCAGTGGTCATTCCGTCCCAAGCAGCAAGTAGCCTAATAAACGTCCTTGGGTCACTCCAGTGTACACTAAAGGTGGTTGTCAGATTATGATTCACGGAAGCGAGGAGCACCTCTCACGTTCGTTCCAGACCAACCACGATCGTCTTTCTGTGGCATGCAAAGACAACATAACCCAGTGGAAAACGAAGTGCGGCTATTGGGAACCCGAGTCTCCGCAAATGCTTTTGGGCAGCAGGTTGCCTCGTGACAGATCTCGCTGCGCCGAACCTCAAAGTCCGTGGCGAAAGACATTTCGTCGACAAACGAGCGTGATGTGTCTCTAGCTCGATGGCAGCCTCTGCAAACATAAGTTGATCCTTGTTGGCTCTGTAACCTACCAACCTTTTCCAACAAATACTAGTACCCGGTGGAACACTCATCCCACAGAAAAGACATTCTGCACAATGAAACTATGTCAAGACTTCTACGTGGTCATCAGTACTGCGTGCTGCCGTGACTCAACAGTCTACACCCACTGAAAAGCCATTTCACCGGGTGCAAAACAGTAGAAAGTCCAGCATAGTGTGACCTGAACATCCGCAGCAAGCATTTTCGTTGTAACCACGCTTTTTTGAAGATGTGAGCGCCCGTTTTTAATCTCAAAAAGCCGTTGAATTCGTTCTTTTCCAGCTTCATTTTGATACCGTAGCAGTAAAGGGATACTTTGAATCTGGTCTACCGCACAGTAACGTCTTTCCAAGAAACACCTGTGTACGTTTCGGTGCACAATAATAGTAATTATTATACGCTACGCTGTTGTAGTTCACGGTCCGTTTTATACAGGTTTCCAAAATCTCAGTTAAATAGTGGGCGCAGACTTTTGATCCTCGGTTGCAACCGCTGCCCGGCAAAACGTCGACATCAAATATTAACCATAAAAACACGTGATGTAAGCGGGGAGCACATATTGAGGCAACAGTTTGAAATATCATTGCTTTGTTGGGCTTTTGTAAAAATGGAAATCATAATAAGCAACCAAAAAGCTTACCTCCAGGTTGTTCGCTTCATAAAGCAACTGAAAAAGTCAGTTTCCTGTCAGCCAAAAGGAGTCACATTTGATATTTTGATAAACTGCTAAATTTCGTGTGTCGTTTCCGCGTCGCCAGTAGCACAGCAAACACCGCATACTAAGTAAACAGTGACCATTCTTGCCAGAATGTATGGGATAATAAGGGCGTCGGAAAAATTTTGCTTACAATCTTTTTTCAGCTGGACCTTTAACTTTACCTGTTTGAGATAAATTAGTGTTTCTAGTCGTGCAATTGAGCTGGATTTGTTAGGCATCGGCAGCACCAGGTTTGCTTAGGCAGTTAAATTGAGAGCTTGATGTTTTTTATTCATGGCGCGGCTAAGCGGCCGGCAGCTTACGGCCTACAGCTGTAGAGCAACACTTGTGGCAGCCTCATGCTGGCTACGGAAAGACCTTTGTTAAAGTCAACGTTCCGCCAGCTAATATAAACTGAACGCTCCCATAGCGATATCTAACAGTTCGCCGGCGAAAATTTTGGCATACTTGTACAAGTCATATACATTTTAAGACAACCGTTGGATGTATCATTGTTTTCAACTAATAGTATGAGTAAAATGTATACTCTGAGAGCATTGCCTTTTCCTTCCTCCAAAATTTTCAGAGGTTTTCAAGAGATTCTTACGTTATAGATGCTCTGAATAACGCTTTTCAATGCACCAAATCATGGGCTTTGGCCTGCATCTAGTCATTTATAGGAAACCGGACACAAATCCGGATTCAGGATTGATCCTTTTGCAGACGCTCCTCCAACCAGCTTGATAAAATCTACGGCGACTTCCACAACTCAATGTGGCTACAGACCTACTTGCAACATTCGTCTGCTTTAGGCAAAGCTGATTCTCTCCCAGTCTGAGATATTATGGTTTGTTGAACACTGTACACTAATTCATGGATTTGTGTATAGTGAAGAATCGCTTGCCTAAGTAATTCACTTCTAAGGGTTAGTCGCAGGAAAACCCAATAATCATTATTATTTATGCCTACGAAGAGATATTCTGGATAGTTATATGGGTTCTAAGAACCCATTTTCATCCTACGGATACCGATCAGCCATGGTGAACTATTTATTGTATTCCAGTCAAACTTTTGCTAAAACTTCGTGAGATACGAAACAGTGGGGATCTATCAAACATTGGTCGACCAAACACAACCGTCGCTACTCCATGCATTTCGATTGCGAAAATTTTCTAAATCGCATATGTACCTTATTATACCGTTCAGGGTGTGCTTACATTTATTCATTTGGGAGGCAGCCTCAAATTGCCAAACAACTAAGACGTGAGACCGCCTTCTTCGCAGTACACAAAGATGGAAATCATAGATACCAGATTTTACAGAATCTTGCCTGCCAACTCCGTGAATATTGATTAAACTTCCCACTAAAAGTGTCCCCCACGCACACTTGGATTTACTGCGAAAAATCTAACACGGGAACCGACAAAAACGTGCATGACTAAAAAATCACTGTTGTTAGGATGTATCCTGCCAAAGTGGAGGAATTCCCAACAAAAGTGTTTAAGTCAGATGATTCCCCCCCGGAGTACTGAAACCCTCAGCGAGCATGGAAGCCTATTCATTTCAGCAAATATTTCAAGAAATTATCGGATGAATTTTTCCGCCACCAGATTTTGGTGCTTGTTAGACAATCGTCCAAAGAGTGACTAGGTCCAAACCATGAAGCCAGACGTAAGCAATAAAGCATACAAAGAAGAGGCTACTCTGCGGCTCTTCAAATAATTAGCATTCCCGGCGGGTCAGCAATATGGCTTTTAAGGCAGTCAGTTTAATAGTGCTCACAGGCTTTCAGGGGCAGTGTGTAGATGTGGGACACCCTAACCAAGCAATACATACGGATTTTTGTGAAGTCCCCCACAGTTTTACACTAGAGATCGCTGAGTTAATTTACTTCCTGCGGCATTGATAGGAGAGAGATAAAATGGGTTGTTGAGTTCGTTTGTAGGCAAAATATTCCCACACGGGTCAAAAAGTGCCCAAGAAGCAGATGGCCAACTGGCGAAGTTTGTAAGGAACTGAGTTTGGCCCAAAGCTCTTCTGGATATACGCTACTAATCTGCCTATTATACCTTGTGTATATAAAATCTTCAAAGCTTTGCATAAGAGTGGGAGCTGATGTGAAGACAGAGCGACAGAAACAAACTTTAAATAAGCCAACACAGCAATCAACATTCACTCCTGTCAATCGGTAAATATGGGCTACTTTGAACTGGTTAATATCATCTGTGAGAGTCCTGTTGCTTGATGGACTGTGTTTCACCTAAGTTAACGAAAGAGTTTGGTCCTGGTGTGTTGGAAAACCCAGGATATCAAAATAATCACTCGAACAAGAGTGAAAACTACCGGCAAGTAGCATAATTCGCTAGACCATTCTTTGGGCAACTAACCAAAAAAGATGAACGTGCGCCTGTTACGAGCGCATGTAATGTCCACAACGAAGATTGGACGGCCTCCTATAACCTACTGCTGCATTATCAGATGTGTATTCAAGGTGCAACAACTTTGTGTTTCCATCGAAACAAAAATGACAAGAGGCTGGTTCAATCTACAAGCGTGAAAAGTTCCAGCGGGAATTTGGCGACCATCTAAGCTTTCTTTTCCTGTCCGATAATAAACACTAAGTATCAAATAGAGCCATACGGCTACAAAGAATCGGATTGTAGTTAATAATAATAATACTGTTTATTCCCAACTAGTGGGCGCCATACCGTCACACAATTAAGTCAGAATAAAGCACGACTCGGTGGGCTTGGCGAGCACTGGGAATTGAGCGAAAAAAAGGACGGTCTTAGACAATGAACACTAGACCCCCGTCACGCCTAAACCGGCATGGGAGAGAAAACAGAGTTTTCAGGAATTTATACTAATAATATAAGTTTATTTCCCAACTTCTAAGGAGCATGCCGATTGAGGCATGAGCGGGTCGTTACAACCTGAACACGGCGGGCACCAAAATAACGGCGAGAGAGCTACAACCGAAGAGGTGCACTTATTACTTGAAAAAGTCTCCGCGGTTTAGGGAACCAAAAAAGGACAATGGGCATGAGGTACGACAAGTCCAATGATGAAACCGGCCGATCTGAACTAAAACCGGAAACCGTTGCTGGCATGGCACCTAATAGTTGGGAATAAACAGTATTATTAGTAGTATGGTTTGCAGGGCCAGGGAAAGTATGAGAAATGTATACATTAAATTGTTGCAATGATTCTCTATAGAGAGACAGCTTCTAAGCTTCAACGCGAAGCAAGCCATATGAGCAAATGGTGGTCTGAATTCTCCAAAGATCAAGTTGAGATCTCAGACGGAGGGCTGAAGATCTGGTCGCCAACTTCAAGTTTGCTGGAGTGATCCTGGCTTAATCTGGAGTGGGATAGGTGTACGATATCGTTATCTACAAGAATTCCTTTGAGGGACGCATGTACCGCGTGCGTGAACATTGGAAGAACAGATAAATTAGTAGATCGGTTGGAGGGGTAATTTCAAAATTCTTGCATCTAGGTAAAGCAATATTAAATAGTTTACTTTTCCCGGGCATACCTTAAAGGCGCATAGTTTGTTATTCCGCCCGAATACTCCAGTTGTGGACCATGGAACTGGCATGCAGTAGGCTTTCCACAAAAATGGTGGAGAGTGGGTTCACCGGCTGGCTTGTTCAGTCTGAGTGGAGGGTAGAAGCGGGGTGTGTATTTGCTAACAGTACATGGAGATGAATTTTAAAGTGGTAGTATTAACATTCGGACAGCGGGAGTAACGCTAAAATGTCGACGAGTAGAAATTCGTGAAGTGGAAACGGAATTTAAGGAGTTGGTTAAGATGGTGAATGACTGGTCAACCTGAAATTGCAGGACACACTGTGAGTAAAGGCGCTAGTGGAAGTAATTACATGATGCAAGAAGCCATTTGCATGAGCAAAGTGAATGAAATATTTGCGAAGGGTTCTGTCTGCTGTTCCTAACCGTAGCCTTACGATTTCTACTGCCTTTGTTATTTATAGGAGACAAAGATATTAGTAATGATACGTTTGTTGGATATTTTAGCGGTATTATGCTGGTCACTCGGCCGATTTCGAGTGAGGACTTAGGAGCAGGAATGTTTGTCTGTACTAGAAATTCACTTGGTTGTGATGCTTGTGGGACCGCGTGCCTTAGGTTTGCTGTGGGGCTTGTCCCTTTAGTGAGTATCCAATTTGTCCATTCTGCGCAGCTGGAGTGGCCATGATCAGATTTTTTGGTCGGAGTTTAAGGGAATGGGGACAAAGTGCAGGTTGCATTGTGGGCCTCTAGTTAGCTTTCTTGCAAAGCTGGGTGCAAGGTTATTGTATCGTCCATCACGTTGATACTTGAAATTCCCCACGTTTATTCTGTCCCCATTTGTAACCCCCGCCCCACTTTTGTGTTTAGTGCGTGTATATGAACTAGCGTTTGTTTGTCCTTACCACTTCACCCATTTTGGCCTCGAGGTCATCCGGCCATTTGTGACCGACTTTGTGCACGTGTGACTGTCCCACGTGGGAGCCTGTTTGCTCCTTTGGTTTGTACCTTTGTAGTCCAAGTGGACCATTTGTCTTGGACGAGTATCTACTGTCGAGGTTTGTGTAATTTGTGAATTTGTCTTATATTAATAGTACCGTATAGAAACCCAGCTCCGACTTTGTTTTGCCTGCCCGGAGGTTCTGGTATTACGCGTCACTCGGAGATACCGTTCACCCGTTACAGTTATATTGTCCTTATTGCAAAATTTCTTGATGACATGTCTGCTTTTCGCGCTGACGTGACACAGGACCGCCGGACCAAACAATGTGCGGCTGAATAAACAACCTACCGGCCCTAACATCTAAGCAACAGCGGGTGATAAAGTGCAGAGGGAAAAAGGGGATAAGTAGATCACTCAATGTCAACTGCAAATTGTAAAAGGCACTAGGATAACGAATCTAACATATACGGCATTTGACTGCTAAATATTCAACTTATGTAAAACAAAATCGTCGAAAAACTGTGACGATGCATGCCTACGAAAATCAACTGCGCGGATGATGGTTGAGAGGGAACTTTTCCAAGTAAGGAGAAACAACAGTAGCTATGCTGGTGGTTCATGTACCGGCAAATATTTCTTAAAATTTGAATCTGTCACAGAAATGTATAAAGTTGATAAGCTTCACTATTCCTTTCTCGATCCTCTGCACTACTTCGAGCCCTTAATTTTTTCCTGAAGAGAATTATGCGCCCCATTATCATATCATACGGCCGGCGATGTCTTCGTGTTCTGTATATCATCAGTGGTTCCTAAGCTCAAAAAATGCACAAAAGGGCATAGTTACTGGATGAGTATTGCTATTCTTGCGGGTATGTCGTTAGTTCGGTCTGTTTAGGTCAAGATTTCCTAATACAGTTAAAGACGATTATCCTTTGGGCCCAAAAATGTCTTGAATGGGCTAAAGTTTCCATCGTGACGCCTCTGGCCGAAAGCAACTTGCAGGTATCGCCACCGTCGCGTTAGTTGAGATTCTCTACACGAGGTTCACTGCCTCAGAAAGTATAAATCACGAACGTTTAAAGCCTGCTCCAAACGTTGGCAGGTGGTTAAACGCAGCCACACAAACAGATATGCGACATGCGTCCTAGCCCATGAATAGGAAAGCACCTTGCTTGGAAGCCACTTATTAGCAAACAAGAACTAAGAATTTGCAAGCAAATGGACCCGAAAGTAAACGTCTTATGTGAACATAGTTTTTGAAAAGTGAACATTTACAGGCGTCCTCATAAACTTTCGTGGCTATTCATTGGCTAGTAAACAATAGTAAACTGAATCTGCAAGGCGTTTCTACAGTTTCCTTGATAAACTTCATCTTCCACTAACTGCGAAGGAGGAGCCTAAAAACCAGCTCGTGGACGACTCGCAAGCTCACCGCTAGTTTACACCATTACATTGATGTTCAGCACCGGTAACTACATGCATTTGACCATTTACCAATGACAGTATGGAGCGGAAAACTGTGACTCAATAACGGGGAAGGCATATTCCCACCGGGGACTATGAAATAGAAGTAGCATGGTACACTATTGCGAGACCTTGTAACCGGGTGAAAAATGGATTTTACCGTGACGGAAGTAGCACTGATGGGATATTTTAAATATCCCCGGAGTGAGTACCAACCTGCCCTCTTCTCCATCAGTCTTCATTGGGTTGATCAAGTCTTTTATTTTGCGCCGACTCGATTTGGGATCTACTTCAGCGACCTTCCTGATGTGCTCTCAAGCCCCGATTACCCTTCTCGGGCAACCTGAACCCTTGGGGTTCCAACTTCAGCGTGGTACAGAAAGAAGTTGACGAAGTTAACTAGCGGTGCCTGGGCTGGCACTTTTGTCTGAGTGGCAAGAAGAGATCCGACAGATTCCACTGCAAGAAGATGATTCCATGGGCGAGAAGATGAACTGAAGCCGGACGCAAAAATCTCAGATAGCTGGCCACTTTCAAGCATATCTTCACCCCGTCACGACAGATATCCCCAAAGGACATTTCATTTCCTTCGGACGATTGTCTAATTTCTCGATTGTTGCCAACATACGGAGTTTCTCTCTTGAGCCTAAAACGGGCCGCTTTCTGAATACGCCAGCCGAGTTTTCTTATCTGCCTTTTAGAAGGAAGTAACGCCCACTGATGGGGGCCAGTGATGGCTCCTGGCATCAAACTCATTGGCTATGAAATGTGTCTGGATATCCCGAATCAATTTTCCATAGACACTCGCCTCCGGAGGGACCTGATACCCATTTGCGTCTTGTTTGTTCGAGCAACCCCACCAATACACACTAAGGACCCGTAAGACGCCCTCTGAGAATAGAAACAGAATTTATTCGAATAAACTTTTTCGAATTTACTGTGAGAGGGTGGATACTTCCGATGGGGCATGCTACTAGTGTGCGGTTTTTATCGTAACTCCGCCTCAGCGCCTAATGGAAGATGGGGGTTGTTGCAGAACTTGGAGAACTCTGTTGCAACGTTCGCCTACAATTGCGTGGTAGTGAAAGAAGACCCACGAACGTTCAAGGAGACGCGTGTGGATGTTCAGTTCTTAAAAATAGGGTGCATCAGAGATTTTTACTTTCCCCTCCAATAGATGGTAGACGTTAAGTTGGCGTTTACAAATAACCGATTTCGCGGCAAAGGGCTTTCCTTTTTGCATTGGGCGCAATGATCAAAATACGGATGAAAATCTTGTGGCCACAAACTTTCGAGTATATGGATGTGCGGACCTTCCCGAAGGATTTCGAGGAGTTGCAGAGGCTGTTACCACTATCTGCCTTTTGAGCTTGAGTGACGCGTGCCAATTCACGAAAGAGGGTTGAGGAATCCGATTTCTGGAATCAAGGTACTATTGCAAAGGTAATAATACACATTTTCAACAAACCCCAACAGATTCTCCATTGCAGATACCGTAAGAGTTACAAAATAAGGCGCTACAACCACCAGCCTGAACATAAATCACAGTTCACTCCGCCAAAAATTCGTCACGTCACAAGGAACCAGATATCGACAGCGAATAACCACGAAAAATGTCCTACCAAAATCCGTAAAAGTTATAAAAATAATTTATTGAAAGAAGAGAAATTCGGTTTATCTGGTAAAGACGAATAATTATGGAGATTGGCTTTCACATCTGGTGGTGAACGTGAGCAGAGTCTTGTTAATTTGCCTTCTACGGATGCGGCTGAACTGGAGACCGGTCGTGGCAATTTGGCGGCACTGGAGACCCTTCTTAGGGGATGGGCGAAGGCACCTTGGGGTGCGGCCAGCAGAAACCCTCGAAGGATGGATTAAGCCGCGGTGGAGGAAGCCCTTGTAGCGGCGCTCGACACGTGGGGCCAAACGCCAAGAGGCTATGAGGCGGTTCAAGATGGCCAGGATTAGATCTGGACGCGACACGGCGGTGATCTTCGCCTGCATGCAGCAATTGTTGGGTAGGGCTTTGCCGGGACCGGACCGAGTGTCTCCCAGCAGTTGCTGTTTGACTAGTTCGTTGAATATGTGCAGCCTGCGCTTGGTGCCCAGTAGAGTTTGGCGAGAACAACTGGCCGGTTGAGTGAGGAGGAGCATGTGCATCTGGCACGGAAATTGGTCGAGGCGTCACTGGCCACGCTGCGGTCACGAGAGAAGAAGAGGGATTCACAAGTGGAGGACCTGAAGACAAAAGTGGACTAACTGCTCGAACAGTCTGCACCCTTCAAGACGGAATTGCAGACGCGCGCTCGAACGAGCTGATGCTACAAGTTTGGCATGCCTGACCATTGAAAGAATCAATGCTCCAGTGCCTAACCACTTGTAACTAATAAAACTTTGGATTACTCCTCTTTTCCCCGGTGTGTTGCGATACGTGTAGTGACACTGACTACGATACAGGCCGTTAGCATGACAAACAGGAAGAGTGAGCTGCGGCTAAGTGACACAGGAACAGGCGTATCGCTGAAGCGGAGGTGGAACGAAGCCGAATGCAAACCGTGCTTTCTAACCATGAGAGCGGTGGGTGGATGCCAACTGAAGATCGACGGATTGTCGGTGCACTCAATGCGCTCAACGCGCACTCAATGTGCAGCACGAAATCCTGATCAACCCAGACACCGAGCAGATAACCTTGAGGGCAGATTTTCACAGGAGCGCAGAATCCGCGGTCGACCTAAAGCGGGGAAAACTTGTAACGCAGCCAAGCTTGAAGGTTACTCAAGCATTGCCGTGAACGAGCTGCATGTCCGAAAGCTTACGTCTTGTAAAGTGCCGTCGGTACAATACGTGGTCGAGGAATACTTTGAGCTTTTCACAGGTGATGAAGATCCATTTGGCTCCTGCTTGGATTGAACACGAAATTCCCCTTTTGGCCGAATGCATTCGACATTTCGGCCCCCGTCCGCTGCCGCTCCATCTACAGGAGGAGGTCCACAAACAAGTTCAAGAGATGTTAAAAAAATTGCATAATTGAGAGAGCCAACAGCGCGTACAAATCTCCGGTTGTGCTTGTAAAGTAGATGAAAGGGATGTGCCGGTTTTGCATGGAGTTCCGGCGTTTATATGAACTGACCGTAAGTCGGGTCGTAGCTGTCCCTTCGGTCGCGGAGATTTTCGCTTCCCTCCAGCGTTATCGACAGTTCACGCCGTTCGACTGGCGTTTCGGATACTGGCAACCATTTATCACGGCAGAAGACCGAAAGAAAACGGCGTTCACGGTTGAGGATACCCAATACCAAGTTATAGGATGCTGTTTGGTTTGTCGGGGGCATCATTCGCATTTCAGCGCTTGATGCTTCGTCTAACGAAAGGACTACAGAATGTTGCCATGTACGGAGATGATATCATCGTGTGCAGCAATTCGGAACCTGAGCACGCAGTTCACTTGAAAGCCGCTTGAAGCGCATTCGGGAGGCTGGCCTGCGGACAAACGAAGCCAAGCCACAGCTCATTCTGAGTTCGGTGGAAACATTGGGCCATAAAGCGGGTTACTGAGAGGTTAATCCACTGCCAGAAAAACTGGCGAAGATCCAAGACTGTGCTGTTCCTAATTCAAAGCGGTTCTTACGGTAGTTTCCTGGACGGGCAGCACATTACGGTCGGTTTGTCAAGGATTTCAACATGGTTGCTGCTCCACTGTACGACTTGCTTGGGCAAAATCGGGCATTCCAATGGACCGGGAAGCACATGAGGCTTTCGAACAATGAAAGGGAGAAAACACGAGGAAAGGACTAGACAGAAAGCAACAAGTAGAATGGCACGACCAATCCCATAGGCGCGAAGGTTAGGTGGAGGGATCATCAGAATCCTGGGGTCGCGGAAGGCGGGCAGTCGGTGGCAAGGTCCGTTTGTTGTTACCGACCGCCGGGAGAACGTCTGTACAATTCAAGACAGTCGGGGATCAAAAAGGGTAAGTGGAACTCAGCTTCGGAGTTGACATGATACGCACTAAAGTATGCCGAATAGACCAGTTTCTGGGGCCGACCTAACGTAGGTGTATGGAAATCGGTGGCATGCAATTGCCCTTTGAATGGGAGAGGTGCGTAGCGCGGATACTACTGATGAGGCACGCGAGCGGTTTGCTCGTAACTCCTCCTCAACGCCTAATGGGAGATGGGGTTTATTACGGAACTGGGAGAACTTCTTTGCAACGTTGGCCTAAAATTGCGTGAAAGTCGCCGCTCACTAGAAGCACACCCAAATATTTTCGCCGGAACTATAGGGTTTTCGAGGTTGTGACTTTTACGGGGAGTTAGTCTAATCCATTTACACTTGTAGGTGATATGTTGCTCATAGCATTTTGTTTAAGTGAGCGAAATTTCAAGGTCACGGACCATCACCGATTCGCATTTTGCTACCGGTTTACGAGAGATAAAACACGAAATCGCACTTTACCATATTTTGGCGTTATTTAAGAATAAAATAACATCTACAGAATATCCAATGCAAATTCCACCCAGGAAAATCGGTCATCAACGTTTGTTTGCTTTATACTCCCAGAGTTAATTTTGTTCAGCGAACTTCATCACAACACTTTTCTTATGGAGCTCAGCTTCCATTAAGTATAACATTGTCAAAAAACAGCATGAATTGTGCAATGGAGATGCGAGGGCCATCTCTGTGGATGATTGCCTTTCCATACAACTAGCCCGTGGATAATACAGCGTCAGGAGGTAACCTTCGGTAAATTACCAACACAATGGTATCATTTCTATTAGGAATATGACTCACCATAGGTGGAATACGTCATAAAGCGGTCATCATGATAACGGTAGTCGTTGTCACTCACCTCGACTACTTATCGTCACTGCAGCAAGGCCCACCCATACACGATAACCTAATCCAACGGCTAATGACGACCCGTCATACCCATAACTGTATTCATTATCGCCTACCTTCGCTACGTATCGTAACTGCTAGGCCCGTGTCCATGTGTGACGCTGATTATGAGGCCTCACCTATACACGGCAACCTAATTTAATGGCCAATGACGGTCTTTCATAATCATAACTGTACGCGTTTTCAATCATCTCGAATACTTGTTGTAACTGCTAGGCCCACTTCTATGTGCGACGCTGCTTATGAGGCCTCACCTATGTACAATAACCTAATCCAATGACCAACGACTGTCTCTCACACACACCTGTACGCGATGTCGCTTATCTCTGCTACCTATAGTAAACACCAGGCCAGAATCTGTGGGCCGGTGAAAATAAGGCCTCAACTATGCGTGGTATCCTAATCTAACGCCCAACGTGGGTCTGTCATACTCATAACTGCAGTCGATATCGCCTACCTTGGCTACTTATGGTAATTGCTGGCCTGTGTCTATGTGCAACGCCGAATATGAGGCCTCAACTAGGCTCAGCAGCCTAACCCGATGGCCAACGACGGCCCGTCACGCTTATAACCGTACTCGACGTCGCCTACCGTGGCTACTTATAGTAACTGAAGGGCCCGTACACACGCTCGTAACTGACTAATGCCCCAACTATACATAATAGACCAATCCAACGACCAACGGCGGTCCTTCATATCCATACATGTCATCCGTGTGCCAACCCCATGCCTAAAAATACACAACCACCTTTAAAAATCATGTTTCTATTTATTGGTTGTATCGGTACAAACGTAATGTGGTCAATCCAGTTCTCAGTTTCAGGAAGCCGCTTTTACTCGACAGGATTTCTGAAAGGAAAATGTATAATCAATTACGACTCGTACACACTCCGTACACACTTTAAAACATATAATTAAACAAAGTTGTAGTGGCCAACTCACCAAGTGCTTACTAAATCCATTTGTCCACAATTCCAAATGGGTGTCCACGCTGAAGCTGCAGTCTTACTGTTATAAGGGTAAACCCACCACTTGCTCAATTAGTCCGTGTGTACATCGATTATTCAATAGCGGTATTCAGCAACCGTATGCATTATTGAGCACAGCGAAGTTAAAGCAAAGAGGGGTGTATATGTATCAGCCGTAGACCAAGTGGTATAGACTTGAGCCCTGGGATCCAAGGAACACGTGCGTCATCATACGTGCACCCATGGATGCTGGGGTAACGAAGACGTATTGAGCGGGCGGGTACTTGGTGTCAAGTCTACTCAATACCCGGCAATACCCGGTTTGGAAACCCAGTTTGCTATTATCCACCCCACCTGGTCAGTGATTTACATCCCCAGAGATCCCCAAACGGACCAGAAAATACCTGCGATCTTACATTGGCTTCGTCCTACCTCTGCAAATTCCCTTGGCCAACTCAAAACCCCGCTGCTCACAGAATTGCACATCCCAGCCCAATCATCTCAAACATGACGTCCGTTACGGGGCTGTCCAGAAACCGAAGTACGGCAGTGCAATGATGGCACGGCACTGCCATACCCAGTTTGATAGCACACCCGCAACTAATCCCTTCCTACTCGACTGTACCCTTTCGCCCACTCGGTCCATTACCTGCAACTACGAACAAACTCATGCTTAATTCTGAATGTAATCTTATGATCATGCCTGCCCGATCATGCTACCCACCAGTTGTGAACGAACATTATTACTACCTTACACTTTGTGAGTGCAGGGTGCATACCAAAGGACGGGATGACTTTGGTCAGTTCACTCAAAAACAACTGCACCTTTTCCTCTCTTTGAAGATGAGAACGACGTCTGCATGCTCCATATCGACAAGGCTTTCCTCAGCTATTTGAAAACCGGGGTCCAGAAGACGTTAGTTAGTCAGGAATTGTGACCACTTTTGGCCGCTTGTTATTTCGGGCCGCAGTCTAACTCACATCATGGTACCTTCTAGAAGTCTTTCTGAGACGTTTCCTATTTTGTGTGCCGGATATAGACACGGCAGTCTCATTGCATTGTCTGAATTACAGCAATGAAACACCGTGCGCCCTCAATGGACCCAAGAATACTCTTAATGCATGCCGGTCTCAATTTGTGACAATTCCTGGCGAATCGTAACTACAATAACAACCCTAAACGACTCACCCAAGATGTTCATGTACGGGGCTGTCCACGGACCCAAGTACGGCGTTGCGATGACGGTACCGCGACTACCATACCCAGTCTGATGGACTGCCCGTAGTTCATCATATCCACAATATTTACCGGATGAGGGTGTTAAAGGCACCAACAAGACCGCCTCAATCCGTTAATTTGCGCCAGGACTTGAAAGCACTGGCCACCTTATTGTGCTGTATGCTTGTTCTGCCCATAAACACACTAATTCTACCAATATCACTATCGAGGTTCGGTATAGCCTTGCGCCTGATATAGCATGTACTGACCATCATAAAAAACTTACTAGCTGTGACGAATTCCTTGACTTGGTTTTGCAGGACACCTGCCACAATGATAGGGGGTATTTTCATCCACAGGTCGTTAAAAGCTGCTCAATTTTGAGTTTGCGGCGACACAGAGGGCGAAATTATTGTCCTTGTCTTTTCGAGATTATTTCCAAACGCAATGCAAAATAAAACACGTGAAGAGACCGGCTCTTCTACAAATATCCCACCGTCATCAGATGTACATCGCGCAAAGCCGTTGGCAGCCATTAAAATATAAATTCCGCGCCCATGGTTGCGCCCATGATGAACCTGGAGTACGTTTAAACAACTTTCAGCAAAGCTGCGCCCGCATGGAAAGATCTTAAAGAACCGAATAAATGCCATCAAATGCTGAAACTTTGTGTTAAAGTTTTCCTCCTCCGAACTGTGGTTTCAGAGAAATTTTGGGTGTGCATCTAAGGCTCGGCGTGATAGTCAATGATGATCCACGGAAGTTCAAGGAGACGCGTGAGGATGTTCAGTTCATAAAAATAAGGTGCGTTTGAGATTTTTACTTTCCTATCCAACAGTTTGTAGTTGTTAGGATGGTGTCTGCTAAAAACGACTTAGCCGTGAAGGGCATTCCACCATACACCGGTAGTTTGTGGGTGGCATTGTTGGCATTGTTGGCATTGTTGGGGTACTGCTGCCTGGAAAGTTCTTGCAAGCTGGCGCGCCGGGGAGATTGCATCATGACGCCTCGAACGCAAAAAGCGGCACTTCGTCACTTTATTCCCTTGCGTTTTTTGAAATGACCCGATGCCACTGAATGACAATAATAAACCGGATACTGATAGCTTCGGAAATAACGTCGGTCCTATTTATCAGCCCCTGAATGTGTGATTATGAAAACCCCACCTGACTTGCTGCGTTGACGTACTTCCTATGTTCCTGTGATGTTCCTCTCCCTACTGAACATATTATTGGTGTCACTAGTTTGATTATCAGGTACTGCGGTTCCATAGCCACAAAATCACTTGAATGGCGCACATAGATCGCTGATAGACGACGCCCGAGTTTGCGCTGGTGAAAAGCAACACTGGCCGGGAAGCACAGGAATGGATCCGAATTTTCACCTAGGCTGGAGAGCGAAATACATGCAAATGCTTAAAAGGAAATTCTCCTGTTATTGTGCTACAGCGCCGGGTTTAATCAGACACAATGGCTCATGGAGTTGTGCGGCCTTCAGTGCTTACCTCATTACTGAGAGCAGATACATGTCTCTTTTGACGATTTCTAAGAGGTCGGACTGTTAGCCTAATTTGATATATATCCACCTGGATATGGTGTAACCGTCTGGCTACCCAGAAAGCTACTTTACCAGGAGTGTATGGCAAAGAAATAAAAATAATAACGCTAGATTGAGTATACAATAATAAAGAGGTCAGATGGAACAGACTCATTCAGAATTATTCTCTCTAAAATAGTTCGTCTTTGGCCCAGGTCAGGGAATAAATAGTAATCCAATCATGGTTGTCCAGGGGTCTTCTGTTGAACAGTTCTCACATATAATAGAACCAGAAGATAGTCTGAATGTTTAGATACCAGAGTTAACACCTGAAGCTCGCGAATGACCGCTGTAAGCGAGAGCGACATCAGAAGAGGGGGGTCGAAGAACGTGACCACGTTTGTATTGCGTGAAATTGTACGAATGCGCGTTTTTTTAGTTTTTCGTATCCAAACAAAAAAGTTTATGCAATTGACAAGATAGGTAATGTCGTAATGGAAACAAAAGAAAGACATAAAACATCACAGTGGTCACCTACCCGGCCAACACCAATGTGATCTGACTGCTCGTGACATACGAACCTGTCTCACCTTCAAAAATCGATGGATTCGATCGCCAGCCAATCAGATTGTCCGCCGCCTAGCGCCTCTTCGTGGTGCGGTAACCCCTCGGGTAACCTTGGGTTCTAGGCCTTCTCTTTCCCCGTGCAACCCTCAAGCACTTCTCTCAACATTCACCACCCATAGGCCGTCTGTGATCTATTGTAGTAACCTGAGGCCTGACGATGTCGCGGCTTCGTAAGTGCGATTTTGAAGTTTTTGGTCGTGTGCAGGGTAAGTGAAGATGCTTCCAAACGGTTGATTCGGGAAGGGGTGTTTTTCAGGAAGGTGAGCTGAGCCAGTAACGATTAATTGCTATCTATCTAAAGTATGCTAGCGAGTATGCCAGAAAACTCGGTCTTGTTGGTTGGATAAAGAACACAGAAAATAACACAGTTTGCGGGACATTCGAAGGAAGCGAAGAATCGGTGAACCTGTTGTAAGTTACTTTATTCCCTCTTCTTATTTTTCATAGCAAAAAGTGGTTGACAACTACAGGAAGTCCTAAGTCACGGATAGATAGATGTGACTTCAGCTCTGAGAAGTCCATCGCTGAGAGAAACTTCGAGGGATTTGTCATTCGTCGCTAAACTTGGTTTGAGAGTAAAACAAAGTAGGTAATAATACCTGTCACTTCTGTGGAAAACCTGCATTTGACTTTTAAAATAAACTGACTTGCTTTACTGAAGATTTTGATGTTGCAACCTGTGGGGAGTCGTGCGCTGCACACTTGGTTCGGAACGTAGGAAGACGCCCTACAGACGACAGCCTAGTATGATGTTCGACCAGCGTCCTGGTTAGGTGGTAAAGCAGTGTGATGGGGGCGAGCCTGTCTTTTTGTGTTTGCATATAAATTAATCCAGCCAGATCTAGCAAAATAAACCCAGTCAAATACGTGTGCTGCCTGCAACTGCGGGTTTCGCAAACGAAGTTGCAACAGGAAATCAGTGTTGCGTCTTCCAAGGTGAGCAAATCTACACAAGCTAAAGTACGGGTGCACACTAAACAAAAATAAGTGGCATACGATCATTCCACTGGTTGTTGTCAACGAAGAGCCGTTAGGCTTCGGGCTTCCAGCTTGCTTCACCTGTTGAAATATCGTTTCAGCTGTAGCACCCTTTCGGTGCCTAACTGCCATGTCACCAGAAGGAAGCACGAGGGTTGGGATACTTCCAGATTGCCCAAACTTAGACAGGAAGTCGAGAGGCGGAGGTAGGGTTCGAACCACGGGCCTCCTGGTCAGTAAATTCGCGCTCTAACCACTGAGCCATCTTTCCCCCTTTCATCTGTTGAGGGCTTTCTGAAAGCACTAGGGGTAGTGCTGATCACAATCACACCATTATGGAATCTTTTCTAGCGGCACAACGGGATGCAGTGTTCCATGTTAACCGTCCACACATTGACTTGGCTCGGTGGTTAGGGCACGGAAGGTCCGTGATTCGAACCCGCATCTCGACTGCTTTTGTCTAGGACTGGGCAGTATCTCGACCCTCGTGCCTACTTCGGGTGGCATGACAGCTAAGCACCGAAAGGATCCTACAGCTGGTCTATTATTGTTATCCACACCAAATCCCAGCTCCTAACTCGGTTAATTGTGGCTATAAACTGGCCATGTATCTGAGGAAGCTCATGAAACCTAGCGGGAGCGTTTGCCTCCCGGCGCATCGGATGCAAGAAATCGGTGAGCAGCCTAACAGACCTATGGAGATCTTGTCTTACCAATCCGTTCATTAGCCCAGTGGCGGGACAACCATTACGTTGGTGGTGATCTGTCATCACTGTCATCGTTGACAGCAACGTCTCTGCGTATGACGATGACACTGTTTCCATCAAAATCTATAGTAGTGGGATAGGGAAAAGAGACCAGAGCTCGCTTATTGTAAACACGCGAGGTGCCTACACCTCTAATACCCAGTCAGTCAATCTGGGTAGAAACTGACAGCATGAACGCCATTGACATCGGTTAACCGCATCTTCCATTGTCTCCAGCCAGATATTGAGAGGTTCACTTGGGCCTCATTCTGGAAGGTGAACAACATCAAAACTTGCCTTAACACGATTCCCTTCTGCCATGACCAATTCTGTCCACTGCTAGGTTTGCACCATTCCGACCTACAACGGCTCTGCATACGTAACACAGCCGGTGTGGGCATGGTCAACCCAATATCCACCGTGTATTGTACATAGGTGTTCTACTACTATTGTGCGAGCTCAGTTCGTACGATTGTCTAGATGATGGGTAGGTACAGTTTTCAGCCCTCGGTAAACTATACGGGTGCGTTTGTGTAGATCTGCGGCTTATTGTGGGTCAGCTGGCAACTGCCAGAAGGTCTGAATGGAGCATGAGGACTGAGGTGCTGCCAGGTTGCTGGAGCATAGACACAAGTAATCGGGGTTGGATTCAAACCATGAACCTTCCGGACAGTAGTTTCGCACCCTAATCGATGAGTTATCTCGAGTTCTGTACGTTAGGTATCTTGCTAGGAATTTTTCAAGTGAAAAAAGGCCACTGAGCGACGACGTGTAGAGTGCGCGGCGATGTTAGTTGAAACGACTGATCAAAGCACACAGTGGACGTTTTGATGTGTTTCGGTGTTCATTACTTCTGGGTACAACTTGGTTAGCGTAACAAAGTCTCAGAAAACTTTCAATGGTTCAATCAAATGAAACAACTGCTTAGCTGAGCATCTGGATTCCCGCAGGAACATCACCCATTTTCACGTCCATCTGAAGGGTGGATTGTCGAAATGCATTTTTAGGCGAATCTTGCTTTCTGTGAACGATATTGTAATTCCGCGTCAGGAACATTGTTAGCGAAAGATTCACAGGGGAACGGTCTTGACCTGGCAAACTGAAATGAAAGCTGCTACCCTCAAGCTGAATGTTATGGAACCTTCGTACCCTTCAGGCAGCATAGTTCTCGATGTACATGACTGCGAGTCTTACATGTCATGATGCGCAACTGATGCAGGTGGCACACAAACTGCCAGTTCCCACATGGATCGCCTAATTAGGGTCTCCTTATCGTAATATACTGGACCTATGTCGGGTGAGGTTTGCGAAGGACGCTGTATCCATCTAGTTGATGGTGTCTCACTCTGGCAGGATGCTGTGATACAGTGCTGTTCAAAGATGTGTACACCTCACACTTGCTCGTTGCCCCCAAGCAAGCGGAGTTTTGTTTTAAGTTTCTGCTTCCAGTCTTCGCTAAGGATTTCTTTCCTCATGGTTGTGTGGCCATTGAGTACCCCTATGAATTACTGGTTTATAACCGTTAGCATGCCCGTCACATCCAGACGATGTGTTGCAACCAGCTCTGTGGCTCCGAATTTTGAGTAACGCTTTTAAGAAGGGGAATGTGAATGGGCTTCAAGTGTCCTCTTGCTTTCCCACATGGAGCTTATATGCAATCCTAATAGGATGCTGGAGCTATTTCGATGTAATAGACCTGGATACTATCTTGCCGAGTAAACAGTTGGCATTTTCCGATGTACACTCATTTGCAAACAACGTTGGTGTTCCTTGAAGACTCGAACGAACTTGAACTAATTTTATCGTTTATGCTCTTCAACTGGCTGTGTTGCACAAAGACCACATCATGTTTCAGTCAGGACGACAACCAAGACATCGAAGTGTATTCCTACGGGCGGCGCTGTTCGTATGATTACTGAAACCTATGGACAGCCTACTATCGGTTTCGCCCAGGTAGCTCTGGATTTCAATCAATCTTATTTTATCCTAAGTGAGACATGCGGCCGCTTTCGTGCATCGCAAGAGCTGAAGCGTATTATAATAGAGAGACCAATTGAATTTCCTACCCTTTCTAATTTGTAAGAAAGCTAATAAATTAAACATTATGGATCAAAACACCTACATATCCTCCTGTTGTTCACCAATATGCCACTCCGTGAAACGGTTGGTTGTATGTGTGGCTATGTAAATCGAAATTATTCACACCGGTGTGCCGTTTACTGAATTAAGCCACCGATTTTACCCTTAGCCTTCAAGGGACTTGTTATATCCAAACTGATGGATTAGAATTGAGAGGTCTGGTGGATCCTATACCAGTTGACAGTTCCGTGGCAAGTTTTGAACGAAGTGTTTAAGCTGCGATTTGTTGCTTGACCCTTCATAAGCGCTGCGTTGATGACGTTCTAGAGATCAAGACTTCACGAGAAGCACGAAGCATTTTCTAGGTTCTGAACGGCAGGCTCCATCTGGTAGAGGATGTAAGGGATTCTCGATACTACTATACAACACAGGACCAACGAAAACATTCAAAGGTCAGTATTCTGTAAGCACACCTGGACAAGACTGGCGGCACACCGATGCGGTGCAAGTTTTGGTCGGTCAAAACGCTGTAGCAACGACTCTGACAAAGTTGCACTGATGGCATTTCAGACGGAATGCAGTAACCTTAGACATATGTTTAAGGATGGTTACCTCGAAGTTTTAGCTGAGAAACGATGTGCAGACACCCCAGGCGGTGTCCGTCAGTACTGTCCTAAAGCTCGGCTCCCATTAGGCTTTGTTGTTGACTGGCTCTTGAAATGGATACCTGAGGGCCACCAGGCTGTTTGGCCTGAGCTCCCGGGTTGGTGTACTCCGAATGGCTTCATAGGCAAGCTAACGAAATTAAGGTGACCAGGGTTTGATTCCATCCTAGGCCCGGTGAATTTTCGATTATTTCGCTTGTTTTAGAAACAAACACAAGGTAAATCGCTTCAGTGTTGGGGTTTATAGGCGTTGTTTCACAAGACACTCAACATTTCCGACTTTGCACCGAACTCGTCTTGGGATTTCTCATACTATCATGTTCATTCTTCGACCCCTTTTCGTTTACCGCCACCGTTCCACCGCCCCGACCGTCACCAAGGCGAATCGTGACAATTGTATGGTGACTGTCAAGGTGGCTTTATAGAGACTAACAGCTGGTGTCATATCCGAATAAGACAAGGTACACGCCTAACGTGAGAAGAGTGGTCTCTGAATCCGTTGCCTTTATTTTTATAGAAGCAGAGGTGGAAATAAGATGAAACAAAGTTGCAGCAATTTGAGCGAAGCCGCCGACAACCGACGGATAAATGAGATGAATAAACAACTGTACAAGTGTTCGCATAAGAAATTAACGTGTACTGAACATAAGGAAGATGGATATAGGATTGTAAAGGAGCTGATGTTTTAACGGTAGCCACAGCAACGGTTGACAGTAAAAGAAAATAGAAGTGAAAGCTCGAGGTTGTTGAGTCAGATGGACCGCGCTCGCGCACCTATGGAGATGTGTTAGCGATGATGAAGGAATTGGCGATTTAATCAACATGACACTAGACCAAAAAGAGACTTTTATCCGCATGTCTGTTACCTATGGGAACATTGCGCCGCAGTCGAACGAATGAAACATTTTCTCCGGAGTTTGCAACAATACCGAATTGTTGAAACGAGCCGTGTATCAGATAGGCAATTAAGATAAGCAATAAGGTTGGGAAGACCAATTTGGAGATGGAAGGTTTCGGGAAATTTGGATATCTGCTTTGGAGGTCCCACGAAAAAGTACGTCTTCATAGGGTGGTTTACACTGCCTTCCGATGCGTCTGTGGGGACGTTGGTGCGTTTGACGCACAATCCATGACTCCATGTCAATATAGGTCCTTATGACCAGCCAAGAGATATATATTGGAATTTGACATGGGGTCATCGGTCGGTCGACTTTCAACAACAACATTCCTGTGGGCAGTAACAAACAGAAAGTAAAAGGGCAGTAAGTATGTTGGCATGCAATAAATTAAAACATGGTTTGGATAAGGAGATCCTTGTTTAGGCTCGATGGGGATAGTACCATGGGATATGCGGCCCCTGGAGTAGGGACGATCCCCAGTAATGTTCCACACAGTGCCAGTGGACAGGAGTATTCGTTGAAAAGTGTGAACTCCTTGCATTTATAAATCAAGCCCAAAATAATACTTTTCACTCCATTACTCCTTACTGGCTTGCTAAATGGTCAAAGAGGAGGATAGAACGGGCACGCGCGCCTTGATGAACTCAATGCTAAAATGTCGCTCTCATTCTAGTGGAACATTTCTCCAGTTCTAGTTACTTTCGGGGATTTTGGATGCGGAAATATACGTCGAATCCACCGAACTGGTATTCCACGATACGTGGGAGGACCGTTGGAATTTCACTAAAAATCTACTTATCGGCGCAAAAAGCAACCGGTTAGTGTCTCGCCTCCTTACTAATGTCACCTTGTACGTCCAGTCAGGTGAAAGCTGTGGTTGTAGCAGCCGAAACGTACAGCACTAGCAGTGTTTGAGGACTTCAAAGAAACCCTCAGCTTTACAAACATCTCGTTTCTATCAGTCTGCGGTATGAAAGTCAAGATATAATCTAACTTATCAAGGGGTACAGAAACCGGGCTGCACGGTTTGCATAAAAAACACAAGGTTATGAAATCGTTGCTTGGGGAATCCACAGATACGTACGGGGCGGTGCAAAACGGAAAGTTTTATCCAATCTTAGTGAATGGGAAAACTAGATCGTGTTATTAACGCCGACTAATCTTTAGGTCTAGGGACCGATGGACTGAGAATTTTGCTTGGTACTACTCTAATGAGAAAGATTCGTAAGGTAGAACACCCAAGAGCAATCAAAACTGTCAGGTCCCATTATTCTTCCTATGAGTGTTCTTGAGCGTTCGTGATAGTTCAGCTGTTAAAGTACAAAACTGATGACTGGGTCAGGCTTCCGCTATCCGATCGCTTCTTTCTAGGCTTGGATAGTTGATAGTAGCTCAGCCTTCGTATTTTCTTCGAACCTCATGGCAGATGTGCTTTGAAAGGGTGCCACGACTGAGACTGATTATTGCTAACAGAAATAAACCGTTCATAGGTGACACGAAGTTATCCTATTGTTACATATCAATACTATGTGAAATGAGGGACATGTGTTCCGTGCAGAAAATGTATTGAAAACTACTAACCAAGACAGTTTGTTCGTTGTTCCGTTTTTATTACACTTAGTTGGCTAAAGCACGTGAAAGCAAAGTAGCACCTCCCAATGAAATCACAAAGCCAATGTGTTGAAATATTGGTAGCCTGGGGTGAGTTTATTGGCTGTTGATCAGTTCGCCGAGCTTGGCAACTGGCTTGCAAACGTTTCGTCCCGGTACGAGGAGACATCATCAGTGCGCACTGATGTCAAGTGCAAACCACTAGTGTTATGCAATTTCCCCCCTCCGTAAAACGAAGATGTGGGAAATTTGTGGCTAATGATAGTTCTGTGGGGAAAAAGTATTTTTACCTGTCGATCCTGAGAAAAAAACTGTCTGTATATGAGGAGAACTCACTTGTCACAGCCCAGAAGCCTGTAAATGTGCTTGTCATCGTTGATATCTTGGGTGAGCTGAAACGGGACATGATTAAACAATGTACTGAAGACGCGGTTCACATCAGCTAGAGGTTCGAACTACTTCCGTAGAAGTCAAACAAGCCACCAACTGGCTACTCAGTAATTATACTTAGAACAGCCCATATGGCTTTCATGCAACAACCGGAAAATATCAGGTGAAAGTTAGTTGACATAGGGTTCTTAACCAAAGAAAGACATGCAGCGCCTGATTCGGAGTGTATTGTCCGTCCCTAAAACACAGTAAGCTAATAAAGTAAATCATTTCCGCAAACTTCAGTTTTTGCCACATGATATCCCACAATAGTTAGTTAACAGTAAAAGTGGTGCCTAAATCGTTGGGTTAGGTTTGGCCTTGTGCATTGGAAAGTGACCGTATTTTGTTGCACCACGGATTCGGAGTTCGTCAGCAGGCATTGGCAGAAGAAAACGAACAGTCCCTTCGTGGAGTAGATGCATATTCGGTCTACAACCACATCATTCGTACATAAATCGACGTTGATTAAACACGAGCGATAAAAGGGGAATGTTCACTGTTAGCAGGGGGAATATCTTATGCACAACGATACGCAAAAACGGCGATGTTATGGGACGATTGTCATTCGCGTTCCAAATATGGTGTCCCCAAGAGAAAACACACCCGTCATTCCCTAAATACGAACTGGAACGTGCCAATGATTGCGTGCCTCGAAACTAGCGGGAAATAAGTATTACTGGTAAACATTGGACAAGTGTTGCGCATCAATGGTCTAAAACCTGTGTTCTGGAGGTCACTTGACTGACGTCTAGATTAGGTTAGCGGAATGCAAGAACAAGAAGGCAACTGACAGTTGCATACCTTTGTCAATAGGCAATCTGACCATGTACAACCAGCCCCTACATTTCTGTTTGTTCCCGGGAGCAGTCCGAATACATTGCGAATGGTGGTATTTTTGGACCAGGCGACTAATTCGGAAAGACAATTAAAAAAGACTACGCTCTTGTCTCAAACAACATAATTTCCCCGTTGCGTAGACCAACCACCATCCAAAAGTAGCCATCAACCAGCCTGAACGCGAAATCATATGTATCAAGCAAACGTGAGTTTCGAACAAGCTGTGTGGATGATGAACAGACTGCGGTACAGCGGTCTGAAAGAAGCAGGAAAGCAAACAGAACAATGGTTCTCAAGCCTCTTCCGAGTGTTCACTCCTCTCGGTATATTACGAGACCTTGCAAATTCGAAACAAATCATTTCAAGTAATAGGAAAACTACTCACAACATATATATATGCCAATTATTGTCAACCAAGAGCTTTCAAATAAATGATGCTTGTACGGCGGCGAAGCACCAGTGTTGAACACTGAGTCCTGCTGTCGATGATGATGATGATAAGTAGTGTAACTACGTAAAGGTTACCGCTTCATTAGCGGTAGGGTTCAGTTCAGGGTCGGGCAGAAAGACGGGATCCATCTACGAAACAGGTCACAACCACGGCGGTGAGCAGAAAGGTAAATAATCTTTTGTCCGATGCATACTCCACCCACCAAACCAAGCTGGTATTGCATACACCTGCTGCGGTATACAAAGTGGCATGGTTACGTCGATGTGGTGCACACACGTAATTACCCAGGGTGCGTGCAACTAACATGGAATACACCGGTGGATGGTTCGACTGGAAACTTAGTAACAAATCATCTTATGCGCCTTGATCTGATAATGCGATGGCATTGACAAGGCAGTGCGTTCAGTTCCGGAGTAAACGAACAACCAACAACTCGAATTTGCGACCATCAGGTTCGCCTTTCCGCTGTGGTAATTTTTGCGGCAAAATGGAGCTACGTTCGACCACGGAATTATAAGGATAGTGTCACAGTAGACAAGCCCTCAAACTCAGCAGAGATTGCATCACTACACGCCCTAACAGCGGGCTGATGATGTCACTTCGGTTGGTGATCAAACGTTTGCAATCAAATTGCCCAGCTCAGAGAGCAAACCAATGACTATATATATATATATATATATATATAATATATATAATATATAAAGACCTGAATGGATTTTTGAATTGTCTCGTTTGAACTCGTCTCACGTAACGTGGCACATTATCCTCCCATAGAATGTGACGCCAAAGAACACAAAGTCAACACGATGATTTTTGCACGCATGCTGAGTTCGCACTATTCTTGCAACCCTTTAACCAAGTAGTTACACAGTTTCCTGACATTGCAAAATATTCTCATTTGCAAACTAATCTGGTTTTCGCGGGGGACTCAACTGAATCCAGTTGACAGTCTTCTTTACACTGCTTTGTTTGACGTCGATACACGAAACAAATATGTGGTTTCACTGATTTACTTTAGATGAAATGCAGTGATAGCTGTAAATGAGTAAAGAATGCCGAATGCATTCAGCGCAATCAAGTGCTTGGTTCAGTGTGACTTCCGGATATACTCATCTTCACTTTCTGGTTCCACTGAGTGCTGTCAATGCACGCACCGAAATCACCAAGCTGATCGAGGTTCGAAACGCCATGGAAGACCAGACATATTCGCATTACTATAGCCTTTCCGTAAGACTGCAATGGCGTGTCGCAATGTGGAAAACCGCACTTGGCAAAGCATTTACTCAGTGTGTTAACTGGGAGGTTATACCTGTTGCGGCAACTCCCGCTCTGTTGCTTGGTCCTGATAATGCTGTGCATCTGCTGCCTGATCAACTGACCCGGGTGTAACAGGTTTCAAACCTAGCGGGCTGTAGGGTTAGGTGTTTGTTTCTTGTTTTTGACTCGATCATCCACAATTTTTCCGTTATAAAAATAAATCGTCTCCGGCTCTCCTGAGGCACGTCGACGACAGGACCTGCTCCGAAGGTGAGAATAAAAGAGTAATCGCCATGTTGCGTGAGGTCGGAAGGGTAGTAGTTAGACTAGTCAACAATCTCGAATTACACGAAAGTCGATAAACATGTGCCACTGTTGTCCTATTCACTTTGAACTTCTTAGCACGGCGTTACCGCCATGCCGTAGTTTGAGAATGTTCGGTGGACGTAGGCAGATGTGGTGGGAGATAATCAGTGACTGTCACTGTATGCGATAGAATGTTCTCGACAGACTGTGTATGAATTTAACATGTAACTGCTAAAAGGAATCTTATGTCTCCTATCTTATTGTCCGAGGCACGAAACTGCGTTATTTACAATCATACATTGCTGTGTGCAAGAACAAGCCGTCCTTCGAATCAGCCTTAACCTCTCAAGTTCGTCCTACTAACAGGTCTCCAATAACTGTTCTTGGCACAAAAAGAAGCAAAGGGCAAAACCTCGATGTCTAGCAGGTTGAAATCTTATGGCGTAAGGGGTCGACGGAAGCAACCAAAATCCCAGTGGTCGATTGGCCCAGACAATCGAAGTGGCCAATTCAATTCAATTTAATTTATCAACTATAAATGGTGTACCATAGGCACATTGGTTCCAGCTGCTAAAGTTTCGATCACCGGGAAACGGGAATGTGGAACGTCCACCCAAGCTTTGGAGGGGAAGGCATGTTCAATTTGTTCGGAAATTGAGTAGCTACGCATTGAAGACGATAGCTTTGATGCATGAGCGCCACTAACTGCGCGATTGGGCCATTTCTGCCAGTGTCACTAACCACTGGTGATTTGAGTCCCGGGGTCCTCATCCAGGGAGGCGGCAGTTGCCCACCTGATTTGGCTAATTAGTATCATGCAGTTTTTTCAGGACTGGAAATCAACGAAACGCAATATACCTGGTTTGGCGGAATGTATGAACGTGTAAAGGAGTGCACAGGAACGATTTAGGTGGACCTAACTCGGATGTAGGTAAGAAAAACCACACAAGGTCACACACAGTGTCAGTTGATTCAGCAGCACATGATTCGAACCAACATCCATCAGCCAATGTTTTCAAAGCTGGGGCATTGACCACCACCAATCCTTGGAATACCTTCCAAAGTGAAGTATGACTGATTGAGAGCCAATGACCTGCAGATGCGCATTTGGACCCATAGAACAGAAAACATCTGGTGCAGAGCGCTAGGGAACTATTTTGCAGTCATTGTTTCAAAGGTTTATTGCAATTCTATAGCTCCCAGATGGGACAACATCGGCCATGAAAAAGTTCCAGCAGCATACAAACGTGCTCTTTCAGATGTAGCAGGAGTCCGCTCTAATGAAAACAATGTTGTCTATGAAAGACAATACTGTGAAATGTATGGCACAGAAACAAACACAGCATCTGCTGTTCTCGTCAACTCAAGCTGCGGAGTCCAATCTTGCCGAGAACATAGCTCACTAGCAGCTTGAAGATGAAAATAGCTCAAAATAAGTCCCCGTGTGATGTGGCAGCTGAAAATACTATAAAATTCAAACACGTACATGCAACGGGGTGTATTAATAGTAACTAAACCAGTTACCTGTCCGTCAAAACCGATCCCACGAAGCCCGTGCGTATGGAAAGCGAGGACACTGTCTTGCAAACAAACTAACGACAAAGAAGAGTGGAGGGGAAGAGAAGAACAGCACAGATTAGAAGCCTTTCCAAAATATTACCAAAATATTTACTACATAATGAGGCTACATCGATTGATTTTCTGCGGTGACAGAAAATGACCTTCCGCGATCTACGGGGCTCATTCGCTGGTGATCCAGTGGAACACAAAATAACCCTGGAAAAGTCAAAGAAAAAACACCTTCAGTTGGTCGCTGAAGACATACTTGAGTGGTAAACTCACCCCCAGAAGAGACTACTTTTAGTCGACCAGCGAAGATTGTGACTGCACCCTCAGAACCGATAGGATAACATTTTTGATTTATTAATGACCTCATAGAGCGGAACTATAGCGCATCGCTGTATCTGATAGTCATTAAACTGGGAATTAGTCGCGCACATTATCAAACGCGCTGAACTGGCCTTCGTCAACCAGAGATCTTTGGAATGCGAGTGTATTCGTGAATTTCAAACTAAGAATAACACACCTTGAAGTATTCAGAGCTTACTTCGCCGAACACTGAGAGTTCGACCCACAATCGACAGATACTGTTACTAAATAATGAGTGGCGTGAGAAGATAATCTGGGTTAACCGCTTCGTAGCCGGAAAAGTGCAAAAAATCAGAAGCGCTAGGCAATTCTTCCATGTTTTTAGCTGCATCGATAACTGATACGCTGCTAGCGTTTTATGGGGGATGGAGATGTAATTTCCGCGTAGCACGGTGGAAGGCACACAAATTGTGGCGAGTTTTTACCAGCCTTAAACAACAAATAAGTTTTTGGCGATAGGTAGCTAAGCAACTCCGCTTCCACTTTACGGTGTTCTATTGATCTTCCGTGGTAAGAGTTTCAGTGAAAAATGCCGACACCTCAACTGCGTTGCTAACGATTGTTTCGATTGCATGCGGACGTCCAAAGCAGTATGCGTAACAGCAACAGACTAAGAGTAAATTTCAAATGCCATGACAAATCTCCGTCAGTTAAATTTAGAAACGTTTATGTAACGGTGTAACGTGTGTGGATGAGATCGGAAAGTACATGCAGTACAATGGATCAAGTTATAGTCAAATGCTGGCTCGCAACAAGCGGTGCTGAATTCGGTAAAAATGATCGGAAAGGATCTTCACCGACATCAACGCATGGAAGGTGCACTGAGAAACTCGGTATCCGGAATGAGCTGTACTAATAAACTAAAAAAAAATCGTTCGTTCTCAACGACCAGTTTGCGAACAGTTACTGTTTACCACTGTCCTTCCGGTTCTCACGAGTATCGTTGGTGGTAGTATAATATTCAAGAAATAAGTTTCAGATGCGACACTCTTCTCTGTCTCTCAAGGATTGCAGAATTTTATGATACGTACTTTAGATAAGCTATTCTACTGTTATCCGACTGACTGTAGTAGACCGAACTTTTCCGAGCACAGTATAAAAAAGTAGTGATTTATTACAGGGGAGGCGAAGCAGAATAATCAGTGGTTACTGGCTCTAAAACCATAGAAGACAAAGGTGATAGTTAGCCGGGTACACTGTATTCAAAAGTGCAACCCGACTCAATCGTACCACGCGTACAATGTGCATCGTGTTGGTAGAGCGCGGTCGTTGGGGTGTATAAAATATCAACGGAGGAAAACGGATAAAACGTTGGTCTGGCGACTGAAGGTGTCCAATTCAACCTGTCATTCTCGATTCAAAATAGTCGGGAACATGCTAGTCCTATAAAATCAAATGGATCTAATTGAACTTAGAGCTGCTTGACGACAACCATGACAAGCCATTCCAGGGAAGAACACCTTCAGGACGTAGCACTAGCATTGGACTCGCTAACCATCAGGGCATCAGTTTGGTGAATGTCGCTTCCAAGTTGCTAACAAGCAACATCCTGCGTGAGTCCATCAGGACATGTGGGGAGGAAACATGCAGGTTTCCGCTCAGGTCGTAGATGCATTGACCGTAAGTTTACGCGTCAACAACTGCTTGAACACTGTCACACATGCAGGAAGACAGTAACCGTCGTCTTCCAAAAGCCAAGCAATATTGAATTCAGTGGATTATGTCGTCGTGTGAGCACACTTTCATTATCATCGACAGCATGACATCAGCGTTCAACACCGATGCTTCGCTGCGGTACAACCATGATTTATTTGAAAGCCTTATTATGAGGAAAAGAATAAAGGTGGACGCGGAAAGGACTTAGTGCTAGCTTACTAAATCATTCCGAGGTGCCTACACCTCCAAACACTCATTCAGGCAATCTGGATAGAAACTGACAACAACATCGCCACTGACATCGGTTGGCAACCATATCGTGCAGCGTCTCCAACCAGACGCAGTGAGGATAAGTGAGTGTAAGCACAATTTACCTAGATATGTAACAAACCTATTCATCGCACCTCTTCAGCTCTTATATTCTAACATCTATGGGTGCGCAAAAGCCTACAGTTTCCTCTTAGTCCGTTACAAGAAGTGGTGTTTGTTGGGGTTACCTATTAAACTTCTTTGTCGAACTCATCATAGAAGAATCTTTTGAGATATTTACTTCCTCCACCGCCGAGCCTCTTCAAAAGGAAGACCTACATGACCTGGAATAGGCAGATATACATTACTGGGCTCAGAGTCCGAGAAAATACGCTAACTAATGTGAATAAATTTTCAAAGAGTTGCGGAAAGTTTTCGGCACCTGGAAAGTGCGAGCGACGGTAAAGAAGTGCAGAATGTCATTACCATACCGTAGATATACAAAATTAAGCCTGATTCCGTTGAAGACTTCACCTAGCTGGGCAGGTGTATTACTATGGAGGACAGTATTTCGAAGGAAGTGATTGTTGGGTTTCCAAATTCCGTGGTGTGTTTATTAGGTTCAGGCATTTACGGTAAAGAAGTCGGTAAGGGCTAGGGTCTAAAACGCCGCGGTGCTGTGTTGGTGGCGTCAAACCTGGCCACTCGGCGTTGAAAACAAGAGGCTGTTTGTCTTTGAGTCTTTGAAGCGCAGTGCGTATATCGTGAGAACGCCGCGTTAACAATGCAACAAATTATTTTCCACAAAAGGACGAACATTTGGCCAGTTAGAGATCGGGTACGGTAGAAGCAATTGCGATGGTTCTGTCATTTTCTCCGCATGTCAGGAGGTCGATTGTCTCGTTGTGTCTTGCATATTGAAGCTCACTATGAGTGGAAAATGTAGAGTTGACACAACACGACTCACAGGTGACGCGCGGATAGCTTATCAATGGGCCTTGGTCGTGGTGGTTTACCCCATCTACTATGTTAAGATACCAGAGACCCATTCCACCAAAGGCTAGACAAGGTCACCATTAGAGTGAAGAGCTATGTAATATCCTCTCCGTTAATCCTCACCTTTAAGATCTCTGTTCGTTCATGTTACTCCATTTAACGCCTCCTCTCAAATTACACCGTCTAACTGCTGAAACAGCCTGAACCGACGCACAAATGCACATATTTCGTGAGTGGAAAACCTATCTGTAAGACGGTTTACTTCTTAAGATGCCTTTCGAAATTACACGCAAACAGAATGTGTGGTTTGCATTTTGGGAAGATTCACTCTCCGAGGAGTTGCCCTTGAAGGGTATCAGGGTACAACGTCCCACACGAGTTCACAAGAGCGTTTCTGGTCAATATACTAGTTTCCCGCGTGAAAATTCCTGAAAAGAAGCCATATGACCCTTTCCTCATGATGGTCTACCTCTAGAGTCACTTTATTTTTCACCGTCCAAAATGTACCTGCCACTGTGAATTCACATTACCGCAAACGTGCAAAGGCAGTTCGTGCAACGAGTTCGACCCGACTAACATGGATGTACCGTTCATTACATTGACACTTGAAATTTCCCACGTTTCTTCTGTCCCTATTTGTAACCCCCGTTCCACTTTTGCGTTTAGTGCGTGCGTAAGGACTGGCGTTTGTTTGTCCCTACCACTCTACTCAGTTGACCTTGAGGTCATCCAGCCATTTTGCGGCCGACCTTATTCACGTGTGACTGTCTCACCTGTTTGTTCCTTTGGTTCGCACTTTTGTAGTCCAAGTGGACCATTTGTTGTGGATCAGTATCCACTGTCAAGGTTTGTATGTTTTGTGAATTGATGTCTCGTGTTAACAGTGCCGTATAGAAACCCAGCTCCGACTTTGTTTTGCCTTTCCGAAGGTTCTGGTATTACCCGTCACTCGAAGATATCGTTCGCCGTTACAATGGAATTCGGCGAACAAGGTCGGATTGGTAATGACCTTTTCATCGACATACAGGCTGATACTCATGTGACCTTGTCTGTTAATACAGCCCACACTTTCCCGTCAAAGATGTCATAGCCGAAGGCATGTCACGTGCTTCAAGGAATTCCGGAAAATCCAGCCGCATCGCTTGGTCTCACAAACAGCTAAGTTCTATCACTTGCAAGCTATGACCTATGATTGACCGTGGGCACTCCTATTCCCCTACCATCGGTGAAAATAATACATGATACTGTACTTTTGCATACATCATCATCATCATCGTCAGCTGTAAGAACCGCGTACTTGCCGTACAGTAGTTGTAGCTGCCACAGTTTCGTTCGCCGATGATTTGGTGAGGTGAGGTAGGTAGCTGCGCATACCGTTTATGACGAATGCAACATACCGCACCTTACAAGCAACAATGCAAAGAACAATAGATATTGTGAACGTGTCTGGGCAGCAGAAAACTGAAATAAAAGCTGGGGTAGCCAACAGCACGCACAACGGATCACTGCAGTCAAGGAAGGAGGTGTCTCAACCCAACTGCCAGCTTCATCACACGTACGACGCGTAGTAATACCTTATAATAAACATGTAGTCAGTCATTCCATCAGACTTCATCGACATGTTTATTCCAACTGACGGCGAAGTCTTGCTGTTCGATAATCGAATCATTACACGGCGTGTACTTAGGTTTCCCATTGTCAAAAACATGAAGAAACTGGAGGTGACCGCTGACTGGATTGCTGATGGAGCATTTACAGTCACACCCTCTAAATGTTTTTCCTTTGCCGACCTCTCACACACCTATCTCGTGTGTGTGCTCTCTTACTAAAAAAAAAGACCAACTTCTTGCCATCACTCTCATGTAAAAGATACCTACTGATTACGAAGAGGCCGCCAAGAGAGATATTGGGGAAGCCTTCTCCGACTCAACAATTAAGGATTATTCTCACACTTCTCGCAAAAAACTTACCGCAAAGTTCAATCTCAGGGAGTGGATGGACATCAAAAGACAAATGAACACCACCATAGGGATTCACACGCTAACCCGATTAAATCATCACTGTGTCTGATGTACTCCAAAATAACAGGCTGCCCGACGCTGCTGCTACCGTAGACGATTTCGAAGAGACATATGCTGGCGAAAAATCTCGGCATGGTTAGCGAGGCCCACGTCAAACTGTCAATATCTGGGATGATAGTGTGGTGGACGAATCAATAATAAGATACTTTATCCATGTGCATCTCGTTTGATCTAAGTATTTGAAAATTTCGTCAAGTGTCTTGAAGGGAACGGCGACCACCAAGGCGTAGTACGGAGATTTGACGGAGAAGACAATGTATCGCACAAAATGTTGCGCACCGTGACTTTTGTTAAGCATGAAGCCCATAAAGATATCCTTAACACTGGTATTTTGTTTAATTGTGCAATCTGTGCGGGCAGTTGTCCACAAGGTAATTTTGTCCCGACAAATTCTGGACAACGTCAATCACTGGGTGTAGGTACAAAACGCCGCTCAAAAGCTGCCGAACCTAGTTGGCCTAGCTAAGCAGCAGTCTGAAATTTAAAAACTATGAAGACATGGTTGCTAGTCAAGATCTGTTCAGTCATATTACATATTACAATGAACACCATCAAAGCTGAAGTTCTTCCTCCTTACACGACGTCGGTAAACATGTAGTAAGCTCTTATAGCAGCAGATTCAGGTGTAAGGTGTTGTTTAAAGGAATGAGGATCAACTACTGGTGGAGATTAGTGGATACAAGTAAGTGACTTTCCATGTACACACGATGTTGTTCTCGTAGATGTGGGAGTAAAGTTATTGGGAAAGTGGTTGTAAACGTATGAAGAGGACAGACACTAGAGTAGCAACCATTTTCGGGGATGCTCCTTCGGGTGTTTTATATGATATCGCCTTTGTAAGGTTGAGGAAAATCTGTACATTCTGATAAACTCGCGTTGATCATCCCAAACAACATGAAAATATCGAGCCAACAACCTGACCCTGAATAAACAGCTACAACTTCTGGCCAATAATGCAAATCAACAACAGTTGCAATTTACATTACGCGAAATAAACGCAAACAGAAAAACTCGTCGAAAGAAATCGTGCAGGTTCCACATTGCTTGCTATATTCAACAATCTGGATCACTGATGCCATTTTGGAAGCTCAACCCTTGAGGAGAGGTCAAACTAATCCTTCTTACTTGGGCAACACACCTCCAAGAATAGCGGCTGTATGGAATTCCCACTTAAAAGAAAAGACAGGCAAGCAAAATTTCATCCACTTCACAGGGTATCTTCTTATGTGAGACAGCTAACATGTAGCATCCATTCGGAATTCCTCGAAAGTATCACTGGATGTGGAGTTGAAAATGTGAAACACATCATTCAGAGTGTGATTGTGATTTATTCCACACTCTAGCTGAACTAAAGCGAATCGCTTGTCTTGTTTCAAGACCACCGAAAAACCGGTACTGGTGTCACTTAAAGTGGAATGGAGAGACAGTGGTCGGAGGTCTGCCGACATGACCAATATGAAAAATCTGTCCGACCGCCCTTACCACCAACTAAGTGGAAGTGGAAAGTGAACGAATGTTAGTTGAGTAGAGTGCAGTATCAATCATGTAAGAAAAACTGGTCAAAAGACACTCCCCGAAGATGCTCAGTTTCACCACATACATCAGGGCTTTATTGAAATCAATTGGTGTGACTTGACGACAGCGAAATACCGGTGCCGTTTGACCCGACAACCGGATATACTGAGGTTTATGGGTGCCACACCTATGTTGTCTCCGCATTGTGAAGTAGCACAAACGGTACAAATAGGCTAAGGTGCTTGCAGTACGATATGATAATAATTAGACATTCAGACGACAACATTTTAAGGCCGCCAGTATGTGAGACTACCAGGACAGACATATTCTCCATTTGCGTGATTGTTTGATGAAATCCAAGTGTTAATGGATGCGCACAGAAGACAATTTTGCAACAGCGTTAGTGCTGCTAATTAGTGTTTGAATCAGAGTTGACATTTGTACGAACCGGCTTTCCCGATCGCCAGCTCAGCCTAGTAACATGCCGCTAAGCATATGACCCCGCCCTGAAGTAGACTGTTTGTGGCCGAAAAAAACTGAAATGAACAATCGAGGCATTAGACGGGTATTTTAAGGAAGTCTGAAGTGTGACAATAGACCGACGGATCCATTCTCCTGTGAAAAACCGGGATAACATGTATGACTGCACACAACGGACTGGTGGAGATTCGTCCCAGAAAAACTCACCAATCGAATGAATACTCGCACCAAACTGAAGTTCTGCTTTCCAGCCCTGTCGATCCACTTTTACCATGCCGTTCAAATTGACAATGGTTGCATGAGCTGAGAATAGGAATGAATACAAAAATGGGCGATGATTGATGACATTCCAGGACGAATACGCCATTCGAGGGTGAACAAAATAGGACGGTTATTCTGTAATAGCCTATTCAGATAGTATTACGGGTGGATGTGCATTGCACATTTGACTCAGCAAACTCACTTGCGACGCAACGGTTCAAACAAACAGAACATGGAAAACAACTGGCCGATTATTGAGAAGAAACGAAAAGCCAGAACATTTTCTGCGGCACTACGATCTTCTGGATAGCTTGCACGGAACGATAAATGCTGGCAACGAAACAGCTGGTGTAAGCTCATATGCATACAGGTTGCCAGGCGACGCAGTAAGATGCACACCCTGGATGGACGTGCATCCGGGATCGGACGCAAATGAATTCTTGTCCAAGCAGCATCCATATTAACCTTAGAGGTAACCGAAACTTTCCGCAGTTAAGAAACATGAGTTCATTGAAGCGGCAATCATATGCCGCCGTGTGCCAACCGTAGATGCTTGATGACAGATAAAAGTTGGAGAGTCGGCGAACGATACTGCAGTATGTAGTTATGCTAACACTAAAATTTCTAGCGAACGATACTCCGGTATGTAGTTATGCTAACACTAAAATTTCTCTGAATCTTAAACGCATGCTTCGCATTGAAAGCGAAGCAAAGGCTTCGAAAGCCGCATTGATTTGAGGAAAAACAGGGATTGGGCTCAGTTCCAAGGTAGCCAGACAGGTTGAATCAACGGATTTCCTGTATGTACATTGTCCCAGCTACTCACCGTTCCTAAGGGGCAGTTTGGAATATGACCGTATTTCGAACACCCAAGAGAAATCCATGTCCACTCCAAACCGCACATATACGGCAGCCTCTTTTATTTTACCGACTTTCTATGACAAACAGGAATATGCTTCCAAACTAGGGGCCACTTTGTCACTTGGAAATTGCAGCTGCAACGATACTTCGTACACAAAGGGTCGCCGAACATATTGCAAATCAGTCGTCACAGGCCACAGAGCACAACGTGTTACTATCGTCAGGGTTGTCGATTTCTTTGAGACCGGTTATCCAGTTCACAGTACTCATGCTTCCAAGATGCTGCTTTGTAATCGAAATCCGATGTTCCTTTCTGTGAAGTAATGCTTATGGGAGCCAAATGCCTATACGCAGAAAACTACCGGTACAAGCTGTTCGCTAACCCTTGAACTGGACTTAGTCCTCTTCTTCAAGGCAACGTTTCGCTCGACGTCTTTATCACAAAATAACTCGGAACGATACCATCGTGCAACATACGTCTTCAGGCTGCTGTGATAAATGGTTACGATAATTTCAATTTCAAAGGGTTTCAGAGACGGATCAACCCAAGTAGGAAACAGCTGACATTAGAGCATGGAAGCATACAGAAAGGTGGTGAATCATCATCATCATCATCATCATCAGCAGCAGCAGCAGCAGCAACAACAACAACAGCAGAAAGGGCAGACTGTCTCCTTCATAATAAATGTAACCAATTAACGCGTCACTTTTGTATCCACACCAAACTAGCTCGAAGTTATCATTTTCTGGTTCGGTTATTAGTCTAACAGGTTCAAGCCAAAGAAGCATACACTAGGCCCACGTACCACTGAAACCGAAGGTCAAAAGCACACCATATAATACATGCGCCGTCTCGCATCCCATAAGAACTAGCTAAATCCACCATGCGGTGGCACTGAATATGAACCTTGTGAATACCACTTCTAACCAACACGTTCATTGTCGCAGTTTGCAACCATGTTGTGCGTCGTCGTTCCATGCTGTTCAGTTGATAAGCGAACCACGCAGCTTATCGTACAACTAACCAAAAAACTTCAGTCTCTCGTAGCACAACTACTCAAATGGCCGACTGCTAGTGACTTGAAATGCGTACACAGCCACAACAGTGATTAGATCGCCCTCTGCTCCGTATCGCACGTTCATTTTTCTCCAACACAGTCATGTACAGATGGTTCTACGCGCTACATCAGTCATCAGCCTGGTTCTCATCAGGTGCTCTGTGAATTGCTCGGGTTCGAACAAACTGGACAAATGAACTAGACTGTCATTTACATATGTCTGGTGTGGTCGCTCATTGACGTAATTAGTCTGTCTCGTCCCCATAGTTCCAAAAGAACCGAAAGATTCTCAAAACAATGGTATCTCTCGTTACTACTCAAACAAATTGCATTACCGTCTGAAGGGAAGGGGGACGTTTCGCCAGGTGACCTAAGCGTATTGTGCCAGCACCATGACTTTGCAGGTGAAATGATGTACAAGGAGGCAACGTTATTAATAATAGTAAATTAACGTCACCATCGCAACCAGAACTGGGCCGACCAGAAAGTACACCTAACAACTTCACACCCCCAGGTCGAGGTGGTAGTGCTCACATACGTCAGTATAGCACAGAATGCCTAGGGGAGTGGCGCCTATATTGCCCTTTCATTCACAAAGTTAAGTCCTGAATTCGGTGTCAACACTGATGTTGTATCCCTGATGATGTTCAAGTGGCTGAGTCTACGACATGCAACTGAGAATGTCGCAATGAGAAACTGCGAACAGTTTGACTGCCATCATTTGTGCTGCGGATTTCTAACAGTAAGATGCAACACCGTTGTATTCGGTAAAAAAAACGATGTACATAAGTCTTCTAGATAGACTGTCTCTGTCTCAAAAACATACATTGTCTATATGTGTGGTCCCCATAGGTTTGAAGGTCAAAAACAGGGCGCCAGTCGTAAACAACAAGGCCGTCGAAAATAAACACCACGGCAGGCAGCTGATACATCCATTTGTATTGAACTTGGTCTATCAACAAAGGTCATTCAATTGTGCTATTGGACCCGGTGCGGCAGTACTGTGGTTAGTGTTCACGGTCTAGCTCATCGATTGTAGGTGGTAGCCACAGAACAATTTCAAATTTAGACTCTGGTTATAGCAAACTAAATGAGTGGAAATTTCATGTGAGACGCACGATAGCCATTCCGGGTGAATGCCATCACTAGATGATCCAGGTTTGGCATTAATAGGTAATTCATGGTAAAAAAAAAGTTACGCCTGCGAGAGTGCTGCAACAGAAGAGAAGGCAGTTGCAGAGTGAACAGCCAAAATCCTATTGCCCATACGTGAAATGCCATCTTTAAGCCACGCAAACACAAGATAAACATAGGATACACAAACATAGGGGATGAAAAGAATGCCGCGAAAGACAACTGCCACTCAGAAATTCCCTGGCGAAAAGCAAGGACATGCTCACGCGCATTCAGATATCGAAAATACTAATTTTTGGTGGCAACTTTAAGGAACCGTCGCTTGGCACGGATTCTTCAAAGCCATCAAAGTAATATGAAATGAAGTTCATAAGGTTTGATAAACCAAAGCGTATCTAAACTCTATGATGCTTTGTTCACAGTCCACAATGTCCAACCGCAAATTCAATTCCTGCAGGGTATTACAAGGTCCTATTGCATGCCCGAAAGACTTTTCAACTAGATATGCGTAAGGGATAGTGAACGGTGGTCCAAAAAAGCAAACAGATACAAATCGGTGTATCATGGTAGACACACAGATATCGGAACAATCGTTGTTCCCATATTCTCCGAGTGATAGGTTTCGAATAGGCGCCACAGTCTAATTGAACCCTAAATTTTATGGTATGAGCCTACGGTATTTTCTCACCTTGGTTCTCGGTCTGGACCAACCAAGATAGTGTTCCCGTCAAAACAACCACCAAAGGTGCATGTGCATTAACGCCCACATGTACAGTGCGTCGTTTATAAAGTGTATGAGACGACAACATTCTGGAAATTCTGACGGCTTCTGGATGCGCCGTTGGCAACCGGCAGATACTGGATCATGATTGGTTGTTGGGTCAAGATGATCGATCAATCAGAGCTAGCCTTGATGCTGGGCCGGCAACGGATCGATCTTCTGGCCAATCGCGTGCGGGATAGGCTTCCTGGCCGTAGCAGCGCCTAAGTCACGGTTTGGCATGCGCTTCACACGTCCAAAGTGTAAAGTGCTATTGCAAGACCGGGTAGGTTTGAACCCTAGCCTCATGACTGCGCACGAGCAGCGTGAGGTAGTAGACAAGTCTGTCTACTTGGACAGCTGTACAGTCTTGGTGACCTAGTGAGAGATTATATTTCCATACAGATTGGGAAAGCCAGAGCAGCTTTTGTGGCGCAGCTGTGACATCAGCTCATCTGTCAAGGGTCGGGTTTACAAAGCTGCGCGCGATCCATCTTGCTATACGGGTCAGAAACCTGACCGACGATGCCACCAATGCCTTCGGATAATTGCCCGAGTCTGTTGGGACCACTGGATAAGCAATACTGATATACATCGAATGGTATTCGGATGAAATAACTCACCCTCGATAGATGAACTGATCACATTGCATAGGTTGCGCTGGCTCGGCTACGTGCTCCGTATGCCAGTAGACCGACATCCTCGAAGGGTTCTTTTCGCACAATCACGTGAAGCATGGAAACTAGCCAGGGGAGGTCAAAAAATGACTTGGCAGCGGAGTGTGAAGGCCATTACCAGCAAACTCAGCTGCGCTGATCATTGTAGTCTCCCTGGATGGGGGCCCCGAGACGGGCCACACCAATGGTTAGAGACATTGTCAGGCATGGCCCAGTTGCGCTCTGATTGGCGCTCTTGCATCCAACCTATTCCCTTCAATGCATAGCTCCCTTCCCAAACCCTCAACTTAACAGTCCTGTATTTACGCATCAATTTACCAGCTCCCGCCTCCAAAGCGCAGCTACCTAACCCATCTCCCCAAATCATCGCTGAAAGAAGCTGTGGCAGCTACAACCACTGTACGACAAGTACGCGGTTCTAACAGCTGACAGGGAAAATGATGTCGAGCACCTAACTCCAAGCGGTAAAGCGGTTTCTGTGCGGAATTCCGCTTTACACTTACTGTCCACGGCTCGACTACCGATGCATCCTGAACGCAAGAAAACCCGTTTGGTTGTGGCTGAAAGGACCAACCTAAGGATGGAATCTTATATGTCTCCGAAAGGCTTCGAATGCCACGATTTCTACTGAGAGACTAACGAGCCACAGAACTTGATTCGAACTTTGGCCAGGGTGAGTTGTCGCTTTTCTGGAGTAACTACCTTAGAAACCATCCACCCATACTGGGAGAAATTCTAGGACGGACCACTTTCACTGTTCATTCTCTACAACCATAAAACTTTTGAGGGTCCCTATTCGATAAACATCACTGTAAACACAACGGTTTTGTGTTTACGTGTTACACTTACAGTCGCACTGCTGAGTAAAATATATGAAAGTGCGCCAACAATATCGAAACGAGAACAGGATGCACACAGAAATCTGCAGAAGGATAGATCAATCAATGTGCTGCAAAGAACGAAGCCTAACGGTGCTGGACAAACCGGAGGAAGCCAAACAACTATTGTGTCTGGAGGCCAGACGTTTAAAAAAACCGAGCACCACACAGATTGGACGAATGTGCCAAATGCGGGCTACGGAGCGAAGGCATGCCCTGATTGGCTAGGATTTCGGCCAATCAGGATCGAGCATTCACAACTCGGCCGTCCTCCCCCCTCACGAAGAACACTGTGATATGCATTAAATTGCAATGTTTGTAACGAGTATTTCAAGCCACCGTACCTTTTGACATACCACAGGGGACAGGGGACCGAATGAGTTACACTACCGTCGTAGTACACAAGTGGCGATAACTGGAATCAACGATATCAATTTCAGCAGAGCAATTCCAATTAGTTTTACAACAGCAACTGAAGCACCACGAATAAACTCAATTGGACATCTGAATAGCTGATTCGCAGTATGACGATGAATACTATAAAAATGTCTGGGCGCCCGTCTTCTTCCACAGATGTTGCTGCCAGTTCGGTCACTGGATTCAACTTCGGCGCTGAATCTGGACGAACTTCCAAAAGTTGCTTCAAGAAATGTTGCAAACCAACTTTTCCAAGCATGATGACGCACAGAAAGTTCAACCGTTCCTGAGGAACCTTGGGACAGCTGAAAATGATCGATTCATAAATTCCATACTCCCGAAATTTTCACGTGACCTAGGCTTCTCAGATACTGTCAAGATCCTGGTACAAATATTTGGTGAGCAAAGTTTCCTGTTCAATGTTGGACATCAGTGTCTCAAGGTTGCCAAAATGGATACTGAAGATTTCATCACGTATGTTGGTGTGGTCACCCGAGAATGTGAGCGCTTCAAGCACAGCACCATGACCGAAGATCAATTCAAGTGTCTCATCTTCGTAGTCTGTCTTCAACCACCACACGATGCAGGTATTCAGACCCGGCTACTGAATCGAACTGAACAGGATCTAGAGTTGATAATTCATCGAATGCCAGTTTTTTTATGGATCTTAAGGCTGATGTTGCAATGATTGGGCCCTCCCGACCTTCAGTCTAACAAGATACGCAGAGTAACTTACAAATGGCAATCAACTTCCAAAGGGACCTCAAGAAAACCACCAATACCCTGTTGTTTTTGTGATGAATGACACCATTCACGCCCCTATAGGAACGACAGGAGGAACGTTGCAGATATAAATTCAGGAGATGGCGCGAACAATGTATTAACGAACTCAAGAGCCGTGACCGCTACATTCAGGGAGAAATCACCCAGTCGGCGAAAATGCGTCGACGTATGTATCAATGGTACACCGGTTACCCTCCAAAGTGATACAGACCCTGACCTCACTCTTGTTTATAAACGAACCTGGAACGTGACTGCATCACACAAATGTACCGTTCTTAATGCGTCCGGTGAATGCCTCAGGTTGACCGGGAAGATGAAATGCTGCGTGACGTCCAAACGGGTTCAACTCAACGGAGCTTGCTACCCCACTAACTGAACAGGCGTCAGTCTCTTATACTGAATTGGACCGATGAAATCTAAGTTTTGGAGGAATCCCCCAATGCGGTCGGTAATGAAACAACTGCAGGTGGCTGCAAACGTTCACGGCAACACCACATCCTGGGGATTTTGCGGTCGCTACGGTTACAGTCAAACAGGGGACCGGTCTGAGCATACGGGGCACAGCGGCTAATCAGCTCGTGACATCCGACAGCGGTAGCTTTTTCACTTCAGTCCGTTCTGGCAAATCCAGCCAACAGTCTGAAACGTTGTACGGCGGTCCACACCCTTTAATGCACAGTCCCATATTTAGGCAGATCGTTCCACTGCTGTCCAGAAAGTCAAGAGGAAGGGATCGGTAGAAAGGACACCAGTGCAGCCAGGTGATGATCCGAGGATATCGTGGGCGCTACCCACGGTGGATGCCTATTCGAATACTATGTCAAGCAAATCCCAGGCACGGACACGTCAAGAGAATCAACTCCAGACAACAGTTCATGGACCCTCAAGGAAACTACGCAGCATGGAACACCCGACAAGAGTGACATATCTTCGAAGTGGAGAACATGGCTAGAATTATCTGCACCAAATCCCAAATCAGTAAGCTCACTGCCCAAGGGATGGACCGACAAACTACAGAAGCTTCCCGAGCAATAAAAAGTTGAATCAAAGCAGCGGTCCGACGCACAGCACCTCCAAGGGCGAGGTTTCCCGAGGCCAGCCGCCCTTAATAACCGAACATCACGTCGATTGAACCGAAGTGTCATATGCGGGGCACGGACTTAACGAAGGCAACCCTTGATTGGTCTGGATGGAACATTTATAGCCCGGGGTCTAGCGTAACCTTACGGAACACTCTGTATCAACCTTAAAAATACAGTTGCAGTAAGTTTCCTTTGTCTCCATAAGACTGTCTCAAGCTACCGTGCCTTTTGATATACCACAGTGGGCGGAACACGAAACCAAGAATCGACATACGAGTTCCGGCACCGTCTTCAGTGCGCAACAGCTCGGATTTGAATAGATACATACATCACATTCGACGGAGAAATTTATTAACAATTGAAATGGGATCATCCGGATTAATCACCGAAGGAGTAATGCAGAAACTGGAGCACATGACCCTGCCAATCATCAACCCCAAACTCTGGATCGGCTATGGATATGATAACTTCGTTATTATTAAACTGTTGAAAGTGCAGCACGCATACGAACTTCTCAATACTATATTAGAAGATATCAGATGTACTTTCGAACATGAAAGGAACAATCAGCTGTTTTTCTTGGACTTAGTAATTTGTGGGACTGCAGATGGGTATCTCCAAACGTGTTTATCAGGAAAGAACACACACGGACCAGATACTGAGTTACCATAGCAACCACCCAACTCTAATCAGGGAAGCGGACATACTGTGCAGTAGAGCTGAGCTGAGGAGGACGGAGAAAAATCATCAATACCGAGCACTTCGAAACAATGGCTACCCACGAAATTTCATTAAATGCATGTAGAAAATGGTCCCCAGACAGCAAAACCAACATGAGCAGAAAGCAAACAGATCACCCTATCGTAAATAAGCAATGTAGCTGACCTCACTACACTATAACCAAAAGGAAGTCTGGTAGCCCACTAACCAACGGCCACAGAAACAATTTTATTTGCACCATTAACTGCGCGGACTGCTATAAATACTACATTGAACCAAGTAAAAACTATTAGAACGGATGAAAGAACACAATGCAACATTTAGAAGGTATAGTTTACTCTATCTGTATTCAATATGCGGGAAGAAAGACATGCCGAATAAGGGACTTCCTGGACACGTGGTGCTCCGCCACAAAATCGCACAGCTGGTTATTGACCAAATCTATATCCCACAAACATATCAGACAACCCAAAGGGAGCATACGGATCAGTTGACAGGAATGGCAACCATTGGATTGACAGGTCAAAGGTCACACGGAATGAATCGTAGTGGTTCAACCAACTCGTCGAGTTGGTTGAAGTGAAGACCGGAAGCACAAGCAAAACAATCACACCATCATACATCAAAAACATTTCGGAGATGATTGCGAGGATACTTCGACATGATGCCGTAAGAGTTGCCAGCAGACCGACTGACACACTGCGAACAGCACTATCAAAACGAAAGAGGATACCTAATGCAATGGAGAAGACAGACAGACAAAATTCAATGCGAATTGTGAAAAACACTACGTGGGACAAACAGGGAGGAAACTGTCAACCAGAGTTAACGAACACAAGCTCGCTACTAGGAGACACGACCAACTCTCGTTCATCTCCGCACACGAAGATGGGGAAGGACACAAATTCGATTGGAATAACATCAGCATACTGGGTCAGGCAAGAGCAAAGAAAGAACGCGAGTTCATAGAGGCGTGGTACCCAACTGATGGAGCAACAAACAGACGCATCGAGACCGATCCTGTCTATCAACCTCTGAAGACAAGGGAAATCCAGAACCATAGAATCCCGAGTCGAACAAGGATTCAAAGAAGAACTCAATAGAACTACGAACTACTAACAATAGGAGATGCAGCAACAACCAATCAAACAACAGAGAAGTCCACCACGACGCAATACAGATCACAAACGGGCCAGCCGGAAGAGACAATGCACGGCAATTTCAACACCAGCGTGCCCGCAGAGAGCAAGAAGTGCAAACCGCAACGCAACACGGATTATGATCGGACCAACCAGAATCCAAGCGCGATGATTGTCAATGGTCAATCAGGTTACAGCGCAGAAGCTGCTCTTTGAAAACTACAGAAACGCAAGCATAAAGAGATGGACTACTCACCCAAGAGCGCATTGAAGATGTCTCCTCAAATGGTGACGAAACGTTTGCAAATCGATTGCCAAGCTCGGTGAACGGATCAACAGCCACCTGATCAAATACCAACTAATGCACCCGAGCTGCCAATATTCGAACACATTAAGAACATCGAAACCAAAACCGGAGGTCGCTTTGGATTAAAACCCCGATACCGATACAGGTGTGGTTCGACTCTGAGGAAACTTTCATCTGTAGACTAAGTGAAAAAGCTCTACGCAATGATAAAACCGTAGACGGAGGTATACTGTCGTGGAATCATCTCGACAAAGCCTGTGGGTAACTTAAACAAGGTAATGATCACGCGCTACGCGTGTCTGTGGACCGAGCTCCGGAAGCTCAAAAGCTAATTTACTAACACTTTTCGCAATATCGGTCTGCATTGTTAAGCCGAACGATTTACTATGATTCACGAGAAAGAGGTCGAACCATTCGGGTTATCATGTACAACGGACGGAAAACAGAAATCGAACACATATTGACCTAAAAACCAGCAACATCACTGAGTGAGTTGCATGCGCATAATGAGTGATGTACAGATCGTACAACATGAAAATGTATATGTTGTAAGCCTTGATATAAACGTGTTATAAGGCAAAAACTAGAATTTACTTGTCATAATGTTCTAGCAAAACTCTACTCCGGTCAAAGACGCCAAACAGTCATCACCATCGACAGCATGACATCAGTGTTTAACGCCGATGCTCCACTGCCGTACAAACATGATATATTTGAAGTCTTAGTGGAAAGAAAAGAATAAAGGTGAACGGGGAAGGGACTTAGTGCTAGCTTACTACAATCATTCCGAGGTGCCTACACCTCCAAACACTCATTCAGGCAATCTGGATAGAAACTGACAACAAGATCGCCACTGACATCGGTTGGCAGCCATATCTTCAAGCGTATCCGACCAGGCGCAGTGGGGATCACGCGGTCCCCATCCTGGAAGGCGAGTAGCACCGACAGCACCCAAGCGTTTCGACCTCTCTGCTTACGCCACTCTGAGTTGGGCATGGAAAACAGTACTCTCTTCGGCAAACGACGGTTAGGCATACGCAACAAATGTCCCAACCAACGCAGCTTCTGGTGCTGGACACATTCTTCAACGGTAGTACTCGTTGCACAACCGAAAACTCGCTGTCTGATTGCCTTGTTTCGGGTTCGCCGACACCAGTCCACACGAGCTATGGTTCTGAAACAACGATTGACAAACAACTGAAGACGTCTAAGTTCCTCTGCTCGAACAGGCCAAGCCTCTCAGCCATACAACAAAACAGCCCGCACTGTAGCTTGATACATACATCTCTTGAGATTCAGGGATGTACCACTTTGACGCCAAATAGAGGGTGCAATGGAAAATGAAACATGATTAACTCGCCGACATTCACATTACTTACTCGGGAAGCAAATCAGAAGTGTGTTATACTCCAGTTGGACCACTTTGATTACTTGCAGTTGATCCTCATCTATTCAACAAAAGAAAATGCAATAAAAACATGAACACACGTCCAGTAACGGCCGTGTTTAATGGAACGGATGGGCGATAACACGTCAGATTAGTAGGAAAAAAGCGACACTAGCAAAACTAATTATACTTCTAGGCAGTTTACAAGAGCCCATTGTGGCTGTCTGAAACTGTGCTTCGGAGTATGGGAACCGAAGAACTTCCAGTGCGCCTAAAAAGCAACTCTGACCACATCCAGTCCACAATGCAGGATAAATGGAGTTTGAGGTGTTTAGAATATCTGCGAACAAGGCACGTAACCGACGATGGGGTCAGTCCTTGAATCGAATAGGACAACTGACGTTTACAAAAGCGGCTGTTTTGAATCGATGAGGAGCGTTGCCCAAGTAGAACGGTGTCTAACAATAACAATAACACACTGTTGGAGATTATTTGCAAACTGCCAACTGAATAAACAATAAACTTACGATTGAGAGGACTATTGGTGGACGACTCAACGCCCCCATCATTCAGGTTGACCAAATGTAGTTTATAACAAAGCGGATCCGGTGTGGCAAATACACCGAGACAGACCAGAGGAAGCGGTTGGTCTTGACAAATGATAAGGTCAAAATTCAACACGGGACTGGGCATGTTGGGCACCGCAACCTGTGTTGACAAAATCACGGAGAGAGACAGGATAAAAAGAAATGGAACAAGTAAAAGCAACAAGTGGTAAGAGGCGCAAAGTCATCATAAAGCCTTCTCGTTTTTTAGGATATTTCGGCTACTCGTCAATACAGGCAGATCACATTCGAGTGTCGATAATGGTTTAAAAACCCACTACTGTTTTGTTGAGTTGCAACAGTTTTTATTGTAGCGTGTAACATGGCATGGAAGTTTAGAACCCTCATAGAGAACACTGGAGAAGACATCGTTGTCAACAGAGGTTTTAATCCTTTACAACAGCTACAAATTCGAATATACATTTGCTCAAATCACCAAGCACAGCGATGACTTCAATATTCTGCCATTCGTACAACATGGCTGCCCTAACGATATGGAACTCATGCACGGCAATATATACACTCTCTCTCCGTGATGATTCATTTCCAATAAAGTGAAGGATTATGTTTTAGACTTATTATCAGAGTTGACGGCCTCATAGACAAAATGGATCAGGAGTTCACTAAGAGACCACAGTCGCAAAAACGACAAAGGTGGCATCTACATAGTGGCCCAGAATCATGTAAACTAGAAACCAACGACCTGATTTTTACTGAAGTAATCATGTCAAGCCTGAAAACGGCTAGAAACAGACGCGACCCACGGTCGAGCAATTAACCCGCTAAACCGATAGTTGTTTTCGGATAGTGGGAAAATCCATCACTCACGGAGAAAAAATCTGCGCCATTAGATGGCATACGAAAGTCGGACGGTCAATATATGGCGTACCGTCTCCTGCAGACGTCCAAACGAAAGCGGAATAATGCGGCTTTCCGACTGTTAAGAGCAATGAAATTAATAACAGTCCTACGAGGAAATCAATCGAACCCAGTCTTCATGATTAGCAAGTACCACTCGTCCATAACTTCATTAGTTATGCTTAAACCCATAGTTTGGACCCGACTTTCCATGTATTCGATCCAGCAAACATCAAATACTTCGTAATACAAAATATAGAGCAGTGAAAACACCAGCAGGTGTTTAGTTCAGGCTGCATCAAGGCAACTCAACCGTCATTTCGCATTCCGCGGTCAAATTTGACGTTGCAACTAAAACTAGCTGAAACATAACTTTGGACCACCTGACATCATGAGCCATCGCATCTGTTTGATTATCTTCCTGACTTTGAAGTGCCTACAGCGAAAGGACTGAAACATCCGGTGAAAGCTGGGTGGTCCAATAATAATTTCATACAGTAACAATGAAGACAAATTCCTCCGAGCAGCCATAATTATTGTGGTTCAGGTTGGATAGTACAAGCCCGAATGACAGCAGCACAATTGGTTCTGCGAATCCAAAATATTGATTGGAAGAGGGGAAAAGATAGGCTTCCCACCGTATAGAAAATAGTTCAGCTGTGTAACGCCTTTCGATACCTGGCTGCCATCCCACCCGAAGGAAGCACGAGGGTTGGGACGCTGCCAGGTTGCCCAAGTCTAGACAGGGGAAGTCGAGATGCAGAGTCCGGATTCGAACCACGGACCATCCGTTCAGTAAGTTCGCGCCCTGACCACTGCGCTATCTCGTCCCATATGAAAATACTGACAGACATTCGTCACTCACAGATTCAATACTATCAAATCTTTTGAGTCCACTGAGAATATAGCACAAGGCTCGCTAAAGAGTAAATGTCACAAAGCTCTGACTGCTCGAGAAGGGTTCACCGCAACCTGTTCGTTGTACTTCCTTATGCTCCGAAGGACTGTAGTCGTGCATCTGCTAAAGAGAGTTTCTGTGACGCTCGTGTTGGTCTAAAAGTTCAGATATGGTTATGCTGGCTGGTGGCATGAACGTCCAGGGAAGTAGGCTTCGAGATGATAAGACTCAACTGCATGGTCACTTTCGATCAGACACGCGACGAAGATAACCTATTGTAGCTCCGTATTGATCAAAGACTGTTCCTTTGTAGTACGCATTTCAGAGAAAGCAGAAGTGGTTTGACCAAGCAGTACTATCAACGAACCGGCTCCAAACCCAAACAGACCATACTACCACTGATTAACGATGACCACGGTCCACTAGTGCCTGTCGCTTCTTCTGAGATGCCTTCGTGAACTCCAATCATACCCTTGTGCGCCGCTGACTTTCATTGTTTCCAGGTCTACGCGAAGCGAGTGAGAGCCAGTTAGCCACAGAGAGGCTCATGAACCCCGAAGTCAGAACCGATATCTCCAACGTTTGCCTCCTAATCCAATTAATCATCGCTGAAGGCGTGTATCCAAAGATAGACGTGATGACGGGATGTCTATCACTTTTAAGCACTGGATTACATACAGGAACTGGAGGTCTAGCGACAGATTACTTCTGGTAGAAGCCATGACCCAACGGGCGAAACGTCCGATGCCAAATAAAAGTGAGCGCCCACACAGAAGAGGAACCTTGATGGACTTGAAAGGCCGGAGAGAAGAAAGAAGCGAAAAATACTAGAATTTCAACGGAACGTTCCATCTAATTCGTTCAATAGGCCCTCAGGAGCCTCTATTCAGTGAAACAAGGACCGCAGTAGCAACCAGCTCACAAGCACAGATCACTGAGCAGAATACTTCGAACCGCAATCCACTTGGCCATCTGTGATTTCCAGTTCGGTTTTCGACAGAAACGAGAATTGTGAATATGCAGTCCTCGTTAGCCTCAGAGGTGGCGATAAATTCCTCCGTCAATGTATGACTAGCCTATTCCTGTCACCTGGAACGAGACCCACCCAGGCAACCGCGGTCAATCGATCGACAATAGCGACCATTTGCGAAAAGGCGACTCGCAGTGAACATAGTAACCACAGAGGTGTTAGTTTGACTACCGTTGTAACAGGGCTTCTGTCGCCACCGATTCTTCGTCGCCTCAAGGCAGCACGCGAATCCTTGATTCATGAGCATCAAGTGGGACTTAGACCGGGTAGAGGCTGCGCCGACCACATCTTCACACTCCGTTAGGTGTCACAGCAAAGCCAAATGTACAGACGACGCACAATCTTGGTATTCATTGACTTAAAGGTGCGTTCGATTCTGTCGATCGATCAGTGCTCTTAACTACACTTGCTCAACAGGGTATGTCCCGGAAGTTTGTAAACATAATCAGGTCTCCATATTCACATACTTCTGAGTGTATGGTGAGTTTCGTCAAAACTTCCCTATAAAAAGTGGTGTACGACATTGTTCAAATTCGTCAGTGATGAAATAATGAGGTGAACGCTGGAACGCCTTCGGAAACAAGGTGATCAAATTGTTGCTGGTGGGACCCTTGTCGATCTGGAGTACGAAGACGATATCGTCCTCATCTTTGATGACGAAGGCACAATACAACTCTGTTGAATGAACTGTCCACCAGCGTACCATCTTCCGACACGTGTCTTGCACCTTCAAAGTCGTGCTTCAGAAGTTGCAGTCTCTGAGAATGTCCTTTGCAATTCAGAGAAAGCACCGGAGGTTTTGTAGGTTTCCCCATACCCCGGTAACTGTTTCTGTTGCAGTCAGTGCACGAATGTAAAAGGCCCCGACCACACTTGTTAGCTTGTATCATTTGTGGCATCGGGGAATGCAAATCAGTGGGTCTCAAGTGCCGCATATGTACTGTATTGCTGTACCGTTGCGAAACATGGTGTTCGTGAACAGATGATGTGAGATATTTTCAGTTGTTGAACAGCGATGCCTCAGAAGTGTCGCTGGTGTCGGATGGCATCCACGAATTCGTAACGAGGTACTTGGAAAGCAGATAACTGTTCATGCAGCAAGCAAAACAGCCACGCAAAAACATCCAGCACCATCAACTGCGGTGGCTCGGCAATGTTCTACGCATGCCGAAAGACCGTTTGCCGAGAGGACTGTTGCTTCCGTGCCTCATTCACAATCGCGCAAAATTAGAGGTGGAAAAAGTAGGGGATGACAGAAGTATGTGAGAAACTACGAGGAATTCAGGAGTTACTAGGGTGGCTCGCCTTCAAGGATATGACTCGCGTTGCGCTTAGGTGGATAGGTTACAGGAAATGGCGTCTAAGTGTTGTCAGTGGCGTTCGGGCTGTTACTTTATTTCGGAATTGTCTGATGTGAATAGTATGGGAGCGTGAGCACCATTCATAGGTTAATTCCAGGTCCCTCCGACACCCACTCCTTCCCTTTTTTTCTTTGGTGCTTTGAATAAGGCAAACGTTGTCGTTGTGGGGTGGTGGAGCATCGGTACCAACGCTGAAGTTTTGTCTCTGAAGAATATAATGACGGCTTCCGGAATGCAACAACGGTGCAACAGCAATTGCCGCAAAAACGAAACTGGGATGAGGTGGGTGTTTGGATTAGGCCTTTAGTCATCTGTGAAAAATGTTGTTCAATCGTCCGAATATTGATCGTAGAGGCATAACGGTGAGATACGCCCAATCAACCATCGTTGATAGATAGAACGCGAAAGCAATGACGGTAGGACGTGCAGGAACTACGTCAGAGAAAAAGAAACTAATACAGAGGACAGAGACTTAGACCACAGAAAGCGGAAGAACAAAACATCCTTTGGCAGTGAACCAAAACACAATCATGCTAAAGATATTATGGACAGTCACTTACCCGCTTGACTTCGATGAAAGTACTTCGCGGATTGTACCACTCCATGACAAAAATTGACTTGTCAATGGCACCACATAGATATTTCATTCCATTGTAAGGGTTCCGTATGACGTTGGCGATATGACATCCACGTGTGTTTGGTATTTTTGTTGTAGGTTGAAAGCGCCTGTTCATGTGTCAAAGATAAACAGATGCTAAGACAATCCGAAAATGCAACCAGCGAATGTGCGGCACAAATAACTACCAACTGTACAACAAAAGCAATGGTTATGATTTCGTGGAATGTCAACGAAACGAAACGAAAGCGTTGACCTGGCGAAAGGAAAATTGGGGGCAGCAGCGAGCTCCTGAACCCACCTGATAAGTCCCGGCAAGTACGACGTAAATGGGATTTATTCAAGGCCTTCATATTACCATCCCGAGATAAATGACTATACACAAAGTCGTGAAGCACCCAGCTCACGCCTAGTTCACCTTAACCACAGTCTGAGAACTAATGCATGAAGCGCGTCCTGTTGATACGAAATAGCACGCATAAGTCTTGTGTCTTGCATAAGTCCAAAATCTTTAGCAAAACGTACGGAACAGTGTTTCGGGCGAAATATACAGACCATGTAGTGCTCCCAAAACTAAGTTGGTATGCAAATAACTGTACTTCGCTAGTTTCGTGAAATTAGGGTTCAAGTAGAACATAGGGAAACTCGAGGATTGCGCCTACCTGATGAGCCCCAGCAAGTGTGAAATCGGTCTTGGGTTGCTGAAGAGTTTTCAGCAACTTTATGAGTGGTGCATTAGGAAAATTAGTTTGTTTTGTTTGTGTCTGAGGCACTGTAGTATTTTCTTTCGCTATAATTAACATCGTACCATACCCGTTATATCCGAATGTGCGATCGGTTTCATCAGCTGGAGGGCGTACTGGGCACACACGGTCGGACGCGATCAAGAAAACTCAAGTTGTTAGAAAGGCGAAAACCTATGGGGTCGAAAGAATCCTAATTTACAACCAGGTGAATCCATGGCTTCGGATCGCATTGCCAACTAACCGCCATATGGGCAGTTACATGAGTCTCCCAGAACTAGGAAGACCAGGAATACGACAAGGAGACCGAATTCGGGCAAGTTTTAGAAACACTAATTTCGATTCTAGGTTATGGGAAAATCTGGTCAGGTCTGATCAGAGGGGTCTCTGGAAATGTTCATCGCTAGGCCCCTGACAATACAATCCGAGTCAAGTTCGCACATGTAAAACAACGGCCGGAAGGGGAACACTGTACGTCAGTTGCTGTAACATTATTCTGTTTTATCGCTCGGTCACTTCATGAATGAAATTCCAACACCACGAGAAGTGCCCACCTAGCACCTAGGTGTGCATCACCAGCCGGTAAACGAAATCGACAATTCCTCTCTTCCGGTTTTCGTTCAGGTCAAGGATCGATGCAGAAGATGGATACAACAAGTAGACAACCGAACTTTCGAAAATGAACAGCATTCAGAGCTAAACCGAACTACCACTCATGCAGTTGGTAGGGTACCCAAAGGCGCATGGTTTTGGTAATGAAACAGCAGTGGTGTTGTCAGTGACATGAATAGACACCGAGCGCAAATAAGTAAGGTCAGTGGATTTTCATCCAACTTTTCTAAAAACGCCCAATGGACCTGTGGGTTCTCAGCTGTTTCAACATAGTGGAATGATAAGCACACGGAGTTGCGTCAAGTTTCTTGTTCCTACAAGTTTCTCGTGAGTAAATGGTGAATAGCAGTGAAAAACAATGTGAAGAGAGCGTGCCCCAACAATACCTATGTAACGGTGGATACTACTGATGAGGCATGTGAGTAGTATGTCCTCTCGTAAATCCGCTTTGCGTCTCTTGAAAAGTGAGATCTGTTACGGAATTCGTAAACGAGATGCATATGAGAGTCTTGTTCCCCTGTTCAATAATCTGTAACTGTTAAGTTGGTGTTCTCAAATACACAACTCCGCAGCGAAGGCCTTCTTCTTTTCACCTAGAGTTAGCTACGTGACCGAATCGTTGTTTACGCTCTCTCCCTGTGTTCACTAAAAGGATAGATTCTGAAGAAAACCGGTAACTCAGTGTGTCCCCACAAAAGCCAGTGAATACATATCTGGTTCACTGCTCCGACTGGACAAGCAATGAAATCCGACATCGGAAGTAGCTGGGGTTGAATTATAAAGGACCTAATGTAGTGTCCCATAATGCTCCGTACTCGTTTTCAGTGTAGTAGGCATCTACGAGGACACTGACCGAATTGGTTAACGCAGATTTACTCGTAGGTCGTTCTACCAGTGTTCCTGATTGACGACACACCGCGGTATTCGCACGCACGGGTAAGGGCCGAAATGTCCGAGGTGTCAGGCCAATCAATCCTACTTGTTGAACACCAACAGGTTCACCGGTTCAAAAGTGACGATTCAGATGCATCCCACGTGTGACATTGCAGAAGTGCTATGACGTCCGAATTCCATTTCAGGTATACGGAACTTAAACCCTGGCAAGGCTGGGTAAGTGCACTACAAATCAGTTCTAACACGAGTGAAATTCCAGTTCAGTGATTCCAGGCTTCGACCGAACCAATTGGAACAACCGATCCAGGACAGGTGTAAGACTGTTCAAACGAGAGCGAAGTGAATGGGAACACAGAAGGTAGTTTAGAGAATTGAAATTTTCGCAAATATTATATTTACAACCCCTGTTTCTAGGAAGAAATCGTAAAGAAGGTGACGATGGAACAAAGTTGTCCCGGCTGGCGCTACTGCAAATGTGGAAAATCGTTATGTATGAGTCATAACAGTAATATAAGACCGACCAAGCAGTCCCAACGGAAGAACGGAAGAAGGGAATGCCTTCAAGTGGGGTTTTTATTGCAGTGGCAGAATCACCGTTAATGCCACTGTTGTACCCAGAAATTTGCTGCGATGATCTCAAACCCCAAATAAGTTGGTGTGTCACTGACCAACACTTATCACAGGGGCCGCACACTGGAGCCTAAAGGTTGAGGACGACACCACCTACACAGAGGCACAAGATCTACATTACTCACAAAAAAAAGTACACAGACTGTCAAACAGCGGTGTATGTAGGAGGATGAGTTGATCGTGTGGGTTTGAAACACGAACCACAACAAGGGCATGGATTTTGTGCAGAGCCTTGACACAGGCCTGATGGATATGCATCGTGTGTTCTAATCTAGGTTAGTGTGCGCGGTGCCACCACGCCGCCCCATTGCAGTTTTCGCCCTATACAGTGTTTCTATTAAACCCAAAAATGTCAACTGTGGGATGCATTCCAATGGGAAGAAGCCTTTCAGGACACAAAATGAAATGCATTGTACGGAGAAGTTGTGGAATATGAAGTTCTTTTAATTGTTAATTAGGGTAGTTGGATCTTCTGCTCGAAATTAGTGCAAGGACACGTTTCAGTTACCACTGCCAAGGCCAGACTATAGAGAACCAGAAGCGATAGGCGAACGCGCGTCACGAGTAAGGAATAATTGACAAAACGTGCATTTCAATCTGAGCGAGAGCAAGCTGACTATGGCTACTTCTCGACAAATACCGTTCCCAGTGGTGAGGAATCCGCCAGCCTTCAGTACATCATGATCATCGACGGTCTAACATCAGTGTTCAACACTGATGTTTGGCTGTCATACGGTGTCTTCGTGGCGTGTGCTCTTCTTATATCATGGGATGGAGGAGGATTCGTTGGCCTGACTATTGCCTACTTTTGAGGGCGTGTTTACTTGTCAGGACACCGAATAGCCGCATGTGTCAGCTGTGTATCAAATTCGCTCCAGTGATCAGCTGTACTTCTTGTCCGGTGGCTCAAACGCACACACTCCAACTGGGACGGTGATCTCTCCGCATACCGGTAAGTTGGATTGCGTGATCTGTATGAATTGTGACTGTCACAATGTGTTCCTCACGCGGCACGTAAAACATGTAGATTCAAAACCGAGAGATTTGGTATTCAGATCAACGGTTGGCAGGAAATGTCAGCTGAGCGTGACCTTGCTTCGCCTGCGCAGAAACGTACATCTCAATCAAACTGCAATATTTGCGTACAAACGGAGGGCTTTGACTCTTCGATTACCAGCGTCTGTATGTGACAACCAACTGTGACCTTATAGTGTTAATCCAATCGAATGGAATGCACATTCCTCGGCAGGTCCCTACAACTCACGCAACCAAAAAACCGGTTTGTATGAGATTGGCACATCGCCTCATTAAGTGAAAAGTAGATTCTTCGCATAACTCGTGTAAAGTGCTCGCGAGTTTTTTTCCTTCAAATAATCCGGGGCGCCAAATTAATGCTCAAAAGTGAGAAGTTGCTGGAAAAAACTATAAGGACTTCCGCCGGATCTCTCAATACCATGTCCACCTCAGTATATCCAGCTGCCACGGCCTCGTCATCAGCAGCGGTCCGCAGTCAGGACCTGGAAGAGAGCCAAGTCAGTTCAATTACATTACCTGCGTCCTGTATCCCTGTTTCTGACAGATAGTATACATCAATGGAGAGAGAATCCAACGTACGAGCAGGCGCAGCCTGTTGTTCTGCTTACTTCATTGTACAAAAATTAAAGGTAGCCCATGGGCTGGAATACTGCCAGGGCACCCAAACGACTAAGGTTCTCGACCAAAACCTTAAAATTAAAAGCCGAACTACAAGGCAATGGTGTCTGACGAGAAATACATTGCAATTTTTGTACAACAAGTCGCCACGCATGTCTTAACCCGAACTTGGAAGGCCAGGAGACTGTGTTGGTCAGACGTGCGACTATTGACCAACCTGGTATGAAACTCCGAGGTTCGCACAGACACTACCTAGCACACCTCAAATGGTCACGAAAGCACACAAACCGTCATACCACGGTAAAGTTCAGTCTCTTTGTGATGATTTCCTTCTAAGGTACGTTTGACTCTGAAAAAGTAAAACTGTTCAGTGGGACGCTTTCAGTGCTTACAAAAAACGAAAGAACTGCGAGATAGCACCGCGCTGTCATTCCAGGAAAAGGAACCATTGGAAAGTACGCGGTAGATGTCTTAGTAGTGTGGAAGCATACAGGAATATGCATCACACCTTTGAGGGACACGGAATTAAAAAGTGACTGAGTTCCAGGCAGCATTGCAAATGCCCCTGATAATCCATGAGGAGTACTAATGGAAAGCGTCGATTTGGGCTAACCGTTCAACGTCACAGGAATTTCGGAAAAATCATTAATATCAAGACCAGTTACGACAAAAGTCGATCAAACGAGCCTCTGGCGACAGATTCATCATAGCCGACGAACAGTATCACGATCTCGTACATAGCCAGGCGCTTCAGATCGTCAGTGAAATATCTATTGGGACTATTGTTCATTGTTCAGAGGAGAAAATGTGATCAGAAAGAATAACGTCTAACTGACCGACGAGAGTGGAGAGTAATTACGCTATGACCTTGAAGATGCGCCGGGAAGTTTACTTAAATCAAGTGTGCAGCGTAGTGCCGATCAGCTTTTAGTCCACAGAAACACAGAGAAGGTTTTTTAGGCTGAATACAATGTACTGAAAGCTCGAAAAAAAATGACGTAGTAGGAAAACATGGTCAACTTTCGACCAGGTGGTCTGTGACCCTGAATTCTAAGTTTGTACCGACCACTTTTTACTCCAATCAAGTAAAAATGTCTGCGACCATAGCCTATTCGGTCACCTGAATCAAGCGAACAGAACACGTGTGCATATAGCAGCAAACGAAATACACTTACTTTTGCAGAAACTTCGGTTGGGTATGTCCTTTGGATTTCATAAGAGATATTAAATTGTGACTGTACAGTCGAGGAGGTTGTCCACACAGGGACATCATCGTATCCTTCAGCACCGATAACCAACCACAAGGTCGCGCGATGAGCTACATGGAAACAAGAAGAGAAAATTATTCGAACAGACTGAAAAATGTCATTCTTTCATGCAGACGTCACACGCGTGCTGTTCACATGATTTCCAAATCCAGACTTGCACCAACTGAGGAATGTGCCGATTCTTCGATTTACACCACTTCAAAAGCAATTTATTCAGTCCTAATTTTGAAGCAGTGTATCTAGCCTGATTAATGACATACCGGTGACGCTGACGTGGTCAATTTTTAAAATGAAACCAAGCTCCAAACTGGAGGCTAGGCAGACAGAGAGGCTTGAAGCAACAACCAGGTGTGCACATGTAAACATACAGAATTTTGGAAACCACACACAGAAAGACTCCTGCTGACCGTTTTGGTCCCGCCCATCCTTTCTCGAAGAAACGATGGAAATGTGACGAACATTCATCGATTCATGGTCGGTCGATTTAGCGCACAACATTGTGGAGCGCTGAATAAGTGCGTCAGGCTATCCAGTCATGAAACAAACACCACCGTCACCCTCACCATCATACAGAGTGGGCATGAGGGTGTAAACAGAGAGAGAGAGAGAGAGAAACACGCCAACAGGCTTACCAGTTCAAGTGTGCAATCGGCAAGGTCGACGAGGTTGAGAAAATAGATTCCGTCGTTTGTGCCAAAAAGGATGACTTGACCTGGGAAAAATCAAGAAGTGCACCGTGGGTTTGTTTATTAAGAGAAACCTAAACCAGAGACATAAACGGCATCAAACCATACGCGACGTGTCGAAAACACGATGAAAAGACTAAGGACTGATTGCCTGTAGGGATCACATACACATGTGGTGGACGCCGACATCCGAAATAATTAAAAAAAACTCATTTTATAAGACCCTTGTACGATTCGACAGTTTAAGATTTTGCAATGGACCCCTAGGTTCACTGCAATCAAACATCAGTTCAGAAAATACACTGAACGTTTGATCTGCAACACTCGTGCTCGGAACGATCACCACTTGTCAATCAAACACAATCCACTTTCTTCAAATCTCCAGCAACTGTGGACGTTGCGTGGGCGTTGTCCCCGTCTGATGGATAGTGAAGTGTGCGTACACTCATAATTTGACTGAAGCATTTTTCCAAACTCTGACACCTACACTTGGTTTTCCGTGACCTAATTAAATAATGTTTTTGTTGTGTGTATCAGCGTTTTCTACCACTGGTGCAGTTGAAAACATACAGATCAAATCATTCAATCGTGCCACTCTTTCGGTGCATAGAAGCACAAAGGCTGGGATACTGCTCTAGCCTAAACAGGAGCAATCGGACAGTTAAAGGTGGAGTCGAACCGTATATGGATTTACTGGTCAATCAGCTGGCGTCATGATCACCCGGCCAAACTGAAGGGAGGGTCGCCTCGATAGGCTTAGTCTGGCTGGTTGGAATAGACAGAAGGAGTGGATCGCAACGCGTGACTGCAGCGATAAAGAATAATGTTACTTGACATGTGGACACATTTTTGTGGTCAGTTATGAAAGGATGCACAGAAGAAGAAAATCGAAGAAGTTAAAAGGAGAACGTTGAAGTCAGGAAACTACGGGGCGAAGTAAATCGTTCAGCTGTAGCACCCTTTCGGTGCCCAACTGCCATACCACCAGAAGGAAGCAGGAAGACCGGGTTGCCAAGCCCAGACAAGGGAAGTCGAGAGGCAGAGGTCGGGTTCGAACCACGGACCTTCCGATCAGTAAATTCACGCTCTAACCACTGAGCCATCTCACCCCCTCCCCCGGAATCCAAATGGCTTCCCGATATAGCCCATGCGTCCAATTGGGTTTATCCGAGAAAACAGTTCATATTCGCTATGCGCAAAGGCGAGGTCAATGAACAACATATGGTTGTGGGAATAGGTGTGTCAATTTTGAAGGTGAACATCGGGCAACCAAATTTCAATACAAGTAGTACAGTTTGAAGAGTGAAATACGGATTTGTGGAATTTGAGCGGAAGCTTTGTATGACTAGTTTCGGTGTCCCTGTGTTCCAACGATGTAGCAGGACTCGTAGACACAATCGAAACGCTGGATTAAATTGAACTTGGCCGGGTTAGAAGACGCACATTTTTTCAATCACTATTGACTGGGAACAGCTGTGCGCTCGTTTCGTCGCTGAATTTAAACGAATGTTGGGAATTTATACGCGTCTTTCCAAAATCATTGCAAGTCATATCATTCATGGTACGAAACGCAATACCTCTTTTTGGGGCGCGTGGAACTCACTGATGGATCCAGATGGGTCATTAAACATTTGTATTTCTCGCTCAGTCCTATCCAGCGTGTCGATGCTGTCTAACCTACGATTATCACATTTTTTAGTGTCTTCTTGTCTTAGATTGATTCAACCATATAACCATCCAGTTGTTGAAAGCCCCTAAACACCAGCTGCCCCAGTCGCAGAATAGCTGAAAAATGAATGGGATTGACGTACTTCTCGTCTCAGGATTGACCCAAGTTGCCGTCGCGTTGACTTTCAAAGGACAACCTTCAAACAGTAACATGAAGCAAGCACCCATCTGCATTGGGAAAGAAAAAAACAAAATACTAAGAATGTACAAAGAAACATATGCGGGCCAAGGATTCCACAGTCCATACGCGGCGGCAATAAAAAAGGTTTTCTACCGCGGAGGGTTACCGACAAAGTGTAACTTTGTTGGCTCACTGTTCAGACAACGTACAATTCGGCAAACTGTTGCCTGTTGTTGTTGAAGCCAGACGCTCACCAAACAAACCTAGAAACCAGGGTTTGATAACAACTGGAAATCTTAGTAGCAACGTAAGTCAAACAATCCTCTCGACAAAACCATTTCTGGGGTTAGCCCTCAAGAAACTCAACAGTACTCCAAACTGCGATCATGTGGAGTGGTTGGTGGAAGGAGAGCTAAAGCAGTTTTGTGCAGTGTGGGGGGGTTCCAGTTGCATTGTTGGATTTCATCATACGAAGTCAAATCCACCTGTCATTATGGACTTGAATCCTCTGGTGCTCAGTTATCGGGTCCCCATCTCGAGTGAACAAGTGTGCTGTTGCGAGCTTCGCTGTAATACACACCGGAAAAGATATTGAGAATTCTCCCACGAGAGCCCAGGTGATACCAGTGCATGAACCAGGCATCTGCGATGTCAAGCCTAGATGAAAAGTACATCATAATTCGGATCCGTCGTCCGAAGATCGAAGGCAGGGCATTCAACTACAAGCCAGGAGTTCACAGATCTGCATCTACTAGGGATCCTTGAGGTAGACACCACAACTAATCTTTAATCGAAGCGGACCATGTACAGTGTTGCTCTACGAACTTTACATGAGCTTTACGTGATAAATATAAACGCTGAAAACATGAAATCAAATGCCATACTAGCTCGAAATTGAGAGTATTAGGTTACACAAACGAGCAAACCAACAGTGGCGAAGAGTGAACGAAGTTCGATTCGGTACACTCACTCTGATTAGTAAGGCGACAGCCAAAATTCACACAGTTAGGGGTAGGTTTCTGATACAAGCACCAGAACATAGGAGTATGAATAAAGGTTAGCATGGAGACAGCTATGTCCATGATCAATGACTCACAAGCACTTTCGGTGTGGGTGGCAGTCCAAGCCCCATTTCTAACAGCTGTTTGCGGGCAGCCCTTTTCTCCTCTTCCCCAGGGACACTAGAAGGTCCAGTCAAAATGGACCTACTAGTATCAACCTTGGGAGGAGGAGGGCGCGGTGGAATCTCCGTAGACGTACTTGTGTGCACTGCACCATTCGGAGGTTCGTAGGATCGTTCGTAGCGGATAACCAAATTGGATGGTCGTTGATCCGTTCCGGTATCCTCCGTACGAATTTGATCGGTATTGGCAGAAGAAACCGTATATATAGAGGGTAGTTGACGATCAGGAGCAGCTTCCACGGTCTGGTACACATAGGAATCTGTGAGGGTTGAAGACTGTTCGGCTGTCATAGCCTCAGAGACAGGAGGTGGTGGGGCTCGCCGTTTTGAACGTGCGCGGGGAGGGATTGCGCCCGCTGAAGCCGGCGAATCCTGCATTCTAGACGGATGCTGCAGAATAACGGAAAATTCGATCAGAACGTGAGCAACTACTTACATCAGTTGAAATCTGGGACTTGTGGATAACTCAGCTGTGTGCATTTGCTGCCACCACAATTGGTATAAAGAAATTCATATATTCTTTTCCGATGACTGCCAATGGACATTGGCTTACGAAATGCAGTTCACGCTGAAATTGTTTTCATACGTAACACTAGCACGAATGAGGTAAAGGTTGTCATTCACGGCTTAGAAATGCACAATCTTATTTTCGTGTTGTCTGATTGCTCAAGCGAGGAACGGAAAAAAGATATTGTAGACAGTGGGCATTGAAGCAGACGTAATTCACTCAGTGTGAACGACGAGTTGGACAAACACCTTAAAGTAGTTTAATACACATATACAAGCAACATACAGACAATGCACGCTTCCGTCTCTAGTTACCGAATGGCGAAAAATAGACTGCGATAATTACGTTTGGATACCGTGTACGCAATGCGGGTTTGTGTTAGAGACCTGTCATTAGTAAACCTTGACATACGAAATACACACAGAAAACGGACGTTTTATTGAACAACTTGACAAGTCCGTTCGACGTTACTGCCAGGTCAATCAAACCGGTAAACCTAGTGCTATCAACCGACTACTGAGGGAGAAGAGTTTCGAGTTCGTCAACTAAACATGAATTTCAAAATGGCAAACTTGGGCTTCCATGGCCAAAACAAACATAGAACATTGTGATATTGCATCTCTAATTGACAACTCTTATACAAAGGGATAGACTGAACTGCAAGAGACAGTAGCTCATTATGCAGCTATTCTAGAAGATAGCATTGGATACCTACACCTAGTTGATCAGCCGACAGAAGTCGAACCAACAGTCGCCTGGACATCTAGCCTGACGACCGCGACATGCGTGGTGACTTGTCCCCAAACACTGAAATATCCTGGCATTTTTTGTCAAACACAGTTGCTTTAAGGTCAGGCTTTTAGGCGAATGGTTTTTGGGGAAGGTTCAAATCGTCCTCCTGTGTATATTTAGATGCCTCGATGAGATCCCAGCCAGTAGATCAGAATTATTCTCACGCTTGGTCTACGCGCGGGATCATCGGCCGGATCGCCGCATACAGCAGAGTGGGTACGTGGAAACGGGATATTGCTGATTTCTCCATTTTCTTTCCTCATAAATATTTTGCCTTATCCATTCCTACTCCAACCGATCAGCATTGACGATCCGATACACCTTGCACTGTCTTTCGCAGTGATATCTGCGCATCAGTAGAAATCGGTAAGCCCATAAACATCGAATTCAACCGCCAAGTCCTGACATCAAATTTATTTGGCCGTCTTTAGACTTTGGCATTATGACAAAGCAGGATAGTTGGTTGTTTAGGCTCGCAGATTGGGCTCACTTGGAACCCGTTTTGCATATGAGATAAAAATCAACATTGAAGTATATTCGCTGAACTGACTAACCCTCACTCTTCGCTCTATTTCGATTGCACATCTCCGGTGAGGTAGAGGCCATTAGGACAGTGTTCGGGCCCGAAGCAACCAAACTGAACGATCTTTGCTCGACTGGATGCCCCTCGCAAGTGGTCCCTGTGCACTTCATTTGAAAAATTCCATCGACGAATCACACGCACATCCACACACAGAGGAAGTAAATCGTTGCATGACTATCATATGTGTTTACGCCCAAACATCACTGTCATTGGTAAGGATATGAGTGCGCAAGTGGACAGGCCTAGCATAGCTCGTCGCCTTGAGTTGAACTTGGAAGATATGGATAACGGTGGGCGATTGATTCAGCTACGCGATGGTCGAAAAGTGCTTTATGGTACAATATGATGCATTTTAATTTGTACTGTTACTCAATTTTATGCAATCCGTATAACGAATTCCGGAAAAACCGATGTCGTCAGTTTACATGATGCTCTCTAACAGCTGCCAAGCCGCGAACGCAAACCGATCACGCCGCCATCAGTTACCAATGACGCGAATCAAGTACCTTCGCTGCTTGTAGAAAACTTGCGTGGATTATAACAATCAGCACGTCCGGCTTCAGTTTTCTCGGGAATGGTGAAAACAACTGACGCCCATATATCCTGAAATCAACCGAATGCAACAGAATCACCTGGTATTCCCTCTAAATGCTTGCCCTCACTAGGATGCAATCTCAACATCAATGCAAAGTGTTGCTGGCGTTCATCGTGAGGTACGACCTACCCAGCTCTACCCATCAGGCTAACGAAAATAAACTGAAAATCGGTGTGTACGCGGACCCTGAAGTCTGGAGGATGCGGAAGGATAAGGGAATTGAAGGTGTGAATGTCGAGAATACCAGGATACTCCAGTTGATCCATGCGGCAAAGCCTTGATGACCTGACTGAGACTATCAACCATGGATTATTTGTAGGGAAGAGCCGTGCATATCGAACAAAAACCATCGTGACCACTTGCCACTATTTAGCCGATTCCCGAGATGCACGAGGGGCCCTGGAACCCCCTGTGAGATCGAAGTTTATGACTGGATACCCTATCTCGAGTAATACCGAATCCCAACGATCTCCCACTCTGTTTCATATGCGAGGAGCATGTCCCCGACAATTGAAGTGAACAAGTAGTAGTGTCCATTTACAAAAATTGTGCCCAAGATGAAGGCATCAAGTACTGAGGGGTCAGAGAGACCCTTACTGTAACGAGACTGAAAATGGCCCGCACGCTGTCACGTGGTGGACATGAAGCAGTTGCAAGCAATTGCTTGGAAGGGCAGTTCATATGGTGTCAAAACAACCCACAATATTCGTATTGCGGAATTTTAAAAACACACTTGGTTTTGTTGATCAACCTATTCTTTTTAACACACATGTTCATTACAGACTGTCTAGGAAATTTAACACGCCCTTTTTTCTCATAACTACGAGTACAGAAGTATATGAAGAGCCTACCAAAAGCAAAACAACCAGCCAACTTATCCGAATCGTAGCTCGCACGGACCGGTGCCAATAAACTCACAACAGCAGAGGATTTAGCTGTGAGGCAGGAACACCAAATGAAGAATCATTCCATAACATAAGCTGCGGTCGCATATTGCGCACCAGTCAACGAAAATAACGCTGTTTTCTATGCCTAATACAAGCAGAGAGATGATCAACCTTTGGCAGAAGTGTATGGAAACAGTTAAGAAAATTCTGGACGTTACCGGAGAGGTTCCGTGCTCCGCTAGAGTTGTTGAAAAATATAGCTGCTACTAGATATCAATGAAGTTCTTGTTTCTATCCAGGTTGTATGAATAAGTGCCTGGAGATTTATACACACCATACTGTTTGTAGTAGGCAGATAACAGGTCAATTTTACTCTTCTTTCAAATCACTTGTGGTCCTACGTTTGTGAAGAATCAACTTTCTACATTAATGCCGAGTTATTGATGATGAAGACGGCGAAGTTTCAGGTAAAACGCCCTAAGTACATCGGCAGCTATGTGGAGCACATGTTTCTAAGGAGTATTCATATCTTTCATACAGATAAGGCATCTTACGAATAAATCAGTTCAAAAACCGATTTAGCATCCTCTATCGATAGTCCTCAGAAATAAATAAAGGAACGAATGTTATTTAAAATAGAATACGAGGGAACTGAATGCATCCTGGCCTGATTCCAGAAGCCTTCCAGGATGGGGACCGCGTGATCCCCAGTGTGCCTGGTTAGAGACGCTGCAAGATATGGCTGCCAACCGATGTCAGTGGCGATGTTGTTGTCAGTTTCTATCCAGATTGCCTGAATGAATGTTTGGAGGTGTAGGCACCTCGGAATGATTGTAGTAAGGCAGCAATAAGTCCCCTCCCCGTCCATCTTTATTCTTTTTCTTCACAATAAGGCTTTCAAATAAATCATGGTTGTACGGCAGCGAAGCATCGGTGTTCAACACTGATGTCATGCTGTCGATGATGATGATGATGATTCCAGAAGAAAAATCTCGCCCTCAAGGTAAAATGTACTGCAATCAGGGGACATTTCCCCGGAACTTAAGCAGGGGGCTTTACCACTATCGGTTTGAGTCTGACGGCTAACTACTTCATTCATTATTCAACACAGTGCTATTCTGATGTGAGATGACAGTCGAAAGATTGGCGAGTCAAAATCTAATAATAGTTTACTAGTTGAATGACTACTAGGAAACTACTCACCATTCTTCTGCGATTGTCGGTGAGCATGCCTTGCTTATCCGGTGAGACGGTAGGCGAGCCACCGACTGAAGACGGACGATCACGGTCATAGGGTGCGTGTCTAAAGAGGTAAACAGAGATGGTCGAAATATGAATAATGAGGTCGGAGATAGTCATGAAATGCACATGGTGCTGGCACATATTAGCAGGGGGGTGATAGAAAATCGGCCAAAGATTAGAACAAACTTGTTTTCCACAGTGACACACTGGATGTGAGTAATGGTTGTGACAGAGCCTCATGATAAAAGTATATCTATGAATAGAGGCGGAGAAGTGAGATTCCATTAGTTAGAACTTACTTAGAAATACCGGACAACACCGCATAGTGCATTAAAGCGGTTGTTCATTCAAGCCATTCGCTTTTGTATTACCGAGCAACTTGGGAACGAATGTACGGTGAGCCTTACCAACAATGACTGGTGCCGGAGACCTATGGGGATACCACTGGGTTAGCGTTTTTTACTCTTCTAATATTCACTCAAACAACTGAACAGTATCTTTAGAAATGTGCCAACTGTTTCTGGCCTGATTTTGAACATGATCTGAGACATGTTTGTATCGTGCAGTGGGCTACACAAAATCTAGGGCATATCAGCCAACATTGCGGTTTCGAAGCTCATTGAATAGTTAGGGGAAATGCTTCGAAATCTTGAACAAAAGTTCAACAGAACCTTGATTGGAGTGCTTTACGAAGAAATGCTTTATTGGAATATAAACTGAACCTTCCGTTGAGACCAAGCTTTACACGAATGACAGTCAACATCAGAAACTGTACGACTAAGCCACAAGCATGTCACATGGTCTGTGCAAATTGATGGTTCGGCTGATAATCACCTGCCACCTGATAAACAACTAACTGACCTACCCCAGAAACCAATATTTAGACACACTGCCAATCGGTTGTTTAGTTGACATTAAAAGTACCGGGAAAACTACTATCTTATTCGCATCGAAGTAATTCTTCAAAGAACATCTCAATACTTTCAATACCAAGGATAAGACAAGTTGCAATTGAAAATGTGTGACCTCCAGTTGGATAAGTGACGCTGATCAATGCTCGGAATTAGTCGTTTTGGTGCAGACTAGGTTCGAAGCAATGTATCATTAGTAAGAAAGTCGGCTTTCCCAATAAGATAGCCTTGAATGCAATCAAGGAAAACCTTTCGCGGGTTCCCTTCTGCTTGTTCCAGGTAAAAAGGGCTGTCACTTAAATGCAGTCTGCAGTCCGGGCGGACGTGGCCAAACCATATCAAAGAAAAAAAAGGTAGGTAGGCCTTTGAATACGTTTCTGTGTTCCAATCCCCAATGGTACTGCTTCAGTAAGATAACATTTCATACCTATGGTGTCACTGCGAAAATGATCAACAACTTGATTGCGCGTTGGTCTGGATTCATCAGAACAATAGTTATCGGCTGACACCGCATCATCACCATTACTGTTATTAACATCTTGGCACCAGCAGCTATCCACTTTCGAATCATGGCTAGATCAACAGAAGTGCACGCCAGATACAGTTTCTCCGAGGATATCATTATCCGATGTCATTATCGACATGATGTGAGGTCACGAAAGCAGCTTGTACCATGGACGCAGCACTCTGCGTTTATACCAGAACAAATTCTAAACCCAATCGCAGTGATAATCTGACAGGATGGCACATGTTTCCTCCACGTTACAACGTAGAACCGGCTGGTCCGAAAAAAAATATTCTTACGTCTAGCACAGCTTTCATGGTGCATATCAGCCTGCTTTGTTAACCTTATCACTCTCAAATGTGGCAAAACTTGTCCAGACGTACATTGTTATGTGTAGTAAACGGAGCACACACAGTCTGTCCCTGAAAAAAGTAATGCAGTCAACGCCTCTTTCTCGCAAACAAAATGCACTCTATAGAAATAACATACTACTCATTAGGTTCTTCGATAGAGTAAGACCAGTTTCACCCCTCTTGGGTCTCATCATGTAGGCGCAGTCCCCGAGTTCCCGTCAACCATATGTTCCAATTGAACGCAAATTAGACGGAATTCACCCATAATTCTCAGTTACACACCAATTTGATTTTGACGGGAGATTCAACTGAATCCAGCTGAACCACTCCTTTACGATGATCTTCTCCAGCCGAATGTGCTGTATGACGCCGCCTCATGTCACAATCGGTAGGATATACAAGCTTTCGCAGTACATTGTCTAGACTCGGTACACCACTAGACAACGTACTGCGATATCTCGAATATCATACCAAATGAAACATGGGGGGTGGTGAAGAACATTCAGTTGAAGAATACTATTAACGAAGAATTCAGCTGGGTGTCGGGTGGGTCTCCCGTGAAAATCAAATTAGTATGAAAATGAGTGTAGTTCGCTAATTTTGTATACTTTGGGTTCAAGTCGACAGGACCTGGAGGACTGCGCTTCAGTGATGGGCTCCAAGAAGGGCGAAACCGGTTCTGCCTGTCAAAGAGTTTACTGCAACCCCGTGAGTGGTGTGTCACGTCTACACAATGTGATGTGATACTGACATATCGTACCAACTGACACATAAGCTTGTTTTGTACCGAAGATTGATGTGAAGATCAACACAGATGAGATTCAGTTGAGCCTCAAGTCAAATTAGTTTGCAAATGTTTTGGGAACACGCACCGTACTTCCAGTCAACTGAAGTTATTACGTTAGAGTCTGATCGCACGTATTGCAGACAGCGGACGGGAGACACTTTCCGTTAAGCAAAAAGAAACCTACAGTTAGTCAAACAATGTTTTGCCACGTCTCGATTGTGCATCGTAATACAACAGTCTGGCAATGAAACCACACTCCCCAAGTAAGGGCACCTTACGCTCAACTAACCCATTCAGTAAACTGGCATTTGAAAACTATACGACCCCTCACTCCATAGTTTTTCACTGATCAAAGTCACTAAGTCTTTTGTTGTCCGTGAGATACTGACTGAATCTACCCTATTCAACAAAAAGCACGCCGATTGCTGAATCAATGTTATGCACATCCAGTGATTCGGGTTACGTGTCTCACTTGATCCTTTCACTGAAAGCCTACTTCGACCCTGTCACATGAGTTATTGAGTACTTTGGAAACACGTCATTTAGGTCTCCAGAGCGAAAAATCCACGCGAAATTGGTACCCTCAGAATGTTGAGGCGGGCGGTTCCGTTTGAACGCTGCACGAATGGAATCAGATTTAACTGCCTTTCAAAATTGTGTGCAATTCTTTATCGCCTGACAACATAAACTTTTCGATCCAAAACTCGAGCTATGGCAACGTCCAGCTGGCACACGTCTACGATCCCACTGTGGAATGGAATCGTTCAGCTGTAGCACCCTTTCGGTGCCTAACTGTTATGCCACCCGAGGGAAGCACGAGGGCTAGGATACTGCCAGGTTGCCCAAGCCTAGACAGGGGAAGTCGAGAGGCAGAGGCAGGGTTCGAACCACGGACCTTCCGGTCAGTAGATTCGCGCTCTAACCACTTGAGCCATCCCGCACTGTACGGTCGACTGGACTTCAACACTGTTGAAACGTCCACTTTGAAGGGACGGCGGCAAAGGCGAAAGCAACCGGGGATAAGATGGTCGATTGGTGTCTGAAAAACCATGAATTAAAAGTATAAGTTGCCCGGTATAACAGGAGCACAACATTCATCAAGTGCCGGAGAGCAGTGGAACATTCGACCTAACGCTGTTTCCAATCGCCTTCAAGCGCATAATAGAAAGGAATGGCCCGTGCACATTTTTTCACAAATGGCGTACAACAGGTCATAGAACAACCACAGCGGGCTTACCCAGATTCCTCTGGACCTAAGATCAAAGTAAAAAGACCGGCCAACAACAATCGTCTTTCCACTACTTTTAGTTTTTTCACGGTTCACTTGCAAATGAGGTATTGACTTGTTCCAGCGCGGCTTTTATTATTAGGATAATAAGTCTGCACCTCGGAAATGTCATCCAAATCGGCGCAGTAGCTTGTCAGCTGCAACATTACCGAGCGTATTTGCCTCAGAGCCGTACAACTAGCAATTCCAAACGTCGTTGTTGCCTTTCGTCTCCGGAGCAGAAAATGTACAATTATAGCAGCACAGGACTTCCCTACAAACATGTTCGATTGTTGTCATGGTAGGTTGTAGAAGATTTCAGGACAAACCGGATGCTGTCACCGACGTTGACTGCAATAGGACGGCTAGGGCCAGCTGAGAGTATGGAAGTTTGCACCGTTCGTTGCATACGGTAGCTGGCGAACAAAACCAGTGATAATGAGTGTGAAGATGACCGATGCAACATCGTATCACGAAAGTGATAGTTATTCTGCATTGAAGCTCGGAGGAATTCGGTACCATTCGGGCAGGACATCGCTGGTGAATAAGTTTCGAATTCGCTCATGCGTACCAAGTCTGTTGCATGAAATTCTTTCGTCAATCATTGTGATGGAATTCCCCACGTCTACGCTATTGTATGGTTCATTAGTCTACATTACGGTCGATTAACTATCGGACAAAATCTCTGTGTGAAAACCTCGATATGGTGAGATTTCGTCATGACCTTCTGCAAAACAAGGCCTCGAGAGCAGATCCGTGGATTGAAAGGAAACATCAGCTTTGTCCAAGAAAGAAATTTGTTCAAAATATATGTGAACAGACTGAACAAAAACAGAGTCGAGCTTGTTTTTATTACAGTAAAATGTGGATCTGCTTACGATCTAACGACGCCTTCGAATCGACGAGCTACTGATGTCATTAAAAGCACAACGTTCATTGATAATCGAAAAACTGGTTGCGATAAATCCCAGAACGTAGGCATTCCCCGCAGTAAAATCCTCTACATTGGGATCACTTCTCTCCAGTTCCAAAGGATTTTGGTTGGAGTAGGTATCCTGTGAGGGAGGAAATTCCCCTCCCAAAGATACCAACATGTGAAATTCGTGTTTTGGAATTTCTTACATTGATGTGTTAAGTAGATATGTGACTAAATACAGTACAGACGAGTTTGTTCTCAGGATAGTTGCTGTCATCAGACAGGAATTTTGGTTTCAATAAACTGAAAAACATAATAAACCCCGAAAATACACCCCTACAGACACATACTACTGCCCCGAAAGAGCACAGTAGGAAGTTCTATCAACTATAGATCAACTATATAGATCAAAGAACACTTTTAGCCTACCGGAATGAGAAAGCATGGTGTACATACTATTGAAAAGTCTAACCTAGCAAGAGAAGCCCAGCAAGATTCGAAGATCAGTCGTGTTCATTCCTTTCCTTGGAGAATTGCTGTATTTTTTGTAGCCTAGGGGTTCCCAAGATTTTCGACTTAATAACGCTTGCCGCAAAATGGATGACGCAAGCACTAATTTCACACATAAAATGTGAAGAGTACTACCGGGTTATTTAAAAAGATTTTAAAAAGACATGGTGATGTGAGTCGTTGAACACTAATACCCGCAAGGGAGTCCCCTAAGAATGTAGGTCACTCTCCTAGGAAAATACATAACGCCATTCCTCGAAAGGCATGAGTTGTTGTACTATCTTTCGGGAAAAGGACTACCCTTTCGATAATTCCAGTTCTAACATATCCCGCATGCACGTGCGCTGACTAATATATAAATTGGTGTTTCAAATAGTCCATGAACCACCGATGGCTGCTTGAACTTTGTGATGATGCTGATACCCATTTTAATGACTCTGAAATAGGAATTTGAAACTTCCAACATTTGGGAACCCCAGGGTACATGCCAGAAATCTTCCAGAAATTACCGCAGCTTTGCACAAGGAACTTGAAAATGAGTAGTGAGACCTTACCACACGTCAGCAGATGTGTTTGGTGGATCCAGAAAGGTAATACGAGAATCACGTTAACGCTGTTGATCATCCGACACAGCGAATGTGTTGTCAACGCACCGTGATTTGTGGATTTTCTACTGTTGAATCGGGGGCGAGATAGCTCAGCGGTTAGAGCGCGAGCATACTGACCGGAAGGTCCGTGGTTCGAACCCTGCCTCTGCCTCTCGACTTCCCCTGTCTAGGCTTGGGCAACCTGACAGTATCCCAGCCCTCGTGCTTCCTTCGGGTGGCATGGCAGCTAGGCACCGAAAGGGTGCTACAGCTGAACGATTTTTTTTTTACTGTTGAATGGTTTCCATTATACTGTGAAACTGCTGTCATAAGGAATTTATCGAGGCCTACCCCGGCTAAACTAATCGGCAATAAACACAGAGGGCATGATTTTATGTACTAAAGAACTTATTGACAACGAGCGTTCCTGGATAACACCACAAGCCCGTTAGCACTAAACAGAGAAGCCATCCTGATTTGTTTACAAACGAAAATAAGTGTAAACAGTGTCTGGCACGATAATACTATGAAGCTACGGGGAAAAAATTAAACCGGAATTTTGACAAGCAAAACTGGTTAGTTACAAATATCCATGATAAACATACAGTGGCACCCCGCAAGAGACCAGTGCTCCTCAATTAGGATCATTTGATTCTGACCGTGATACTGATATCCCTCGAAAGACAAACTCTCTATCCCCCATCAAAGGTTATTCTCAATGCCTCCAGCTCAACAAGGATCACAGTGTGAAATGAGTGTAGAGCGCTTCCATTTATTTGTACCCCAATTAGGTGATCAAATGCAGTGTTGTTTTCCCTAATAGATTGGGCGTCCAACAACATAGGTTCTTGCCATATGGCACACAACTAATACAATTTTCTCCCGTTGTGGCGAGTGTAATTCAGATGGAACAAATTATGGCTGGTCACCTGTGAGTTATTCGAATGGTCGAGTCCCTCTAAGGGACCAAGTATAGGAAGAGATCAACCTTGGTGAGTCTATGCTGGCGGCCTTTGTCTAGTAAGACTACTTGAAAAGATTGATCACGAAGTAACCTTTGAAGATATTGCTCCTTAAAAAGACAACAGTACTCTCTTCCGCCCTAGAAGGACCATAACAACGGACCGGGCGAAAGCATCCACCGCAGCGAGTCGGCCTCTTCTGAGAGGAGCTTATACTGAACTACGCCAAGGAGGCCGAGAAAAATGCTCCTATTTAAAGGTCGATCTCTCCAGAGATGGACAGATATAATTATACAATCATGACTTCAGCCTTCACCTTTGGTACACCACTATACTGCCACCAAAGGCTTTCAAGGAAAAACCATCTAGAATCCTATGGGGCGCTCGATTTTCGCACACCCCTAGGGTTAACTATCTCTCAGCAGTATCACGCTTCCCTTATCTTCTAGTTCCCCACAGTTTGCCTCGACATTAGTAGACAAGACAAATTACTTAGTTGCGGTCCGAAAATGTGATTATATAATGTATTTTAGTAAAATAAACACAGTTCAACTGTGTCGTCAATCTGGAACGGATGCTGTTGATTCTCCTCTAGGACCATGATTGGCTAGGGTTTTGATGAACACTCTAGAAACGGACCCCATTAAATGTCGACTGAGTGCCTTAGTATCACCGATGTGACGATATGTCTGTCTGCTGTCGTTAACGACCAAAAAGAAGTCAGTTCGCCCTTCGATCTTCGTCTATCAAGTTCACTGAGTTGACAATAAGTCTAATTTCCTGGCGAACATACCGAAGTCTATGAAACCCCACGTTTACAGAAAGTACATCTGTTCGCAGTTTGTAAAAGCATATGCAACTGAAACAGAAGAGAATCCTTATTCGTAGTTCACATAGTATGGTGGTCAAAATTTGTTCTTGGGACACCCTACATTCCGAACCGGAAGTTATACAGCATAACGGGGTAAGCAGCTCTATACGGAAGTTTACGTTACGTAACACGCGTAGTTCGTCGCCAAGGTCACAAATGCCACAAGAGAAAAGGAGCCAGCATACCTTAACTTACCAGTCAAAGACGATTTTTAAACAGACTGGCTCAACCGTAGACACAAACAGAATGCATACTGTCTCCACGCTTCGTAATTGGTTGGCAACTCGACGACTGTCATGCTTTAATGTGAAAGACCGAGCAGATGTCCTAGCTCAAAACCTGTCACCATATTCCTTCTCCCGCAGATGTGTTGCAGAGTAGCTTTTGCATACAACAAAGCAACCCAGTTGAACAATAAATCCAGCGTAAGTAACGGAAGCAGGACATCGGTATGCACCGCAATTGACCAGATCTTGATCGACACAAATCACAAGGTAGACCATACCAAACCACTCCGGAGCCTTCACAGAATGCAACCATAGCAGCCCAAGCCGATACAAACTCGAATTATCAATGTGACCGAAGTGATGGCTATCAGGTTGCGAGACTATCCTGTTTAGTCACCGACGCTTTGTCCGCTTCCGTAGGCACAGTGAACAACTCAAGATACATCATTTCAGTGTTTTTAAATAACGAGGGCGAGGATATTGATTGGTGTAATTCGGAGTCCAGTAAGTGTCTGGTGTGAATAGCACACACTAGTGTCACTGGATGAAGCAAAGTTCACTCTTAAAAACGTCTACAAATTGCCATAATGCGGATCAATAATAGGTGGTGTTCGTTCTTTTTCACATAATCGGCATGGAAGTTTTGATGCTTCGTACCATAAAATGCCTAACAGTACCAAAAGGTCCAGGACCTCGGCAGTACGATTAACGGAAATATATAACCCGCATAAAAAACCTAGGCACCAGGAAATTTGAAGTACGTGATCAGCTCCAGGTTAAAAAGTTTTCATCAGTATTCTGATCCCACTATACCTCTTGTATCCTGAACGTATCAATTATATACCTGATAAAACAAGAGCAATGAAATCAGAAAGCTTGTGCAAACTCCGGGGTAGATGCGTGACTACGCACTTCAAAAAACGGATTCTGCCGCCAAAGCCCTCACGAAAAAGTTGGAACGCGTTGTTCTAGCACTGCTCAATCTAATAGTTTAGGTGTACTACGTGGATGCCATTTTCTTTCTCGGGAAAACAACTGTATACAACGCATTTCCAACAAATTTGTGGGTACTATGTGGTGGGACAAAACAATCACACTCCCGTACGTGGCAATACGACTAGACACCAGCATACGGAGATCACAGAACTATCATAACAAATACCCGATGAATCACAGTAAAAAAGGAGCGGAAGAACACTGTGGCACAACAAAACTGAAAAGAAAAGAATGAAACCCCCTATATCAAGTGGCACTAAACGATGGATATCTGGAGAAATGCACCAGGAGAAGCAACCGGAACAACAGCAACAAGAAAATAAATAAATAAGGGATAAATTCTTCGTGCGCGAAGAATATATTCGAAATCACCGCAAGAGTGCTACCACTACAAGGAATCGTGATAATACTTTCAGAAGATCGGGTTTTGGACCGAAACGATAAGATCAAAACAATGTCGCCTAGTGGAATAAATGGAACACGCAGGAGGAAAACTCTTACACGAACAAAACGATCATAAGATACTATCCATTGTCCTTGATATGCATACATGAAGGACAAAGGTCCTGATACATTGAGGCATAGAACGAGCAAAGGAGTCCCACGAAACACGATATTCCTCAAAACAAATTCAATCAATGAACATACAGAACTGTACCCAAACTACGTACCCCAGCGAGTAAAGAACTGCTAACTTGGGTGGAGAATTTGAACGTGAAACCGAAGGAACGAAAGTCACCGGGCACGTTTCAGAGAGATCAAGCTCGATGTTCGTCCGATCGTCCTCCAACGGAAACACCAAACAGGCAAACAATACTACTTATCAACCTATGGTCTTACATTAAGTAACCAACCAACTGTTAGCCAAACTTGTGACAAGCCAAAATATCAATAAATCAAACGGTTCTCAATCTCTGTTCATTGTACAATGAAATGTGATGCAGCTGCAGAAAAATATGCATACGTGTGGCCGTTTTTCACTCACAAGGTGGTGGTGAACGGTTAATGCTTCCAGCTTCAAAGGAATGCGGGTTTCACGCTTCGTTAGTGGTGTTATATACGTCAGGTTGCTAACCACGGGCAGTGGGTGGTACCTCAGGCAAAAGATGATGGAGTTGATAGCTACAGTTGTATAAAAAGTCCGATGAAAAGTTTTCGACATCCCTGAAGCCGCTCTATTCTTTCAGACGAGCTATCGACGATGGCCCAAAACGTGTGAGATGATCAAGCACCATTAGAGATTTATATTATAACTTAGTTCGCCCAAGAAGCCATGCACGGATTGAAATCCATCCGGACAATCGCCTAATGGAAGGAAGCCATGTGTACGAAAATCACGGCGTTACGGCTAAAATCAGTACTGTGGTTTATCAGCATCACCCAATCTTAGTGCACCGTGTAAACTGCGGTTTATGTTTGCGCAGACCAGCCGGAATATGATTCTACACAAAGTCTCTGGAGGAGGTCAATCACCAGGAGGTGGGAACTTCAGTCGAGAAACAAGATAGCAAGAGAAATAAATACAGTTGGCAAGGACTTCCATACATTCACTCGCTACAACAAATTCTGAGGACAACCACAATTATATACAGCCCTAAATTCATCGTAGACCAAATTCCCATCTGACTGATGACCTGGAGAGCAGGGAGGTTCGTTTCGCAGAGAGACACTTTGGTCGGCCATAGCACAATTCGAATTCCTCATTACAAAGGAGGTGCAGCATAGCTAGAGCGGTCGATATTACGGCTAGCGGTGCAAGTAAGGAAGTAAAAGGTTCCTTGTCCGAGCGCAGCAAGACCGAAAATAACGAATTTCATTCTGTTTCGGAAGGATAACGGCGTTCTACTTCTCCATACAACGATAAAATGGTCGGTTCCAGAAACAGTTACTGAAAAGTATATCGTAAAGCACACCGTGAAAATTCCAGGCTCCATGATTAACGGATCAATTCAAGTGACCAATACTCCATCAGGATTAAATTGACAGTGTGACAGAAACCTCGCCCAAATACGTGTCTTAACAGCTGTTTTAAACAAGGGTGAATCACGGAGCGGGTCGGAAAGCTTAACATAGCAACTTAGCAAAACAAACTGGGAAATTACTTATACAGCATCTGATAAAAATGCACACATGTCATTCACCAGTGGCATGCATACGCAGAGTACTGTATGATTGAAGGTCCTGATAAAAATGCACACGTCATTCACCAATGGTACGCATACGCAGAGTACTGTATGATTGAAGGTTCCCTATGGTGGTGGGGTCGTAGTAGGTCTTCACCAAAGTACTTAACTAATGTGACGGAACAGATCCCTGTAGAGGAAAGTATTTTGGCAAACAATGTAGGCAGTACATTGTCAATCCATATGTGTCACAGGTAAAATTGAATGTCTTTTCATGCCACTTACGGATACGAATCCGGCAACTCGATGCAACTCCGTCGTTTTTCGAACGCATCCATCACTTCACGGAGCAAATCCTGATAACAGAAGAAATAATTGGTTCAGCTGAGTTGTAGGAGGTAAGAAACAATGTGTGACCAAAGTGCTTGCATTCACAATAGGACAATGGCAACACAGAGACATGGCATTTCCACTAAGAGAGCGATGGATGGAGTTTGAGATTAGGCGATGCTCCGCCAAATCGGACTGGATAATCAGATGAAGTGAAAAAATGGCGCCGTAGGTATCTCCCTCTGATGGGAGATATAAGGTACAACCCGAGAGAAGTGCCTCAACGAAAAGGAACCTTCTTCGCACTGAATAGTTGAAGGAGCCCATGTCTTACCAAACTGTCGGTGGGAACAGTGGCTAGTAAGACCTTTCACAGGTATAGCTATATGGCAAGAAACTGTTTTGAGGGTAGTTGGTACCATTCAATTCAGGTTTAGTAGCCTCACTAACTGTCGCACCACTACAAATTAAATCCGCTACGCACATACTCTGAGTGATATGGAATGCGTCATCGATCGACCAGGTATCGCATCGGCGAATTCACACACAAACCTTAAAGCTAAAAATGACGATGATGGCGTCTATATCCCTCTACATAACGAGTACGTCTTATCGTGCTCAGTGCTACGAAGTAGTTGCATGGTTTGCTCACAAATAGCTGGAGCTTTATCTGGACTTTGATCACATGCATTCTCGAACAGCTGTGATCATACAGAACGAATGTTACCAAGACGTGCAGAAAAGCGGCTGTTTACCAAAGTCGAACAAACTTATAGGTTTGAAGGAGGGAACCGAGAGATATTTTGGTGAATAACATAATAATAATAATACCACGGTATACGGTGAAGGAGTACTTCACACAGTAAAAATACTGGCGTAACTGATATTAGTCCACTTTTTACACACCAGTCGAATTTTTGTCACTTAGAAACTTCCCAAGATCAGCCTGCTTCAACTTCATGATTAAGCTGAGCCAATCTGATCATGCAACATCAGGATATCACGTTGTTTTTCAGAAAGTAAGGTTGAAAAAGCATATATATGCCCAAGCGCGCAGTGTGGACAGAGCATTTTTTGTCTTTGCAAGAGGAAAATATCATGTATAGAGACGTTTGGAATTAATCTAACCAACCCAGCCTCCAACGAAAGCGAGCAAATGCCCATTTGAAAATCTTCCATTAAAAAATACAGTCGATCTTTACTAATGAAAACTATATCTTTTATTGGTACCTGTCTCTGGTTAGTTCCATCTCCGAACATTCATGTGAATGGCTGCTGATAATGAATTTGAGTTCAATGGCACTACGTGGCTGCGATTCGCACGCGGACTTATTCGAAGCCAGAAAGCCTCGGCTACACCAGCATCGCAACAATGAAGCTAAGTAGTGAGGGCAGGTTAATTGTGCATGAACATTGGGTAAGCTGCTTTCAGTGGCCCGTTTATGAAAACATCCAGTCCAAATAAAACAACTAATGTGCTTCATCAGTATCACTAAACATACAGTTGGCCTCCTCTATAGAGACCAGCTCGAGGGACTGACCAAAAGTGGTTTATTGTGGGAAGAGAGTTTATCGCTAAAATACGGTCCAAGGTATCAACTAAAATGGTCGCTTCTCAGGGTGGTCACCATAGAAGGCAATAAGTAAGGATAGTGGCGTGTTATTGGTAAGAAAGGAAGTCAGTAAACACGTGAACAGTTTCTACTATGTGGAGAGGTGCCGGTATAAAAAAGCAAAGAATCTTGATTTTTCTAAAGAGCGGAAGCCTAGCGAACGTTGAGGCATACAAGTTTTCCCCGTCTCCAGGATGACGTGGTTCTTGTACTAGAGAAGCATGGAAGATGTTTCTCGTTTTCTGTGTGGTAAGCAAGGCATTACGCCGAAAAAGTGAACCGGTGCACCGAACTGGTGGAAAGGATGACTCGTAAGTCCTGAATCCGGCTAGCTAGTGAATTCATTCATCGATAAATTTGCTGAAAAAATGGAGCACAATGTCAGAAGCAGAAACTTTAAATTCGCAAGAAAGCTCATCAACAGTTAACGTTGTCTGGCCTGAGGGGACCGGCAGATAACTCGCCAAAATCTACGTTCGGATGCTCCGTTCAGTTGCACCACTCGAGTGATGGCATGCTACAAAAACGAAGAGATCTTGCGTTGCTAAGATCAACCGAACAATGTGGGCGTATGAAAAAAGCACGCTCTGAGTGTGCTGCATTCCGGCTACCAAAATATTCACCAAATGTGAAATTTTCGCCTTACTTCGGAGCTTCCTCGTAGCAGACCATCCGTAAACAATCCGCCGTCGCCAACACCAAGTCCTCCGGGAAGCGAAGCATCACCGCCCACCTTTAGCGGAGCGACAGAACTCGGTGGGTTGCAGTTGATGCGAATAACAGAGGGAGGCGGAGCTGGTCGTTTGGGCTTTTGTTTATCACCAACGCTGACGGAACGGGTTGATTCAGAGCTCTCCGGGATGGATGAGAAACGCTCCTCAGAGTTGCTTGTGTCCATGGAAACACCGCGCGAGGATCTAGCCGGAACAGCTGGGGCGAGGTCACTGTTTGATTCGGACAATTTCGATGGAGAGTGGTCTACCTGAGGAGAACCGTTGGTGACAATAGCTTTGCTGGGATCTGCTAGCACGATAACTTCACGGGGGTTGGGAAGGCATTCAGCGCTTAAAATATCTGACGATGCAGTGGAGCATTCAGTAGGCTCCTATAAAGAGAAAAGTGGAACATGAAGATGATTAGTGAATACGTGAAAAGAAATACTGATAACAGAAACCACTAGAAACGCTGTTACCGCGTGAAGCACAGCGCTTTTATGGAAAGTACCAAACAGTTGCGTTGCATGGGAATTGTCACGTATGGCCCCATCGTACATGTAAAATCAGCCAGTTCTACGTGAAGTTCACAGTCATGCGAATGAAGGCAAACACGACCGAAGTCAGCATGGCACAACAAGCCAAGTTCTGAGACAGCGATATGGCAAACCGTCCATATTCCACCGTCCACATCGTCGCATTAAAGTATCAGCGTTGAAGAAGCTCTACAAATATCGGAACAGCTACATTAGCGTCCATCTTCATCGTGCGCACAAATCATCACGTTGGCATTTAACTGGCACTCAAGAAGGCAGTCCCATTAAAGAGTGAGAATAAAGGGAGAGTGATCGAGTAGAAGCTAGGGATCAAGACAAAAGTGCCTACGTCTGTCCCATTAGCAGTGCCTAAAAAGGTAGCAGACATTCGAGAGAAAGTAGAATTTTTATGTGGGTTTTATAACGATAGACATAGTTTAATGGTTGGCTTCAGAAATGTTTGGAATAGGCGCCGTATCCAGACAGAGATCGGCTGCCATATCCACGCGAATCGCAGCGACTTGCTGGTACGGGTAACGGACCCTATATCTATTACACTTGAATGTTTCATGAAGAGGTGACAACTTTCTTGTATCTACGCTGACTTATTGTAATGAATAGCAGCTAGGCCGCAGTCGTCTAAAAAAAACTTTGGTGAAAAAAATCTGGAGACCGACTTGGATAGAGTGAACGAAATACAGTACCAAAGAAGCAACCTGACTAACACATCGGATTCAGCTGAAAAAGTGGGAAATGAAGAGCGGTGATGCATTGTGAAAGAGCACACAATGGAACAGCGTCCAGTCTTCATAGACATTCGAAAATGTTACAGAAAACTCGTTCATAATGGCGAACCAAAAACCATCACTGCTCGTAAGTACACTTCTGCTGCTTCCCGCATTTGAGGGAGTAATCAAACAAACGCACAATGAAATCAGACAGAGATGAGAAGTACTCTTGTGCCGTACCTACAAAGTTATCAAGGAAGATCGCATCACATCCGAAATAGTTTCAATCGTAAAAAAAATATCATGGATGCTGTACAGAGGTTTTGGAATATGTACCAGAAACCGATCGATCTTAGTAGACATCTGAATTTCTTGTCGAACATCTGTTAACAAGATTACCCAGTATTCTGAGTTTCGGGGACGTATCCTGATACAGAGGGGAGAACATAGGGCAAGTGAAGATAGTGCTCGATTTTGCCACATCAGTCAAATGAGGACTCAATCATTGCCTCTATAAAAAGCTCACATTAGATCGAAAGGTTAGTCTCGATATGGGCAAAAGATCTTTTCTTGCAGAACGAGGAACGCTTTGACAAATGAGACAGCTGAACAGCATTCTTATTTCGCAGTGTCGAAAAACGAACGAGTTAGATGGCTCAAAGAGTAAGAGGATTGCGCGTAACGAAGGAAGAAACATAACGAAACCATCTACAGAAGCAGCTACCAGCTGACCCTCATAGAGCATTCTTCAACGCAACAAGCATCGTTGTACCTGTTTGGAAGGAGCGAGATTTCAAACCAGATGGTCTGACTCCCACAGTTCAAATGTTGTTACCTTCTCAGACAAACGGAAAAACCCTTGCAAACCTTTGAAATAACGTCAGCAATTAAAAACGTCCCTTGTTTTCCGATTTCATTACCTATCGGACATTCCACAATGATATAATTTTACGACCGGCTTTGAACTAAGTCAGACGCTTCTGCAATGAACAGGAAGAAACGTTCAGATGAAAGAGGGGTAGTGACAGTTTGAAAAGGAGTGAAAAATCACATACCACCTGGAGGTTTGATTGGGAGAGACTGTCCTGGAACTGGACGTTGGAAAGTAATCGGGAGTCGTTACTTAGAAGCACGTGTCTTGTAGAGACAAACTGTTGCAGTGGTTGATGTGTGTGGACAACGTTGGATGCTTGGGCGTCTACTGGAATCACCATGGGTGAATCAGAAGGATATGGCCCAGAATCCTGAGAAAGCCCAAAGAATCCATTCTGTGGCACGTTGGACAGAGGTAGTTTGGATATGACCACGTCTGTGGGTGGTGGAGGTACTGGCGGTGGCGGAGATGCAGGTTGCAGGGGTTGTTTTGCTTGCAGTTCCAACTGACGCTTGAAATTCAGTAGCCGTTGGGTTAATTTTGGTGAAAGACTCGGGTTGGTCACAAAGTTGTGCTATTTGTGGAAAGGTCAAAAAGAGAAAAAACATACACAACGAACATTATCAAGCCTATTTCGAAAAAAACACCGTCATATTAATGAGTTTTCAAGTTGATTAAAATATACTAATTACTTGGCGTCAGACGAGTAGTTTTCCTCGTCTGAACTACAAACAATCCCAATTTATTACGTACGAATGCATTGTGCCTACTGACTGGGTTGTATCACTGCAACAGTTACAGACCCACTTAGTTTCTACTAGCACCAACCAGATTCCAAGCAAAAGGTATAACTGTTCGTAACACAAGGGTAGGTAGCAGGTCTTGCTCGCCATTTTGCCTGGTCGATGCGGACGTAGACAGTCTGGATCAACAAAATATCCGTGCTATTTGCGAAAACGACTTGTTATTAGCAGCTACAAGTACAATGCTTTGTGTGTCAAAACCTAAAGGAATTATTGTTGCAAAGAAAAAAGAGGTTAACGGTGAACTTAATTGTGCGTTGCGATTAGTGATGGCCAAAACTGTTCCGTAAATTAATTGAACATGAAGTCGGTAAAGTTAGCGATAGGTATAACAGGCTATGACAAAAACAAGGAACCAATCCAGTCTTCTGATCCGTACCGCTGGTTTTGCCGTTTTTACATTAGTCAGAGACGAACAGAACCGGGAGAAAGAGGAAGTTGACGGAAGCGGCAAAAAGCAGGAAAAGGGAACATCCTGACTGCAAGTAAAGCAAAGCAAAGTTTACCGAAGGTGGTGTATTCTAGAATGGCAGAATATTGGGGTCATTTTTGGAATCCATTGAATGTACCTTGTGACGGAATCAGGCAGAGAGAACATAATACGTGAATGCCGGTATTCCTTGATCCAAATTTTATACGTTTAGGGTGCAGATCAGTCATCAAAGATGTCCAGCGCGATCGCCCGTCAGCAATTCAATTCAATTCACTCTATCAGCTATAAACCGTGTACCATAGGCACACTGGTTCCAGCTGCTACAGTTTCGACCACCGGAAAACGGGAAATTTGGATATAAAAAGCCTTGGAGGCGAAGACATGTTCAGTTTGTTCGGAATTTGGGTAGCTACGCATTGAAGGCAACAGCTCTGATGCACCAGCGCCACTGACTGCGCGATTGAGCCATTTCAGCCAATGTCATTAATCATTAGTGATGTGAATCCCGGAGTTGCCATCCAGGAAGGAGGCAGTTGCCGACCCGACTAAGTTCACTGGTTAGTGTTTTCGTACTTCGTTGCCAGGTTCGCAGCTATGGTGAAACTTCTATTCGTGAAACTAACATAAAACTCAAGACGTAAGCGAAGTGAAATTCACCCAAACATTCTTTTACAATATTATGTAACCGTAAATCAAGTCCAATGTTAAACCCGGTAGAAGTCACCTAACCCATTGGAATTCATATTGTGTTGATTTACTTAACCTAGTTACATTCATTATTATTGCAGAACACCTGCCACCTGTCACTTCAGCTAATGACCACGAATGAAACGTTTTTGTGATAACTTATCAATACCGCGTGTGATGAACACCTAATTGGGAATTTTTCTTGTCTCTGCGGTGGAAAGCACAACTTTCGCCCACAATCTCAACCAGACTTTAAACCCTCCACTTAGAGTTCCTTTCTCTCACAGTTTGGCAAATTACGGTTCAGACTACTATCTGGGAGGTGGCTGGTTTGAAACTCTTGAGTTTCTTGAGATGGTCACTGTCGATGATTCTCAAGAAGAATGAAACAGCTGTATAGTACTTCCCTCCATTTCAGCATAGACCGGCTTTACTTAAAGGACGAAATCTCAACTGAAAGCAAGTGCAATGATCACTTACCCCTAGAACGCAATGCTGAAATCAATTAGGGACAGTTACACATCTGCCAGCCAAAGGGAACGTCGCAGGAGCATTTCCACTACCGAGGTTTCAGAGGCAGGCAGAGGAATTTCATGCAGCATATCAATAACAAAGTTGAAGAGGAAAAGGGAAAGAGGACAGTATTGTCTTACACCACTGGACGTGGTGAACTCGGGAGAAAGTGTGCCGTATACTCGTACGCGCCTACAGAAGTTCGTATACAGTGCCCCTATAAGGGAGAGAAATTTGGAAGGGACACCTTTGATCGCCAGACACTGCCAAAGTTGCTGACGATCGATAGAATCAAAAGAAGCTTTCAAATCCAGAAAAACGACCAACGTGGGACGTCTGAAGGAGTGGCGCTGTTCAGAGATTTGTCTGGTCGACGCATCGTCGTTCCCAATGAACTGAGAGGTTTAGAGCACGTCACTGAAACTCTGAAGTAATACTCCGGTCCCGATCATTCGTAAGCGACTTTTGTTACGTTCCTACAAAAAGTCACGCTTAGGGTGTCACCCAAGAAGCGGGAAAGACGCTGACATAGATCTTGTGCGGATCAGCCATTTGGCAGTTATTCCCAGCAATCTTGACTCACAACATGTTTCGTGCTCTCCATGTGTGCTCCGTTCTGGTTATGCCCCTAATTAAGGATAGCCAACTGAGCCTGGTAAGAACAATGCGCCGTATATTCAAAAAACCAGACGTAGTTGAAAGTGACTGAATTGGATGACAGGATGAGTAGGCTTGCGGCATTTGCAAAATACCAATGAAATGCAATATAAGCGAAGTCAGTATAACTGCGTCTGAAGGATGGATTTCGGCTCGTCTGTACATCCAAGCACTCCATACAGAGCAAGAGAGCAAACGTCCACATAGTTCTCAGGATGTCACAAAACCACCAACATTTCTGTCAGATCCCGAAACGTGCCATTAGCGCCCAAAGCACTGGAACCGTCCGAAAAAAAAAAATTAACAGCAGACGAAGGACCTGAGATGTTCAACTGCTTCTAGTGGATTCAATCCGTGTATCGAGATTATTTGTGACCGTGTGACCACTGTTACACACAAGCTCCAATCTGGGGGCCAAAGCGTGTATCCTCTTGGAATACAAACCGACAACTCAACAAACAAAGATGCTACCAATTCCTGCTAAGCCTACTCTGAAGAACGGGCATGGAAGCGGTTTTCGAGATAGGTTGCGAATTCAGTGGCCAAATTATCGTCACACACAAGTGTATAGTGGTGAAAAACTGGTTCACCACACACCACATCTCATTAGATTATTCTGAGGTCACATTATCTGGTTTGTATGGTGTGGAAATGGTAAGAAGACTTTCTGGTAGCCATCATGTGAAGCATGTACACTACGGCGCAAATGCGAACTCAGAATAACAAGGTCCAAAAACGATTGACAAGGTCGAACATCCACCTAATGAGGTCAATCATATAAGCTACGAACATACCGTGAGCATTGTGGCTGCATCCGGTCTGCGACGCTCATGTTTGATCAGACAACACTTGACAAATGAGTGGAATCGCTGTGACCTGACCAGACAAAGGAGAGAGAGAAACATTTGACGTTTAAAAACGATAGTAAAGAATCTGGCGATTTACACACGGTTGTTGTATTGGAGAACATAGTTTGACCTAGGTAGATCTAACACACACAGAGAGCCGGACCGCATACTCAAGAAATGGACCGAACGCGTTAGCTAATCCTTCTAACTGTACCGTTTCTTACGCGACCAAAGTCAGTTGGTGGTTGGACGTGCTCGGCTTCGCCATCACATAAAGAGCCTGTGATCTATTTTATTATTGGCCTTGATCGAGCTGTAATCGGGCAGACAAAACTCTCTGATAAACATAGATGGCGAGGATAAGACACGTTGCTAACGTCCTCAAGGTGGACGTGAAGGTAACAGGAGGGTCAACTGATTCGGGGAGGCGGGGGGAGCAACAGGACTCACTAAGATGACGTTGAATTTGATGTGAACCGGAGGTGATTCAAAAACCCAGGTATCTCCATCCGGCCAATATATCTCCCCGAAATCACTTAGTGCTTATTCGTGTCGCTCTCATTTTTAAATTTGTCTATCTATATTTTTGCATTTTTATCGCACACCCAAATCTTATGGAAGCGTGATACAGTAAACTTCCTGTATTCTAACTGGCTGATTTATCCTTTACTAGGCCACGCGTCATCGAAGCACTTTCTTCATCGGAATTCGGTTCGTGACAACTGAATGCGGGCCAATACCTGATACTCGGGGATGAAAACAACATTTTCTAATAAACTAGCAAGATCTGTTTGTAAATTCAGCTCATCTGATCAATGAAAAGAGGGCCAATATGTGTCCCCTTTTAGTGTCGACTCCGCTACACCGGAGCGGTTGACTGTGACTTAATAAACCCTAGTTGGGAGTAAATATAAGCCCCTTCTACCTACTACACAAAACACAAGAGCAAACACTGTGTTTCGCCAGCCATGCATATCAACGTAGATTGATAAGCTTGGCGTTTATGATACGAAGCCTTGTGCATCACAGTGTTATGCTCTAAGATACTGTTGAAAAAGCATCAGTTTCAATCAAAGGATCTTATGGGATACCAGAATTACCGATAGAAACCGGAATTGGGCTGCAGTTGAATTTACGCACCAGAGTGAAAGTTGATCCCCTCGGCAAGCTACTCTGAATCGCTTACAACGAGTGACACTCTACAGTCATCAGCATTCATTTCAAACATGCTGAGCACTTGAGATAATGCTTCCTCCATCCGAATAGAGATTCTTCTGTTGTGGATACTTACATAAACTAATAGGTGAAAGTATTTTTATGAGAGAATGGGTAGCCCGTTGGTCCATAGAACGTCTTACTCCCTCATTCGTAATGCTGTCCACACCAGTAAAAATTGTAAGCGTAAAACTTCCATAAGGTCCAGACATAATGAATCGAAATATGAATATCGGGATATCAGTTGTTGACAAATTCGTCAAAACATTGTCCTGATGTCCCATGAGTCAGTAGAAGATAGGGCCACAAGTTTGGGCGCAAATGAATTTCGCGTGAACGCCAAATTTCTCCTAGGCGTAGAAGTACCAGTTGGACTCCCGGATTGGGTTTGGGCTTCCATCTACTTTTACGACATTCTAGCTCTAAGATTCTCCAAGAATCGCCAAAATCAACCACACTTGACCGCTAGAGGATCGATTAAACAGAACATGGTAGGAAAAGCGATCGTACAATGCTATGTAACCCACTTCATGGCATGGGGGCGAGATGGCTCAAATGGTTAGAGCGCGAATTTACTGACCGAAAAGTCCGTGGTTCGAACCCCACCTCTGCCTCTCGACTTTACCTGTCTAGGCTTGGGCAACCTGGCAGTACCCCAGTCCTCGTGCTTCCTTCGGGCGATATGGCAGCTGGGCACCGGAAGGGTGTTACAGCTGAACGATTTTTTTACTTCATGGCATTCTCTGGCGCAGACATTTATTGCTACCCAAAAGCCTCCACTAGAGAGTTACTCCACTAGTTCCAGCACCACCTTGGTCAGACGGAATGCCGATCAAGCTACCAGAGGAAATCTGGAGTGAATATGACAAACGTAATGAAAATCGAAGATCAGATAACCAACACGTTCGTTACAGTCATGATTGAAATGGTGCCATGCCGGATAGAGGTATATGGCGGAGATGTTATTCCGGGGTGGTCGTTCGGAAACATTGGGAAGTAAATAAGCGAAAAGCCAGAACAACTGTTACAGTATCCTTGATGTAACAATTCTGCCGGCTTTGAAAGTGTTCGATGAGATTGTGTATGCGTCTAGAAGAATCTTTCCATAATCCTTATGTGTGCAACATGCATCAAACCATGGTGATTTCATGCTATCTATCCGGGACTACATCATTATGGATTGCAATTGGTCCCGATTTTCAAATGTAAGTACTTGTAGTGGAAGCAGGTGGCGAAAAGTTTGTAAGAACCTTTGCGCAACTGTCGTGCACGACATCATCAACCAAATGACCTACAGGGGCTGTAAACCAATCACTTATTCAAGATTCGTTGTAAGAGGCAGTGGAATGGACTGGTACTAAGACTATCACAAACAACTCCATGGTCATTGCTGCACCCCAAAGACAAAAACTCATGGGGGGGAAACGGGCCGTCTAGTAAAGTGGTAACAACCCACTCACGATATTGAAAAAGAATCAACGTTCCTTGATAGAAGGCTATCGCTGATTTAGCGGCAAATTACCTACAGTGCAAACTCCGACGCATTCGACTGCGAGCTAACAGTTCATGCCACCCAACTAAGGGACGGAACATCCGTCAGTAGTTAATTTCTAATACCATCGGTCTATGCACCAAAATACGACGACTCCGGGCTGCCTGTTCATAAAACATGATAATAAACCAGCAACATGAGTTAGTAAACAAAACTTGTATCGACCAAAATACAACAAAGGCGTAACCGTAACGTAATTCAACGGAAGAAAAAAGTGGAACTAGAAAATAGCATGAATCATGAATTGTTGCCGCTGTTGGCCCTTCTGTGGCAACATGGCAGCATGGACCGTTGGCATTTGTTAAGAGGCCAGAAGACTTGGTTCACACACTCACGACCCTAAATGAAGTCCACTTGGCCACGTTAGACGTCGGAGTCTGTCTTGACAGGGTGTTTGATCATTGCTGAATGCCTACATGGCGATAAGTTACACGTTTTGTTCTAAAGTAGTTCAAATGGCTGAACTCTATTCTGACCTGATTGTGCGAAGGTTTGGGAGTCGGAGTCCTATAATTCAGTCGAGAAAGCTTCATTCTTCCCCCAACTGACCCATACTCATGGCTACCACGTGTTTCTTTTTGTCTCAAAGTAAAGCAGCTCTCCAATGTGACCAAATGGATATGCCAAATGAATATGCATCACCACTACATAGTGTAGTTGATAGAGGACACTCCGCTCCTACTGGCTTGATTGACACCTTCATTGTGTAGGATAGTCACTTTCAAAGTGACTATTGTTCGTCAACAGAAATTTCATTCAGTAGCTCTATAGGTAGGGAACTGATAAGTATTAATTGAAGAGAATATTGGTAGCTCAGGGTGTAAGGATGGCCGTTGATTTGAGGTTGGAAGGAGACTTTCAACCTCAACGCAGTTCCACTCACAACACATTATTGACATCAACCCGACGGGTGATGAAACGTTTGCAACCAAATTGTCCAGCTCAGCCATCACTAGATGAGCAGATTTAGTTTGTAGACATTAGCTGCTTCCAACCTCCTAAAGCACATTGCAGAATTCCTGTCCAAAAGCCGTCCTTCACATCACCTTGTGAGAAACAATCCGCAATACCCGATAATTAGCAGACTGATGTGAGGCTGAGTAAACAAACAAGACGGACTTCTCTTCCTTCTGGACAGCGTGATCTGGCTGAGCCAAAGTTCGATTAGAAGATCACCTCCCTAATCCAAAGTGTAAGAAAAATGGCTTCAAAAGAGAATGGTTTGCTTGCCAAAGATTGCATATCCGTGGATAACAGGTTAGTCAAAGCTGGAACTGAAGCTGTCACTTGGTTGGATCAACCAGTGAAAGCAATACCAAAAACGAGCCCTCGGTTTGATGGCTGGCGCAGATTTGAGCAAATAGAGCAGAAACGTAATAGTGCCTGGAGGGCTCAGTTCGAAGCGATCAGCCGTGTACAACGTTGGGTGGAAGTGATGCATAAAATGCATGGTCAAATAGCGAAAAACACTGCTGTTATCCATGCTTTATGGTATGTCTCGATGCGACACACCGCCTGTCCCGTTAAGTTGATCGAAACCAGGTCTGTGTGAGGTCAATACGCTGTGCACATTGGTGAAAAACGTGACAAGCTGGAAAACGATAATAAATTGCTTCGAAAGTATTTGACATTGGAACAAACGGCAAACACACCATTTGTGACGATCCTGAAGACTGGGAGATCGATAGTTTCGAGATCCGAGGATTTGAAGTGCCCTGTGGAGGAATTCAGGGGAAAGAAATGGCGCTATACTGGAGACACCTGACACAGCAGATTGAGGAATAGAAGGGATTTTTAAACGCAAAAAAAAACACCGAGTCAAAACGTTGCACGTAAATCGTATCAGAAACTTTGGTTGCCTTGATCAACAGACAATCCAGTACCGGAGGTCAGTAACCTGAATAAGCCACAGCATGATCTGGTTTCACTTTCATTTCAAAAGCATCTCACCTCACGGCTCCCTCCGCAGAAAAGTAACTTTTGGTGTATGGTTCGTGGGATGCATCGCTTGGCTCAAACAAGCAGGTAAGAAAATGATATACTCTTTCAGTAAGGGACCACCAAATAACACGAAAGGATCCCGATTTGATGAGCTCCTCCGGACAAAGCTACAAAGAGTTGGAGTGCAAGCACCAAATGTCGAAAATCTTCACTGAACAATGTCCCAGTGAAACAGGCTTAGTTGAGGGACCGAACAACACAAAACCGCTAGTTGAGTGTTGAGTGGTGTTACCTACCCAGGTGAGAGCACAAAGCGCCAGCAGCCTACTCCAAGGTGGAGCGAACATTCGGGATCTTGGCAACTAAAAACAGCCTAAAGTTCGTCGCTTAAAATAGAACATCCTAATGTGCCCTTCTCGTACGGAACGCTTATTAGGTCGTTTATGTTTTTTGTCAACTGAACGAACCGTCACCCGCAAATGGAACATCTGAGCAAGGAGAGACGCCAACGTACAATACTTTTGTGGCACTTAACTATAATAAGCGGTCACGGGAATAAATAACACGGCAAAAAAGGTCACGTCCGGACGTTCACCAGGATTGCCAACGGGCGGAAAACAGGACTGATCAATTGACGTGAAATCACACTGAACCTATCGCGACAATGGTCAAAATGAGATCTTCTGTAATTACAGTGTCTGTAAAAAGACAGAGTTCAACAGCCGGTTTGTGATATGCCCCTTGGGTTTCCGAAAACCGATCAGAAAGGACTCGCTTCGCTCCAGGGAAATCTCGATTTATTAATGCGAAACCATATAGATTTATTAGGCTACAAACAGCAACGTCTTTGCGCATTCCACTGAATGTTCAGATTTGTTCGCCAGTGAATGGTTCACTACTTTATTGACTTGGTGGTACTTGCAGTCGGTCAGTTTTTGAAGTACTGAACGTCGCTTAATGGATATTCGAAGTCCAAGTTCATCTTTAGTAAAGACTAAGTTGATTGACTAGAGGACGTCCCGTTCGTAACACTAGTGATCCGCAGTTTGTCAACTTGCTGAGCGCTAGTCTCATCTTAGGCTCTGTGTGCCTACGGTGCCGGAAAAAAAGTAAAATTGAGACCAAAAACCAATGGAAAGGACAAAAGTTAGACCGTGCATCGATAGCAGAACGCACATGGTCCCTTCTACTCCATGTATTAACACAACTGTCGGAGAATGATGCACCAATTTTCACACGGAGTTGCCGTGAGCAGCGGTAAAGGTGAAATCATGTATTCGATAAAATGTTGGTTGGCCGTTAAAATTATCGTTGATTGAGAAGCGTAAATGACAAAACAAAGAGTACGAAGCAGTGACTCACTTTCTAGGGTCGAGGTCAAACATTGGTGGTTGCAACTCCGCATATTCGATAGCGGTGATCCCAACACCCCAAACGTCACATTTGCCATCGTACCCAGCCCCGCGAGACTCAATGGAAGCAACTTCAGGAGCCATCCTTCGAAAAAGAAAAAATAGGCGGCACAAATAAAAAGTTTGAAAATCAACACGCACCAACTAGACAAGATCGTACAAAATTAAATATCAGAAATGTATGCAGATCGAGCAAATAGAATAACACACATAGAAGTAGTATAGAGCTCCCACGCTGATAAACTGAAAGGCGAGGACTGCGAAATGTAAATGGCTATGTAACGATCACCAGAGAAAAAGAAACTCAGGTCATTGATTAGGCGGCGTTTTCCGAATACACTGTCTCCAGACGATTTCTCCAATAGCTGTATGAAAACATTTCGAAGTGTACCTCTGGAGCCTTTCACGCAAGACCGATGTTTCTGTGACCACAATGTGGTCCCTGATAGGAAAGCGACCAGAATTCGAGACAAGTGGGGTTGTGATCGTGAGAATGAATTGAGATATATCGGTGGTGCTTGTGTGATGTTAAGTAATCTGGTTAAGAAGATATATAGAGGACGTATGTTCTGTAACAGCAACCAAAAACTCCATCTTCGGGAATAATTATTCGACCAGATTGATGATTACAACTACTGAACTTGGAAAGCAAGCTTGGTCTCAGCAAACGAGTACTCAGCTATCGATTTTCGCAGTTCACTAGGGAAGGAATGGGGAGTGCCCAGTGCTGTTTACTCCCCCAGCGCAAAGTGTATGGTGCTAGTGGTATAGACTGCAGCAAAGATGTCAGTAATATCAGGGTAAACTGGGTAGGGGTTATGAGAATGAAAAAATCATGGCGATAAAATTATCGGCGATAGGGGGACCAAAACTTAACATGTGTCTCACAGGGACCGACACACAATTATGCGGAGGTTGGTACAACGACAGGCCCTGGTTGCATGGACGTCTCGGTGGTATCCAAGCACAACACTGGATTACGAACGTTCGCGATCAGACGCTCTGATAGATTTGCAGGAGCGGTCTCATAGGTATAGCACGGAACCAGAGTTCATAAAACGCCTCTGTTTCGAAGTAGACTGTTTCCGATCAGGCTACAATTCGGGCTGTTTTGTTGTACGGATGTGAAACGTAGACTCTTCGAGCAGCGGAACTGAGACGTGTCCACAACTGTTGTCTCAGAACCATAGGCTTGTGCCGGAAAATCCGCAACAGGACAATCAGAAAGCAAGCGTTAGGTTGTTCAACATGTACTTCCTGCACCAAAAGCTGCTGCCATTAGTCCATGTATTGTGCATGCCGAAGCATCGCTTATCAAAAAGAATGCTGTTTTCCGTGTCCAATTACGAATGGAGAAAGGAGAGAAGTGACCAACCTTTGATGTGATAAAAGGGCATGAAATTGATTATGCGTACTGTCCGTGTAACTCGCCTTCCAGGATGGGGACCACGTGATCCGAATTGTGTCTGGTTGAACAGGCTGCAAGATATGGACTGCTAATAGATGTCAGTGGTGTTCTTGTTGTCAGTTGCTATTCCGATTGCGTGAACAAGTGTCTAGAGGTGGAGGTACTTCTGAATGATTTTGATAAGCTAACACTATCTTCCCCATCCACTTCTGTTACTTTCCTTGTAATAATGCTTTCAAATAAATTATGGTTGTATGGCAGTGAAACATCCCCGTGTTGTACACTTATGTTGTGCTGTTGACGATGATGGTGATGTTTCTACCCCTCAGCGATGGGCGCGGTGTTATAAGCCAAAAAACAACAAGGGCGAACAAGAATAAATAAAACTGGTAAACTAGTAAGAAGGATCCTTCCGAAGAAAGGTCACCAGACAAAAATAGTGCTCCTCATCAACCATGACACTTTAGTCAATATGCAATCCCTCGTAGTGGTCTTACTTTGGAGGGAATTTCGTAGTTGAAATGACAATTTCGTTGGCTGGACTAATTGTTTCAGTCACGTAGCGGCGGTAGAAAAAAAACACAGTGGACCATTCTTTAAAGATGACTCTCCGCAAACCAGAAAATCTGCAGAGCATGTGGCTGTGGAAGACACTAATGAAACCGCCACATGATTCACTCCACAGGCATGCGTAAACGGAACAACAAATCACGTGATCTGTCTGGCCTGACTTAAGGAGGCTCAAAGGAAATTCGGTTGCTTCGGGCATCGATAAGATGTATGATCGCGAGGCAAAAAAAACGCCCAGTGGTGGAAAGAATCTTGCATGTATTGTGGCGCATGTAACCTACAGATCCAAACGATAATGTTCGTGAATGTAGGGCGCAGATGACGAATTTCTAGGACTGACAGTAGTGGGAATTTGTCAAAAAATCGCAAAACCAATAGTTAACGTAACTGCAATAAGCAATATCGAGGGTGTCGTCTCTCTAGACGTAGCAACAATGTACTAAGAGGATGTATGCATAGACCCACTACCAAAAGTGAAATGAAACAAACATTGGGACTCACCAGTACGGCGTGCCAATTAAGGTAGTCCGTTTCCCAATGGTGTTGTTCAGCTGTGCAGCGACCCCAAAATCAGCTAAAGATTGGGGAAAATGGATAAGAAGGCAGGAATACAAACACTCGAATAATCCAAATCACTTACCTACTTTGACACGCCCGTCATCCGTGAGTAAAATATTGGCACCCTAAAAGCATGGAAATCAGGCTAGCCAAATGCAAATGACACCTTGATGTCACGATGGATTCGTCCTCTTTCATGCATAAAACTGAGGCCTTGTAGTGTTTCACGGGAGACAAAAGCAATGCAATCCTCTTCCAAGGGTTTCCGTGTATCTGATTAGGACGGACAATTTCGCCGGTACGTCAGAAAAGAACTTACACAAATAAATGTCTTGCATAGATTGTCCCCCACAATATTCCATACAGATCCACAGTTTGTTGTTTCTAGAAAGAGGACACATTTCAGTCAAAGGGTGGAGAAGCCTACCGCAAGTAGCTTCCATAAAACTGCACGATATTCGGATGTCGGCACTCTCTGAGGGTGTGAATTTCTTGGCATATGGATCGGATGTCATCTTTCAGGTCAATTTTCATTATCTTGACGGCCACCGGCTCCATTGTCTTCCTGTGGATAGCCTGAATTTGGGGAGAAGAAACGAAAAAAGATATCGAAATCACATCTCAGGAAAACCGGCGGGCACCACGAAGATGCAACAGGTAAGCGCTTGAGGGGAAAATAGGATACTGCTACATGGAGGTACTGTAATTGCTATTCAGCGTTGGCCAACCACTTGTGTGCGACCTTATGATGATGATCACTCATCAACGAGTCGTTTGCGATGTTCACTGCTCAAATGTTCTCGGTCACCATTCCCTCATTGTGTTGGAAATTGAACAGCACAAAGACATTCTCTATAAAAGTACCTATTGTGGTAGAAACAAGACCAAATCATAGGAAGCAAACAAAGACGAAAATGTATCGCTGACAAATCCATATCAGGGCATTCGAGCGTAAAACAAACTTGTTTTGTCTGGAAGACAGAAATACAGTGATGTTGGGTTTTCTGAAAGCAGTCAAAGGGTACTCGAAGCCCCATCCAAATCACCAAATAACCGACAAATAAGGTTTCCACTAAGTGTTTATCAGTATATAGTGCCCAGTATACTCCCTTCTGGACATGCTGGGATATTTCGTTCTTTTAAAACATACCTGTCATGGAGCCGAAATGCTACCAGAACTACCATATCTACACAAGGCGAATCGAGTGGTCACAGGCACGAATAGATTGTTGAGTATTCCTAAACAACAGACTGCATATTCACTTTCAAGTATTATCTTGCTAACATAAAAGACAAGAGTGACCAAATACAATCCGAATGTGGTGTTTAGATTAAGGTAGCTGTCGGTCGGGTCGACAGCCCTGTGACACGGAATCATATTTTCAGATGCATAATAGACTAGGAGCCCTGGGTAAAACTGCACTGTCAAGGGGCGCGAAGCTTCCAACTAATATAACCGTAAGGGTAGTGAGTTAGTCACTTGCAAGACTTCTATTGTGCGTTCTCCAACTACTCAGAGCGCTTTGGTGTTAATTGATAAAAAGCATAAAGGTATTCGGCACGTCTTCAAAATGTCAAGTACAGGTACAAACGGAATGAGCTAAAATTCAGTCCTGGGCTCTAGTAGGTGTGGTTGAACTTTATCATTCAAGGTCGACCAAATCCCTCGATATCATCTAGTAGCTATGGGTAGGACAAAATAGAATGGTACGACGGTTTACATGCGTTGATTTTTGTTCAGTGACTCCCCTCGTCCGCAGGTCCCATTGGTAACTGATTAAATCCCAATGAGAGAGAGACTCTCAAGAGAAGTCAGCAGTTGCTACCACCGGGCTATCTAATACTGTTCAGCTGTAACACCCTTTCGGTGCCCAGCTGCCATGCCATCCGAGGGAAGCACGAGGGCTGGGATACTGCCAGGTTGCCCAAGACTAGACAAGGGAAGTCGAGAGGCAGAGGTCGGCTTCGAACCACGGGCCCTTCGGTCAGTAAATTCGCGCTCTAACCACTTGGGCCATCTTGCCCCCTCCAATAGAAAAATAAAATAAATGGAAGACCGACCAGTGTTATACGGATCGTAATTGGCTCCGCAAAAGCTCCGCAAAAGCTCCGCAAAAGCTCCGCAAAAGCACAAGTAGTGGTGAAAGTACCGCTCACGCCGAATCCACGAGTTTACGTGACAACGCAGAAGAGCCATATAGCCTCTTACCTCCCGCCATTCCCTACAGACAACGTACCTTCGGCTGTCTCAGCTGCTGAGCTGTCCGAATTTTATGACTAGCCGTTAGGTATTACACAATAAGAACCGCATCCAGTGCAACTCCTGTATGCAACGGTATAACTTCCGTGCATTATCCTCTGCATTATTGAACACGGCGAGGTTATTAAGTACGAGTACGACTCCCTCAAAAGCATCATCAGTGTTAACACTGATGCTTCACTGCCGTACAACCAAAAATTCCATCTAATTATTTTTAAAGCCTCAGAATTAAGAGAAAAGAATGAGGCAGGGAGGCGATCTGAAGCTGGCATATCATTGGCGTTCTCCGGTGTCTACAATTCCCAGATTTCAATAAGAAATTCCGGAACGCCACTGATATCGATCAGCCGCCATTTCATGCAATGTCTTCAGTTCGAACCTTTGCCTCTCGACTTTCCCTGTCTAAGACTGGGCAACCTGGCAGCATCCCAGCCCTCGTGCTTCCTCCTGGTGGCATGGCAGCTAAGCATCGAAAGGGTGCTACAGCTGAATGATGATGATGATGATGAATGTCTTCAGTCAAGCACAGGTGGAGTCACAGGGACACTATCCTGGAAGAAGTATTGCACTAACAAAATCAAACCGTCACGAAGAAACTGGACCTTACCGTGGTGTGACGGTTTGCGCACCTCAGCGACCCATTGAGCTATACTGAGGGGTCTCCCCGCGACACTCACAGCCTCTCATACCAGGTTGGTCAATGGTCAAGCACAGTGATTGAGCTAACCGCCCCATCAGTCTCTGCCCGCTTCCGGCTACGCACCTCTGGTGATCCAGAGACGGCGGGATGTGCAGGGGTTGGTATAGCCCTAAGTCACCGGGCGGAAGTATGCTTGCTTGACTGGATACCTGTTGATAGTCGCCTCTATGCGGTTCGTCTGGCAACGTCTGTGAAGGAGCGTAGTACGTGTGCACGGCAATGACCGATGTCTGTTGACCGTGTCTGCCTACGCCCCAACTGACTGTAGCTCCGACGCTGTCAAAGACAAGTTTTATGACGTTCTGAATGCCCTGCTGCGGCGAGCTAAAAGCTCAGACATGGTGGTGGTTTCTGGAGATTTGAATGCACAAGTGGGCAGGCTTAGCGTATCTGAGACTCAATTAGGAGGTCGACATGGATTGGACTCGGCACGTACGGACAATAGTGGACGATTACTTCAGCTGTGTGCTGATCGCAGGCTGTTTTTATGCAGTACTAACTTCCGAAATAGCCGAAGTCGTCTGGCCACATGGTGTCCTCAAACGACACGCCGGCCATAAACTCAAATCGACCACATTGCCATCAGTTACCCATGGAGCGGATCAATAACTGACTGCCGGTCGTTTTGGAACACATTTGTGGATTCCGACCACGCGCTCGTCCCGAGTCGCTTCTCCCTACGTCTTTCAGGACCGCGTAAGGTGTGGACAAATCGCTTGGCAACTGAGAGAGTGGCAGATCCCGATGTTAGACGAACTTACCAGAATCGTCTTCTAGAGTCTCTTCCAAATGCTCCACCATCAGATGTTAACGCATACTGGGACGAGATTTCCACATCTTTGCATAGTGCTGGGAATTTTGCCCGTGGCACGGCACCACCAGGCGCATTCAAGCACTGGATATCAGACCGAACGGTGGCACTGCTTAAATCTCGGAGAAATATCCCAGCCGGCGCGAAACATAACTTGAGGCGACGAGGTATAGGCACCTCGGAATGATTTTAGTAAACCAGCACTAAGTCCCTTCCTCGTTCACCTTTATTCTTTTCTTCACAATAAGGCTTTCAAATAAATCATGTTTGTACGGCAGTGAAGCATCGGTTTGAACAGTGATGTCATGCTGTCGATGATGATGATGATGAACAACAGCAAAATTCTTCGTAATATGTTTGAAATCGTTCCGGCAAGTTATACGTTGTCCGCCACTCTGAGGGACTCAAGCGAAAAACTCCTCTCGGTAGACGATGCTTCGGCATGCGTGGAATATGGCCGAGCCATTGTAGTCGACGGTGCTGAATGTTTTCCGCGATTTAACTAGCTGCTGCACAACCAAAAACCCGTTTTCTAATCACCTCCTTACTGATTTGTTGACGCCATCCGATATCAGGAACGCTTTTGAGGCAACGGTGGCCAAAAACCCGAAGACCCCTCACATCATCTGTCCGCAAAGGTCACGCCTCACAGCCATATAACAACACAGCCCTTACTGTAGCCTGGTAAACGCAACTCTTGAGACCAATTGATATGCTTTTTTTGAGGCCACAAGTGACGCAAATTAGCATACGTGATTCGGGACTTGTGCACCGATTTCATCAAACTTCCGTCAGAACTAATACAACTACCGAGGTATGTTAAGTTCTCCACAACCTCCAGCGATTCTCTTTGGAGTGTAAGGGCTATATTCTGAAGCATGCGTTTGCACTTTGAAGGTGCAAGGCGCATGCCGAAAGATGGTATGATGGTGGTCAGTCTACTCAATAGGGCTTGTGCTTCGCCTTGATCTTCAAAGATGATGATAATGTTGTCTGCGTACTCCGCATCGACAAGGTTCTCACCAGCAACAATTGGAGCACCGGGGTTTTGAAGTTGCTCCAGCGTTCGCCTCATTATTTCATCAACGCTGAAGTTTAACAAGAACGGACAGAGTGAATATTCTTGTCGGACACCACGCCCAGAAGCAGGTGATTATAGAGACCAGATTACGTTTGCAAACTTCTGGGGTATACCCTGTTGAGCAAGTGTGAGTAACAGCACTGACCGATCGACTATCGACCGTACCCTTGAAGTAGAGGAACAACAAGATTGTGGGTCCTCCGTACATGTGACGATACCCTGTGAAGATGTGGTCAATGCAGCCTCTACCCCGTCGAAATCCCGCTTGATTCTCATCATCAAACACAGCCGTACAACCATAAAGTTTGTCTAATTTCGTATATATATATTAAAAGCCCTAGAGTGAAAAGAGAAAACGAGTGGATGTGGGAGGGGACCTACTGCTGGCTTATGTCAAGCATTCTGAGGTGCCTACACCTCCAACCATTCAATCAGACAATCTGGAAAGAAACTGACAGCATGAACGCCACTGACATCGATTAGCCGCCATTTCTTGCAACGTCTCCAGCCAAGCACAGGCGGGGTCACGGGGACCCCATCCTGGAAGGCGTACAACACCAACAACACCCAAACTCTTCGTGATCTCTTTCACGCCTTTCTGCCAAGTCATGCGCTGTCCACCTCGCGGTTTGCGCCATTCTGAAGGAGGCACGGAGAACAACACTCGTCTCGGTAGACGGTGTTTCGGCATGCGTAGCACATGACCGAGCCATCGTAGTCGGTGGTGCTGGATGATTTCCCCAATTGATGTACCTGCAGCACAACCAAATACCCGTTTTCTAATCACCTCGTGACTAACACGCTGACGCCATCCAAAACCAGCCACGCTTCTGAGGCATCGGTGGTCGAAAACCTGGAGACGCCTCACATCATCTGTCCGTAGAGGCCATGTCTCGCACCCATACAACAATACAGCCCTTACTGTAGCCTGGTACACACGACCCTTAAGATCTAGTGAGATGCCTTTTTGACGCCACAAGTGACGCAAATTAGCAAACGTGATTCGAGCCTTTGAGATTCTTGCACTGACTTCACCAGACACACTTCCGTCAGAGCTAATACAACTACCGAGGTATGTAAAGTTTTCCACAATCTCCAGTGATTCTCCTTGAATTTTAAGGGATATGTCCGGAGACTGCACGTTCTGAAGCATGACTTTGCACTTTGAAGGTGCAAGGCGCATGCCAAAAGATGGTATGATGGTGGTCAGTCTGTTCAACAGGGCTTGTGCTTCACTTTCGTCTTCAAAGATGAGGGCGATATCATCTGCGTACTCCAGATCGACAAGGCTCTCACCAGCAACGATTTGAACACCGGGGTTTTGAAGACCTTCCAGCGTTCGCCTCATTATTTCATCAATGACGAAGTTGAACAAGAATGGAGAGAGTGGACATCCTTGTCTGACACCACTTTTTGTAGGGAAGCTTTTGGAGAGCTCGCCATACACTCTCACCCGCCCAGAAGTATGTGAATATAGGGATCGGATTATGTTTACAAACTTCTGGGGCATACCCTGTTGAGCAAGTATATTTAACAGCACTGACCGATCGACAGAATCAAACGCACCCTTGAAGTCAAGGAACACCAAGATTGTGGGTCTTCTGTACATGTGGCGTTGCTCTAACACCCGACGGAGTGTGAAGATGTGGTCAATGCAGCCTCTACCCCGTCGAAATCCCGCTTGATTCTCACGAGTCAGGGTTTCGCGTGCCATCATAAGACGACAAAGAATCAGTGATGCCAGAAGCCTTGTCACAACAGGAGTCAAACTAACACCTCTGTGATTAATACATTCACTGCGAATACTCTTCTTGAAAATGGGCATTATTATCGATTCGCCCCAGTCGTCCGGGACGGTCTATTTCTCCCGGATAGACCCAAACAGGCTAGACAGGCACTGACAAAGGAATTCATCACCATCCTTGAACAGAGCAGGTGGAAGGTCGTTAGGGCCAGAAGCACTATGAGGCTTGGGTAGAGATATACATTCGGACACTTCTGAGTTTGATAGGCGACTCCATATTCACAGTCCACCTTGCTGTTGAAGGCAAGGATTCCTGAGTGGATGTAACAGGTGGCCAACTGAATTGTTCAAAGCACCGTGCCCACCGGTCCAAACGTTCTCCTTTGCCAGATATCAGAAAGCTACTCTGGTCGCTGATAGTTTCGCTGACAAGAAGCTTCTGGAGACCAGTCGAACGAATCAAGTGAAGCAGCCTGCGAGCGTTTCCCGCATTTTTTTGCAACTTTCATTGCTTTGGCCTTTCGGATCCATCAAGCTTCGCAGTCTGCACAGACACTCAGTATAACCTGGCGTCGAATGATGCGTCGGGTTGAGTTGTGATTGTAGCCAGGGGAATCTATAACTTGGCCTAGAGCAAAGACGTGGCGTAGCTGAGATCCAATGTGTGGATCAGGGTGGCTGGGTTGTAAGACAAAGGGAAGTTCCGGCTGAGTGGCGCTTTGTATATCTGTTGCCAGTGGGGGTTCACATCCGACGCACAGAGGCAACTATCAACGGGTATCCAATCAAGCAGAGACGCTTCCGCTCGTTCGCTCAATACAATAACCACCCCAGCATACCCAGCTGCAGCGGCCTCTGCATCACTAGAGGTGCGCAGCCGGAACCTAGAAGAGAGCGAGGGGCAGTCAGTTCAACTACATTACTTGCGTCCTACGTCCTTGTTTCTGACAGGCAACATACATCAATGCAGAGGGAATCCAGCGTACGAGCAAGAGCCACCTGTTGACCTGCTTGCTTCAGTGAACGAACACTAAAGGTGGCTAAGTAGACAGGCTTTCGGGGTTTGAAAACAGACTTCGAAGTGTTTAGGGATGTAACGGAACTCGGATATACACAACCTGCGGCTAAGTGTGATGTAGGGCGGGCAAACCGATCAGTCCTAGAGCTGGGACCTGCGGAGAAAGTATTAAAATTGGGGCGGGGGAGGGTGGAAGACGGAAAACGTGAAAGTGTAAGAAGGGAGACATCAGCAGTAGCATGTTTTCGCTTACCCGCCCTGCTGTATGCAGCAAGGCGACCCGGCTGATGGCACCACGCGACGGTCGATGTGACATGAGAGTACTGTTATCTTTTAATGTCATGGTTGTACGAGGGCTGGGATACTGCCAGGGCGCCCACACCTAGACAGGAGGACAACTAGAGTCCTCAACCAAAGCCTGATCGCAAGGCAGCGGTGTTGGGCTGGAAATGCAAGTACATTACCATTTTTCCCGTCGCCATACATGCTCCAAAACCCAACCTGTCGGGCCAGGAGACTGTGTTCGTCAGACCTCTACCCATGGACCAACCTGGTATCAGACACACTGCGAGTGACACACGGACACCCCCAGTATAGCTCAATGAGTCGCCGAGATACACAAACCGCCACACAACGGTAAGGTCCAGTCTCTTCGTGACGGGAATCGTTACTGAAGTCGGACACAGAAACAGCAGCTGAGCGTGATGCATTGTGAACAACGCGGCAATTCTTAGTGGCGAGACCTTCGGAACAAGTATTCAAATTGGGGTGGAGTAGGGTAGAAGAGAGAATACGTGAGCGCGTAAGATCGAAAGCGTCAGCAATAGGATGTTTTCGTTTACCTACTCTCCTGTACACAGCAAGACTATCCGGCTGGTGATACCACACAAGGATCGATGTGGCCTGACAGTATTGTTATTTGCAGGTGTCATGGCTTTACTCGAGCTGGAATACTGCCAGGGCACCCGCCCCTAGACAGGAGGACGACTAGGGTCCTCGACCAAAGCATTTGGCTCAAAATCCTAATCGCAAGGCAACAGCGTTTACCGGGATATGCAGGTGCATTGCAATTTTTGTAGAACAACTCGCCACGCATGTTCCAACCCGCAAACTGGAGGGGCAGGAAACTGTGTGGGTCGGACATCTACCCTGTTAGGACAGTCAGATCCTAACGAACAATTCTACCCTTTGTAATACTTCACTGAGATTTCTCTGAGATTTCACTGAGATTTCTCTTTATTTTAGCCAACTGAGTCACAGCGCTGTTTCTTCCATCGGTTCATCTGCAATATAGTCGATCTTAATCTGATGTCCTTTGTCTTCTTCCTTGAGTTTTTTTTCCACTCAAGTAACTAGACTATCAAGGTAAACAAAGCTCCTAAATCGCCCACGTAGCTGACAGACACAACATGACCATCGACCTAACTGGTATGAGACTGTTGAAGGCCACAGACACAACCTAGTGATGCTCAATGGGTCAAGGAGGCTCACAAACCGTCCAGTCCCTCAACAAAACCCTAAAAGTCGATGCTGTGCATATCGGATTATATGGCGAGGATTCAAAATCAAAATCACCGACTGCCCCAAGAGTCAGGATTTCGAGTCGGGGCTCAAGCTGGGGTAACAAGCACAAACAAAGCTCTCCAAGGCCGGAAAATATGGGAAATGCCATGCATCCTCACAACTCTTTGTTCACGGAGTCTTCTCCTCGACTACATCCTAACTCACATTCACCTATTCGCCAGTCATTTGACTTTCACCTCTAACTGAAACCTCAATTCTAACTAAATACGAACTAGTCTCAGAAAAGCCTCAGAATTCTGGGGATCTGTTCTGCTTGGCAGATTCCAATGTCCCTGTTCGTTGTCGATAACTAGATAAACACCTCGCGTGAGTAAACAGTGAACCCACATGGATCACGAAGCAATAGACACTGCACATTACTGAGACAGAGCAGTTAGTGATGCATGAGACCATTCTAGCAGCAAAAGAATATGCCAGCCCATCACAAATCCTTCAAACACCAAACATGGACGAGCCTACTTACAAAGAAGCAAATGTGAAGCGAAAGCTTATGCGGCATCACTAAAGTGGGTGAGGTGGGTACGGTTGAGTCCTGTAATACATTACTTCTAGTCTTAACCAAGTTGAGCCGAAGGGATTGTGTTCAAATTCCTCAGGCTAGCTCTGGTCCAGGATATATCGGCCATATCTCTACTTTGAGACAACTTCTTGAACAGCGCCACTCCTCCAGACGTCCCACGTTGGTCGTTTATCTTGATTTGAAAACTGCTGTTGATTCTGTCGATCGTCAAAAACTTTGGCAGTGTCTGGCGACCAAAGGTGCCCTTCCAAATTTCGCTCCCTTATGAGGGCACCGTGTGCGAACTCCTGTGGGCGCGTACGAGTATACGGAAAGCTTTCGTTTGAGTTCATTGCATCTGGTGGTGTGAGACAAGGCTTCCCTCTCTCGCATTTCCTCTTCAAATTTGCTACTGATATGCTGCTTGAAGTTTCTCTGCCTGTCTCTGAAACCCCGAGGGTCGACGTTTTTCCGGGACGCTCACTCACAGACACTGAGTATGCGAAAGATATTGCTCTCCTTGGTTCGGTGTAGGGCACGGCTGCCAACTATCACCAATACACCACTACTGACTGGTAACTTGTACGGGCGTTGAAGGGATACCCTGGCGACCAGTTAGGTCCAGAGACCTGGGAAGTTATACCAATAATAAAATCCGATATTGTCTTGACCTATCACGCCTTTCTCATCTAGTTCAATGAGCTCACCAATGGTCGGGGCACCTGTAGCGTAGGGACGGTGCTGAAAACGCCAAAACAAACCTATCCCTACAACACACCAAGCGTGGCACTGCCGCCTTGGAGAACTGAAAACCTGGTTCATTACGGTCAAGAGAAATATGTAAAATGTCGTCCAGTTGTAACACCTTTCCGGCGCCTAGCCGACACGCCATTCGAAGGAATCACGAAGTCTGAGATACTGTAAAATTGCCCAATCCTAAACAAGAGCAGCCGCGATGCTGCGGCTGGGTTCGAACCACGGACTTCCGGTACAACTTACAACTATGCAACTGTGCAACTTACACACTATGTCTCGAGCTCAGTCTCCACGTGGCCCACGGAGTCCCTCATTGCAGCCGAGATTAAAATGGGACTTGTGCAGATCTGGCAGCCGCTCGCCGTACCTAGGCGGCGTGTAACGGAAAATCTTCGAAGACGGTTAATTCTATCTTAGATGGCCCTTCAAAGTCAAAGCAAGTAACCCGTTTCGGTAGGTGCCGTTCGAGAAGCTGCTTTTTGTAATAAAACGTAGTGGACACTGTCAATGCCTCTGGATTAGCGTTAATATAAACAATAACTGTGTATTTCCGTGGCTATGATCAACCGAACAAAAATGGGGAATAGTCAAACGGGCGAACGGGTACGTTACAAAAGTAATACCTTGAATACATCTCCATAGGTACCGCTGCCGATGCAAGCCAATACTTTATACTCCTCCTTCGGGTCATTTTGCTTCACAAACCGTTTAAGATATTCGAGCTTGGGATGACTCATATAAGGCGGAAGGACAGCATCGAAGGTAGCTTGAGGCTCGACTACATAAAACAGGGTGTCTTAAATGCCGAAGCCTCATTGGTCGAATTTTCGGCCCTCTGCTGTAGGATGAGGTCAATGAGTTCAGTAGGTTTGATGGATTCAGGTGCACAAACGAGTGGGAACTGGAACACTCGTAAGCTCGTATCGGCGAATGTACGTTCCACATACAGCTCCGGAGTGAACATCTGAAAATAAGGGAATAGGCTGTCCTTCATCATTTGTATCTTCGGGTAAGTGTGGATTGGTAGAACATAACATTTGATGGATTCATTAAGTGTGTACTCAACGATTCAGAAGGGCCGCAATGCCTGATCGCATTCTGCTAGTCTTTATACTTAGCTGCGCAGCACGTCCAAACTCGGCTTCGTTTTTCGCTCTCTTCCCTGGCGTAACTCACGGTTTTGTTCTTGTCGTTCAGCGTCTGCCATAAACCTGTGTAGCTATCCCTTCACCCACACACTTGACTGTTCAGCTCACAGTCGTCCACTGGATCACGAGACTCGGCTTTTTTCTACACTCACAAACTATGTCACACAAAGCTGACTCAGCTGACATTGACTCTCTACCGTGTAGTGAGCGTAGCAACATGTCATGTGCCTACGTACACGCAAACTTACTTACGTATTGGAAAGCCGAGCACAATCAAGACACCCAGACCCGCGCGCTTACATGGAACAGGGATTCAACCGCTCTCCATAAGTCCATGGACAATTATGGAACACGTGTAGCAGCTATACTGGGAGAAAACACTTTGCCGCCGTTCGGGCTTTCACCAAAGGACTCTCACAAACGATAAGTTTTCCCTTTGTCTTGCTCCACATTTCGTATTGTATTTATTTTTATACGTGCTGCAACCCATCACTGTCAACCATAGTAAAGACTGTTAGCAGTGCATATATACCTTCTGAATTATATTATGGCTACCATCACCTGTGCACTAATACCTGTAAGGTACATGCGAAAAAGGGTGTACACTGCTCTTTAAATTCCCTGCACGAGGTAATAAGCTCGCCAGCGCGAGGACTTGTGTAGTGTCCAATAGTGCTTTGGACTGGGTACTAGATGTGGCACGGACAACCGTCGGAGGAAGGTTGTTCCACGCGCAAATACTCAAAATGAGAGAAAATGTTGCCTAATGAAAGTGTGCTCTCTGAGCTTGAAAAACTTATTAACGTGTCCCCTCTCTGTAGTTGCTGGGTCGACGGTGAAAAACCTGTTGACCAAACGTTTTTCAGACAAGGCATACGTAAGAATTAGGCCCTCTCGGAGACGGCAATCCAGGGGAAAGGGACAAGCAGCACGAGACGCGTTTCTTAGTCTACGGGTTTGAGGCCGGCAACCAGCTACGTAGCAGCTCGCTGGACAAGCTCAATGAGGATTTCGTCCTTCTTGTGCTTTGAGTAGACAACTTGGTGGTCTGCCGTGAGTCCCACAGAGTCACTGATGTAGCGCGCATCATTTTATTTGAACATGTATAGCCTATATGTGACGCACTTATTTGTCCGGTTGCACTTCCTTTTAGCCGTTTACCCACTTGGTAACAATGACGGGATGCTGTCAGCATACCATAAGAAATACGGTCGAAACGGGTGTCCAAAGTGGAACGCGAGATACAATGTCACGCTTCACTGCCTTTGCGGTGATTTTAGTTTACAGGTGTAAAAAATAACCAGAGGCAGACTGGTCGACTGCCCCGACGCCCTGTCTGCCCAGGAGCTCCTATATCAGGAAAAACATGTGCCAACCAGGTAATCGGTCGCCAGTCAACAACGCAACCAAGTCCTCACTCCCAAGTGGAAAAGCAGACGCAACCTTCCCCTTCAGTCAGAGCGCTCGAGGCCAACCTGATATTGAACTCTGTGGCTTTTCAGGATGCGAAAACAGCTGCGTGGCAAAAATCCCCGGTGAAATTTACCTGTGAACGAGTAACGAGCTCTAGCTACCACGTATCCGTTAACCGCCAAGAAGCTGCGGCAGCCGTATGGTGCTGCATCGACGAAACCACGCTATCAACATTGGACTTCTGCATGGAAGAATCCAGTGCGTCACCTGACGCACGTTCCGTATCGACCAGACCAACGAAACTGACGATATCACCCTCTGTTACCAGTTCCACAGACGTCGAACGCGAATCTCTTCACGCGGATTGGTTAAAAAAAGGAGACCCAAATAAAACTTCGAGCTTCTTGTCACTGTTTTCTATTCCAACCGCGGCATGGAGCACCATAAGATGTGTTTAGCTCTCAGAAGGCTTTTGGACCGCGAAAACATAGCCAAGCTGGTTCTCGATTGAAACCACGAACAAGCCTAAGCTCTCAGCTAACTTAGCCTATCCTAAACTTTTGGCAACCTTGATGTTGGTTGTGGATCCCTATGCTCATTAACATACCCGTCCAAAGGACCGCGATTCCAGATTCTGGTCTTGACTCAACGGCGGCATGCCATCGACTTCGCGCCAATATTGAGAGACACCGTGAACACGGAGAGACCCACTAATGTGAGTGCTGAACCTAATCTGACCCCATGATAATTCCCCCATCCATTTGCTTACCCCGCCTTGACGTTGACACTTTACGGATTTATACACCCGTTAACGTTATGAATGTGGAAAACTGAGGATTTTTGCATAGACTTACTTACTCTCGTGTAAATAGTGCCGTAGAATTTCGAACCCAATTCCTCCTTTTGATCTTCGTGAATGGCTGACCTACGCGCCACTCAGTTTCGTATCTGGAACCTCAACAATGAGATTATTGTCAGTTGTTTGGTTAGCAGGCAAGAACTGCTTTTGATACTTAAACTTCAGAAGCCAGCACCAGCACATGTGACTTTCACCCCCTCACCTCACTAAAACAGTCAACTGGATTAATGGTGCAGTCACCGATGGTGACCCTAAAGACCGTGATCGCGAATCCGATAGCACTGTAGTTGAAAACCTCTGTAAATCTCTTGCGAAGGATACGAAAATAAGTTCGAACACAAAAAGTAAAAGCGCAGTTGAATAAGCCACACGAACCTCGCCAAATCGGAAAGCCGCTGAATTCAGCCGCCTACGGAAGCGGCTCTGTTAAGGAGGCTACAAAAAGTACTCTCTGGTGGTTTAGTGCAACATCCGAGAGGCAGGTCAGCCTTCTACAGATACCCTGATAGCTAATTCGTTTCAAAAGCCTAGGGAAACAAATGACGGCGCCTTCGTCACAAATATTCGGACACTTTAGTATCCATGAGTACAAAATGTGCGGTTCCAGGCGCGGCAAGCAGTAGACGCGAATGTTTTCGTCTAACGCATCTTACAGAGACCGATTCTAAGGGAGCGAAGATACTCCGGTGATGAACAATAGACACTACAGAGCGGAAAGTAAGCATATGTGTAGTAGTGGTTACTCTGAATCCTCAGATTCAGAACCAGCGTATAATTACTACTCTGCTAGTCATTATGACCCATCATTGTCTCTGCTCCCTGCCCTTGGAAGCAGCAAAACAGCGTTGAAAAGCTTGTTCACATTCTGCCTCAGTCCTTTATCTAGTGGGCGTTGTTCACAGGAGATATCGCAAGTCACGCAACGGGGCTTTTTGGTTATTCGTGTGGACGCACCCGCCAGATTCCGCGCGGGCCATTCGCCTCAATCATTGGATCCCGCTGCCACCATTGGGACAAACTTCATTGACCAAGTGATTGTTCAGGCTCTTTTGAGACGCATTAAAACCGTATGTTTAGTTTTGGTTTCAACTGCCACGCGGAAGGAAACCCTGTACGCTGAACGTGGACTCGGGACGTCACTCGTGCAGACTTTCCAGGGACCAGTATTTTCTTCTGCCAACTTGAACCCCAACCAGCTTCAGTGGACGAGACATGCAACAACGTCGGCGAAAAAAATTCACGTAGATCGGGCAGTGTTGGTTCCAGGTAAGACAGTGCACAATCGAATGAACCAAAACCGGACCACGTGGATTCGTTATCTTCCGAAAATGTTTTCAAATTTAATGGAAACGATAACAGCTGAAGACCTCAAAGGTGATCCGCCCTTCAAAAGGTGCGTAACCCCCGGTAAAAAAGCCCCACCAAGGAGAAGGAAGGAAAGTCATGACACATTGTCTGGCCCTTGAGAAACAGAAAATGTAGTGTAATTTACCGCCAGAGGACCAAGCCAACAATCGTTTCTCTTAAAGACAGAAACGCAGAGCCCGCAAACAATCTTATCTGCCCGACCCTAATCGAAGATGAGCGCGCAGGCTTGTAAAGCTTCTCGTTACCAACCACGTCACATCCAAGGTGCAAAATGGACTGCTGAAAAGCCCTTCCCGCGTGACGGACTTGCTCGCGTTTGTGGACAAGTTAACCAGTGCCGATGAAAAACAGCCCTTCCAAAATTGCGATAATTTTGAATTACTCAAAGTCGCTTGGTCAAGTTTTAAACTTTCTATTTACGAAAAACCTTGAGGCCTGCCCAAAGTTGAAGCTTAATCATCCTGTAGAAGGTTCAGGAGGAAGTTTGAATGAACGCTCTCCTCTTCTCTACTGGTCCCCATCAGACAATCCCAAGGTTTCTTTTTTAATTTTTTATACCTGAATGCTGTCCCCGCTAGTGCCTAGTGCTTGAAAAAGACTCACCGATAAGGAACACAACAGTTTTGTTGCGAAAAATCAAATGCGAACGGGAGCCACATTTCCAAGTGACCTCAAGCCTTTTGAATTTCACTTTCTTATATCCAGGCTGGTGCTGAATTTTTTGAGTGCTTGATCGGCCTGGATGGCCTAGCCGACTTTCCTACTGAGGTTTCGGTGGGGTTTTAGGATCTCAGTAGGTTCAGAGAGTTCTGGGGTTTCTTTCAAGAATCTGACGCTCATGATAGAAGCGCTCCAATTTCTGACACAAACCAATGCTTTTTCAGAGGCGCTCAGATGTTCATGCCTCTAATTTTCTGGACGGGTTGAAACATCAGGGTCCTGAAGCCGGCAAGCATCAAATACATTTCGACACCACAGTATGGTGACCGCTAAACTGGCGCCTCTCCCTGAATGAAGAAACAGGTATCCATACATTTCTCGAGGGAGATCCAGGAAACCCTTTTGTAAAATGGAGAGACATTCGCCTCCCTCCAAGCAGAGGGAATTTTTTCTTCAACAGTCCACTGGCCAAGAACCGGGTAGAAATATCTTGTCAGTGTGAAATACGTTTCCTTCTTGGTCCTTGAATGAACCATTTTTGGACCACGCGCGCTGCAGGAACGTGGAGCTGAAGATCGTTGGGACCCTCAAGCCTTTGTAGGGTGTCATGATCTCTGATCTGGTAGCAAAACACAAAATTTCTGGGAAAGTGTGAGACGTAAATGTGGAAGTCTGCACAGAACTGTTACGCATCTTGTTATCTTTCCGAAAGCTCGGGTTCGTCCAAGGAGGTCATTGTTTTATGACTATTTGTTCAAATTACTTGCATAACGCGCTTTTTGAGTTCTGTCTGATTCTCAGTATGTGTCTCGCGGGCTCGCCAAGTGAGATTTGGTTGGTCAACAATGCAGTGTAGTAAATTTGAAATAACGGCATAACGACAGTCTGAAAACTGCGAAGGATCGCTGGTTGCGGGCGATTATTTTCTTAGAGGGCTTTACAAAGCGCCACATCACGGCGAAAATAGTTGACGAGAAGCCTATTTTACGCATAACGAGCTCTGTTACGTTATTTCATGCACTTTAGATGCCATCTGACATCAAGTGGTAGTTTCATGGGCTACTAGTATATCCTCGTCCACCAAGGACGTATGAATAATTCACGCCAACGTTTTCGTCGTTAGGGCGAAGGGCGCAGATGCGCGTTCGTGAATACCCGGCAAGCGCGGGCATACCTCCAGTCGTTCTGTATGCATGCTTACCGAAATTCTGTTGATGGCCGATTAAGTTATTTTCTCTGACGGCATCAGCCATGCCTTGAATATTTTTTCCTCCACGTATTCTGCTTTCTTATGTACTCTGCTCCATAATGACGGGTACAGATATACTCTATCAGTGCGGTTCCATTTACCTTATCCTATCTCCTCCCGTCTGTCTTACAGTTTTGTACCTAACCAGGTGTGTCATTCGTGTCGTCATATTGCCACCAATATTCGCTTCCGCAATCCTACCTAAACTATCCTATCACATTTGCGGCCACGACTGAAGATGAGGCTCTCTGTTACGGTTCAAATAGAACTTGTAAATTTTATTCCTCCTTGTTGCTTCCCTGACAAATATTCTTGAAGCTAAATCGAATAAGCCGATAATGTTACCACTATCGTTCCCCTCCAGACGGTTTTTAGACCCGAATCCCTCTCATCTATCCCCCCTTCTGGCAAAAGCCTGACAACCAAGAGGCTTAGCTCTCAGTCCAATTACTCTTTAACGCCGGTCGATAGAGCTCCCCGAGTCACTTCAAACTGTTTGGTAGGACTAGCCAATATCTCCCTTCCTGCCCCACACAGCAACCTTGATCTCTCTCCATTATTAGAAGATTCGCGGGTCCACATGTACTCGACCAACCTCAGAGCCCGTGTACATAGAATGAAGAACAAACTAGATTCCCACCAAAGCATGCAACAAACTGTTTGCTTTCTTAATCCTGATGCAACATGCGACCCACGAACTCTTGAATGAGCGTCAATTCTTATTGACACGCTTTACTCTGAGATTTGTCAGCGTGTGGAATCCCATCATCAGGTTATAGTGCACAATGCCCCTGACCGCATTCGCCTACACAAGCTTCGATAGGTTTCAAGAGACAGTCTACTCACTGCATCTGTTATCGAGATCGGCTAATCCATTTGTCGTAGTACGGGTCCCGGTCAAATATCAGGCAAGCTCCGCCCTGGGCGTTTGTGGGCAACCAGTCATGACTTTGCGACGGAATTGGGAGTTTTCCGACGACTGTTCACCTGCTTTGGACTGTTCTAGTGGTTATCCACTAACATGGAAGCAAGTGCGGACCGCAAGCTGTTTGGGTCTGAACGGGAGGACTCAGGTGGCTTACGATTGGGACAAAGGAAGAACATTCCATAAGATGGCTATATCGCGCTCATGCCTGAAACATTGAACATGAACATGATCTATTAAACGAGGCAGGATTTTGATAGTGTGCAATTTTGAGAAGTGGTGGAGGACAGTTAAGAGGAATAACAAGCAGATGAGGTAAATGAATTACGCAAGTTTTACAAGAGCGTGAAAGCACCTACGTGAGGCAAGGTGTTAAACGGAGGACCAGACTCCTGGGTATTACTGGGTCTGCAAGAAATTATTATTATTTTTCATTTGGAACAGCAATTAATTTGCCTAAATCGCGAAAATGTCTTTATTACGCGTGTACAGGAATAAACTGTCAGATTGGTCCACTAACCTGGTTGGTTACTGCCGCTTCACAAGTGGTCTGTATCACAGAATTTCGCCGCCCAAATCCATGCATTGGGCTCCATTGCCGTGTGTTCCAGCAGAATCCTCAAGATACTCTAATACGCTGTTCAATGAATGGAGGAGCGCTAAATCAATTCCTGGCAAATATTGAGTAACCACCTCACTTGGAACTGTGAGAACCCAGCTTCGGCAACTTCAGCAGTCAAAAGTCGAATTTTTCGCCCATATCCCTTGCAGAACGTAGCAACTGTTGGTTTCAAGCGCTTGGGCTGAACGTTATACATGCAGCTTATGCAGACATATGCAGTTTTCTCCAAAACAATCGCTTGTAGAAAGAGGCTTTTCTCATTTAGGTATTATATGTTGATGTGCATGTGCGCAAGCATATGAGGACTATAATATCCATTTCTATTACCAGAACTTCTTTGAATTATTGTTCATTCGTAATTAAGGTACACATTCAATTTTGAGGTGGTATCATCGTGGTCCAACAACCGTGGGCTCGACTTCCGAAGTGTTTTTTGGGGGCCCAGAGTATGCACCCTTTTTATCCTGTGAGAAGGCATTGAACGAATACACGACTGATAACTAGGTGATATTTGCTGTATTCGGTAAATTTACAAATCTCACGTATTCATTTCGAGACGCAGTATAAGGATGAACACAACGCAACAAGGAGGTATTGAAATTCCCTACCTGAATATATGCAACCACCAGAGTGTCTAATAAATACAAATTTCTGCCTCGTTCCAGCTAGACCATTGATTTTTTAGTTGAGTTTGACGGGCAACTTTAGTCTCGCATGTGCGCACGTTCCGCCTAGCTGTCCGGTGTGAGGATTTAAAGTTTCATATTACAAGCTGACTAGTCATCATAGACGCCTAACCGCATGTTGGTGGTGCACCTTAGCCAGGTTCGTTTGGCATGGGCAAAAACGGCTTCGCTGGTGAACTAAACTATTGGTCTGCTGTATTTCTTTGATCCATGTTGAGATTTAATGGTTGGCTTCATACGTGGCAGCCCACGATACAATTATGTGAGTATTCCCCGTACTAACTGCGGTTCGCCCAATATTCAATATTTGTAATCAGGGGGATTGTGGACAGCAGTCATGAGTTGAAGTCCCCCAAGACAACATCAAGCAGCTTGCCAGAAAAAACTGTGCCTTTGGGCCTGGATCACATACACTTTATGACAACATTTGTGCCTCTCATCCATTTGAAGGAATACTGTTGGTACATTTTATACTCTGAGGGCATCACCCACCTCCAACCCTGTACCAATTGTCTGAGGTTAACGAGTGTCCTATCATGATGATTATTCTGAATGGCGCTTGTCGGGATACAAGAAGACGAGGCTCCGCATCTGCCCATTCAGGCAGAGGGTACCAATTGGAAAGTTATTCAGAAGAATACTCCTCCCGGAAATTTGGCATCAACGAGTGTTTTCTAAGCTATAGCGTCACCTTCAATTATGGTTACAGGTCTACCTACGACATTCTTCCACCTTGAGTGAATCGGATTTTGCGTCAATGTGTGTTAGGCATTGTTTCTTAATACGATGTATGTGTTGACCTTGAAACATCGCTCATCTAGGCATGTTGCCAACCTCCGGAAATTGAAGGAAGACGCGCACAGCATAGACATGCGTACGAAGTAGTCACCTCTTAAATTAACACTTCCCGATCGAGCATTTTCATTCTCTGTGTACCTTTTCCTTCTACACGGGCGAAATTTTCACGAAACCAGATTCACCTCCTCCGTCGTCGGTGTGTCCGTGGAGTTGCGTTACCAAGGCAGCCGCTCGCCAGCGTACTATCAAAAGCACTGTTGGTGGTACTGGTTCATAATTTTCTCCCAAAATAATTCGCGCAGTTTCACAGGTGCATTGAGCAAAATAACTTCAGCAACCGAAATAAATAGCTCACACGTTATTGGATTTCAAATGTCCCAGAATAATTTTCCTGAAGGTCTGAAGAAAAACGTGGGCTGAATGCCACATAATACTATTTGTATCCAAGGGTCTCAAGTTCAGTGGTGTACCAAAGTCAAAGACTGAGCTTCGTAAGTGCCTTAAGATACTCAAAAATACTTCTAAAATACGACTAAGACAGTGAGAAGTCTACGTCAACAGAAAAGAATACGTGGCTGATACGGGGAAACTTCACGGCTGACCAGGCCATCAGATGGGTGATCGTGGTTAAGAATCCGAGAAACCGTGCTTTACCATTACCTTGTTATAAACACATTGCTGCAGAGTGGACCTGAAATATGAAGCATGTGTACTTGTTCATGGAATGTGAAAAGAACGAAGAGGGAAAACAAAAAGATGGTCCCAAATCCGAGCGAATATGCATTCCTTGGATGAAATTTACAGTCAGATGGTACCGTTGGTTCTTCATTGTCACTCTCTGGATCTCATCAAGCAAATCCCAGTGCTCTGCTGCCCAGTCGATTCTAGCACAAACGATTTAAGGTTGTCCATAAAAAAATTACTCTCCGGCAGTTTATTCCAAAGGACGAACAAGTGACCGCTCTTGGTTAGCCGAATCAACGGCCTTCAGTTTTGAATTTGAATTTCCACTAAAATTTGATCCGCGCGCCAAGTTAGGAAGAAATGGGCGAGCAACAGACAGCTGCGCGCCAGAGTAGACACGACGCAAATTTCGGTACTCGTATTTCTGACGTGAGTGACAGGCGATAAGTTACATGAGATGGAATCTTTGACGTGGATATGTGCAGCGTATAGCCTAGGCATTGTAAAGCACAGGTTGCTTCAAGATCGAATGACAACAAAGTAGGGAAATAAGCGACGGATATCATAAACGAGTTGGTTTCAGTACTCAAGAAATGTGGTTACTCAAAACTCAACTTTGTTTTAATCGGCGATCCTACGGTTGCGCGCTGTCGGCCGTCCCGCGTCTCTGAGTCTGGACGCCTATCTCGGAAATGGACACACCAATTAACAAGAAGGTGTGCTACTACTACGATGGTGAGTTTTTCACGCTCGTCCGCGTCCTCGCTGCGTAGGGGATGCCAAGGTGGATTTTCTATGTGATTGACTAGTTTCCCTAATCACTGCGACAAACGCCCGTTCGTTGCTCAATTTTGACGGCCTAGTTATTTTCGGTAGCACCCACTCACTGTGCTATACGTGCACCAGTATACTTGGCAGTAGTACTTGTGTCTCGTGTCTTGTTGATCCAATTGCTTGAGAATATAATTTGATCATACCCGGTATGATCAAATTATATTCTCAAGCAATTGGATCAACAAGACACGAGACACAAGTACTACTGCCAAGTATACTGGTGCACGTATAGCACAGTGAGTGGGTGCTACCGAAAATAACTAGGCCGTCAAAATTGAGCAACGAACGGGCGTTTGTCGCAGTGATTAGGGAAACTAGTCAATCACATAGAAAATCCACCTTGGCATCCCCTACGCAGCGAGGACGCGGAAGTAACGGCCAGATTGTTATTTCCAATTTGCCTTCAGGTGATTCACCTGAAGCATATGCTAAAGGCTGAATAGTGGTATGTAGTTTTGCGATTGAAACAGTCTGCTATGAAGTATATGGCACGGATTCTGTATTTGAAAATAGGGTCTTGACTAGGGACTTAGAATTGATGGTGGCTGCATTGATTCTTTCGTTGGTTGCGATCATCCTATTCCATACGTTAGTCATATTTTCCTCTGTGTACTGGGCTTAATTACCTGCAAGACAAACTCTCTTGTTCGGGTTTGTTGATTAGCCGGCGAATCTTAACCTTCCTGAAATAGGGCAATACTAGGTCGGTAATGCAGTGTCAAAGCTTCACGCGGCGTCTTATCATCTGTACAGTGCCTGTTTGTTTTTCATTCCTTCCGGTAACCTGCGCGGTAAGTTTCCTTTTATCTCCGGCATTCAGCGGAGGGATGGGCCAACTTCCGGGATGTCTCGAATTGCAGCTGTCCAAGCGCGGTTATCGGTGGCAACACTCTCACATACATCCATACAGTGTTGGCCCCAGCGTTGTAGGTCACAAACTGCGTGTGCACACGTCCAAAACCCGTCTTAACAGTGTCGACTCAGTTGACCACCTTGACGGCGACGCCATTCTGGGCTTTGTTTAGGAGCGAGAACAGCTTCGAGGTTGTCTGTATTTCGGTGGCAGCGAGCATGTTTATAACCGTCAGAGTCGGCGTTGAATTAACTGTCTGAATCGACCGATTCCATGGCGCTGATGATACACGTTCTTCAAGGCATTCTCTCAGCTTATTCGTTCAGCTGTAAGCACCTTTTCGGTACTTAGCTGCCATGCCAGCAGGAGGCATGAAAGCTGAGATACTGCGAGGTTGCCCAAGCCTAGAGAGGAGCATTCGAGATGCTGTTGTTGGGTTCGGAAGCTGTTGCCTTAACCACTGAGGCATCTCGAGCACACCAACGGTCGAGGTTCTCCGCCTTGCGAGTGCCTGAGTTATGCATTGACTAGGCTTGACAATCGTAGAGTAAAATAGATTGGATGGTAGACAGATAGGTCCTTAGAAATTAATTTCTCTCCCACGCCATAGTGTCTCGGTTGTAGGACTGTTTTGCTAGTATCGTCAGAGGGATTTGTGACTCCGTATTTAACCTAACTTGCAGGAAAAATGGTTGACCTAAGATAATAATAATCGTTCAGCTGTAACACCTTTCCGGTGCCTAGCTGCCCTGCCACCCGAGGGGAGCACGAGGGCTGGGATGCTGCCAGGTTGCTCAAGCCTAGACAGGGGAAGTCGACAGGCAGAGGTCGGGTTCGAACCACGGACCTTCCAGTCAGTAAATTCGCGCTCTAACCACTTGCGCCACCACTCCACCTAAGATAGCTGAACCTGCAAACGTTCAGCAGTACCTCTTAGTTTATTGTGAGCGGTTCGGCGGAGTTAAGTGCTGGTGGAGAGAAAACCTAGGTTCTTAAAGCGTTGGTCGGTGGGATAGACACACCGGAGACTCTAGTAAGGACCTGCCCTAGTCTGATAATCTGCAACTAAAGCAAAAAATTCGTCAGCAAGTTGAAGGTCCGTGCTGGGTACATTTTTTACAACCTTCCATAGGTTATTGTCCAATCAGCCCCAAAGTTGGATATTAAGGAGGACATCCTCACCATCATTGACAGCAACGCCAGGGAAGAACACTGTCACCTCACTACCGTATAACTACGTGAGTTCATTTAAATAAGGCCCCCTAATGTAAGGAAAAGATGAAACAAGGAGGTAGGTCTAGGGTTAACCCACCACATATCCCCCAACATTCAGTCGGACAATCTCGACAGAAATCGACATCATGAACGCCACTGACATTGGTTAACCGCTGTAACTTTCACTGCCTCCAGCCAATGGCTGGGAAGGTTACGTGTGTCCTAACACGGAATATGGACAGAATCATCAGTCCCGAGACTTCTCGTAACATCTTTTTTCCCTTCTGTACACTTAGTTTCCGCCTCTTCAAATTAGGTGCGGAAATCAGCGCTGTTGGCACACGGTACCTGGGCATGCGTAACATGGCTTCGTTGCCTTAGCTTGCGGTGCTGGGTGCATTCCTTGAATGTAGTACCTCCCAATTCTGATCATCGCATTTTTCTCCAACTGGTTCCGACTGTGTTTCCCAAGCATCGGTACTCAAAGACCAGAAATCCCGGTTCATCCACTCAAAGTGACTAGGTCTCGCAGCTGTACAGTAATGCGGCCCTCATTGTGACTGCGTCTCGTGGAGCCCCGTGATATGCATTTTTGGTGCCACAAGAAGCACAAATTGGCGAAAGCCTTTCTGCCGTTTTGGTTTCGCGCATTGACTTCGTCTGTCGCACTGCATCATCATCATGATCGACAGCATGACAGTGTTCAACACCGATGTTTCGCTGCCGTACTGTCACATTACTGTGTAGCGTTTCCCCTTAACTCTGGAGGCCTTTTAAAAAACTTCGTCCTACAGCCATTTTTAATTTAGTCGCCATTTTCACTGTCGCATGTGGAATCTCACTCTGGACTGGACGTCTTTTCGGTCTGCTTACTAGGCGACGCGAGGTTGAATACGCACCTACAGAAGCCGAACTACATTATTGACAACCCTGCTTTGAGTGCGTGAAGGACATGTAATAACTCAAGCTCTGCTCCCTGCTGAACGTGGAAAGCTTGGCTTATTATCGTGCGCCTTGTGGCCTGTAAGAATGAATGAAAAACTGACATGCTTGGTGACGCAGACCATCAATGTTTTTGTTCGTAATTCGACCGGACGTCGTTTGGGGTGATATGTTGCTTCCGCAAACAGAAGCTGTTGTGGACCGGGCAGTGTCCCTCCGTTTGTGCTCTTTAGTGCATAGAATGTTACTATCCGGTGTCATCTGCTGAACACTACGACCGGATGCTCGTGTAGAATCAACCAGGTGGTCTGGTGAATCGAGGACCCGTAAATGGACTTCTGGCCCTCCAGGGTTGATTTGAGGCAACTTACCCTTTAAAATTTTGGCCATCGTTATAGTCGCGCTGGCTAGTGCTTTCTTGCGCTCAACATTTTGAACCGAAGTCTTGGTATGAGAAACCTAAACCTTCCCGTTTGCAGGGGTCTGCGCCCTGTAACTGTCTCAGCCCCCCAAAAAACTAAGGTACTTTCAGACAGCGCCGACTACAGCTTGACGGCGACATCAGTCGAATCTTCGTATCCGTCGTGTAAGCACTTCAGCCAAGTGTAAACTTACGTCGGCTGACGCTCTCATCTTTTGCATCGCTTGATCAATCACTATTCTGCAAATGGTAGCAACAGACACCAGGGAGCCGGCCATTGGTACGCCACCGCCCAACTCTATCGCTTCCCGTGATCTTTGCCGTGTTTCTACTGCAGCCTTTGACGTGAAAACCCTTAATCGAATCGGTCGACAAGCTGCTGTTGCGCATACTCTACTTACTCTACCGACGAATGCTTACTGCACCTATAAAACTCATCACGTCGTGCTAGTACCGTTGGTACTTGTCATTGTAAACTCGACTCTTGACGGATAAGCTGATGTCAACTCTACTCCACAGGTGACGCATCTTCACAAAAGCTGCTCTGGCCTTCCCAATCCGGATGAAAATATCTTTCGCTACACCACCGGGATGGATACAGCTGCCCAGGTAGACAAACTTGTCTACCTCAAGCGGCTCATCCGCAAGCATGAGGCTAGGGTTCGAGCCTACCCAGTCTTACAGTAACACTTCGCATTTTGCAGGTGTAAAGCGCATGCCAAACTGTGAGGCAGAATAAGTTAGATTATTTAATATTGTTTACATTAGCACGGCGTCAGATCCAAGAAGGGTTACGTCGTCTGCCTACTCGATATCTGTGAGCGGACACCCCGGGCGAACTTCAACTCGATAGGCATTAGAGGCTGATAGTGAGTCTTCCGTAATCGCATCACTGACGAAGTTGAAGAGGAAAGGTGAAAGAGGACACCTCTGTCTGTCACCACTTGGTGTGGTGAACTCAGGCGAGACTTCCCGTAGACTTTCACACGACCGCAGGAGTTGGATTAAAGCGCCTTAAGAAGGGTCAAGAATTTATGGGGGACACCTGTGCTCCATGAAGCCTATCACAGTGCCTGGCGGTACACAGATTCGGAGGCAGCTTTCAGATCAAGGAACACAACCATTGTTGGTTGTTGGAAGCAGTGTCGCTGTTCCAGAATCTGTCGGAGGGTGAAGATGTGATAGGTGCATCCTCATGCAAGACGGAACCCAGCTTGGTTTTCGCGGACTTGTTTCTCCCTGTGTTCAGTCAACCGTCGAAGGATAAGACCAGAGAGGACCTTCGATGCCACAGCTACCAGACTTATGCCACGGTGGTTTTTACTCAGCGTCCGTGTACCCTTTTTGAAGATAGGAATAGTAGTTGACATATCCCATTCTGCAGGTACTTTTTCTTCGTTCCATATTGCACCAGGGATTCTCCACTTTCTTTGAAGAGGGCTGAATACAGGCCAAACCTGGTGCCTTCTCATGTTTCAGTACGGATATTTCGTACTTCATTTCTTCCGAGGGGCGACTAAGGTTTACATTCCATTCGCCCGTATGCACTGTTTCCACAAGCTGTGTTATAGGTGGCCAGCTGAACTGTTCTTCGAAGTGTTCGACCCATCTTTCCAGTCGAAGTTTTTGCGAATGAATTAATGAGCCGCCTATTTGACCTATAATTTCACTGACGGCTGCTCTCCTATGGCCAGTTGATCGTATCAGTTGGTATAGGGCACGGCTGTTTCCAGTAGCAAAGGCCTTCTCCATTGCCCGAGCTTTAGATGGCAATCACAGCTCTCGGTCTTTCCTTAGGCTCTTCACTAGTTGTTGTTTGAGGGATTTGCGTGCGCCGTCGTACTCGTTGCCTGCTGGTACGACTTTGCTGGCATTAATCATGGATAGCGATCTCGACGAAATCCAGTGGTCTTGTGGTCGAATTGGAGAAGTCGGACAGACAGCACTGAACGCTGCTAACATAGCTCCTTTCACATTTTGCCACGCTTCATCCATATGCTCACTGCCAGTACGGTATTGGTTCACTGGAAAATTGCTGGATTAGCTCAGATCGATATTGTCCAGCTATGGGAGTTTTTCGAAGATGGTGGATTGGTATGCTTCTTGCTGACTTGCGTGGGCCTGAGTGAAAATGAATTGTCAGGCGTGCACGCACCATGGCGTGATCGGAATCAAGTTGTGTGTCCCGGAAGGAACGGCACTCTTGAATTGTAGATCTCCACCGGTGGTTGATGGCCACGTGATCCAACTGGGTCCACGATTGATTTGAAGTTAGTGGCCGCCAGGTTACGCGATGCCAGAAACAGTTCGTGATCAGCACACAATTAGAGGAGCCCCTCTCCATTGTCTGTGCGGCGAGCATCGACTTCTAGTCGACCGCCCAAATGTGATTCCAGAGAGCTCAGACGACCGATATGCGCATTCACATCGTCCGCAATCATCACAATGTCAGTGCTTCTTGCTTGACGAATGAGCCTGGACAACTCTCGATAGAAATATCCTTCTCGGTGTAGAACTGCAGTCCGTTGGGGCATAAGCCGACACTACAAGTGACACCACTTTTTATGCCGAGAGACGTTGAGCTAAATTGAGCTGGATAACCGGACGGTGCAAAGATGACCGTTCACTGGAATCCAATCCAGCAAAGCGCATTCAACTCTGGCGCTGAGTGCAACTCCCGCACCACATATTCCACGAGTTGTCGCATCTGGGTCACCAGACACACGGAGGGAGAAATATAAAAGACGAGTTCATACTTGGCGTTCTGAGATGCATAACCATGCTATACGAGTCAGAAACCTGAATGTTGTGCGCGGAGGGCGTCAAAAGACTTTCAGTATTTGACCATCGATGTCCTCGGAGCGTTGCCCGAGTCTGGTGAGAACACCGGATCAGCAATACTGAAGTGCGTCCAATGGTATCCGGAAGCAATAACTCGTCAACGATAAATGGACTGCTCACACTACACAGGTTGCGCTGGCTTTGCCACATGCTCCGTATGCCAGTTCACCGACTTCCTCGAAGGGTTCTTTTTTGCGGAACCACGTGAATGGTGGAATCGAGTCAGGGGAAGTCAAAAACTGACTTGGCAGCAAAGTATAAGAGCTCGTACCGGTGGTTAGAGCGCGAATTTACTGACCTGTAGGTCCGTGGTTCGAACCCGACCTCCGCCTCTTGACTTCCCTTGTCTAGGCTTTGGCAACCTGGCTGTATCCCAGCCCCCGTGCTTCCTTCGGGTGGTATGGCAGTTAGGCACCGAAAGGGTGCTACAGTTGAACGATTACCAGCAAACTCAGCTGCGCTGGTCATTTCCTTCTCCCTAGATGGGGACCGCGAGACGGATCACATCAATGGTTGGAGACACGGTTCGTCAGACACGGCCAACTCGCGCCCTCAGTGGCACTCGTGCATCCAAGCTACAGCCTTCAATGCATAGCTCCCTTCCCAATCCCCTCACTTGAAAGTCCACTGACACCTGTATTTGGGCACCAATTTATCAGCTCCCACCTCCAATGCGCAGCTAGCTACCCCACCTCCCCAAATCACCGTGGACGCAATTGTGGTAGCTAGAACAACTGTACAACAAGTACGCGGCTCTTACAGCTGATAATGATGATGGTGTTTGTCAACGACCGCCTACTGTTCGCAAGTGAACTTTTCGCAGCTGTGTTCGTTACTGGGAATGGATCGTTTCTTTCCTTAACCTGAGGACTCTTTCTGTCTGTTCCCAAGCATTCCGTCCACAAGGATACCGGGATCGTCAAATAACAGACATCGTCTGCATACTCTAGTTCAAAAACCTTCCGATCTTTGATGCTTAGGTTGGAGTGGGCATTCCGTAATGACATGAATGAAAAGAAAAGCGTATTGGGGAACCCTGACCCTTCCCACTAATTGTGGAGGAACTTTTGAATAGTTCACTGTAAACCAAAACCTAACCGTTAGTGCGGAAATAAAGGGTCGGCAAGTGCATTTAAAATGGTTAATCTGCCTACTTAAGTGCTCTTTCGAAATTAAAAACAACGGAATTATGGTGTTTTGAGGCTCAGCGTATGATTTCAGTGGATGTCATGAAGACCTGTAAAGCGTTTGTTTTGAGAAATATGGAACAGAACTAGTGACGATTTGTATGTATAGAACAGGCGTATTAGGTTACTGCATTCATCCCGGATAGGGAACTTGGGTGTCGGGGTGAATGAAGTAAGTTATTCATAAAAATATCTGAAACAGGTTTGAGATTTGTGAACACAAATGTTCACAGGAGTGCCCAGGACAGTAGTGAGTAGTCTTCACAATTCTTTAGACGGATGGATGTGAACTTTGCTGAAACTTCTTTCAGTCAACAAGGTAAAGGGCGGCCATGAAACTTTGTGTGCTGTGTATGACTGTTTCTGTCGGAGTAGTTTCCGAAATTGAATCCACGGCTTTATCCCCAAATGAAACGGGGTTGGTTGGTGATTCAATTCCGGCGGTCTGTGGTAGACTGATTTTCCATAACTCACTTTAGGACATCCTGTCTGAGCCAGCCGATACCGTCGCTCCCCTACTATTGGGTGGTCGCACTTTGCCGTTCTATGTTTGACATTTTAGCAATCCCAGCGAAGATTGGAAGACTTTGACAGTTTTTAAGTAGTAGGACCACCAGATACGAAACACTCATGAAGAGAAGTTTCGAGTTGACTGGCGATTCGAATTAGGCGGTTTCCTGTAGCATTTGAGATTTGTTGAAGTACAGGAGATAAATCCGATAAAATGTAGGTCTTCCGGCATAATGATCTCACAGTTTCTCGAACCCAGTTTTTAGGATTTCAGTGGCACTGCAACAGATTTTCTACGATCATACCCTTCAGTCTCAGCTTGGCCCATAGGGGTTTTCGTAGAGGGCCTCTCTTGCTCTGAAGGTAAAGTATGCGTCACGATCGGAGTGCATGTAAAACAGAAGCAGAAGCAATCAGCGGCCGCAGATGTTAATGATATTTTGTTTTTGAGTAGTAATGTCATTGATACACTGGTTACTAGACCTAGGGGTTGCTGTTAATCTGCTGGAGACAAAGACTGCTCCCAACTGCATGACTACTACTACGCTTGTCCCCGTCAGGGATGAGGTTGTCCTGGCAGTGCATTTATTCAGATGACTGGATTTCATTTTACTTCCCTTCGGAGATAGGGTTCTAAAGTAACTAATAGGCAAACTTGTTTCAAAGGGGATTATCCGCAGCTGGAAAAAACCCTACGAAATAGTCGTGAAGTGAATTACAGTTCAACGAATTCACCCTATGCGATACTCAACTCCTGCGAGCTTGAAGTATTCGAAGCTTAGGATCTTTTGATCGATCATATACTTTGATTATTCTACTTTCATGCAAGGAAATCCAGAGACGTGCCACAACTTTACAGTCGCTCATCCAACAAAGTCAACTACATTGGTCTGTCCAGGCACTTATAAAGTAAAATACTGGCGTATGCGAGTAAATAATATATACCTCCCTATGCTCCGACTGGCATCGTAGACACGGCGACCACGTGGAAACTTGGACTCATACGGTGAAAGCGGATGCCGACGTCATGGGTCCATGACACATTTATGTTGCGAGCCAATTGCCCCAGCAACATCCGTGCTGACTTCGCTTCCATACATCATCGTCATCGACAACATAACATCGGTGTTCAACACAAGTGCTTCGTTGCCGTACAGCCATGGTTTATTTGAAGGCTTTATATTGAAGAAAAAATTGGACGGGGAGGTGACTTGATACTAGCCTACCACATTCATCACTTAAATAGATCAGACAAGCGCTGGTGGAGGATTTCACCGCCATCTTTTAACCATGAGGGTGAGAGGTCTTCCAGACCAGGACCCTGGTGGTGCGTGAGAGGGCATGCACCCTCCGAGGTCGTAGGGTGTTCCACGTTCACCGGCCCGGGATTCTACGTCAACTTTAGGCTCTAGATGCGCGCTAGCTGATAGCTGCGAGAATTGTTGTCCGAAGTATTCCTCCCACATGTCCAAGCGTTCCTTGTTAAGTTGATCGGTCCACTCTGATCCTTTGTGGTTTCCAAGGACCGGTCGCACTGGTCAACTGAGATAATCTTCGGGCATTCCCGGATTTCTGACCGCCTTCCATTTTCTTTGCTTTCCAAGTCCATCAGGCTTCATGGTTGACGCGCACGCTCACTTTCACTTGACGTATGATGATTCGTCGTGCCCAGTTTATTCTCGGAACCGGCGGGGGCGTTCCTCCGAGTTTCAAGCAGTGCCACTGTTTGGTCTGATATCCACTGATTGAGTGGGCCTGACAGCGCCATATCACAGGTAAAAGTCCAAGCACTGCACAAAGGTGTCGATCTCGTTCCAGCGTGAAATCAAATCTGATGTTGGAGCATTTGGAAGAGACTCAAGATAACGACTGGTAAATTCGTCTAACATCCGGATCAGTCAGTTTTTCATTTGCTGAGCAATTTGTCCGCGGCCCTGTGTCTCGAGTCGAGTGGTTCCAGGTCTAGATTAGAAGGACGCCAGTAGAAGGGCGTAAAGTTCGCCCTAATCGTCCAAGAACGATAGTACATGAGCTGAAAATATGGAGCGAAAATCACCGGTTAGTGGTATGAAAAGTATTGTTTACATAGTCATGGGAGCGAGTTGTTTCAGTGTTTAGAGCGTGAATTTACTGACTGGAAGGCCCGTGGTTCGAACCGGACCTCTGCATCTCGACTTCCCCTGTATAGGCTTGGACAACCTGGCGGTATCTCAGCTCCCGCGCTTCCTTCGGATGGCATAGCAGTTAGGTACTGACAGGGTGCTACAGCTGACCGCTTATTATTTTTAATTTTCATGGTCCTGACACCCTAGAAACCGAAGGGAGAAGCAATTCCAAACGAGGGCGTGGTCAGAATCCACAAATTTGTTCCAAAACGGGTGGCAGTTATTACTCCGCACCATCAGTAACCGATAGCAATGTGAGCAATTTGAGTTCGTAGTTGCTACGCCGTTGGAGGATGCCATATGCCCATGCGACTTCGGCTATTTTGGAAGTTAGTACTGTATAAAAACAGCCTGCTGTCAGCACATAGCTGAAGCAGTCGTTCTCCATTGTCGGTACATACAGGGTCTAATCCATGTCGACCACCTCATTGAGTCTCAGATGCGCTAAGCCTGCCTACCTATGCATTCAGATCTCCCGCAACCACAATAATATCTGAGCTCGAGATGGCTCAGTAGTGAGAGCGCGAATTTACTGACCGGGACTTCATTGATTCGGACCAAATCTCTGTATCTCGACTGCTCCTGTCTGGGCTTGGGCAAGCTCGCAGTGTCAGCTCTCGCACTTCGGATGGCATGACAGCTAGGCACCAGAAAGTGCGTTACAGCTGAACGATCATTATTATTCATAAAACTTGTCTTTCATGGTAGCAGCTACATTTGGTTGGAGCGTAAGAAGATACGTTAAGCAGAAGACGATCAACTTTCCACTTTTGGGATGCGTCACAGACGTTGTCAGATAAATCGCACACAAGCAACTATCAGCGGGCATCCAGTCAAGCCAGGGTCCTTTCGTCTGGTGAATTAGGATGATACCAGCCCCTGTATATCTTGCCACAACGGCCTCGGGATCACCAGAGGTGTGCAGCCGGAAGCGAGAGAAGATTGATGGGGTGGTGAGCTCAACCACTGTGCTTGAATTTCTTGTTTCTCATACACAGCACACGTCAATGTCAAGCAAGTCCACTGTGAGAGCAACAGCAGCTTGTTGCCCTGCTTGCCTCAGTGCAGACATTCAAAGTAGCTGGACAGACTGGGAGTCGAGGCTTGAAGTTTGATTCCGAGATGCATGAGGATGTCGGTGCCAGATGACTCGCAGATGTTGCTTGCAAAACGGATGCAGGACGAACGGAGTCATCAGTCCTAACTTCTGAGCCTATAAGGAGAGAGTTAATAATGGGTTACGGGAAGAAAAAGTGTGTGAAAGAGAGAAAAAGGAGGCGTCATCAGCAGCCAGTAAGGCGAGCCAGCTGATGGAGCCACGCAACCACCGCTATGGCATGAGATTGATCGTTTATGTGCTTCCATACACCAAGCATGGGCAACGCCGATGTGTTACACCAGTGCAGCCAACTCATCCCGAATGAGTAGTGGACATTTCAAAGTGAGGTGAATGAAATCTAATTAAACTGCTGGAATGACGGCATGAGAGTATTGTTAGTTGTAAATGTCATACATGGCCTGGGATGCTGCCAGGGTGGCATGCAAAATCAGGGAGAAACCGAGAAAGATCGTCATCGAGAGTCGGAGGTTACTTGCTACCATTTGTAGTCGAACGAATTTGGAACTCCGGATGGCTCAGTGGTTAAGGCTCGAACTTTCTGACTAAAGTTACGTGTTTCGAACCCAACCCCGGCATCTTGACTGCTCCTGTCTATGCTTGGGCAACCTGGCAATATATCAGACTTCCTGCTCCCTTCGGATGGCATGGAGGCTGGGCACTTAAATGGCGTTTCATCTGAATTAGATGTTACCAGTTGCAGCGTGTAGTTTCTTTAAGGGTTACCCTCAGTCTCAAATATTTCTGTATTTTTCAAGGGATTGTCTGTGATGATATTAATTATTACATTTTTTATTCTATATGCAGATAAAGCAGCAAAAATTCATCAGCTTCACGTGTGGTATAAAATGGGAGGTTTTCGGATGTAGAAACTACTGCATACGCCTAATTCTGGGGTGGCCTGATGATCTGTTGAGTTGCTCTGGGGCCAGTGTAAGTCAGTGGTATACGATATCCTCGGGACAAAGCTCCACCAACTGAGATGATCGTTTCCAGGATACTATCTTATCGTGAAAAAAACTGGTTTCACCACTCTGCATCTTCCCCTCATTTTAATGATTCTCGCCAATCATAAAAACTACTGATTTTTCTGTTCGTTGTTAGCTTGAAATTAACACCAGTTGGTTTGTGTCTCCTAGCGAAGGAAGTGTTGACAGTTTTTCACAGCATTCCCCTCTACCATAAGTGGCAACTATGGTGTGATTAGTTCTTCGTGTCAGATTTTTTGAAGTAGTAGAGCTAGTTGGTAGTCGAGAGGGTTGTTTCCTCATCAATGACGAACATATTAGCCGCGTTTTATGTCGACATCAATAATGCCCCTGGGCTCATTTATCGGGCTATCAATTTCGTACGACATATGAAGTCATATGATTTACTTATCGTCGTTAAAGTCATGCCCACCATTTGCATTTCACGTCCTTTCGAAGCACCCTTTGCTTTCTGTCTATTAAGTTTCGTTTGTTTTTTTATCACCTAGGGGATATCGGTAATTACTATTATGGCCAAGGTCATCCGATGAAACCTCACCGTATACGAATGACCCACAACCTCCTGCTCAACTATGGTCTCTATCGCAAAATGGAAGTGTACAGGCCATCCAAGGCTTACAGTGAAGATATGACAAAATTTCACAGCGACGAATACGTCAAGTTTCTAAAAAGCATTCGTCCGGACAACATGCATGAATTCAACAAACAAATGCAACGCTTCAATGTTGGCGAGGACTGTCCTGTATTTGACGGACTTTTTGAATTTTGTCAACTGTCAGCTGGGGGTTCTATCGCTGGAGCCGTGAAGTTGAATAAACAACAGACAGATATTGCTATCAATTGGGGAGGCGGTCTCCATCATGCCAAGAAGTCGGAAGCATCCGGCTTCTGTTACATCAATGATATTGTCATGGGTATTCTTGAGTTACTCAAGTATCACCAGCGTGTGCTGTACGTCGACATCGATATTCATCATGGTGACGGTGTTGAAGTAAGCTTGTTGGTTTTTCTTCTAAATTTTTAGGAGGCCTTCTATACCACGGACCGCGTGATGACGTGCAGTTTTCACAAGTATGGCGAGTATTTCCCTGGAACGGGAGATTCCAAAGATATTGGTGCAGGTCGGGGGAAATACTATGCCCTCAACTTCCCAATGCGTGACGGAATGGACGACGAATGTTATGAACGTTGCTTCAAACCAGTTATCTCCAAGGTATTCCTCCAGTTTCCCTCGATGGAAATGTATTTCAGGTTATGGAGTACTTCCGTCCCGGTGCAGTTGTGCTGCAGTGCGGTGCTGACTCTCTTAGTGGGGATCGCTTAGGATGTTTCAATCTCACCCTAAAGGGTCACGGAAAATGCGTTGAATTCATCCGATCATTTCCCATTCCGCTGCTACAGGTTGGTGGTAAGTGGCATTTTTCTTGTTCTACTGTCCTAACATAACTTGTTTTCACCACCTAATCCCCATTCGTTGTTGAGATGCCGTACACCTGATGGTAACTTTGTCTTTTGAACCAGTGTGTATGCAGAGTCCCCATTGCCTTTATTGGTGTTAAAATTCGGATACCTTGGGAGGCCGATTACAAAAGCCAATCCTGCATACATGCATACATACATATTTTTCTCGAGCTACATCACTGCTATATGCGTATAGTCAGAACAAATGAAAACTTCAGAATCTGGTGGAAATAACTTCGTCAGAAGGTCTATCTATCTAGTTTATTTGTGAGTCACAGCGACAGCACCGTTTTCCCCATGGACTCCGTGATAAACTAGTACCCTGGTTGTAGTGGCTATTCGATATAGTATATTACCCACCTATTCTTCATTCAAGACATCTGCAATTAGAATCGCAGAACGTCTAAACCACAATGAGAACACAACTTCTTGCCAGAATTTAGCTACTGCAAATAGTGGAGAGACAAACGATGAAGGAAACGTGGAAAAGTGGCATTGACAAGGTTTCTCGGCCACCTCTCTTCTTTCCCATCAATGAACTATGAAGCATCTATTGAATTGGGGTCACATCTTCATCGCAGCCGCGTTACAGAATTATTTTTCAGAAGTCCTGGGATTAAATTCAAAATTAATTTTATTATCTCCAAATGAAACTAAGGTGTTCTAGTTCGGCTTTGCAGTCCATTCGGATGACTCCTGTCTGATTTGTCCTAGCCGGATTCTTTCATGTTGAGAAATACAGTTTGCTCAGCACTCTGTATTACCAAAAGTTTCTTGGTGAATTAGCAAGCTCTGCCACACATTGCTTCTACGAACTTAAAACCGGTAGACAGTCTGTGGCGCTCCGGTTTATACAGAAGACTGGATGCATATGGTGCATCAAAATACCTGGAGAGCTCGCAATTCGACTTCACACCTCCAATTAGTAGTCACCTAAGGCATTCAAGGGAGTTCCGAATGAAACATACGTTATCTGGTTGTATTGCAAACTAGTGTATGCGATCTGAGCTCAATTTGACGCCGCCCTACTCCCAAAGATAGTTGACTATTTTTCCGCAGTTGTGCACCCACGATGGCGCCATGTGTCGTACAAATCATGTGAAGTGCTTCTGAAGAAAATGACCATCCGTTAGTTTGGGTTCAAGCAGAACTCGACTGTATTTTAATATAGATAAGTTCCAAGGTCGAAGTCACCCTCCATTTACCAGCAGTAATGTGTTCTTTGGACTAAGTGCAGCGCTCGTATACAATGTGTAGAGTCCGCCGTAAACCAAAGCCATCCCCCATCTGCGTTTGCAGTGTATGACTGTCAGATGGATTGAAATGTGCCAAAGGAATACAGTCAGAGTAATAAACTCCGCTAGTTTTGTGTATCCGGTTGTTTAGTTCATTTTCTTGTTCAGGTCTAAGTATGCAATAAGCCGTAGATTGCACTTAGGATTCCCGTATTCGAAATTCACACTAGACGGAAACTCGATAAAGCTTATTTACCGCAAATTCTGAGACATGTATCTAATTGCCGAATGCTAGATAGCAATAACTTGTGGAAAGGCAATTTCATCGCAAGATGCATACGCAGCAAAGCACCACCAAATTGTATCTTTCCGTTCTTAATTCAACGCAACCTTGTGCAGCTTTGATTGTCCATACGGAGCATGCAGTGTCGTAGCCCCAATCAAATGTGATATTGACATCATAGACAAACGGTTTGCTTTGTGCGCTTACCGTAGGGTCTGTTCTTTGTCTGTTCTGTTGCACTAAGAGCAGAAGTTGCAACATGACCCCTCATTTCATTCACGTAAACTGCTATCGTAAACACAGGAAGTGACCAAGAAAAGCAGAATTATCACCCTGAAAATGTAGCCTCATTAAATATGCATATACTGATAAGAAAACATCATAAAAATGATAACTGCACGTCGAACAGCCATTAATAGAGTAAGCTTGATGGGTAAGGTGCGAACTTACTGATCGGAAGGTTCGCGGCTCGAATCCAACCCCAGCATATCAACCGCTCCTGTCTACGCCTAGGCAAGCTGGCAGTATCTCAGCCTTCATGCTTCCCTCAGGTGGCATGGCAGCTGGGCACCGACAGGATGCTACAGCCGAACGATTATTTGTTACTTAGTAGCAGAGTAGAGATGACAATGATGATGGTGAGTAGAGTTAATCCAAAGCGCTAAGATGCACTATCTATAAGGTACGTGCTTTATTTTACCAGAAGAAAGATGCCTGTCTAATGGTTGGATGGCCGTTCTCTAGGTTTGGACTTTATGAGGGGGGAAGTCATCTACTTTAATGGGAAAATTTTTCGGAGTTGAAAATTGGTCCTTGTGACGGACGGGCGTAACTGTTAACTACCTATGCTTCCTTGGTGTTTTAAATCTAGTAAGTCAATGGGTTGTAGCATGGGCTACTCAGTCCATTAGGATGCAGTTTGTGCACCCTGTCGTTGCCCTGCCTTGATGTGCGCACGCTAGTCGGTATTGGTAGACGCGATTTGACGACAACTCCTACAGCGTCCTCGTTTTTTCACTGTGTATCCAACGCACTCCCTTAAGTAAACTGCGTGACGTATCTTTCACTGAACGGACCATTCATCGTTGCCCTTATTGTGATTGATAGGCTGTCAAAAAAGACTAGGACACCTCGTTTCATGAGGTCTACTCAGTAATGAAATTATACCGTGCCTGTGTTGATTTGGTGGCACCTATTTTCTTATCCCAACTTCATGTGGGTCTTGAAATCAGCATTTGCCGTCTGAAAAACGTGCTCTTTTGAGTCTGTTACTCAGCGCGATTTACATAATACAGTTGAAGAGCTATAGATTTTTCAAAAATGTTTCTTGTCTCTTTGCTACTCATTCCTCCCGATGTTGTTTTAGGCGGTGGGTATACGATACGGAACGTTGCTAGATGTTGGACCTATGAGACTTCGATCGCACTGGCTACCGAAATACCGAATGATTTGCCGTACAATGATTACTATGAGTATTTCGGCCCTGACTTCAAGTTACACATCAGTCCAAGTAACATGACAAACCAGAACACGCCGGAGTATTTGGACAATATCAAGGCGAAATTATTTGAAAACCTTCGAATGATACCACATTCGCCAAGCGTACAAATGCAAGGTACGATCAACACCGAACTGACTCCCATTTATTCATTTTGCAAGTGTTTCCTGAATTAAGGCTCCCCGCGGGGACGTGGTCGGTTCCCTGTCCCATCCGGGCGCTTTATTCCCTATTTGGATTCATCAGGTGGGCCTGGAGGGATTGGGCCCATGATTTGTCTAATAGCTTAAGGTCGCTGAGCGCACAGTCATCTCAAGGACAGTCTTCGCATTTTAGATGCAGGAAGTGATGTGTGTAGAATCTCAAAATCAGCACTATTTATCCCCTACGCGCATTGTGGACGATGTTTGTTTCCACGACAACACATCTTATTTTGCACTGCGGGGTGTGCGCATATTTGTGGTAAACCACTATTCATCTCAATCTTATCTACTTTCACTGCGTTCTGCATGATACAAACCTGGCATCGCGAGCTCCTTACGGCAGCTCCATCGCAGCCGTGATTTATTCATTGCCCTCGTTTAGGCTTTAGAGGTCTGTGATTATGTCAGTCTTCGCTGTTCTTGTTTATTTCTCGGCGAAGTGTGCTTTCTGTGTGCGAATTGCCTTCACTTACTCATTTGCACGCTGTTTTTGGCAGACATACCAAACGACGCCATTGATATAGAAGAACAAGAAGCGGTGGCCAGAGATCATGCGGATCCGGATAGACGGATTTCCATCATGGCAGCAGACAAAGCCATCCAACCAAATAACGAGTTCTATGATGAACCGGAGGAGGGGACTGGTGCACCCAAAATTGGAAAGCCCGCAGCGCGTGATATCCAAAGTCATCGTGATACGCCCAAACGTGCACGTAATGATGAGGACTTGAGTCTACCGACTAAGGATAGCCAGTCGAGCAAGAGGACCGATGCAGCCGGTGACAAGGTAAGGTTTTGCTCTCTTTTTCCCTCTCAATGATATGTAGGTTATCTCTGTCTGACCATTGACACCATCCTACGCCTTTACTTTTAGCAGTTTGAGTCAAAGCCAAAAACATCGGAAAGGACGGAGACAACAGCCGGACAGAAAAGAAATGGCATTGTAGAGTCGGAGAACAACGCGTGATGCGTTGTTTGTGAAGAAACACCTGCTCCCCTAGGCTGCATATTACTGGCTCATTCGAGACGTTTGTCATATTTTCGAACTCAGTCTGTATTTTCTATGGATCCTGCTTCCCTACTTAACATACCCGTTCGGTTGTTTACGACAAAGTGTCAGACACCCTACCGTAGTGTGCACACAGTGTAATTTCTCACACGATTCAGTTCGCTTTTTCAATTTTTAAATCTGCATTTACTCCTCTCAACCCGCATGTACCGTGCTGGTTTGTACAGATATATGCTGTCCTGTGTATTCCAATACTCTTATGCCATTTATTTGTTCATCTCGATCATTGACTTTCGGGAGTTTTGTCAGATCCATGTGAAGCCTCCTGCTTCGGTCATCCCCTTCTACATGCCTTTTTTTTACAGC